>CM062817.1:1299548130-1300196540 GCA_031772625.1 Pinus tabuliformis
TTTTTTTGGTGATAACATCTTGTTCTATTATGGTGCTAAGGGATTGTATTTTTACATGTTCCGTATTTTATATATTTTACATATTGGATGTCTAGAAACAATAAATAAATTTAGAATTCTAAATTAAATAACCTCATAGTATAGATTTCAAATTTTTAAGTATAATTTTATCAGATATATTGTGATGAACTATCTAGTGAAATATCTATGGAAATTTATGGATCAAGGTCACTTTGAAAAATGGTTTAGACCTTAAAAAATATTGGGAAAACAAATTATTGATTCATTTACAATAAAATTAAGACCTTCGTTTCTTTTAAGCACTTAAATTTACAAAATTAAATAGTTTAAGATAATATGTCTTTGTATTTCTTACCATTGTACCTTTACTAATGTATAATTTAGGAAGAGTGATTGGAATTGACATAGATATTTACAACAAAATTGTATCCTTCACAAGTCGATTTCAACATGAAGCAATAATTTTAATTTCTATTATAATAAGAGTGCATCGGGTCATGGTTTCTAAAACTTGAGTTCAAGTAGAAGTGGAGCCAAGAATATATCAATACATTTGTATTCAACTCCATTTTAACTATTTGCATGGTTTCTCTGTGTAATTTTCTTGTAATACATTTCTCAGATTTTTAGATATCATACTTTTTAATAAATACTAGTATTTTAGTGTTCATTTACTACTATGCCATGTAACCTCAACAAAATAGTTTTAGTCTCTATCTCATGCACTAGGCAACAAAAATCCTCTGCTTCAATAATGATTTCTCACCCTTCTATATGAACTGCAGAGGGAAAAACAAAACTTAATCATAAGATCACCATTTACATAAAAAGATAACCTTCAATATTAATAAATCTAAAAATTAAATTTTAAGATAAATATGGAATTAGAATAAATTACTATAAAACCTTTATTTTTCATTGCCTTGTTGAATGTTTTATTTAATTATTCTTAGGGGACTTCGTCAAATGTGATAAGGAATAATTATTTAAATAATGATTTAATAATTATTCTTAGAGAAAAATAAAAAAATAAGGATTTATCTAATCATTTTCATGGTTTTTTTTTCATCCAAAAATAATTTAATAAAAGTGGTCTACTAATTTATTTTTAACACTGGAAGTGATTTTACTATGGTAAAATTAATCCTACATGGTGTATTTCGATCCACCTAATTAGAAATGACTAGGTGATTATTTTTTGGTGATAACATCTTGTGCTATTATGGTGCTAAGCTATTGTATTTTTACATGTTCCCTATTTTATATATTTTACATATTGGATGTATGAAAACAATAAATAAATTTAGAAGTCTAAATAAAATAACCCTCAATATAATTTCATATTTTTAAGTATAATTTTATCGGATCTATTGTGATGCACTATCATTGATTCATCTGCAATAAAATTAAGGCCTTCGTTTCTTTCAAACACTTGAATTTACAAAATTAAATAGTTTAAGGTAATATGTCTTTGTATTTCTTACCATTGTACCTCTACCAATGTATAATCTAGGAAAAGTGATTTGGAATTGACATAGATATTTACTACAAAATTGTATTCTTCAACGTCAATTTCAACATGAAGCAATAATTTTAATTTCTATTATAATAAGAATGCATGGGGTCATGGTTCATAAAACTTGAGTTCAAGTAGAAGTGGAGCCAAGAATATATCAATACATTTGTATTTAACTCCATTTTAATTATTTGCATGGGTTTTTTGTGCAATTTTCTTGTAATACATTTCTAAGATTTTTAGATATCATACTTTTTAATAAATACTAATATTTTAGTGCTTATTTACTACTATGCCATGTAACCTCAATAAAATAGTTTTAGTCTCTATCTCATGCACTAGGCAACAAAAAGCCTTTGCTTCAATAATGATTCCTCACCCTTCTCTATCAATTGTATCAATTGTAGAGAGAAAAACAAAACTTAATCATAAGATCACCATTTACATAAAAAGATAACCTTCAATATTAATAAATCTAAAAATTAAATTTTAAAATAAATATGGAATTAGAATAAATTACTATAAAACCTTTATTTTTCTATGCCTTCTTGAACATTTTATAAAAATCCAAAAGAATATAGATTTTAAAGCCCCTTAAAATTTATACAAATTAAAAAAAACCCTTTAAACTTATATAAATTTATTTATATACCTTAGATAATGTTAAGCATATGGAGTGGTGTAAGAAAATCGTGTATTACTCATTCATGACTTTGGTATAAAATCTTATCTCATACGTCTTTCTATCAATTTAATAATAATTATTTATTCCAATGGTTTGTGTATTATTTAAACAATGTAAAGATATATATATATATTATATATATATATATATATATATATATATATATAATATATATATATAATATATATATATATATATCTAATTTTTTATTATGTATTGAATTGTATTATTACTAATTGAGTTATTTAGAGTATTTAGAAAGAATTATTATTATCTTTATTTGTTATACATTCGTGAATCTTAAGGAATATCTTACTTTTTCTTACAAGCCTAAGTAGGATGGTTTTATGATTTGTTACATGAAAAGATTAGGACTACTTTGTTTCATCAAAAACTTGCCACTACCACATAATTTTGAATGTTCATCATCACACAAAAAGTTCCTCAACAAGACATCCATTTACCAATTATTTTCGACTACATAAACCTTTTACACATTAAAATTAAATTTCACTCTTATTTTTTTATACTAATCTAAACTTTTTCAAAATCATGACATTTTAAATCTTTTGCTTGACAATAATATTAAACTTAATTCCTAATTTATGATTTGGAATTAAATTGAAATTACACTTTTACCGACTCCACTTAACGTCAGCAATTATTTTGAACAATATCATACATATAAAATTAAAAAAAAAAAAATCTTAAAATACAAATAAATACAATAGAGTTTAGGCTTCTGGCTGATCCATATTAATTTAGAGAAAGATTTTCGGCGAAAATCACATGAATGACATTTGTCGACGCGTTTCGAACCAACCAGTGCGTTTCATCGTCAAGACAATTTGAAGAACAGATCTAGCGAGCATGTTATATAGACCGAGTAGAGCCTCCACGGCTAGTTTGACTGGTCAAACTAGCCGTTGGAGGCTCTACTCGGTCTATATAACATGCTACGCTAGATCTGTTCTTCAACTTGTCTTGACGATGAACCGCACTGGTTGGTTCGAAACGCGTCGACAAATGTCATTCCATGTGATTTTCGCCGAAATCTTTCTCTAAACAAATAAATACACTACAATATAATATAATATTGATAAATGTAAAATAAATCTAATTGTCATATCTACTTAAAAATTAAAATTTTAGCTTTTTAATTCTATGTTCTCTTTGATATTATATCAAAAGTGATTGAAATTGAAAAGATCCTTAATAATTTTAGTTGTTTTAAAAATACTTACAAACTAAATCAATTTGGAAAAACTATTATTAATTAACTTAGTCAATAGTAATCCTTCTTTTTTTTAATCTTTCTTTTTTCTTTTCTTTTTTTCTTTTTCCTTTTCTCTTTATTCTATTAATCTTTCTTTAATTTTATTTTCCTTCTTAATTTATCCTCTCTTTTTAAATCCCCTTCCCCTTATTTTTTTTTTACTATTTTATATCTCCTTTTTATCTTTTTATTACTTATTATTTTCACTTTTACTATTTTTAATTCTTTATCAGCTTATGAGCCTTTAATTTCTTAAATCTAAACTATTTTATATCTCCTTCTTATTTTTTTATTACTTAGTATTTTCACTTTTACTACTTTTAATTCTTTATCCTTATTATTCTTTAATTTCTTAATTTTAGATTTAAGTATATTTTATTTCATTAATTATCTTTCTTTGACTTTTCACTCTATTTCTCTGAGGTGAGATGTTCAAATTATCTTTTAATTCATTTCTTCTCATATGTTTTAGGAATTTATTTTGTTTTTATATTTATTATTTTTCGATACATATATTAATTGTCAAATTTCCAAATCATATTATTCAAATTATTTCACTTTTTTTTTTTTTTCTTCTATCAATCCCACACATATATAAAATATAAATTATAACCGTAGTATATTTTTTTGCCATTTTCCTTTTAATTTCCGTTGTCTTTGACCGAAGTGCATACTTAAAATGTTTGATGTATCTTTTTCTTGCACAGTTTGTATCAAGAAATGGCACAACCAATAAAGACAAGGTATTAATTCCGAATTTGAATCCCAAAGCCTTGCATAGAAAACATGACAATTCTTAAAAACCATGCACTAAGCCAATCATTGGCTTAGTGCATGGCATGATTAACATCCACATCCATACATCTCCATTGCATTCTCGACTGGGTTCATAGATCGACTTTGGTAGCGGAAGCTCCTTGCAAATTTACTGCTCTCACACTCGCAGTTGTACGCCAACCAATATTTACAAATCAAGAGATATAAGGAAATATTTAATGCCCTATCCCAACCCTCTTTACTCTTTCAGTAAAAAAATTTGACAATTATATACCATACCGATCAATAAACCTCCTACCCATGAATTAGTAATCACATTTTATCCTTATTTAGTATGAGCTTAAACCTAGCAGTAAATTATCATGACCTTGTCGTTGAATCCTTCCATCACCAAAATAAAACACGCCAAATATCATCCATCAGAGTGAGCTAGCTATGTCATTGTTTACATCGTTGTGCAATGGAGAGAACAAAATACAGATAACACATGGCTAAGCAACATAGAGAACAAAAATTACCTAAAACACACCCATCAGAAAATCCTTCCATGTTATCAACCAGTGATGAGTAACACCATCCCCAAATTCCTTGACATTCATCCATAAAGATATTATAGAGCGTGTAATAAATGTTGGCCTACAAATTCAAAAATTATTTATGAAGGTTGAAAGTTTATTCAAATTTAAAAAAAGAGCATGAAATATTGGAAGCTTTTTCAAATTCAAAAGTTATCATTGGAGGAGTAAAGAGGGTTGGGATAGGGCATTAAATATTTCTTTAACTTACATCTCTTTGGCTGTAAATATCGGTTGTCATGCAACTGCGAGTGTTAGAGAGGTAAAGTTGCAAGGAGCTACTGTTGCTAGAGTTGAGCCATGAACCCAAATTGGAATATAATGGGGATGTATGATGTGGATGTTAATCGTGAAAGGGTTAGCGACACTGGGAATGAGATCCATGCTCTCCACGTGTCACAACTTAGCCCTTGCATGGAAAATTTATTGTTCATAGACTTGGGATCACCTACCTCAGTCTCGTCGGTTTAAATGCGCATAGGTGGTCGCATATGTTGTTGACTACGATATTGTTTTTTCCATGAGGTTTCATCCCTTAGAAGTTGCAATGGCTAGGCTTTCTTATGGTAGATCGGTTGTGCGAGGAGGAGTTCCTAACACACGGTTTAAAAATCTCATTCATGAGCCTATGATTTTCGTGTACCTTGTGCTTGTTAAATAGTGTGCATGGCCATACACCTATCCCTCCATGGATCTCAAATACTCTGGTTTTATCACTCAATGGATTCGTCCTATCACGTCCATGCCTGATTACAAATGCATGGTAAACTTCTCAGGGTGGAAGCATTGCTATGCTCTCTATATTCTTGAGGAGGGCTTCAAACTGTCGTGTTGTTCCTAGATGCATGGGTTGGTCTCTTCAAACATAGTGGGAGGTTCATTTCCTCGGCATTCTCTTTCTTATTGTCACTCTCGATCACTATCTAAGTACTTACCTGTCTGGTATCTTCTCAAATAGTTCTCTAAGATTACACAAGGGTCAATTTTTTCATGCTCTTTCTCCATAATATAGGGTCTTCTCTTTCGTTATTTGAGATTACGTAGGGGCCAATGTTTTTCATGCTCTTTCTACATAAGATGAGTTATGGTCCTTCTTTCGAATTGGTGGTTGTGTTACCCACCTCGTCACCTCAACTCTTTGATTTTGCTAGAATGTATTTCAATTTTCCAGTTTTGGTTTCTAGAATTTGGTAACTAGGTAACTTTTCCATTTGGTTTTGATATTTTTCATTGTTTGTTTACTTTCGAAGTAGCCTTAAGGTATCTAGGATCCCTTTGTCTCCATCTCTCACAAATTTTGGTTTACTGGGAGTTAGGGTTTGTATTTTTGTTCGAGTCTGGTGCCATCTCCTTATATCTCTCCGCTCGACTGAATATGCTATCCTTTTTACTTCACATAGTGGATGATGATCTCCTTGTTTAGGATTTTTCTTCACACTTAATATGACATATCCCTAACTGCTTTCCTTCAACCTCAGTCTATCTCTTCCATTACCCTATTTCCTATTTAATCATGGCCCCTTGGCAAATATTGCCCAGTCAACATGGTGGTGCACCTGGTTAATCTTCATGTCATCGTTGGCGGTTGTTTGGATTGGAGTTAGTGGCAAACCAATTTGACTAAATTCCTCCTGAAATGAGGAGTGAAATTCTCCATCTAGAGGCAAAGGAATTTGAGGATCACATATATTTTTATGATTTTGAGATTGACGGAAACAACCTAAAGTGAGTTCCTGATCTAGGGAAATTTCGAAAGCATAGGCTTCACTTCCTTCATTCCATCTCTCTACATCGACAAATGGAAACACTAATAAGTATGGTTATCCATGAAAAGTGGATTGACAACTACACATTGTTTGCAGCTCAGGAGGATATCAAGTGAATTCTTCAAGATATTCGTTACAACCTGTGTAAGACCCTCCTCCCACACTTACCCAAGTTCATTGGTCCACTGGGGTAAATATGTGATGAAGGTTTTCTATGACATGAATAAACCTACTATATCACCTTAAGGAAGTGGAATCGACAAAACCAAAACCTTATGGACTTCCCTCACGTGCTACATGACCCCCAAGGGCTAAACCACCCTCCCAGGTGCCCAAACCTTGATTTAATCCTCTTTTTCAATGTATTAGACTCCCAAATGCTAGCACAACATTGCAGAAATTTGATTGTATCTCTCAAATAACATGCTTAAGCCTAGAAGGGATATACTTCAATCTTTTTCATCTAATTCTATGCCTGCAACTACAAGATTTGTGCCATGCTTTTACCGCTAGTCTCTAGAACACTGCCCAAAACTTAATGAAACTATGATAAATGTGAAATGACACGAGGAAAATGACTTCCATACAAAACTTAGACTAGAACTTTCCACAATTAGCCTTAACCATGACATTCATTCGGTCATACGCATCATGAACATGTAATCTACAGGTCATAATTACATATCTGAACATAGGGATCTCATTATTATCTAAGAATCATCAAGAATGTCTAATACCCTCTCACAATGGTCGCATTATCATCTATTAGGTCATACATTCACTTACTGATCCAAACATGATGAGATTCATAACTAAACTCTGCCATAAAGTTGTGCTTATAACCAACATATAACCAAAATAATAATAGTTATATAACAACAATGAAAGACACATAATAAAAAGTACAAATACTCATTAAATACAAGAGGAAAATAGTTTTTATTAACATATGAAAAGTTCAACCAAGTAGAGGACTTCCACATACCACTTGACCATAGATTGGGCTGAACCATAATATTTCTTTCAGCTAATCATACACGTGCCATAATCTAAGCATGAATATGGGACTCACAACAGAAAAACCAGGGTTTCCTCAGGCTTTACCATTTATCCCTCCATTACTGGACAAGGGATTCCTAGGCATGAAATCCTCACCTATACAGCCAAGATTTACCGCAATCCCTCCATTACTGGTCAAAGGATTCCTAGTGCAAACAATAAACATACACTACCAAGATTTACCGCAATCCCGCCATTACCGGTCAAGGGATCACTAGGACCTAAAAAAGAATGAATTTATCCATATTTATTCGCAAATACCTTGAGGAATTGTCCTGTCTCAACCCTCATGCTTTACTGTGTATCCCAACATTATCGGTCAAGGGATTCATAGGCTGTTGGGAATTTTCCTGAGATCACCTCACCCAGTTCCAAAACCATTCGACAATCTAGCTCAACCAAATGAAAGAACCCCATCACACTATTGATATTAGGAAATGGAAAGGCAAGGTTGAAAAATATTTTCACACCTAGATAAACCCATGTCAATGAAAACAAAATAACCAAATGCACACATGCATATACCATGCATGCCAAAACTAGCAAGGAAATCATACATGGAACTCAATACTTGAAAAGTAATCCCATTGTAGCCACTTGATCCAACTCTTCCTTTCTTGATCCTTTCTTTATTTTTCCTTCTTGTCCTTCATTTGCCTTCCTTTGTCCAATGTTAGAGTGGTCCAAGAATGCTCTAAGTGTGCAAGAGTATGAGAGAGAGAGAGATCCCAAAACTAACTAAGAAAAGGTTGTGCTGAAAAATGTTGTGAACTAGTCCTCATAAGCCTTTTCATTAATGAGGACTCTATTTTCTTCAATTTGCATTATTTTCTTAAATTTCATATTCATATACAACATGTTATCTTTCACCTTGCTTTTCTCCCAATTTCCTTTATTTTCATAAATAAAATGTCAATAAATTCCTCTTTTCCTTTTCAAACCCTTTTCCATTTACTTTGCCAATTTCCTTAGCCATAATAAATGAAATGAACACCCCTATAGAATGTTTTTACCAACATTCAACTTCAAATCTCTGTCCCATGACCTTGGTCTTATTTTTCCTTTATTAGCTTTATTACATGGATTTTTAACTAGGGTTGTTATAGAACCCTCCCCTTTGGGGGAACACCATCCTCAGTGTTCAGTGACACCTATAACCTGCAAGACCACTGAAAAACCAAAACATACCACCCATGGAGCTTTATAACTTAGATTGATGCAATATTTACAATGAACCATCTCTTGAAAAGAAAACCAACATAACCAACATGACAACATTACAACCATACCACTTATTAGAGCTTTATAACAAAACTCAACGCAATATTTACATCAGACATATGCATATATACACATAACCATAACACAACACCAAAACATCTACGAAAAGACATCCACTCAACTAGTGAATAGAGAAGGATACATAGCTTGCATTTGATCAGCCATCTTCCATGTAGCTTCATCAGGGCCAAAGTGCTTCCAATGCACTTTAACTTGCTCGATTTGGGAGTATGAGTTGTTTTCGTTGCAAAATCCACAGAGGTTCTAGCTGAAATTATCCTTATGGATCCACATGCAATATATAAAAATAAATCACATGATCAACATCTTTCACATATATTTTAAGCAATGAAACATGGAAAACATCACTAACTTTCACTATCAGAGTTATTCCAAGTTAGTAGGCCACTTGTCCAATCCTCTCAGGGATCTCAAAATGCCCATAATATTTAGGTAAAAAATTCGCACATGACCCAATCCTCAAGGGGATTATTTTGGGCTTGATATGAAAGTACATCTTTTCCCCAACCTGAAGATCCTTAGATACCCTATGATGATCTGCATAGCTCTTCTACTTGTCCTATGCCACCTTTAAATTCTTCTTTATAACTTGCATTTCATGTTCCATCTCTACCAACATGTCTGATCCTATCAACACCTTGTTCACTACATCACTTTAACTTATGGGAGTATTACAACTCCGCCCATAAAGTGTCTCAAACAAACTCATCCTCTGTGACTCCTAATACCCATTGTTGTAAGAAAACTTAACCAATGGAAGATACTCTTCCCACTTCCGCTGCTGATGCATAACATACATTCTAAACATGTAATCTAAAATAATGTTGACCCTCTCTATCTATCCATTTTCTAGTAGATGATGAGTGTTTTTGAAGTCCAAATTTGTACCCAAACCTGCAAAAAACTATTTCCATAAACTATAAGTGAACTTAGCATATTTCACTGACATAAAATTTGTAGGAATACCGTGAAACATCATTACCACCTTGATGATGACCTATGCTACCTCACTGGCTAAATGAGTATACTTTACTAGAATGAAGTGAGCTACCTTAGTAAAGATTTCCAATACAACCATGATAGAATCCTCTTTTCTAGATGTCCTCGGAAAAGCTATGTTGAAATCCATAGAAATGACCTCCCATTTCCACTCTAGAATCAAAATAGGTTGTAGTAACCCACTTAGATGTTTACACTCTACCTTTACCTATTGACAATGTTTGGTCAATTTAGTGAGGTCTAAATTGCTACTTTAAAATGTCAACCCGGGGTTCGTAAACTGACGAAGTGAAGTGTACTATATGTACTAGATAACCATTTCCTTAGTCTTTTGTCGTTTTTAGTTTTTTAAGTTTGTTTTTGGATTTATCTTTCCCTAATGTGAGATGATGAAAAGGTGATAAAGCAAGTGAAATATGGATGATTATGGTGATCTCTAAGTGGTTTTTCAAAACTTAAAAGAAAGAAAGCTTTAAAATAACTGCAATGAAATCAATTCTTGAAAAGAAATAAAGACATCAAACAATGAACTAATGACATCGGCCCAGTATCTTTGTTGCTGAATGAAAATGAAAGTGAAATCTACACTAAATTCAATTAAAAGTAAGAACAACTAATCCACACTATTTCAACTCTTCAACTCAATCTTCCTTGTGAAAAGATATCATGAAATGTTAAGCAATGTGAAATCTAAAACAAGTTAAACTGCATAAAAGAAACTAATCACACTACTTTAACTCTCTTGACCTTTTGCCTTTCAGCTTAATTTACCCTGTGAGAAACAATCATGAACAAGTCAAGCAATGTGAGATCTAAAGAAAACTAAATCAAGCTATAATGAGTGATATTCTGGTTCCTAATAAACTTATTTGATTATAGAAAAAACCGTTAACAGATGAATAGCATGATACCTAAGAGCAGAAAATAAATGTACAACTTAAGAAAATGACAGTACTGGAAATCAAACTTCAGAAAACAAGAGTCAGCGACAAAGACAAGATGATCTCGTATGCCAATAGTTATAAAAAGAAAAGGTGAAAAATTGCCCCGGGCTGCCTAAGAAAACCTGTAGAAAACACTGATCAGTTGTAACCATAAAAGAGCAGCAATGAAAATGTAAATCAACAGAAATAAAAAATCTTTGTTATGTACAGCTAATATACATGATGAAATAAAACACAGCATTTAAATGACAACTGTACAGCTAATATACATGAACAAGAAAAAAAAGTAATGCAAGAGTTAAAGGACAACTGTACAAGGCTTTAGTAAGCAGGGGCCCTCTGCCACTTCAGCCGATTCAACGAACAACTACAAGCTTAATTTTAAACCAGTCTTCTCATATATTAAACAGCAACGTAAAAGTGCAGTGGGGAAATACAACAACTTCGAATTACATTACGAGAGATTAACTTTTACAGCGTTCATGGACGCGTTATTTATAAGGAAAGAAAGTTAAACAAATTAACTAAATCTACGTTATTAACCACGCTGCCAGAGACATGTAAATCCTCTTCAACCCGGATCTAGGTAACTGTCATCATGTTTATTAAATCTGAGAGGTATGGCTGTTGGATTCACGCTACCAGGATGTCTTCGTGGCTAAGGACTGTGCCACGTAGCTTCACGTGCTCAAAAATAGAGCTACGCAGAGCTGTGCCAGCGCTGAACACTTCCGTTGACTATCCTTTGCCCCTTGTTTGACCGCGGGTTTTTATGGGCGTGCTGGATGATCTGGAGGGACACGTTCCATGTCCTTGACTCCTGTAACTTGCCCATGTGGCTCGTTTCTTCAGAGGACACCTGTAGCATCGTGTTTGACAAAACGACTGCGGAATCTTGTGCTGGCTGCAGAAACCTATGTCGGCTGCGGAAACTGAGAAGCTTCCGCAGCTGTCTGAACAAAATTCTAAACCAAACAACAGTCATCAGCGTAGTTAGAAAACCATGTCAAAAGTTGTTTTTTAAACTAAAATACAATGATTTAATCAACTTGGTGGATGAAATGATTGGAAAAAGAAGGTTGAGAGGGTGTATAGGAAGGTGTAGGTTTGAGGCTCAACATACCCCCACTGTGAAGGTGTTGCATGTCCTCATGTAACCAAAACTTAGTTATTTTCCCTTAATCCATATGCTCTGAGGCTTCTGCAAGAACATCTAGCCCTCTTCTCTTTCTCTTTGATGCTAAAATGGTCCTTGGTTTCCTGACTAGACATTTGAACTTAAGATTAATCAATGCCCTGCTCAACTTTTTACACTTTTTCTTCAGCTTCCTGTTCTTCTTTTGCCACAGTCCTAAATGGAGCATATTGTTATCATGGACAATCTTGTCTACCTTACTCTGCTCTTTGAGTGCTTCGTTTTCCTGTTTGATATGCCTATTTAGGACTTCCAATTCAAACACTTCCTGTTTTAAAGACTGTACTTGTGCATCAAGTGGCAAGGTGGTGCTTGGTCTTACAGCTAATTGTTCCAAGGACTCTAGGTAGTTATATACCTCTTGCTGATTAGGATCTACTTCAGGTGTCTTTCTTGGGCTAGGCTCAAAATCAAAATCTGGTGGAGGAGGAAGACTGTCCTCTCTTTCTGGCCGAAAAGGGCTTTCATCACGTGGAGGACTTGACTCAATGTCTGGCTAAGCTGGAGCTTTTTCAGATGTTTCTTCACCTAAATCAATAAAGTGTGATTGTTTTTCTTGGGTTACACTCCTCTTTCCTTTTAGCCTACTGCTCCTCCTCACGTGTGGACTAGTGCTCTTTTTCTGTGCACTCTGTTTTCCTTTTTGTTTCTTTGTTATGGCAGCAGCTTGAAGATGTGCTAATCTTTCTGCCAAAGTTTGAGAATCTTCCTCTATGGATGGTTCAGGGGATGGATAGGTTTCTTGAATGGTTATTTTGCCCTTGTCCTTCTTCTGTTTCTTGTTTTTAGCTCCCTCTTCTCCTTCTTTCTGAATAGTTTCCTGAATGTCTATTGTAGGAGAGTCTTGGGCTGTAATATTCATTTCTTTCCTCCTGCTTCTCTTTGGAATTTTTAGGGAACTGCTTCCAGAGGCTTCAGTCAGTTCTTGGAAGTGGTTTCTTGTCAAAAACTTTTCCCAAGTATCCTTAGTGTTTTTCAACTGATCTTCAATAAGGATTTTTATGAACCCGTGATGGTAAAGATGGGGTTCAATATTGCCTACGTGTTTTTGAACAGTAGAGCTCATTTTCTTCAAGCTTGATAATAGAAAATAAGGCAAATTAAGGGTATAACCTTCCATAAAATTCATCATTAGCCTGGCATGATACATGTACATGGAACCAAAACGACCCTCGCATGTGATAAATTTCTGGATAAGTAATAACAGAGGGGACCATTCTTCTTTTATTGTATGCACAGGGATTCCTTTTGTAAATACAGAGGTATCCATACCTGGGTTTTGTAGCATTGTTCTCCATATTTGATCTTCCACACTTCTATTTTTAAACCACCTTTCACCTTCTTGTGGAAGACTTGTTACAGCTGCTATTGTGGCCTCAGTCACTGTAAATTTTAAGTCTCCTATCTCCACTGCGTGTCCATTAAAGGACCGTGCAAAAGCTTTAGTCACTTCTTTGTTATAGCCTCTGAACTTTTGAATGAATCTCAGCCACCTTGCTTTCTTCAACGACTCCTTCGTTTGAGGATAACCCTCCAGGTATTTTGGTCCTTCCGGTTCAGCTCTTAGTAGTTTTCCCATTCTCGGCTTTAAATTCCAACTGAAAATTCTACTGCGTATGAAGGTTCAGGAAAAAAAATGGGCTAATTACGAGATTCTTAGGGTAACTGGAGTGGCCGTAATCGAAGTTCAGGATGTATGTGGTGACTGTAGCCAGGGTTTGGAGCAAGCTGTAGTGGATGCAGCGGAAATGGAGAACAGGGAATGGTATGAGTACCGAGGGAGTAAAGGGTAAGCAACAGTAATGAGTTCAACATCGAATGCATGCGGGAGTGAAGTGATAAATGGGCAGAATAACGGCTAAGTCCTTTTGGATCGGATGACTTGCGCACACGTCTCAGCAGACGGCTACGGAAATTATGGTGAAGGAGAGCCGTAGTACAGTCGGCCACGTCTCAAAAGTATGGCCAATAAATGGGAGAGCATTCCATCTCAAGTTTAAATTTAGAATGATTGTGGGACCGTTGTGGAATGACATCGTGGAAGAGGAGTGGTATGGGGCTTGCCGTATCAAACCATTGCATTTAGTGGAACTTGCCATGGTTTAATAACTATGCATAATAATGACATTAAATTGTTATTTGGTAGAGATTTTTTATCATACCTTTGGAAATTTATCATTTCTTGATTAAGGCTTCTGACCCATTGTTGTTCTCTGATCTTGAAGATGCCCCATGTCTTTGCTGCACTTGGTGATGATGACACTAACCTTTGACTGTGATTTTTTTTGAAAACAGAGTGATACCAGTTGTAAAGATAGAGTGATGCTGGCTACGGAAATCGTTTCTGGCTGCGGAAACTGGTTCTGGCTGCGGAAACGGTTTCCAGCTGCAGAAACTAAGACAACACCCCTTTAACTGCACAAAGATAGTTAGAGAAGAACTAACTAAATAAAATAGTCCTGAGAGGGACTTTATGATGGAATGAAATGAAATGAGTGGAATGAGATGGAAATGAAGTGGAGTGAAGATGGAGATGAAAATGAGATGGATGAACTGAAATGGCAAATGAGGTGGAGTGAAGATGGAAAGAAAGAGAGACTTTTTTTTTTGGAAAATATAGAGTGTCAGGTGCCCCTGATTTTCACTCTACATTTTCTGTATAAGACTACCAATCTATGATTGGTTTTCAGGCTTATACAAAAGATTTTTTTTTTTTTTTTTTTTTTTTTTTTCAACTGAAAGAAACAAAGACTAGGCTGATGGAGGAGAAGGATTCCTCTCCACCAGCCTCATTGCATAATTTTCTTGAAACAATTTGACAAATTCCTCTTTTGAGAGTGGTTTATGATAAATTTTCAATCGGTGGCCATTCACAATGAGAGGAGTTTGAAACTCATCAATGGTCTTGACTTGAACTGCTCCATTGCTAAAGACTTCGTCAATCTCATATGGTCCAAGCCAATGAGTTTGAAATTTTCCTTTGAAGTCTTTAAACTTGGAATCAAACAGTAACGCCCAATCTCCCTTTTGAAACTTTTTCTCTTTGATATATCTGTCATGCCACTTAGTTCTTTGGTGCTGAACTAGATCAGTCCTTAAAATTGCATCTTGTCTTATTTCATCTAGCTCATTCAGTTGCTCCATTCTGTGCTTTTGGGCTTCTGATAGATTCATCCCCAACTGAACTGCCATCTTGAAAGTCTTGACTTGAAACTCAATGGGGAGCAGGACTTCTTTCCCATAAACAAGTTCATAAGGAGAATGTCCTATTGTATTCCTCCATGTAGTTCTATAGGCCCATAAGGCTTCAGGAAGCCTTTCTGGCCAATCTCTTCTATGTAGATGAACAGTTTTGGTGATGATGTTCTCGAGGACTTTGTTTATAGACTCCACTTGGCCATTTGCTTGCGGATGGTACGGAGTAGATTTTCTATGCTTGATTTTGTATTCTTCCATTAGCTTCTCCATCAAATTAGATGTGAATTGACTTCCCTGATCTGTTACAATTTCTCTTGGGACACCAAAACGAGTAAAAATATCCTCAAAAAGAAATTGAACAACTGAATTTTCAGTGGCAGAAGGCAATGCCTTGGCTTCTATCCATTTAGTAACATAATCAGTGCAAACCAATATATACTTCTTTTGTTTAGATGGTGGATTAATAGGTCCAATGAAATCTAAAGCCCATTTTTCAAAGGGTTCGACGAGTACCTGTGGCTATAATGGCATTTCATTTGAAAGAGTTGGTCTCCCAACTCTTTGGCAGTTGTCACACCTCCTGACATATTGTTTTGCATATTTGAAGAGAGAAGGCCAATAATATCCTAAAGAAAGGATTTTATAAGTTGTCCTCTTATCAGCGAATTGCCCACCACATGGCTCATCATGACATGCCTTGAGGATGTCAGGCATTTCATCTTCCCGAACACATCTTCTGATCACACAGTCTAGCCCTGTTTTGAACAATTCATTAGAAATCCATGAATAACTCGAACTCTCCTGAATAATTCTTCTCCTTTCATTAGGAAATAAATGTGGAGGTAGTTTCCCTGTAACCAAATAATTAGCAATATCTGCATACCAAGGAGTTTTAGTAGTTACTGCAAACAAATATTCATCTCGAAACTTATCCTCTACAGGAGAATCTTCGTTAGTATTTTGGATTCTAGACAAGAAATCAGCTACTGTATTTTGTTTCCCTGGTCTATCTAACACAGTAATATTGAATTCTTGTAAAAGTAAAAGCCATCTTGTAACTCTGCCATTAGTAACAGGTTTGTTCATGAGATATCTAATTGCAGAATGATCAGTATGGACAAAAGTTTCATAGCCTGTTATATAATGTTTAAACTTGTTGATTGCGTGAACAACAGCTAAGAACTCTTTTTCAGTCACAGTATAATTTAACTCAGTGGAAGTCAAATTTTTACTGGTGTAGTAAATGGCATAAGGAGCTAAATCCTTTTGTCCCAATATAGCTCCTAGAGCTGTATCTGAAGCATCTGTAGAAATATGGAAAGGAAGTTTCCAATTTGGTCCTCTCAAAATGGGTGCTTCAGATATTCTTGTTTTCAAAGTTTCAAATGCAGATTGACAGTCAGGATCCCAATTGAATTCATAGTCTTTTGTAAGTAATTTGAAGAGCAGAGATGCTATCTTGGTGAAGTTTTCAATAAATCTTCTATAATATCCAGTAAATCCAAGAAAACTTCTAACATCTCTTTGACAATTTGGAATAGGTAACTTGGAGATGACTTCAACTTTTGATCTATCAACTTTAATCCCATCTCTCGAAATATGATGTCATAAAACAATCCTTTCAGTAAACATCATAAAACGTTTTTCATGACTTAATGAAAGATTTGTTCCTTTACATCTTGTAAGGACTTTTTCCAAATTTTCTAATGCCTCTTCAAATGAATTACCATAAACTGTAAAATCATCCATATAGACCTCTACACAATCATGGATTAGATCGGAAAAAATTCCTAGTACTTCCCTTTGAAATGTTGCGGGTGCATTACATAATCCAAAAGGAAGTACTCGGTAAGCAAAAGTTCCCCATGGACAAGTAAATGTGGTCTTGTCCTGATCTTCAGGTGCTACCTGAATCTGATTGTAACCACTAAAACCATGCAAAAATGAGAAATACTTTTTGCCTGCTAAAGTATCTAATACCTGATCAATAAAGGGTAAAGGAAAGTGATCCTTCAAAGTTGCTTTGTTCAATTCCCTGTAATCAATGCAAACCCTCCATTTACCATTCCTTTTAGGTACTATAACCAAGGGAGAAACCCATCGGCTATCTGAAATTGGATAAATGAAGTTTACATTAAGTAACTTTTGGAGCTCTTCTTTCACTATCTCCCTAAGGTTTGGATTCATCCTTCTTTGAGGTTGTCTGATTGGCCTACTGTTTTCCTCAATGTAGATGTGATGAATGCAAGTCTTAGGGTCAATACCTTTCATATCGGTATACTCCCATGCAAATGCAGTAGAATGTTTTTGCAAGATTTTGGTTAGCTCTTCCTATTGTGATTTTTCCAAGTTTTTGTTGATATTCAATGTTTTTCCTGGAAAAATCTCAATGGCAGAACTACCAAACTCTTCCATAGAGAAAAGAGACATTTGTCTAGATGATAGACACTCAATGTCAAAATCCAACTGAAATTGTGTGTGGTCATATTCTGAAGATGGTTCAAAGTTTTCTAATGTGTTCAGAATTTGACTATCTTCACTAATCTCAGAAATGGTAAGGACAGGTTGTATAGTATCTTCATCATCGACCCACTCATCTTCTTCTATTTCTGTTATTGCCTTTGCTGGAGGATACAGATTGAACTTCTTTGTTGAATTACCATCTGAAATATACATATCCCTAGACCTACAACTGATAAAAGCATCAGCTGTCACTAGCCAAGGTCTTCCTAAAATAATAGGATGTCCTCCTAGATTACTCTTGGGAGTTAAAATCATGAAATCGCCTGGATATTCCCAAGAGTCTAAGGAGACTGGAATGTCTTCTAATACACCATCTGGTTTGATAATTGATCGATCTGCAAGTTGCAGTAAAGTAGGTGTAAAGAGAAGATTAGGAAGTTTTAGCTATTCCATAGTCTGTCTACTCATAATGTTGATAGCAACCCCTAAATCAATCAGAGTATTTGAAATTTCAATTCCATTGATATGTGTTTTGACAATTGGACTACCGGGATCTACATATTTCTGCATAGTAATTTTTCCCATCATAATATCTGCAATTTTCCCTACCAGGTGGATTCTTCTTGTGTCTCTTGGTTTCTTTCCTGGTCTTTTGAGGCTCAACTCCTTTATTGTTTTTGCTAGAATAGGAATTTCTTTAATGGCTTGTAACAAGGGAATCTTGATACAGACATTCTTCAATTCATCTAGAAAATTATAGTCAGGCAACCAAATTTGTTTTTCCACTCCTTTGTCAATTTGTAATCTTTCAGGAAAAGGAGGTGTGGATAAAGATGCAGGTTGCTCAACTATGGGAGTTGTGGGGGTTAACTCTTTTTCTTTTTCTTTTTGAGTACTTGGGTTTTGAAGAGATGCTTCAGAACCCTTATTGGCTTCAAGAGAATCTTCCTCAAAAATGCTTTGCTTTTGAGCATTTATAGAAGGCTTATCTAGGACTCTACCTGATCTGAGTTGTACATCATTGAGAGGAACAATCATATAGGCAGGAAATTGTTGACCTTCCATCATGTAAGCATTTTGAGGGTTTTTGTTATTGGGGTTTGGCAATGGCTGAGAAGGAAGTTGATTTGACTTTTGTTGGAATGGAAGCAAGAGTTGAGAATTTGGATTCTGTTGAGAAGGTTGTTGTTGTTGTGGAAATGGCAATAATAGTTGTGGATTTTGATATGGAAGTTGTGGAGCTTGTTGGTTTTGAAAAGATGGGGGATATTGATAAAATTTAGCAAATCTCCCATAAGGATTTTGCATACCTTGTACCCATGATTGAAAAGGATTTTGAGGTTGGGACCAAGGTTGTTGCCAAGGATTCCAATTTGGTGGGGGTTGAAAATTCATAGAGTTGCTAAACCCTTGATTTTGTTGCCCCTGCCAAGGTCTCCTTGCAACAAAACAGAAACATTCGATTGTATTTGGATCTTCTTGAAAGACAGCTTTGAGCCCAGGAATTGAAGGACAATCCTTGGTCTCATGATTCTCTGAAAAAATTACACATGTTTCTACAACTTTTGCATCCAAGGGACATTCCCTTAGAGCATGTTTCTTCCTACACTTTGGGCAAAAGATGACCAAAGCCTCAGCTTCTGCTTTCTGCTTATTGTGAATCTTAAGGGTGTCTAGTTGCTCACTAAGACTCCCTAAGATGTCAGTTTTGAATTCATCAAGCATGTTGCCAATCTCAGCCCTACTTACTGATCCAGTTGCAGATTTGTTTGCTCTGATCAGAGAAGGATCTCTAGGCCCTTTTTGAGTTTTAGATTTCCCCCTTGAGAGATGGACACATAACTCTGCTATATCATGAAGTGGAAGTTGAGATATATCTCCCTTTCCCATCATGTTCAAAATATCTATCCATTCATCTCTAATGGCTTTTAATAAAAGGGCTTTCAAGGTCTCCTCATCTAAGTTACTCATTTTTTCTCTTTTCAGGTTGTATTGAAATCTTTCAAGCAAATCCTCCAAGTTTTCATCTTCTCTTTGCACCATTTTGAATACCTCATCCTTGTGATTGGTGGGCATACAATAGTCCAGGTACCTATCCAAAAATGTTTGTTTCATATCATTCCACTTCCTAATGGATTGAGTGAGTAACCCCATGAACCATTTCAAAGCTGCTCCTTTCAATGTTGAAGGAAACAGTTTGAGTTTTTGAGAGTCTTCCAGATAATCATAAGTTCGACACACGACCTCAAACTCAAATAGAAATGTTTTAGGGTCCTCATTCCTTAACCCATGGAAGTTTGGGAGGACAGATGGTGAGATGTTTTTCATTGTGGCTCGGGAGTCCTCATCGACTATAGGAAATCTGAATGAGTTATCCCCATCCCTATTTCCCCCAATGTTACCTCTACCTCCTCCATTGTTTCCTCCTCCTCCTGTACCTCTACCTCTACCAAATCCAGTTGCTCCTTCCTCTGTCATGGTAGTTTCCTTGGAGACTTCAGAGTCTTCTGGTTCTTCTACTAAGGGTGAATGAGAAGGAATTTCTCCCTCTTCTTCTTCAGATGATTCTACTTCTTCAATTACAATTTGTCTCTCTGTAGAAGGAAGGAAAGGATCTCTTTCTAGTTCAGATTCGATGGAAGGTGTGGGAGAGTCGACTCCTACCTCTTGAATTCCAGGAATCCTAGGGCTAGGAGTGTAAGTTGGAGATGATGGAGGTGTCTCTTTTCTATTCCTTGAAGTAGATGGAGTTGTAAAAATCGAACTCTTGGCTCTAGCTAAAAACCTTCCCCTAGAATCTCTTGCTCTATGCATGTCATTTTTTTTCTTTTTCTTCAAGTCGGGCTAATAATTCTCTTTCTGATCTTCCAGGTCACTCTAGGTGCAAGAAGAGATCATACTCAAGAAACTATTAAACCAATAACTTTCTCTTTTCTGATCCTCCAGATCACACTAAGTGCAAGATGAGAGCATACTTTGAGAGGTTATCAATTTTCCTTCCTTGAAATTTTCTTGTTTTTTTTTTAGAAATTGGCTACCTAATTTCACTTCCCCGGCAACGGCGCCAAAATGTTTGGTCAATTTAGTGAGGTCTAAATTGCTACTTTAAAATGTCAACCCGGGGTTCGTAAACTGATGAAGTGAAGTGTACTATATGTACTAGATAACCATTTCCTTAGTCTTTTGTCGTTTTTAGTTTTTTAAGTTTGTTTTTGGATTTATCTTTCCCTAATGTGAGATGATGAAAAGGTGATAAAGCAAGTGAAATATGGATGATTATGGTGATCTCTAAGTGGTTTTTCAAAACTTAAAAGAAAGAAAGCTTTAAAATAACTGCAATGAAATCAATTCTTGAAAAGAAATAAAGACATCAAACAATGAACTAATGACATCGGCCCAGTATCTTTGCTACTGAATGAAAATGAAAGTGAAATCTACACTAAATTCAATTAAAAGTAAGAACAACTAATCCACACTATTTCAACTCTTCAACTCAATCTTCCTTGTGAAAAGATATCATGAAATGTTAAGCAATGTGAAATCTAAAACAAGTTAAACTGCATAAAAGAAACTAATCACACTACTTTAACTCTCTTGACCTTTGCCTTTCAGCTTAATTTACCATGTGAGAAACAATCATGAACAAGTCAAGCAATGTGAGATCTAAAGCAAACTAAATCAATCTATAATGAGTGATATTCTGGTTCCTAATAAATTTATTTGATTATAGAAAGAAATCGTTAACAGATGAATAGCATGATATCTAAGAGCAGAAAATAAATGTACAACTTAAGGAAATGACAGTACTGGAAATCAAACTTCAGAAAACAAGAGTCAGCGACAAAGAAAAGATGATCTCGTATGCCAATAGTTATAAAAAGAAAAGGTGAAAAATTGCCCCGGGCTGCCTAAGAAACCTGCAGAAAAGACTGATCAGTTGTAACCATAAAAGAGCAGTAATGAAAATGTAAATCAACAGAAATCAAAAAGCTTTGTTATGTACAGCTAATATACTTGATGAAATAAAACACATCATTTAAATGACAAATGTACAACTAATATACATGAATAGGAAAAAAAAGTAATGCAAGAGTTAAAGGACAACTGTACAAGGCTTTAGTAAGAAGGGGCCCTCTGCCACTTCAGCCGATTCAACGAACAGCTACAAGCTTAAGTTTAAACCAGTCTTCTCATATTTAAACAAGAATGTAAAAGTGCAGTGGGGAAATACAACAACTTCGAATTACATTACCAGAGATTAACTTTTACAGCGTTCATGGACGCGTTATTTATAAGGAAAGAAAGCTAAACAAATTAACTAAATCTACGCTATTAACCACGCTGCCAGAGACACGTAAATCCTCTTCAGCCTGGATCTAGGTAACTGTCATCATGTTTATTAAATCTGAGAGGTATGGCTGTTGGATTCACGCTACCAGGATGTCTTCATGGATAAGGACTGTGCCACGTAGCTTCACGTGCTCAAAAACGGAGCTACGCAGAGCCGTGCCACCGCTGAACACTTCCGTTGACTATCCTTTGCCCCTTGTTTGACCGCGGGTTTTTATGGGCTTGCTGGATGATCTGGAGGGACACGTTCCATGTCCTTGACTCCTGTAACTTGCCCATGTGGCTTGTTTCTTCAGAGGACACCTGTAGCATGGTGTTTGACAAAACGGCTGCGGAATCCTGTGCTGGCTGCAGAAACCTATGTCGGCTGCGGAAACTGAGAAGCTTCCGCAGCTGTCTGAACAAAATTCTAAACCAAACAACAGTCATCAGCGTATTTAGAAAACCATGTCAAAAGCTCTTTTTTAAACTTAAATACAATGATTTAATCAACTTGGTGGATGAAATGAGTGGAAAAAGAAGGCTGAGAGGGTGTATAGGAAGGTGCAGGTTCGAGGCTCAACAGACAATCCAAACATCTAACGACAAAATATTCTACCCCTTTCTTCAGATTCATCCAATAGTAGAACTTCTTCGCTACTGTCAATGTCTTCCAATATACTAGGTGTTATAAGCCATTTTGTCACATCTGGTCAATAGGCCTTTAAATGGGATTAATTCATATCCTCCATAATATTGTTTTTATCCCTACTCAAATCCCTATGCATGACTCTACTAAATCCCTTAGTTTTTGCTCATAACTGCTTAGTTCCTCGTCTTTTAAGTCCCAACGCACCCTGGCCCTTTAGGGACCAACGTTGACTACTAGTTTGACTCTCTCTACAGTGGCATTGATCACCAGTAGGTTGCTTAGTCTTGGGGTTGCACTAATTCTAAAAATTTGGGAAAAGTAAAAAGAATCTCAAAGATTCCTCTTCCAGAAGCTTCCTAAGGATGTTTCAACCATTTATCTTGGATAAAAATTCAAATCATATTTGATTCCACCTTGTATAAATCGCCATCCTTCCCTTGAGCTCATCCTCCCATCACTTTTTTATCTCAATCCTAGATTGGTAAATGGATAAGAATTCATGAACTACCTCTCACATCTATATATTTAGAGTCATGCATGAGCAAGGGATTGGCTTTTGGAGATTGATTCTACCCTCATGCTATTGCTTTGAGAGTCATTATTCCATGCATTAGGGTGACATAAAGGCATGCTTTGTGGCAAGGAAAGGACAACTAAACTTACGGAGCTCTTCTATAATATCAACTCCTATTTTTGGTTGTAACTCTCTCCATTTCTATTAATACGAAGAGTAGATTGTTTCCCTATATATGATGTTATGATTTCATGTGTTTTAACACCATGTTAATCTATTGAATGGATTGATTGGATTATGAAACATATATGTCATAGATCTTTGGCTTGTCTTGTTTGATTATGGAAGTTCTAATTATAGAAATCAGAGCTAGGATTATAGTGTACAAGCCGAGGAATGAGTGAAGCTTGTGACATATTACAGGTAGGCTTCATCCCATCGTTCAATTACTTTAAGGAATACATTGTGACCTTTTCTTTCTATTGTTCTAGTTCATTCCACTAGGCAAAGGGAAGACACTTATCTCCACAGTCATAGATACTATATAACAAATTGTTGACTCCACTAGGGCTCAATTCAATCCATTGGTGGTTTGTGCTTTCCCTTAGTGTCTATTTTTCCTCTTGTTTTGATATTTATAGTTTCACTCAACCCTAATCATACATATGAAGACCTATCATTGAGATCGCAGTGCATTTTTGTGTTAGAACATGAGATTCCTTGATCAGTGGACCCTCCAGTCTTAAGATAGTGCGTTGCAGTGCACCTAAGACTTCCTTGCACTTGTATTGCAGTGCACCCTATCCCTCTTTGTGACTGCATTGTAGAGAATTGGTGTCCCTTAAGCACCTGTGTTGATCCCTATTTCATGCAAAAAATTGCCTTCTTTTTTGTTTTCTCTCTATTTAGCCTTCTTCTTGCTACTCTTCCATGTATCCTTTACTGTCTTAGTGTTTCTTAGAAGCCTCCATATGTTTTTCTTATGGTTTCGATTGCCTTTGATGAGAATTTCTTTAGATTGTCCTTTTTTCTTGTCATTAGTTCATTACCAAACTGATTCTCTTAGTCATTGAGTGCTTGAAATAATTGGTGTTCCATTCATCTTTATCAAAAGTTTGTTTTTATCAGTGATTAGACATGCATCTTATTTTTCTCTCATTTTGAAAATTAAGAGGAAATTGAAAAGAAAAATCTCTCTACATTGGAATCTAGGGTTTTGTGAGTAAATTTGAATTAGAATGGTTGCAATTTATGGAATTGCACTTAGTTATTGTTTGTTGCATATTATTTATCTCTTCCCTCCTTTAAATAGATTCTCATTGAAAGTGAAAGTTTCCATTTCTTCATGCTAGCTCGCATTTAGGATATTTAGGTGAAATTTGTAGTGATCCGTGAAATTGAATCTTAATCAAAGATAAAATTTAAAATATTTTGAATCAACCTAAGGATCATTTGTAACATTAATGTAAACATCTAGAGGTATAGGCTAGAGACGTGTTTCGGTCTCATTAAATGTAGGATCTATCATTGTTTTCCAATGTTGTATTCCAAGGGTGATATCCTATTCCACATACATAAGTGTATCAAATCATACTTTGTATACCTTTAGGTATATTGGACGGTGCTCCATGCATGAAAAGTATATGGGAATTCTCTCATTAAATGGTTACGCATTAGAAAGCACTACTATGGATTGCACTTCCATGTACTATCGAGTATATTTTGGAAGTCCACCATAGGTTGCTATCCTCACCATAGGTAACCGAGTCGGTCAACTTGTATATCGTGATACATTGAACACAACATTCAGAGATATTTCATGCACGTATGTTAAGTCCTTGGTTTTCCAAGGTGTATATTGCAATACATGGTTTCTTAGTAAACCTGTATGCATAATATTACCCTCTTTCTGATTTATTTTTGTGTTAATTAAAATTTATTAATACAACGTGGAAGAACACACCCCTCCTCTTCGTTGTTCTCGTAGAATGAAAAATAAGCCTCCTCTTCCACTAGAGGCCACTCCTGGACATCGTTAGAAGTATAAGAATATGCAAACTACCAAATTAAGAACATCAAGAACTACTTATGGTCCTCCTCATAAGTCTTATCTACCAGAATTATTCTTCCCTTTGAGTATCAAGCTTGAGATTACTTCATCATTTGCTGGTGAATTTGACACAGTTGAAACAAAAGCACCTGAGACTTCTTTTCCTCAGGTCATTGATCATGTCTTTACTGAATCAGATATGTTATAACCTAAGGTTAATGAATGTAAGATACCTCATCCATATTCACCTGTTACTTCAGGACATCCCTCTTCTCTTCCTCTATCTAAGACACAACCACAAACCATATATCTTAGACCAAATGGTGAATGCCTTCCACCTGGTCTTGTGAGTATCGAAGAGATCCCATAGGAAGAACCTTGTCGTTATACTCATGTTCATTGGAGTGGACTTCATTTTTATCAAGCTCGTCCTCTTCCTCCTCTTGAAACTCCATAAAAAACTCGTTTACTGATTCTTCCCGCTCACCCTTGAGTTTCTCACGACAATCTTCTTTGGGATTGTTAACCATGATTGAATCCACTATAGTTTCCCATCCTATATCCACCCCTATGGATGAGACAACTAGCATTGCTTCTTCATTCATGTTTGCGACATCACCATAGGAACATTTTTATGGTGGCCCGTCCATTCCACCTAGTTATCATTCATTAACTAGTACCTTCTCTGGTGCAACATCCAGTCCATGGACCTCTCCCTTTTTATCTGTTAACACCCAGGTTGTTCCCTATGACTCCCAAGGGAATACGGCCGGGGTAACCACTAACCAATCTTTGGATCACAGTTCCTAGCCAAACTGTAATCAGAGAGGGCTCTCTCTTTATAATTTGTCTCTGTTTTGAGGGTGTTTTAGGCTAGTTATTATGCTCAGGTTTTTGGTTTATATTTTGGATGAAGGATTTCTTTCAGGGCTTAAGGTGTAGTGTTCAGAGAATAGTATATTTTTGGGCAATGGAGTCTGGAGTTGTACAATGCTTTGAGATGCAGGAGTGATGATGTTCGGACTGCAGGGCCTATTGTGTATCTTTAAACAATCAAATTTAAACTTAAGTGATGAAGCATGGTCAGCCAACAGAAAGCAATTAAGAATTCTCTATTGAGCTGGTGATATGAAAGTGAAACATGTTGCACAGGAGCAAACTTGAATTCTTGAAACAAAGCTCACTGTGAAAGATATATCCTGAAAGTGCAGCAGTTAAGAATTACACTTATCAAGAATACAGCTGAAGAAAAACATTCATTAACAACACAGATTGAACTCAGGGTATTCCTTGAATAAGTCCTGAAGGTTATTCTTTTTCCTTGTTGCTAAACACTTAGAAATTAGAAACATATATGGGTTGTAAAAGATTAAAGCACATAACAAAGAGAGTTACAGAAACTTATTGTATTGTGAAGTACATAGGAATCCTGCAGTTTTCAACAGACACCAGAACGCATTCAACACTTCAGAAATCCGAGAAATTCCATCACTTTCTTTATTAAACTCTGAAAGGATTACAGTATAAGAACTTCTTCAGGAGAAATCAACAACAACCCTTTGCAAAAACATGCGAAGGGGACTTTATAGAAATGTTTATACAAAATATCTCAGGCATTGAGTCATCTGAGAGAGAAATATCTTCATTACGTCGTACAGAAAAGTAGAAAAGAAGTTATTGCAGCTTTGAATGCAACATAACTGCTCTTTAAGTCTGTCAGAGGATATTTTGACCTTTGGAGGTCACTGAGTCGGTTGGAACGCTTTGCTTTAATGCTGAAAAATGTGCCTTTACGTTTGCTGCGCTGTATCTTCTCGGCCCTGCCACCTGTGACTATGCTTGCTGCTGTGGTGGCCAAATAGCCCTACTGAGTTGGCTCAGCCTTTCATCTTTCCTTTGTATGCTGACTTTATTGAACGGTGTCTTGCATAACAATTCATATTTTTATAAACAAAATTTGGTGAATGGCTCACCGTTTACAAAATTGTTTTTATCGCTTTGGTCCACCAGTCATGTGTAGGTAATTGATGCCCGAGGATTGCATCTATAGTCTCCTCTACCTCTATATACTTATAAAAATTGGGAGGGGCCTCGAACAGGTGTTTGATTTCATTCATTATAAAAAATAAATTCTCTACTCTGTTATAGAGAGTCTGTCCTGTGGCTGGCCCCGTTTCCTCTGAGGTGCTGGGCTTCTCATTGATCTGACTAGTGGCAAATGTGTTAACTCTTTTGGCATATTGGTCATGTGTAAACAATTTCCCTACGTTGTTCAGTAAGCTAGGGAGCCCTCTATGTTCCAACACCTGAAACGTTTCCAAAAATTTGTTCACCTCAGTCTGCATATCCTGGGTTCTTCTTTCCAATGTCTGCACTAAGTTTCTCAGTGTGAGAACCCTTTTGATCAACTGAATGTGCTCAGTTCTGTTTGGAATTCCCATGGCAGCCAACTGAGTGCTTGTCCTATTGTTAAGCACATTGATCATCCTGGTGGCTATCTCAGGCATGTTGCTTAGAGCAGCTCTTGCTCTCTGAATTTCAGTGTGTGCTTTTGGAATAAGGTCCAACTGCTCATGGATGGTTTCAATAAATTACCATTGCTCATTGATAGATTGACCAATGTTAGCCCACAACACTATTTTTAGCTCAGCCACCACTTTATCTAATTTGAGCTCATTTTCTAGCTCTTTGATTTTATCTTTGAGGGCTTTTATCTCCCTGCCCTTTTCTGCCACAGACTGCTTGGATTTATCATATCTGTCATTCACTTTGGCCAATTTATCCCTGGTCTCATTCAGCTCTGTCATTTGAGCTTCCAGTGCCTGGATCTCATTCCTCAGCTTTTGCATGTCCAGGCTTGGGGCCTGCTCTGTTGCTGGTGGTGCTGCTGAGGTGGATGTTGCTGCTTGTTCTGGCTGTTGAGGAGGAGGAACAGTAGGTGGAGTAGTTTCCTCAAGATTTATTACTTCAGGAGGAGGCTGGGAGGTCTGTCCTTCTTCTCTTTGTTTCAAAGCTGCCTGTAATGCTGCCTGTGCAGCCTCTGATTCTCCCAGCTTTTCTTGTGCCTGGATGAGCTGTTTGTAGAGAGACACCAGCAAATCTGTGGCTTCTTTATCATGCCTCCGCTGGCAACCTCATCTATTTGAGGGTGGATTGTGGCTGGCATTTTTATCTTTTTCTTCAAGGCAGCCATGTCTGCATCCCTTAATTTCAATATCTCCTGGATGCCCTTAATATCTTTGGGATCATGCCCAATCTCAATAATTATATCTTCTAAGGACCTAATTCTGTTGTCCTTAGCCTGTGATGATGCCCTTTCCAACTCGAGTTGGGCAGCTGTATTATTAAGGCTATTTTCCAGCTTGTAGTTGTCCAAGGTTTTGTCTGCCAAGGAGGCATAGACCATCTCACCTGTTTGTTTGTGCAACTCAATTTTATCCATTGGGTGGATGTCTTTGGCAAGGACCTCAAGATTGGTCCTTATATAATCTGCATGAGTTTGGGGCTGTGCTACAGCTGGTAGGAAATGAATCATGATCATCTTTCCTTCACTGACATCAAAAGCAGACATTAGTCTTTGCTGGTTGGTGGGAGCCATCTTTAGCAAATGATTATACAGCTGTATTTTTATGGGCTCACCCCTCTTTTTTATGTCTATGAACTTCTGCTTGATGCTCAGTTCACCCTCCCTCTGCTGGCTAGAGGAGCTGACTTCTCCTCCCACAGTTCTGTTCTGTTCCCCTTGGAAGGAACTTGCAGATACTTCCCTGCTAGGTGGGCCCATGCCCAGGGACTGCCCTGTTGGCATTTCCTCATCAGAGAAAGGGTTCATTCTTTGTCTTTTCTCACCATGACTTTCTGATGTGGTCAAGGGAGTCTCTCTGTCCCTTTTTCTGCTAGTATCCTCCTTTTGTGGAGTTTGGAGGATTGAGGCATCAACTGATGTTTCTTGCCTTGGAGGCACTGTATTTTGTGCCTGCTGTTCTGTGGAAATGGGGGCTTCAACTGTCCCTTCTTGCTGTGGGGGCTGCTCTTTGTTATGCCGCCCTTCTTCTTGCTGCATTTCCTGTTGTTGTTGTTGTACCTTCTCATGCTGTGGCCGTTCAGTATCCATTTCTTTTTCCTTGCCCTTGCCAGATATATCTTCAGTGGCTTTGGGTGGTTGCTGGTTTGCAGTCGAGGAGGATGCAACTTCTCCCACTTGTGTGCTTGGCAGTGAAAACACCTGTGAACAAAGTTCAAGGTCAGCCATCTTTTTAAGATTCCTCACTGCTCTTTGATTCAGCTCTTCTTGTGTAACCGGCTCTTCTAGGGTTCCTCTCCTCCATTTTGCTTGGTTAGCATGTTTTTCAATGTGAGGGATTTTTATATGATCATAGCCAGAGAGCCTATATCTGAGCCTTCTCAAAGTGATGAAGTGGTTGGGGTCATATGGTTTCCAGAGGAAACTAGTTTGAAGGCCAAGGGACTCAAGCATGCTGTTTGCTTCTTTCCAACCTTCCTCCCTTTGGTTATAGACAAAGTGGCCCAGTTGGTTCCTGACTTTCAACTGTGCTTTCTTGCCTTTGCCTGAAAAGTGAAGCACATCAACGTTGCCAAACTGCCTGAAGTATTCTAGGGCAAATAGCCTCATAGGCACATATCTGGGTAGTCTGTAGGGAGGCAGTTCACACCCATACATCCTGATGACGGTGTGGTGCTGGTAAAAGTACCAGTCCCCGATGCTGTATGATTTGGATAGCTGCAGGATCCTTTGCATTTCATCTGTGAGTCTCGGAGGAGGTGAGCCCATCATCATTGTCATAGCTGGGTGAATGAACTGATCTATGAACTCACAATAGGTGTATGGAGTTTCACCTCTAAGGTGGAAAACAGATGACCAATATACCACTGATCTTGGATTGCCTTGGGCATCCTCTCTTTTGATTGGAAAAGAGAATTTCTGATGTTGATGATATAAGATCAAGTGGTAAATGTAGGAGGTATACCTGAACACTCTTTCTCTTGCTAGGTTCACTAGTTGCTCATGTATTTTATCTGCTATATAGGTGGCATAGTCATAGCAGATAGGAGACTTGCCAGGAGCAAACATGAGCATGATTACCAGCACAGTTTGATCAACGTACTCAATGGAGTTGTAGCCCAAAATGGGACTGATCATGTCAGCCAGATCTCTGCCCAGTTGGTTGAGGTATACCTGATTGATAGGAGGATACTTCACAGAGTCAGAGCCAATATACAGCTGGTTTAGTTTGGTGACCTGAGCATCTGTGATTCTGGCTCCTCGATTTATCAGGTCTACAAGTGATAGAGGGACCAGCTTCTTCTCAGTCCTGAAGCAGAGCATATCTTTGATAGCTTCTGGGGTGACATAAAACACAACTGATCCTGAAGGGTCAAGAACTGCCCTCTGAGTGGGGTCATAATTTTCAGCACACAGATGGATCAACTCAGAGAATTGGTTAACTTGAGGGAGCTTGAAAATAGGGAGGAATGAGCTCCATATGCCCAGCACATCTGTTCCAGCCTCATGCTTAGCCTTTAGTTCATTAAGCAGGTAAATATGGAACTTGGTACCCATCAGCATTTCCTCTGAAATCTGATAGTCCATGTCTGCCAGGGACTGCCATTCCAAATGTCTTTGAGGGGCATTTAATGGAGCAATGTTTAGTGCTATTGGAGCCACTGGTGGATCCATGACTTCTCCTAGGATTTATGAACAGAGTTGCTATGCAGAGCAACACCAAGAGTTTTCTTTGAGGGAGAAATGTGAAGTGTATGGAACAGAGGATGAGTGAGACAGTTGCAGCAATTGAAATACTGCTTGAAGGACTGATAAAACAGTAACAGGACTGAGCAAAGTGTTTTCTGTAGTGAGTTTAGTCAGTTAAGGTACCTAGTTCATGACTGCGCGAACTTAGGTGCGAATTTCCACTCAATTTGTCCAATGCGGCCCGACGGGAGTTTAATGGCTTCACTGGCTGGATATAAGTGTAGGTCACAGTGTTTTTAACGATGAAAACATATTTTTAAGGTCTGTCGACAGTTTACTTGCAGAATTATGGATAAAACCAGGTTTATGGGATGATTTTGAAGAATACCTGGTGAATTCGTCGGCAAGAGTTGCGAATGCAGGTGCAACGGAGGCTCTGGCGGTCTCGGAATCGACTTTAGCAGGCAGGTGCTGGTTTGGACGTGAGCAGCATGCAGAAATAACAGTAGTGTCTTTTTCCAAAAATGGAAAAAAAACATGAGATTTTGGCCTAAAAATGGATTTTTGGCAATATTGGCGCGTTTTCGGGATGACGTCAGCATGATGTCATCGGGTGGGGTCGGAGTCGGATGACATCAGCATGACGTCATCCGGTGAGGTGGCGAGCTGCTATTGGTCCACGGAGATGATGCGGTGGCAGACATATTGGCATGAGGGCGGACAAAAAGGTCGACGCGATGGCGGGGTGGCAATGACGTGGGGATGACGTCGGATGAGTGGTTTGACCGAAACCGGAAACGGCTGGTGGTTTTATATCGCACCGCTATAGCTACGGAGGTGGAATCTGTCAGGCGTACCTTCGATGTATTGTGGAGAAGGCGCGTGGCGGGCCCCTGACGTCACCTTCTGACAGATATCGGAAGGTATCTGTCGGACGTCGGGGCCGCTCCGATATCAACGAGGGCCGTCGGATCTCATGGGTCCGATCCGACGGTTGACGGAAGGGTGATGTGACCGAACAATACGGATGGGGGGCGGGATTAATTTATTGTTTGTTTTGGAATATGCGCCCGACGGAAAACCTTAGGATATGGGTTTTTGTAAATTTTTTTCAATGTATTTTGGAAAATCAAACATATGCGCCGAAACTTTGGATAAGCGGCATAATGTGGGTTTTTTGGGTTTTTTCACAATTTCAAGGGGTTTATGGGTAAGAGGGGGTTTTTATAAGGTTTTTCTTTACAAACGAAGGTTTAATGGGTGGAATGACTTGAAAGAAGGGAGAGGGGTGAGGTTTTAGGTTCATCAAAGTGACCAGATGCCAATTTGATCCCTGACAGAGGACTTATTGGCTATAATGCCAAGGGGAGGGATATTTATACAAAATTTGGGGTTTATACACCATGGTGTTAATAATAGTAGGGGAAGGGTAACATAGGGGAATTACATAGTAGAGTTAGAGTTAATATGGGGGAAAATGTGAATAAAGGGGGAAATCACTAAGTTTATTTGAAACTTACTTAGTTTTTAGGGAGTAGATCAAAATGAAAAGAAATTTAGACAAGAAATGTGGCTTTTCAATGAATAAAGCCACCATCAAACCTCAAGTTTTCTAAGCAATTCAATTGATGAGGGGATGTTAGTAATGAGTGGGAAAAGGGATAATTGGGAAGTTAGACATGCTTCTTTGTTTTTCTTTTCTCATCTTGACCATCAAGGTCAAATCTGAAATGAATACCACTTCTGCAACCCCATCTACTTACCCAGCTATTTTGCCTAGCATTTTTTGTTTCTTCTTGAAGGGTGCACTTAGGCTTGCAGACCCTTACTTGCCTTTTCTTTTCTTTGGCTTTTTCTTTTGTTTTTCTATCTACTTCTACCCTTATTTCTTCCAAGGTCCCAGATTAAGCTGTTGGGAGCCTTTTCTTCTCTACCTGAACTACTTGTCTGCCAAGATTAAACAGTTTGGACAGACTTCTTTCTCTATTATACAACTGAAAATTCAAAACATGGCATGATCCAAATTAGACTGTTGGACCATCCATCAAAATTTAGTCCCCATCAAGATATAAGCACATATTGTATTCTTATGGAAATATGTGATCTTTGCATCATCAAAGCAGAGCATATTTGGATCTTTTCATTGCCAATCATGAAATATGAAACCTATTGGTATAGGTAGCTAACAGTGGCTCCACATGGGGATGGTTTTTCATTTGGAAGACCAAGAACAGCAGGTCAGATTGCCTTGCTCCTTGACTGCTCTTGTCAATCTTGAAGTTTGCTGCTTTGAAATGCCAAAATTGTGTGCTTCTCTTCTTGGTAGACCTCTGATTCTATTCACTTTTTGCTGGTAGTTTAAGAAAACTTTGAGAAATTGCATTTTTACATGTTGACAGAAAATAATATATACATCTGGATATGTACAAGGCAAAAACTCAGGCTGCACTTATGGGTGATATTCAAAATAGTGCTTCAGCATCCTGCCATTCACAGGACCTTCATCCAAATCAGTTTCATTGAGACTCTTAAGGAAATAAGTGTTGTTTCCTTGTACTGCTTGGACAGCAAATGGTCCTCTCCAAAGGGAATCAAATTTTCCATGTTTTCCCTTATCCTCTCTTCTTGAATCCCACTTGAGGACTTTGTCACCAATGTTGAAATCTTCTGCCTTAGTTCTTCTATCAAAGGCCTTCTTTAATTTTTCTTGTAGAACTTGAACTCTGCTGAAAACTTGGTCTCTAGTTTGCTGTAAACATATGATCTGATTTATTCTTCTTTGCATATCATTTGGTTCAGCTTGGCTTTCTTGAAGAAGTTTCATAACAGGCACTCCTAGTGATGAAGGAAATTTGGCCTCTAATCCATAAACCAACTCATATGGGCTGGTCCCAATTGATCTTTTGGTTGTTAGTCTATCTGCCCATAGGGCATTCACAAGCTTCTTATGCCAATTCTTTTTGTTCTCTTCTAGTACTTTCTTTATGATGTTTACCAGACTTTTATTTGATGACTCAGCAAGGCCATTTCCTTGGGGATAGTATGCAGTAGAATGGCCCAAGGTGATGTGAAATTTATGGCAGAAGTTCACCATTTTCTTGGATCTGAAAGCAGCAGCATTGTCTGTTATTATTTTGTCAGGACAGCCAAATCTAGCCAATATGTTGTTCTCCAAGAACTGAATGATAGTGGAATCATTTGCTTGTCTGCATGGAATAGCTTCAATCCACTTAGTGAAGTAGTCTGTGGCTGTTAATATCCATCTATGTTGGCCTGAAGATGAGGGATGAATTTCCCCAATGAAATCCAAGCCCCATTGTTGAAAAGGTCTCTCTGTTGCAATAGGCCTTAAGGGAAGTGGCAGCAACTGTCTCTTACCCTCAAACACTTGACATTTATGACATGAGGTGGTGAATTTCTTGACATCAGAGAACATGGTGGGCCAGTAGTACCCAGCCCTTAGTATTTTATCCACAGTGGACTTCCAGTACAAGTGTCCACCACAGTCACCTGCATGAAATTCCTTTATGATATTGTCAGTTTCATTCTCAATTAGGCAGTTTAGCAATATTCCTTCATGGTTTCTCCACAATAAATTTCCATCCATAACACAAAATTTAGAAGCTTTCATTTTTAAAAACCTACATTTAGTTCTGGACAATCCTGGGGGAGCACACAGGTTTTGCAATACATAGCATATATCAGAGTACCAAGGGGATTGTTCAAAGGCTACATTGATCTTTGGAGTCGCCAGCTCCGATTCACTGTCCAGCTGGTTGATGTCCAAGGCTTGGAAATTTGCTTCTGTCATTAATTTGGCCAAGCCTTGCCCTTTTATTAGTTTTGTAGGTTTTATCTCAATATCAAATTCCAAGATGTTGGCAATCCACTTTCCTCTTCTGCCTTCTAAATTTTCTTGGGTGAGAATGTCTTTGACAATAGGACTTGGCACATATGCTATAACATGGGAATAAAGGATATAAATCCTAAAGTCTTTAATGGCTTTGACCAAAGCATAAGCTTGCGTTTCCATGATTTGATACTTTAAAGGTGCATCTCTAAGAGATTTGCTAAAGAAAGCAATTGGTTTCTCATTTCCTTGGTCATCTTTTTGCAATAAAACAGCAGCAATAGTATGCTGGGAGGCAAAAGAGAAAATGATAAATTCTCTGTCAAACTGAGGATTGGTCAACACTGGGGTTTGGGTAAGGGCTAGTTTTATACCTTCAAAGGCTTGATTGTCTTCAACAGTCCATTTGACTTTCGAATCTTTTTTTAGCATATTATTTAATAATCTGATTAGTTCAACTAAGTTTGGGATAAACCTTCTCAAGAAATTGATTTTTCCCAAGAATCCTTGCAACTCTTTGACATTTCTTGGGTGGGGCATTTGTAGGATAGCCTGTATCCTATCTGGGTCAATTCTAATGCCATCTTTAGAAATGATGTGGCCCAACAGATTACCTTCCTCTAAACCAAACAGGGATTTCTTGGGATTCAAGGAAATTCCATATTTTCTGCATTTTAGGAAGATCTGTCTCAAATGTTTTATATGTTCTTGGTCTGATTTTGAGAAAGGTGTAAGGTCATCTAGGTAAATGACTAAAAAGTCATGAATCTCCTTGGTAAAAGCAATATCCATTGCTCTTTGAAATGTTGCCCCTGCATTTTTCAATCCAAAAGGCATCTTTACATATTTGAAAGTTCCCCATGGGGTTGTAAATGCAGTTTTGTCTTGATCATCAGGGTGCACTAGGATTTGATTGAAGCCTGAAAATCCATCCAGTAATGAGATCCTTGAGGCCCCTACCACTCTTTGGAGAATGTGGTCCATCTTGGGTAATGGATAGTTGTCTTTTAGGGATACTTGGTTCAGATTTCTCAAATCCACACACAACCTTATTTCCCCAGTTTTCTTTCTTGTAGGGACTAAGTTGGAGATCCATTCAGAGAATCTAATTGGTGCTATGATGCCTGCCTTGAACATTTTCTGTACTTCTTGTTCCATTGCTGGGAGAAGCATAGGATTGATTCTCCTCAATTTTTTCTTAAAGGGCTTTTGATCAGGTTTGAGAGGGATTGTATGCTGGATATCAGAGGTGTCATAGGACTTTAGGTCCTCATAACTCCATGCAAAAACATCCTGGAACTCTTTAAAGAGGTCAATGTGTTTAGGCTTTTGATCAGGAGGTAAAGATGCAGACAATTTAATTATTTTGGGTTTGTCCATTGTACCTATGTTGCATTCTTCAATGGCTGCATTTAGGGGCTGCATTTTTGGTTTTCTGGGGATATCATTTGAATCAAAGATGTCCTCTAGTGGAGTTAGGCCTGTTGGTAGAAAATTGTCTTTCAGCTCTATGATTTCAGTTTCAGCACTGGCCACTTCCTCACAATTGATTGATTGAATTTGTTGAATGTTTTCCTTATTGAAAATAGTTGGATTTAGCATTTGTTTCGCTATTCTAGGTGATATTGGGTGAGTAATCTGTTGAAACTGTATTTGTGATGGACTTTCTCTTTCAAGTATTTGTGATTGACTTGTTGTATCAGTGTCAATATTTAATCCTGCAAATTCTTGCTGCAGAGTTAAAAAATGGTTAATTTGCTCGTCATCCTCAAATACTTGCCAATCATTAACATTGTTTGGAATGGAGGGTCTGTGTTTTACCTCAGCTGTAAAACAATGATGGGGCTCAAAAGGCAGCTTGCAGGTACTTGCAAAGGTGGCTAAACTATGAGCATGTAGATTGTGGGTTCTAGGAATTTTAGTGATTTGGAATTCAGAGAAAAAGTTTAGTACCTCAGCAACAGCAGACCTATAAGTCCTTAGTCTTTTGTCATTGGTGACAAAGTTTCCCTTCACTTGTTGAATAACTAAATCTGAATCACCCATGATTGAAACCCTGGCAGCTTGTAAGAACTTTACTAACTTGAGGCCTAGTAAAAGAGCTTCATATTCTGCCATGTTATTAGTACATCTGAAGTTTAATCTATAGGCTCTGCCTTCTGCATGACTATTTTCTTTTTTGTGTACCCAAACTCCAACTCCTGCCCCTAACTTGTTGACTGAGCCATCAAATTCGAGGAACCATAGAATATCCTGTTGGGAAGGAGATTTAATGATCTGTTCATGGGCTGGCAATTTGAGTAGAAGTTGTGGTTTTTCCTTTAGCTTGTCTTCTAGGATAGTTTCATCATTTGATTGGATATGCTTGGTATTTGGAACAGCAGCAGTATCTAGTGTTTGATTGACTGTTGTTTTATGGGTAGTAATTCTTTCATTTGAGTCTTCCTCCTGTATGAGTATCTTGGTTTCAACCTTACCTTTTGAGGGAGTTGTGCTGTCATTGAAGAGAATGTATGAGTCTATGTCTGAATGGACAGCATATATGGGAAAGTTTTGAGGCTTTTCTTCACTGCTGACCATGTATTTCATGAGTGTTTCTCTGTACAGTCTTTTTGGTTGCCCAAAAACAGAGATGGTGGCATATGACATGTCTAATTGCAGGGAACCTTGGAGTTTAGCTCCCCAAGATCTTGATAACAGCATCCCATACTTAGGCGGAATATCAGCAACTACCACATCCATTAGGATTGTCTTGTTTGGGTATTGAACCAAAGACACACATAAATCTTTTATGAGACCTAGACACTTGACTTGGCTGGAGTCAAAGGAAAATAGGTCCTTGTATGGTCTTGTTATGTCTAGATTCAATCTTTCCATGACTGCTTTTGGCATGAGATTGTGAGAGGCACCTGAGTCAAACATTGCATTATGTAATATTTTATCATGAATATGTAAACTGACATAGAAAGGTAATACCCCTGTGACTACCATTCTTCCATCCACTTTTGGGCCAAACAAGAGTTCTGGGGTGTCATCCAGCACATTGACATCATCTTTGTTGCTAGTGAGTTGAAGGGACTTCTTAATTTGTAGTTTATAGATGTCATGCTTGGCTAGTTCTGAGAGAGGGATTGCTATTTTTAGTTTGCCAATTTCAGTTTCTAGGTCGAAAGGTTTTTCAGATTGGGTCTTGGGGTTATGGATAACAGTCCTTTCCTTGTTCATTAAATCTTCTTCCTGATTTTTATCTTGACTTTGGGACTTGCCTCTTTTACTCATCTCTTGGGGAGTAACATTCAGATTAGACTGAGAAGGTGAAGTGGCCACAGGCTGCTGTTTTAAGGACAGTGGTTCAGTGATCTCTTCAATAATCACTTCTTCTGCAGGTGAATTTGTTTTGTCATTAAGCTCTGTGACTATGACTCTCTCAGGCTGCTGATTATCCTTTATCTTTTCAGGCTGGTTTACATTCACAGTTCTGCTCCTCAACTTGTATTGTTTATGGACCTCGTAAACAGCAGTGTCATAGCCTTGTTTAAAGTCAAAGGATTCACCTGATTTGGTTTGGAACAGTTTGATTTCATCATCCTCATGATCTTCTTGTGTTAAGAAAACTTGACTTTCACCATCTAGACCCATTAAATTAATCTCAGGATCTTCATTGGGCTCTGTTGATGTGGAAGTTTCTGCATAATTTTCTTGGAAAGGGGGTCTCATGTCTTGATCAACACTGGGTTTGCCAATGCCTGGGTTTTGAGTTCTCCTAAAATTTGGATTCCTAGGAGGATTGTTTTGTGGTGCTTCCCATGATGATTTTCTTTCAACCGACTCCACTCTATCACCCAATCTTTTCATTCCAGTGAGAATTGCATCTAGCTTTTGATCAAAGGCAGAGGGTTCCTCTTTGAAAGCAGTCCTCTTTTCCAACCTTGCCCTGTTTCTTTTGGCAATTAGGTTGGCTTCCACTGTAACAGCAACCCTTTGGGCCGCTGCAATGGATTGAGGATCTCTTTCCTTCAACTGATAGGCCATGTCAGGGTCAAAACCATCAGGGAATTTGTACAAGGCTAAATCAGGAGGAGGTCTTAAATTTTGTGGAATCGCGTTATATACATTGTTAAATCTTGCACAATACTCCAAAACAGTCTCTTGGGGACCTCTTTTGATAGTGTCATATTCCCCAAGTATGTGCAGAGGATCTTTCTTCTTCTCCCATCTACTAGTAAAGGCTTGATACAGTTCATCAGGAGTTGTGATGGAGTTTGCATTCATGGATCTAAACCAAGTTCTTACATCCCCAGTTAGGCTTTGAACAAACATCCTCATTCTGACACTGTCATCATCTATTTCATAGGTCTCAAAATGGTCTTGCATCCTCTTAGCATGCTGGACAGCTGTCAGAGGGCCATTGGAGTCAAAATATGAGATTTTGGTTTGGTAATCTTGGGGTAGAGCTGCAGCATTAGCTGGTATCTGCAAGGGTGCATATATGTTAGCCATATTTACAGGGTTTAGAGGATTAACAGGGGCAGCTGGGATATTAGGAACACTGGGTACCACAGGGGTGACAAGTAAGGGTGAACCTAGAGTGTTGGTCAAGGGGATATGTGCAGTGGACGAAGATGTGAGAGGAGGACTTTGAGATGTGAATGGTGAACTAGGGGAACTAGGGGTAGACCAGAAAAGGACCTTGCATGGGGTAGAGATAAGGCTGGGATGATCTGAATCTGAGGTTAAATCAGCAGGCTGCTCCTGCCTTTGCTGCCTCCTAATGTTTCTAGGGATGGTATTTGGATTATCAACAATGATGGGTGGATTAGGGTCAGGATTTGCCCTAGTATGCCGTGGAATTTTCTTGGGAGCCAGCTTCTAACTGTTTTTTAGGGTTTTATAGGAAGTTTTTATATCTGTAAGGACTGGATAAAGATCTTGGAATGGCTATATATATTCCAAAGCTGAGATGAAGATTCACTGAAAGAGCTCTTCCCTAAAACTGTCAATGTTACACAGAAACAGTTTTGAAGGCCTCCTGACTTGTTTCAGGCTTGATTTCAGGCTTTGAGGGATGTATAGAAATTGGAAAATCCTAAGAAGTCCCCAGCGGAGTCGCCATTTATGTTAGCACCCAGGTTGTTCCCTATGACTCCCAAGGGAATACGGCCGGGGTAACCACTAACCAATCTTTGGATCACAGTTCCTAGCCAAACTGTAATCAGAGAGGGCTCTCTCTTTATAATTTGTCTCTGTTTTGAGGGTGTTTTAGGCTAGTTATTATGCTCAGGTTTTTGGTTTATATTTTGGTTGAAGGATTTCTTTCGGGGCTTAAGGTGTAGTGTTCAGAGAATAGTATATTTTTGGGCAATGGAGTCTGGAGTTGTGCAATGCTTTGAGATGCAGGAGTGATGATGTTCGAACTGCAGGGCCTATTGTGTATCTTTAAACAATCAAATTTAAACTTAAGTGATGAAGCATGGTCAGCCAACAGAAAGCAATTAAGAATTCTCTATTGAGCTGGTGATATGAAAGTGAAACATGTTGCACAGGAGCAAACTTGAATTCCTGAAACAAAGCTCACTGTGAAAGATATATCCTGAAAGTGCAGCAGTTAAGAATTACACTTATCAAGAATACAGCTGAAGAAAAACATTCATTAACAACACAGATTGAACTCAGGGTATTCCTTGAATAAGTCCTGAAGGTTATTCTTTTTCCTTGTTTTTTTTTTCTCGGTAAAGACTAATTCTATTAAGTAGAAAATATAGTACAATCAGGAAAAGCAAGAGACCGGCCGACCGGAAATGATGTATCCATCAACCTCGGTCCCGGTGAGAAGATTTGAACTAATGGCAACAGCAGATAGCATGTAATCACAGACATACCAAAAGATCTTTACCCCATAGGGGTAGAAGCTACAACGCATTGTTTTTTCCCTTTCTTTTTGTTGACTTTTATCCAGCCATCCTGGGGAGGATGAGCTAGGACAACTTGAAGACTGGGAAACTCTGACATCTGGAATTCCTTTTCAGATTCTGAGGAGGTCTCATGGCTGCGCTTCAGGGCGATTGCTGTGTCCGGGGGATGGCCCATGGTATCCATGGGAGGATCCATCGGCTGAGGCTCCTGATCTGGTTCTGAATCGCTATCCCCATCCTTCAAACCTGGGGAGCTGGGGCTCCCAGTCGGCAGAGGAGGGCAGGGAGCCCATCGCTTGGGCTTGGATTTTGCGTTGAATCCCTTTTTCGATCTTGCTGTCAGCGATGGGCAGGAGTTCTGCAGGTGTCCTGTAAGGTGACAATGGCGGCACCGAAAGGCAGTGTTCTCGTAGTCTAGAAGCTGAGTCCAAACAGAGTCCTTGATCTTGAGATTGATTTGCTCTGGCAATCCCTTGCTTAAATCTAGCTCCACACAAATTCTGGCATATGTGTAAAGACCCTGCATTTCCCTCTTGTAATCTCCCATTAAGAAGCAACCCAAAGTGTTGCCTATTTGCCTGTATACCTCTGTGCGCCACAGGTGAATTGGGAGATTTGGAAGTCTGATCCAGACAGGGGCTTTTGTGATAACTGCAGAAGCTGGATCAAAGTCTGGGAACCATGGAGTTAAGAAGAGGCCTGCCGAACCCATGAACCAAGGGCCTTCTTCTAAGGCCTCTTCGTAGTCCTCGAGATTGTCGAACAACACTATAAAATATCCCTTTGCACAGAAGTAAATCTTGCATCGGTGAGTCCAGTTGTCCTTGATCCAGTCATAAAGATCCTTTGAGCGTGGCCAGAGACCATTGAATCTGCAGATGATGGCCCTTTCAGCAAATTGCTGGGTGTCATCTGCTAAGTCAGGATAGGAGATCTCAACAGAGGGGACCTCTTCCGATTTGTCAACCAGAAAGGGTTTGGGAGGAGCCTGAACTGGCGAATCTGTCTTTTCAGGCTTATTAGCATGGACTGCATCTTTATAAGAAAATGCCTTAGCTGAGGAAGACTCTCCAGCGGCTCCTCCCCTCAAACGAAGGGTTAAAATAATGCATGCATCTTTCTCAATGCCGAAAAAAGAAATGGGATAGGGATCCTCAAGTTGTTTACCTTCATGGAGAAGCCGTTGAGCTGCAGAGGGGATTCCCAGTTTGATGCTCAGTGTATGCTTGAGATTCTGCACTAGATCCGTCTGGTTTACCCATTGTAGCATAGTTTTGCCTGTAATGAGCTTGATTTGTATCTGGAATGATGCAAAAAAGTCTGAATGCCTCTTTCCATTGCAGATCTGTGCAGAGAGGCTGCATGCGTGAAGATTAGTTTTCGTATCTTGGATTTGCCTCATTTGCGGGGGAGGAATACCACCCATCGAAGCAGGTTTTTCCTTCCCAGTATCCAAGATCAGTGGATACGCTGCGTGGGGTTCTGCTGGAGCGCCCTTGGCTGCTGCGCCGACAGGCTGAGGATGGCTCCATGAGTTTTTTGCAAAAGCGGGGAGCTGATGCCGAGCTACTCCAGGGCACTCTGCAAAGAGATCCGCGCGAGTAATCTTGTTTGCGGCCACAACATTCACAAAATGAGCATCCTGTGCATCTGCAGTGAGGGATATATCCCTTGATCTATGCCTGCGGTGCTCGATTCCATTCGCGGCAGGGGCGATCTGAGAAACTGTGGCGGCCGAGGGCATGGCGGCGGCTGCAGAGCTAGGGTTTACTTCCAATTTTCTCTATCAATTCTTTTTCCTTGTTGCTAAACACATAGAAATTAGAAACATATATGGGTTGTAAAAGATTAAAGCACATAACAAAGAGAGTTACAGAAACTTATTGTATTGTGAAGTACACAGGAATCCTGCAGCTTTCAACAGACACCAGAACGCATTCAACACTTCAGAAATCCGAGAAATTCCATCACTTTCTTTATTAAACTCTGAAAGGATTACAGTATAAGAACTTCTTCAGGAGAAATCAACAACAACCCTTTGCAAAAACATGCGAAGGGGACTTTATAGAAATGTTTATACAAAATATCTCAGGCATTGTGTCATCTGAGAGAGAAATATCTTCATTACGTCGTACAGAAAAGTAGAAAAGAAGTTATTGCAGCTTTGAATGCAACATAACTGCTCTTTAAGTCTGTCAGAGGATATTTTGACCTTTGGAGGTCACTGAGTCGGTTGGAACGCTTTGCTTTAATGCTGAAAAATGTGCCTTTACGTTTGCTGCGCTGTATCTTCTCGGCCCTGCCACCTGTGACTATGCTTGCTGCTGTGGTGGCCAAATAGCCCTGCTGAGTTGGCTCAGCCTTTCATCTTTCCTTTGTATGCTGACTTTATTGAACTGTGTCTTGCATAACAATTCATATTTTTATAAACAAAATTTGGTGAATGGCTCACCGTTTACAAAATTGTTTTTATCGCTTTGGTCCACCAGTCATGTGTAGGTAATTGATGCCTGAGGATTGCATCTATAGTCTCCTCTGCCTCTGTATACTTATAAAAATTGGGAGGGGCCTCAAACAGGTGTTTGATTTCATTCATTATAAAAAATAAATTCTCTACTCTGTTATAGAGAGTCTGTCCTGTGGCTGGCCCCGTTTCCTCTGAGGTGCTGGGCTTCTCATTGATCTGACTAGTGGCAAATGTGTTAACTCTTTTGGCATATTGGTCATGTGTAAACAATTTCCCTGCGCTGTTCAGTAAGCTAGGGAGCCCTCTGTGTTCCAACACCTGAAACGTTTCCAAAAATCTGTTCACCTCAGTCTGCATATCCTGGGTTCTTCTTTCCAATGTCTGCACTAAGTTTCTCAGTGTGAGAACCCTTTTGATCAACTGAATGTGCTCAGTTCTGTTTGGAATTCCCATGGCAGCCAACTGAGTGCTTGTCCTATTGTTAAGCACATTGATCATCCTGGTGGCTATCTCAGGCATGTTGCTTAGAGAAGCTCTTGCTCTCTGAATTTCAGTGTGTGCTTTTGGAATAAGGTCCAACTGCTCATGGATGGTTTCAATAAATTACCATTGCTCATTGATAGATTGACCAATGTTAGCCCACAGCACTATTTTTAGCTCAGCCACCACTTTATCTAATTTGAGCTCATTTTCTAGCTCTTTGATTTTATCTTTGAGGGCTTTTATCTCCCTGCCCTTTTCTGCCACAGACTGCTTGGATTTATCATATCTGTCATTCACTTTGGCCAATTTATCCCTGGTCTCATTCAGCTCTGTCATTTGAGCTTCCAAGGCCTGGATCTCATTCCTCAGCTTTTGCATGTCCAGGCTTGGGGCCTGCTCTGTTGGTGGTGGTGCTGCTGAGGTGGATGTTGCTGCTTGTTCTAGCTGTTGAGGAGGAGGAACAGTAGGTGGAGTAGTTTCCTCAAGATTTATTACTTCAGGAGGAGGCTGGGAGGTCTGTCCTTCTTCTCTTTGTTTCAAAGCTGCCTGTAATGCTGCCTGTGCAGCCTCTGATTCTCCCAGCTTTTCTTGTGCCTGGATGAGCTGTTTGTAGAGAGACACCAACAAATCTGTGGCTTCTTTATCATGCCTCTACTGGGCAACCTCATCTGTTTGAGGGTGGATTGTGGTGGCATTTTTATCTTTTTCTTCAAGACAGCCATGTCTGCATCCCTTAATTTCAATATCTCCTAGATGCCCTTGATATCTTTGGGATCATGCCCAATCTCAATAATTATATCTTCTAAGGACCTAATTCTGTTGTCCTTAGCCTGTGATGATGCCCTTTCCAACTCGAGTTGGGCAGCTGTATTATTAAGGCTATTTTCCGGCCTGTAGTTGTTCAAGGTTTTGTCTGCCAAGGAGGCATAGACCATCTCACCTGTTTGTTTGTGCAACTCAATTTTATCCATTGGGTGGATGTCTTTGGCAAGGACCTCAAGATTGGTCCTTATATAATCTGCATGAGTTTGGGGCTGTGCTACAGCTGGTAGGAAATGACTCATGATCATCTTTCCTTCACTGACATCAAAAGCAGACATTAATCTTTGCTGGTTGGTGGGAGCCATCTTTAGCAAATGATTATACAGCTGTATTTTTATGGGCTCACTCCTCTTTTTTATGTCTATGAACTGCTGCTTGATGCTCAGTTCACCCTCCCTCTACTGGCTAGAGGAGCTGACTTCTCCTCCCACAGTTCTGTTCTGTTCCCCTTGGAAGGAACTTGCAGATACTTCCCTGCTAGGTGGGCCCATGCCCAGGGACTGCCCTGTTGGCATTTCCTCATCAGAGAAAGGGTTCATTCTTTGTCTTTTCTCACCATGACTTTCTGATGTGGTCAAGGGAGTCTCTCTGTCCCTTTTTCTGCTAGTATCCTCCTTTTGTGGAGTTTGGAGGATTGAGGCATCAACTAATGTTTCTTGCCTTGGAGGCACTGTATTTTGTGCCTGCTGTTCTGTGGAAATGGGGGCTTCAACTGTCCCTTCTTGCTGTGGGGGCTGCTCTTTGTTATGCTGCCCTTCTTCTTGCTGCATTTCCTATTGTTGTTGTTGTACCTTCTCATGCTGTGGCCGTTCAGTATCCATTTCTTTTTCCTTGCCCTTGCCAGATATATCTTCAGTGGCTTTGGGTGGTTGCTGGTTTGCAGTCGAGGAGGATGCAACTGCTCCCACTTGTGTGCTTGGCAGTGAAAACACCTGTGAACAAAGTTCAAGGTCAGCCATCTTTTTAAGATTCCTCACTACTCTTTGATTCAGCTCTTCTTGTGTAACCGGCTCTTCTAGGGTTCCTCTCCTCCATTTTGCTTGGTTAGCATGTTTTTAAATGTGAGGGATTTTTAGATGATCATAGCCAGAGAGCCTATATCTGAGCCTTCTCAAAGTGATGAAGTGGTTGGGGTCATAAGGTTTCCAGAGGAAACTAGTTTGAAGGCCAAGGGACTCAAGCATGCTGTCTGCTTCTTTCCAACCTTCCTCCCTTTGGTTATAGACAAAGTGGCCCAGTTGGTTCCTGACTTTCAACTGTGCTTTCTTGCCTTTGCCTGAAAAGTGAAGCACATCAACGTTGCCAAACTGCCTGAAGTATTCTAGGGCAAATAGCCTCATAGGCACATATCTGGGTAGTCTGTAGGGAGGCAGTTCACACCCATACATCCTGATGACGGTGTGGTGCTGGTAAAAGTACCAGTCCCCGATGCTGTATGATTTGGATAGCTGCAGGATCCTTTGCATTTCATCTGTGAGTCTCGGAGGAGGTGAGCCCATCATCATTGTCATAGCTGGGTGAATGAACTGATCTATGAACTCACAATAGGTGTATGGAGTTATACCTCTAAGGTGGAAAACAGATGACCAATATACCACTGATCTTGGATTGCCTTGGGCATCCTCTCTTTTGATTGGAAAAGAGAATTTCTGATGTTGATGATATAAGATCAAGTGGTAAATGTAGGAGGTATACCTGAACACTCTTTCTCTTGCTAGGTTCACTAGTTGCTCATGTATTTTGTCTGCTATATAGGTGGCATAGTCATAGCAGATAGGAGACTTGCCAGGAGCAAACATGAGCATGATTACCAGCACAGTTTGATCAACGTACTCAATGGAGTTGTAGCCCAAAATGGGACTGATCATGTCAGCCAGATCTTTGCCCAGTTGGTTGAGGTATACCTGATTGATAGGAGGATACTTCACAGAGTCAGAGCCAATATACAGCTGGTTTAGTTTGGTGACCTGAGCATCTGTGATTCTGGCTCCTCGATTTATCAGGTCTACAAGTGATAGAGGGACCAGCTTCTTCTCAGTCCTGAAGCAGAGCATATCTTTGATAGCTTCTGGGGTGACATAAAACACAACTGATCCTGAAGGGTCAAGAACTGCCCTCTGAGTGGGGTCATATTTTTCAGCACACAGATGGATCAACTCAGGGAATTGGTTAACTTGAGGGAGCTTGAAAATAGGGAGGAATGAGCTCCATATGCCCAACACATCTGTTCCAGCCTCATGCTTAGCCTTTAGTTCATTAAGCAGGTAAATGTGGAACTTGGTACCCATCAGCATTTCCTCTGAAATCTGATAGTCCATGTCTGCCAGGGACTGCCATTCCAAATGTCTCTGAGGGGCATTTAATGGAGCAATGTTTAGTGCTATTGGAGCCACTGGTGGATCCATGACTTCTCCTAGGATTTATGAACAGAGTTGCTATGCAGAGCAACACCAAGAGTTTTCTTTGAGGGAGAAATGTGAAGTGTATGGAACAGAGGATGAGTGAGACAGTTGCAGCAATTGAAATACCGCTTGAAGGACTGATAAAACAGTAACAGGACTGAGCAAAGTGTTTTCTGTAGTGAGTTTGGTCAGTTAAGGTACCTAGTTCACGACTGCGCGAACTTAGGTGTGAATTTCCACTCAATTTGTCCAATGCGGCCCGGCAGGAGTTTAATGGCTTCACTGGCTGGATATAAGTGTAGGTCACAGTGTTTTTAATGGTGAAAATAGAGTTTTAAGGTCTGTCGACAGTTTACTTGCAGAATTATGGATAAAACTAGGTTTATGGGATGATTTTGAAGAATACTTGGTGAATTCGTCGGCAAGAGTTGCGAATGCAGGTGCAACGGAGGCTCTGGCGGTCTCGGAATCGACTTTAGCAAGCGGGTGCTGGTTTGGACGTGAGCAGCATGCAGAAATAACAGTAGTGTCTTTTGCCAAAAATGGAAAAAAACACGAGATTTTGGCCTAAAAATGGATTTTTGGCAATATTGGCGCATTTTTGGGATGACGTCATCGGGTGGGGTCGGAGTCAGATGACGTCAGCGTGACGTCATCCGGTGAGGTGGCGAGCTGCTATTGGTCCACGGAGATGATGCGGTGGCAGACACATTGGCATGAGGGCGGACAAAAAGGTCGACGCGATGGCGGGGTGGAAATGACGTGGGGATGACGTCGGATGAGCGGTTTGACCGAAACCGGAAACGGCTGGTGGTTTTATATCGCACCGCTATAGCTATGGAGGTGGAATCTGTCAGGCGTACCTCCGATGTATTGTGGAGAAGGCGCGTGGCGGTCCCTTGACGTCACCTTCTGACAGATATCGGAAGGTATCTGTCGGACGTCGGGGCCGCTCCGATATCAACGAGGGCCGTCGGATCTCATGGGTCCGATCCGACGGTTGACGGAAGGGTGATGTGACCGAATAATACGGATGGGGGGCGAGATTAATTTATTGTTTGTTTTGGAATATGCGCCCGGCGGAAAACCTTAGGATATGGGTTTTTGTAAAGTTTTTTCAATGTATTTTGGAAAATCAAACATATGCGCCGAAACTTTGGATAAGCGGCATAATGTGGGTTTTTTGGGTTTTTTCACAATTTCAAGGGGTTTATGGGTAAGAGGGGGTTTTTATAAGGTTTTTCTTTACAAACGGATGTTTAATGGGTGGAATGACTTGAAAGAAGGGAGAGGGGTGAGGTTTTAGGTTCATCAAAGTGACCAGATGCCAATTTGATCCCTGACAGAGGACTTATTGGCTATAATGCCAAGGGGAGGGATATTTATACAAAATTTGGGGTTTATACACCATGGTGTTAATAATAGTAGGGGAAGGGTAACATAGGGGAATTACATAGTAGAGTTAGAGTTAATATGGGGGAAAATGTGAATAAAGGGGGAAATCACTAAGTTTATTTGAAACTTACTTAGTTTTTAGGGAGTAGATCAAAATGAAAAGAAATTTAGACAAGAAATGTGGCTTTTCAATGAATAAAACCACCATCAAACCTCAAGTTTTCTAAGCAATTCAATTGATGAGGGGATGTTAGTAATGAGTGGGAAAAGGGATAATTGGGAAGTTAGACATGCTTCTTTGTTTTTCTTTTCTCATCTTGACCATCAAGGTCAAATCTGAAATGAATACCACTTCTACAACCCCATCTACTTACCCAGCTATTTTGCCTAGCATTTTTTGTTTCTTCTTGAAGGGTGCACTTAGGCTTGCAGACCCTTACTTGCCTTTTCTTTTCTTTGGCTTTTTCTTTTGTTTTTCTATCTACTTCTACCCTTATTTCTTCCAAGGTCCCAGATTAAGCTGTTGGGAGCCTTTTCTTCTCTACCTGAACTACCTATCTGCCAAGATTAAACAGTTTGGACAGACTTCTTTCTCTATTCTACAACTGAAAATTCAAAACATGGCATGATCCAGATTAGACTGTTGGACCATCCATCAAAATTTAGTCCCCATCAAGATATAAGCACAGATTGTATTCTTATCGAAATATGTGATCTTTGCATCATCAAAGCAGAGCATATTTGGATCTTTTCATTGCCAATCATGAAATATGAAACCTATTGGTATAGGTAGCTAACATTATCTATTTCTCAAATTCTGTCTGACACTTCGTTAATAAGTAGTATACAATCTACTCCTTCTCCTCCACCTACACCTACAATTGAACAACAGGTTGGCCCTTATGCTAGTGGGATTGGTTACCTTCAAAAGCCTAACTCTCCTAATGTTGGGTACACTCCGCAAGAGGGGAAGTTTCCTCTATCATCCCCTCCTCCTTTAGTAGGGGGCAACCTATTGTTGGTATACCTCAAATTGTTGCTCAACCTTATCTAAATCCTCCTTATCCTAGAATGGCTACTAACTTTTAGAAACCCAATTTCACCTTAAAAAACCTGGTTTGATTGTGGATCCATTTTGAATTATCAACCTGTGTTGTCCATATATCAAATTATTACTTATCAATCCATACCTCTACAAGTTAGAATTCATGGAAGAAAACTTTTACAAGTTGTAACTGTGACTCAATTTATTTCCTTGGTATCTGGTACCCTCTAGGTTCCACTTACCCAGCCTTTACAAGGTATCTTACAGTCTCAATCAATTGGACAAGGTGTTCCTCAAATTCTAGTAGGACAGATTACTTATAGTATGGCACAACCACCACTGAATCCACCTTATGTTAGGATGATGTAAAATCCCACAAGGCAATAGTATCAACCTTATCAAGGTATTCTTCAAGTTCCCTATCAAGGTTAGCATGTCCAAACACATCCTCTCCAGCATTTGCAACATCATATTGGATTTGGAGAATAAGGTTATGTGTATGTTGGTTATTATAATCCTCCTTATTATTGTTCCTAGGTTCCTCTTTATCATAACCCTCCCACTCATGGAGTGTAGATACTTATTGATAAGGTTATTCCATCTTATTTAGGTTATGATCCACCAGATTTTAATAGGCAATTACCATTTGTGGCGACTCTCAAATTTCCTGATTTGACTCATCTCACCAATGATCCTATTGTTCATTCACCTTGGTGGCCGATTACTCCTACGAAATTTCCTTCTGATATCCCAAAATTCAATGGGAATCCTAGAGAAGACCCATCGATGCATGTCACAACTTATCATCTATGGTGTTCATCAAACTCCCTTAGCGATGATTCAATAAAGTTACGTATTTTCCAACATACTCTTACCAGTACAACAACTAAATGGTATAATGAATTACCAAGAGCTTCGTTTAACAATTTTAGTGTCTTGGCTACCACCTTCCTCACACATTTCCAATTTTCCATCAGATGCAAAAGTGGAGCAAAAATTATGACCAACTTCAAACAATATGATTCCACTAACATCTCTAATCATATTCATGAGTGGAGATGTCACTATCGGTTGGTTAAGGCACATGTTCCAGATAAATTGTTAGCGTAATTGTTTATTAAGTCTTTTCTGGCTCCTATAACAAGAGACATAGGTAAGGGTGGAGTTTTAATCGAAGAGAAAGTAATTGCTTGTACCAGTACTTGGATCTTGTTTATACCCAATCTGGCATGCTTTATGATAAGATACCAAACTCTCTGCGACCTTTGAATATTATTCGTCAAGCTCCTAGCAAATAATCTCATGTTGTTGATGGCATGATTGGTTCTACCAGTTTGCAATCGGTGAGTAAACCATCTGGTACTGCTCTTACCACAACTACCCAAATCCCTCTGTCCAATACTCCTACAACTTCTTCTTCTAAGATCAGTGTTTTTCATTGTTATAAAGGTAAATCTCAACAACAACTAGGAAGTAAGAAGAAAGGAAAAGGTAACAAGAAGAAAGAGTATCCTCTACAAGATAAATAAAAAAATCAATCTTCTAATGAGAAACAAAAACCTCGTTACGCATTACTAATTTGTAATGAGGAACACTTCAATCGTGATTGTCCTCACCAGGCAGAAGTGAACCAATTTCTGAAGTCTTCTACTTCACTTGGCATGTTGACAGATCTGTTTCCAAATCAGGAAACTCATTTGGTTGCTCGGGACCCTACGTCCTCTAACTCAGTTTCGATGCTTTCTTCCACTAAATCAAAAACTGATGTTATGGTGGCTACCCATAATAAAGACTATGGTGATTCGAATCCCTCAAATGGTTAGGCTACTGATCAACCTACTAATCTGGCTACAAATCCATCAGATCCTACTCTTCCTATGATTCCTACGTAATTGACTATTAAGCTTTTGAAGAATGTTATTCATAAATATAATTTCAACCCTCGCGCGAGAGTTGCTTAGAATTATAACGTAGTTGAGGAATTGGCTTAGTCCCCATCATTCATGTCTACACTTGAGGTGTTGCAGAATTTTCCCACCCAGAAAAAGGCTTTTCTTTCCACGATTAGGTGTATCAATCCTTCGGATTCCAACCTAGTCGTTTTCAATCATGAGAACTATACACCTATACTACTAGCTCAATTAGCATTTATGATGTAGGTTGTCATTTGCAGTAAGAACATTGATCATTATATTGTGGATGATGGAGCCTCTACTTACATCATGTCTTTGTCTTGCTAGAACGAAATTGGTTCTCCTCGATTGAGTCAATCGCTCGCCACCTTGAAAGATTTTGACGGAAGAATGTATAAACCTTGTGGGATTTTGAATTCCTTAAAGTGTAATTGGAACATAAATGTGTATCCATATAATTTTAAGTTATTGATGGACCACTTGATTATAATCTTCTAGTGGGTTGCACCTAGGTTTACGCCATCGCTACTGTCATTTCAACTTATTTCTGGATGATCGTCTTTCCTCATAAAGGCGACATAGTAACCATCAATCAACTGATTTTTTTGTCTCCAATTCTCCTATTACTGGAAGTGTCCCTCTAGTAGGGTAAACTCTATGCCCATACCAGCATGTTGAGTTTGTATTTCTTAAGGATTCCTCTCTCATGGGAACCTTTTCGCTTTCACCTCCTTTACTTCTCGATAGCTCCTCTTTGGTTGCATATATCAATATGATATCCTCTTCTACTAATCCAACTAATCCTTGAATAGTACCATATGAAACTAACATCAATACTTTTGGCGAACATATGCCTCTTAGCCACATCGAGCTTGATTATGAAGCCATTAGCTTGTATAACTCATTCTGATTTAGTCTCTTCAATCAATTAGGTCAATCGCTCATTGGATTATGGCATGTCTTCTAATCCTTTCTCTCATGAATTCCCTACTAATGAGAGCATCATGGAGATCATGATGCCAGATGATGCATCTTGGGATGATCATCACCATTGTTCCTCCTTGTTAGATCCCATCAAGGATAATCCTTATGATTTTTATCAACCTAATATTGTTAAGCTCACTAGAAATTATGTTTCCATTCAAGAAGTTAATTCAAAGAAGAACCTATCAAATATTGAAGAGACCATCCCTCTTGACATCTCAATTAAAATTGGCATAGTTGAGAATTTACTATCAATGTGTCTTTCTCCCCAGATGAGATTAAGACTTACAAAGGTCTATTTCAGGAGTTTTGAGATGTATTTTCTTGGTCTTACAAGGAAATGTTAGGGGTCGATCCAAAAATTGAGGTTCATGAAATAAAAGTGTATCCCAATGCTAAACCATTCTGAAAGTGCCTCTGTCTAGTCTATCCTAAGAAGGCTATTGCTATTAAATTTGAGATTGAAAAACTTCTCTATGTTGGTTTCATTTATCTAGTTCCTTTGACTGATTGGGTGTCAAATATTGTTCCTGTCATGAATAAATAGGGAACAATTCGAGTATGTGTCTATTATCGAGACATAAATCATGCTTGTCCGAAGGATAACTATCCCAACCCATTCATTAACCATATTGTTGCTGAATATGGTGGTTGTGAAATCTATTCATTCATGGTTGGATTTTCCAGCTATAATCAGATAAAAATTCTCCCAGTGGATCAACATAAAACTACATTTATTTGTCCTTGGGGAAAATTTTCATACCGGAAACTCTCTTTTGGGTTGAAGAATGTTGGGGCTACATTTTAGAGGGTGATGGAATGCACCTTCCATGATATCAAATATATCATGCAACCTTACCTAGATGATCTTTGTGGTCACTCAAAAGATTACGTTGATCACCTAATGCATCCTATAGCCATTTTATTACGATGTATACATTACAATATTCGATTAAATTGTTACAAATGTGTGTTTTACGTTATCTCTCATTGAGTTCTCATATTTGTGCTTTCAAAACCAGAAATAAATATCAATCCTTTGAAATTTTAGGTGATCATATATCTGCCTGCGTCTTATTCCCTCCTTCAGCTCGAAGAACTCCAAGGGAAGGCTAACATTCTAAGGAGGTTTTTCCCTAACTATGCTGAGTTCAAAAAATGATTCACTTGCCTGTTAAAGAAAGGGGTTCCCTTCCATTGGGACGATGATGATCAAACAACATTTGATGCCTTGAAATATATACTAATTCGAGCATCTCTCTTATATCTCCTGGATTGCCAGCACAAGTATTTCCTATATTTCGCCATTGTAGTTACAACCATCGTCATGGTATTGGTCCAATAGGATGATATAAGGACTGAACATCCCATTTACTACTTCATTCATAATATCAATGATATAGAAATTAATTACACTCATGTTGAGAAGTTAGCTTTCGGGGATGTTCAAGTTGTTGAAAGATTCTACCATTATATATTGCTCAGAAAAACTATGGTCATTTTGGGTTGCAACCCTATGACATACATTTTTTCATGTAAATTTCTATGGGGAAAGTAATCCAAATGTATCATCATCCTAGAAGAGTTTGACTTGGAAATAATCAAATCCAAGTCAAAGAAAACATTAGTTTTCGCTAAGCTGATCTGTGACCTTCCCACTGGTTGTTCTAAATCCACGTTTGAAAATTCAATCCCAGAGGAGTCATTTTCTTCTATTTCATCATCTGACCCTTGGTATGGAGATATCCTTGTGTACCTCTAGACCTAGACTTTCCGGCCTAATAGCTCGCACTTCGACCATCGAGGTATTCAATATCAAGACAAACATTATATAATCATTGGCAACACCCTCTATCATCATGGTATCAATACAGTTTTTTGAAGGTTCCTAACCGATGAGGAGGCTGAGAAAGTCCCTGATGAATGCCACTCGAGGGAATTTAGCGGTAATTTTTTTGGTTATGCTACCACACAGAAGATCCTATGTGATGGTTACTTTTGGCCTACCATTTTCACAATTGTAATCTCGTTGTCCAAAAGTTTCATTCATCCCAGATTTTTTAACGCAAGACCCATGCTCCACCTTGATCCGAATTTAACCATGAATGTAAGAAATTACAAATACAACCATAAATACAGAGATGCAGAAGAAATAACACTTCCTTTAATTAATATCCAATAATGAAATATGCTTATAAACAGTATGGAAATGATATTAGCTCGACGATGGTAGCTTATCTCTGAGAATAGATGTGGTGGCTACATGGCTCTAAACTGCATTACAATAAGGCTTAAGGGCATTTTTATTATTGAACAATAAGAGCAAATCCCAAAAAACCAAAACCCTAATCCGAGGAGATGTAACACCAAGATTTTATGGGCCCCATTGGGGTTAGTTGGGCAGCCAACTTCCTCGGGTTGTAACTTGGTCATATTATCTCCATTTGACGCGCATGATACCCCATTGGAATGATCCCTCCGAGGAATATGGCGAAAAAAATGGTTTATTAAAAGATGTTGGCAGTATATTGCAAAAAAATGTTGTTTAGGGCCTCAAAACAACCCCGGAAGTTTAGGACCCAAAAAACTGCTAAAAATAGTAAACTATGCTATAGTTAAGGAAACTAAAAAACTGAAAGAAACAATGGTGGGGGTCCACGTGGAATTGGCGGGTGGCCATCAATATCCACCTAGATCACGCCTGTACCTATGCATAATGTTATCGTTGTAGGTCATTTTTCGAAATGGGGTATTGATTTCATGACATGTAACCCTCACTCGATTGCAGGGTATGGCTATATCATTGTAGTGGTTGATTACTTTACCAAATGGGTTGAGTCGATGCCTACGTTTAACAATACCAGCAAAACATCTGCATATTTCTTTCTCAACCATGTCATCGCATGGTTTGGTGTTACACAAGCCATAATTATGGATCATGGAAATAATTTTAGGAATCATATGATGACCAAACAGACTGCTAATATGGGACTTTCCCATGAAAGTTCCACTCCCAACTATCCACAAGAAAATGGACAAGTTGAGGCTATCAATAAGGTTCTTAAAACTATGATTCAATGCATGATAAGGGTCCATAAATCAGACTCGAATTTGCTTATTTTTTCTGCCTTGTGGGCATATCAAACCTACATTAGGACTACTATTATATTTACAATGTTTTAGTTGGTTTATGGTCTGGAAGCTATCCTTATGATATAATGTGAGATTATTTCATTGAACCCGGTATACAACTTCTTCTTGCCACTTCTCCAGAAAAGGAATTTCTTTTACACCTCATGCTCTTAGATGAGAGATGGCATGATATCACTTTAGCTAATGAATCTCATAAGATACGTATCAAGGCGCAATATGACAAGAGTGTCAAGCCTCACATCTTCTTAGAAGGAGACCTTGTTTTGCTTTATGATCAAGAGTTTGATAAATTAGGTTCAGGAAATTTCGAGCCAATTTGGATAGGCCCATATAGTTTCAAATGTATTCTTGCAAAAGTGGCCCATGGGATAATATATTTTTATGGAGTTCCACTAGCGTAGCCTAGAAATGGGTTGTACCTTAAAAAATACTATACTTTATTTTTCATAGTACACTGTGTACATGATAAATATAGGTGTGTTGAGTGTGTTTACAATGTTTCCCTTTAGAATTTACTTCAGTTTCTTTTAATCCCGTTTACATTTGGTTTTCATATTTCAGCATCCTTGGAGCCATTTGTTAGTTATGCTGAGGGTGCTACTCATAGTACTCGGAACCTATCTTTCGTAGTGTGGGCCATATTCACTCCAGATGATGAGTTAGTGAGTATACAAGGTATTTGTCTCAGTCACTCTACCAATAACATCATTGAGTATACTGTGGTGATCAAACTACTACCTAATGATATTTCACATGGTATATGTCATACAGTCATCTGATTGAACTCACAACTTGTAGTACTACATTTGAATAATGTCTACTCAATTAGAGGTCCAACTATGATTTGCATGTTCTTAAGGGTTCACCTTCTAGAAAGACACGTTGATTACATCCATTATCAACACATTTCTATAAATCTAAATACATTGGCAAATGCATTAGCTAATCATGTTTTAAATAGACATTTCTGACACATGTAAATAATTTCAATACACATCACATCAATTGAAAATAATAATAGGAATGTAGGAAACACTGAAGATAGATATATGTTTATATATAATGTTTCATTTTACAAAATTTGTGTTCGAAACAAATATGGCCACACGACCTATCGTATCTAAAAATATACATGAAAATATGGAAGTATACCTCCTAGTAGACTAATCATAGTGCTCATGATAACATGCCACTGCATGAGCTATCTTGCATCGTAGTTGATCGATACACCCTAGCACTCCAATAGTATGTTAGTGTAATCACATAAGAAGTTCGACCAAGGTTTCATCTATACCATGTGTCAATCCCTCCATATGATGTTCAACCTTTGCGAGGGTATTTGATATGTTGAGATCTTGTAGGACTTCCCATCCTACTACAACAACATGTATTGGTGTTGGTGCCAGTTGTGGGTCTCTTACTCATTGGATATATGACATACCTATAGGTCAAACAAGTCCAATATCTACATGTACAAATCAATGTTTTAGTCTCAGAAACATAAAAAATAAAAGTAAATTGTAAATATTAAAAGAAAAAATTTGTCAAAATATCTTACCTATAACACCCCATTTCTCCCCCTCAAGAAGTGTGAACTCTGGGTCTCCGGGGAAATCCACCCCCACATATGGATAATCATCCACCATGATAAATTGCATGTTCAACCATCTAAATAAAACTGGTGTGAAGCTCATGGATGATGGACCTGCATAGTGGGATATGAGATCTATCCACCTCCTCATCCATGGAACTCTCGCAGCAATGGGCTCAAGTGAGAGATGTTGAGGTCATAGTAATAGAATCCTTTGTAGAGAAAGGGAGACTAAGATTGCTCCATAGCCAAAATTCTTTAGCCTCCCATCCTTTTCTTTAGTCATTTTTTCTTTCATGTTTACCAACACTCCCTTGCTCCAGTTGAAGATGGTTGGCTCTATAAATTCTAGAGCATACTACATGTGTGACCTATTAGCCACATGTAGTGTAGATTTACCTTCCAATCTAGAAAAAATGAATAGGATCGTTCATAGAGGCAGTCAGACCATGTCTTTTATGATAATTTTCCCATCCTTGGTCGATTGGGCTCAACGTATTTAATGAGTGGAAACATAATCCTTGACAATTTATCCTCCCCTTCTCATTCCTATGAAATATGTGGGGAACCTCATCTAGATAAAACTATCAAGAAATATATGTCTTCTACCTTTATCTCAAGAATATGTGCTCCTAGCCTGAATACCTGCACTTGAGCATCCCATGCAGATGAAATATATTCAAGTAATTCCATATGTTTCCTCATTCGAGGAAGCCAAAAGAATTTCAGTAATACACAATCTCTTAGTGACTGGATGGTAGAAGTATCATTTGAAGCATTCGTATATTTGTCTTCATGTTCACTTTCCTACCATATCAGAGACATTTTCACCCAGCACACCCCCCTAAGGGAGGAAAGTGTGTTCCAGTGCCCCCTCAGTGTTAAGTCTCTAGTATCAATGCACCTTTTGACCTTCTGGGGGTGCGTTGATCGAGGAGCACTATATTTGTGCCCTAGAGCCTCCTAAAACCTAAAAATGTGCATGAAATAGAAAAATGGTACCATCAAAATAAAGAGAGAGGTCTTACCTCCTACCTAGAAGTGACGACACCTAAAATCATCCTATAGATTGGCCACAATCAACTACAGAAGATCAAGGGTAAAAAGCACTCAGAACTCCAATGTCAAATGGTGAATGTGAAATGGTAAAAATAAATTGTCATTTTAGATATTTATGGTCATTTATCCATTATTTTATTTGTATTTAATGTTTTGACCTAGTGACAATTCAATTTTGTCATGAAACAAGTATTTTAATCCATTTGATGGTGTTTTGAGTATGTTGGCAGTTGTTTAATGGATTGTGTCATGTTTTGTATGGAATTAGATCATTTTGACTGAGAGTAAACCTTTATCAACTTTTTAGGCTCTTCAAAATTACAAAAAAAAGAACCCCCCTAGAGTCCTCTTTCAACTCTTTTAAGACTCCCGAAAAATGAAAATATTTTTGATCACTTGTCTTTTCGAATTTGTTAAAGTAAATGAAAAGACATCTAATCAATATAAGTTTAACCCTTTTCCATACTGAGATAGACTACTCAAGAAAAATGAATACCTTAGTCGAACATGGCTAAGAGGTTCTCCTAAGTATTATTTTCTACCTTTTTGGACTCAAAATACTATTATTGTACGAAAAGGAACCTTTGGAGTTTTATTTTTCGCCTCTTTTGCAAACTTTCTAAACATGAGAAAGATGTTGAGTTTTCACCTTCACAGGACTCATTAAAACATCAAACATTAATGGACTCGTCGATCGTGATGTGACTGAACCACTCCTTCTTTGGGTTCGTTAAATACACTCAGAGGGATTTGTTTGAAGGATGAACTTACATATCAAACATATGTTATCCTCAATCTTGTAAAAAATAAAGAGGTATTGACCAGTAATTGTTGGGGAAAATGGGAAAATGAGATGCTCCATTTTTTAATGGCAGTGAGTCACACTTGAACACGACACTCTCCCGCTTCATATCTATGGCTCTTAGGTTGGAATTTTTCTTTTCTTTTGTTTTATCATACCTTTTCAAAGCCTCCATTTTGGTTTTGGGTCAATGCTTCCAACTCCATTTCAGTGTCGTCATTGTGTTCAAGAGAATTCATTCAGTCGATACCTGCTACAATACTCTTAACCCTTCATTCCATGTATGTCTTTCCTAATCTACTTCTTTATCAACATCATTTTGATCATTCAGTCTCAAATAATCATACCTGTTTTGTGTCGTTGATGTGGGATACATCAAGGCCATGTTGTGACGGGTTTCTTCCTGTCGACATCATATCATTATCCAAGAAGTTAAGTTAGGAACACCCCTTTGGTACCTTGGTTCTTGCATACATCAATGGCAAGTTTCCTCACTCTTGGCAACATGTTTACATAATTTTCCTTTGATCAAAATATTTTTTGTGGTGTTCGTCATCAACCCATTCATTCACACCATATGTATTGTGCTAGAGTACCTTGAGAGCCATTAACATCATTGGTGGTTTCTCTCGCATCTATTAAATACTTACATAACTGGATGGTAATTATATGGTGTCTACCATGTTCGACTTCAGCTCATTGATTCACATGATTAGAGTCCTACATTGGTTCATTGTGTGAATGAGATGGAAGACCCCAAATCTAGTTTCATCCATATGGGTTGTTATTTCAGGATTAATACAAGATCAAAAATGTATGATGGCTATGATCATACAGAAAGTCATCCAGTCATGGGTCCACCATCATTCAATTTTGGACATGTCTTTTAATCATTGCACATGTAATGTTAGCTTATGTGTTGAGTATGGGTAAGCCTCCCCCAATAAATATATCATTATGTAAATGTATTGTAACAAATGATGATCTCGTCGATTGTTCTTGATCCTAACTTGTCACAAGGTAAATCACATTGGTCATTAATTGTCATTTTTTACTTTACGCTTTGGAAGGAAATCTATTATAGGCCATTTTGTCGCATCTAGTCAATAGGCCTTTAAGCAGGATTAATTCATATCCTTCAAGATATTGTCATCATCCCTACACAAATCCCTAAGGATGACTCTGCTAAATCCCTGAGCTTCTTCACTTAACTGCTAAGTTCCCAAGCTTTTAAGGCCCAACACAATAGGTTTCTCAGTCTTCGAGGTGCGCTGATTCTAGAAATTTGGGAAAAATAAAAAGAATCCCAAAGCTTCCTGAGGTTCTTTCAACCATTTACCTTGGATAAACATCTGAATCCTATCTAATTCCACCATGGAGAAATTACCATCATGTCCCTTGAGCTCATCCACCCATCACTTTTGGATCTCAAGCTTTGATTGGTAAATGAATAAGAATTCATGAACTTCCTCTTGCATCTATATATTTACAACCTTCCATGGGCAAGGGGTTGACTTTTGGAGATTGATTATACCCTTATGTCATTGCTTTGATATTCATTACTCCATGCATTAGGGTGACATAAAGGCATACTTTGTGGCAAGGAAAGGACAAGTCAATTTGGGGGCTCTTCTACAAGATCAACTGCTAAGTTCCCAAGATTTTAAGGTCCAACATAATAGGTTTCTCAGTCTTCAGGTGTGTTAGTTCTAGAAATTTGGGAAAAATAAAAAGAATCCTAAAGCTTGATAAGGTTCTTTCAACCATTTACCTTGGATAAACATCTGAATCCTATCTAATTCCACCATGGAGAAATTACCATCATGTCCCTTGAGCTCATCTACCCATCACTTTTGGATCTCAAGCTTCAATTAGTAAATGGATAAGAATTTATGAACTTCCTCTCACATCTATATATTTACAAACTTCCATGGGCAAGGGGTTGACTTTTGGATACTGATTATACCCTTATGTCGTTTCTTTGATATTCATTACTCCATGCATTAGGGTGACATTAATGCATACTTTGTGGCAAGGAAAGGACAAGTCAACTTGGGGAGCTCTTCTACAAGATCAACTCCTATTTTTGGTTGTAACTCTCTCCATTTCTATTAATACAAAGAGTAGACTATTTTCCTATATATGATGTTATTATTTCATGTATTCGAATACCATGTTAATCTATTTTATGAAGTGATTGGATTATACTACATAGATATCGTAAATCTTTGACTTGTCTTGTTTGATTATCCAGGTTCTAATTATAGCAATCAGAGCTAGGATTGGAACGTACAAGAAGAGGAAGGAGTGAAGCTTGCAACAGATTCCATGTAGGCTTCATGCCATCATTCAAATATTATAGTAAATACATTGTACCCTTTTCCTTTTTGTTGTTCTAGGTCAATCTATCGGGTCTAGAGAAGACACTTTTCTCCGAAGTCATAGATTGTGTATAACAATGGGTGACGTGAATATGAGTTGACATGAAACTCCCTCAAGATAAGCTTCTTGATATCACTATTGTCCGACACATACATCTTGTCCCTAAATCTCACCAAATCATCTGCCATGAGATGATAATCCACTTCTTTTTCACATGTACCTTCTTGTTGTAACTTGTGCCTAAGCTCCATGTACCTATCATCCTATTTTCCTGCCTATAAGATTTGATCATATAAATCTATACCATATGAACTCATAGTTGTTATGTGATTTACATTTAATATTCTACTAAGATCATATGCAACCTCGTTCTCCTTTCCCTTAATGTACCGAATCTCAAATTGAAACTCACTAGTCGTAGCCAAAAACCTAGCTTACCTGGAATTCAGATTAGGTTGGTCAAATAAGTATCTCAATACATTGTTATCACTCATCAAGATGAATTTCCTACCAATAAGATAGTGACTTAACATCTTCAATTCATGCATGGTCACTGCCAACTCAAGATCATGTGTCATATAATTATGCTCATGCTTATTCTATTTCCTTGACTCGTAACATACCACTTTCCCCTCCTGCATCAAGACTCCACCAAGTCCTTTCCTGCAAGCATATATACACACCACAAGCTCTTTTTCTTAATCTATAATCTTTAGAACTAGAGATTTTGTAAGAAACTGCTTCAACTACTAAAAACTCACTGCACATTCGTCTGTTCATTCCAAGTTATTTCTTTCCCTCTCCAATGATGTAATAGCATAGGTAATCCATAAGAATTTCCTGACGACCCTCCTATAATAAGATGCTAAACCCATGAATGATCTGACCTGATCCACATTCCTAGGAGCTTCTCTTTCCATGATAACTTTGATATTTTCTAGATTTACTATTATGCCTTCCTCGGAAACAACATTTCCTAAGTAATGCACCTTTGTTTGAAAGAAACTGCATTTGCTAAGCTTGGCATACAATTGATGCCCTCTTAGGAATCTCAACACTATTGCTAAGTGTTTGAAATGCTCATCCTCATTCTTAGAATATATCAATATATCATCAATGAATACAAAAACAAACTTGTCCAAATAAGGACAGAACACACTATTTATGAAGCACATAAAAGTAGTTGGAGCATTAGTCAAACAAAAAGGAGCCAAAACAACCTCATAATTCCCATACCTATTCTGGAAAGAAGTCTTGTAGATGTCCTCTTCTTTGATTTGTACCCGGTGATATCCTGATCTCATATCAATCTTCGAAAACATTGTTTCTCCCTTCAAATGATCAAACAAGTCATCAATCCTTGACAATGGATGCTTGTTCTTAATCATCACCTTACTCAACTACTTGTATTCAATGCATAAACTGGAAGTTTCATCCTTCTTCTCCACAAATAACGCTGGTGCACCTCAAGAAGATACGTTTGTCCTAGTGTATCCCTTTTCAAGCATTTCCTTCAACTGCAAGTTCAATTGCACTAACTCTGGTGTGCTCATCCTGTAGGTGCCTTTGATGCTAGTGTTTCCCTTGGTACCAACTCACTAGAAAATTTCACTTTCCTGTGAGCTGGTAACTCTGAAATATCTCTAGGGAATACATCCTGAAACTACTGCAAAATCATGTATCTCTTCAATACTTCTGCATCCTCAACATCCTTACGTTCATCACTAGAAATATGCATTGTAAATAATACATACCCTTTCTTGTGACTTGGTTTTTCCTGGATAGCGATAACCATTTTAACTGATGTAGCCTTCTTCTTACCTTGTAAGATTCTTTATCCTCCGTTGTCATCCACTCAATAGCCTTCTCATAAAAACCCAGCTTAGTCATATGAAGATACAACCAATCCATACCCAGAATCATATTGTATGATCCCAATTGTAGTACATTCAAATGTGTTGATGTAGACATACCATTCAACTCAAATGCATGAGCTCTTACATAGTCATGATCTCGTTTCTTTGTACATGTAGCCAACTCCACTAACCAAGCTTATGCATGTACTTTTATATTTAAACCACACATATCCATTGTGTCAGGATTAACATAACTATAATTAGATCTAGGTTCAATCAAAAAAGAAACAAATTTATTAGAAAGCTTACCATCCATCTCAAAAATAGATGCCTGGTGATCTGCTTTCCTGTTATCCAATGCTACAAAGATCTGAGGAATGCTTTGTCCAGCATCCCTAACTATCTGCGCTTCCTGTGCATTTTAGATTTGAGGCGTACCATCCTGATACAATGGGATATCCCTCTTGAGATGTTCCTTGCCACATATCCAACACTGCAATTGTCCCTTTCCCTCACCTTTATTCTTCTACCCTCAAGGTTGTGACCGATGTCCCTTTCCAACTGCATTAAACTTCTTATAAGGAACAACATTTTCTTTTTCAATTGCATCCTGAGGTCTTGTTCGCTTTGTTCACCATTTACCTTTATCTTTGTATTTCCCTTTCCAACCTTATTGAGACTCTATCATACACTTCGATTGCTCATAACAATGCTTCAACTTTCCAATGACTTATTCAAGTGACTAAGACTCATCATACCCAATTTGATGTTTAAATGATAATGCTAATCCACTGACAAATCTCTGAAATTTGGCCTTCTCACCCTTATGATACGGTGCATACCTCAATAACTCTAAGAAATTAGTCGTGTACTCCTCATCTGTCATCAATCCCATATTCATCTAATATGTTATGCTCTTAACCTGCAAGATGATACAAGAATACCAAATATGCGCAGAAATATACTAGAACATAGAACAGTGAGAAATAACAGTAGGTATTTTATTATTTAGAGAGCAATGTTCACTTGCCTCTTCAAGGGGGCAACCTCCAATAGAGTAGAGCTCGATTACAAACTAAGACACGATGCTCCTCGCAGGGAGTCTCTATCCTTTATATATGAGTCATACATGCAGTACCATGGAGAAATACCATGGTTCTTATTAATACCATCTATCTAATACCATGGCCCATTTGCAACTAACTGTGGTCCCGTCATTAAATGCAGGTTAATCACTTACAATTATTAATATTGGCTTTATTGACTCTTTACTTAATTATAACTATGACTCGATCCTACTACATAAATAAGGGGGTTAGGGTGGGACCCTAACATGCCCTCCCCCTTAAGAATAGCTTTGTCCTCAAGGCTGAAGCTGCGAAAACTACTGAAGAATAGTGGTTGGTTCCCAGGTTGCATCTTCCGGGGAGGTTTCTTTCCACTTAACGAGGACTTCCTTGATCATGCGGCCACACAGGTGCTATTCTCGTGTGTCTAGGACCTATTCAGGTTGGAGCCAAATTGACCCTTCTTCATCCAATTTAGGTAGATTGGTTTGAATTCTGCAATTGTTCCCAATCACTTTCTTGAGGCGTGAGACATGGAAAATTGGATGGATTTTTGTAGTGGGTGGCAAAGCTAGCTTGTAGGCCACTTCTCCAATGCGCTGAAGTACTCGATATGGTCCATAGAATTTTGGAGATAGTTTTTGACAACCCTTGTCTTTGAGTGATGTTTGCTTATATGGTTTCAGCCTCAAAAATACCTGATCCCCTTCTTGAAATTGGTGTTCTGAGCGATGCTGATCTACTTGTTGCTTCATGCAGTTTTGAGCTTGATGAAGATTCTCTCTAAGATGGGCAAGCATGGTTATGCGGTTCTGTAGGAGTTGATCCACTACTTGCACCTTTCAGCACCCCTTGATATAAGAAGTATGGGAAGGAGGGAGTTGACCATAAACTGCTTCATAGGGAGTCACTTTGGTGGTGGCATGATAGTTGGTGTTATACCACCATTCAGCTAGAGGTAACCACTGTACCCAAAGATGTTGCTTTTCTGAAGTGAAACACCTAAGGTAGGTTTCTAGACATTTGTTGACTGCTTCAGTTTGACCCTCTGTTTGTGGACGATAGGAAGTATTGAGTTTTAGTTGGGTACCTTGTAGCCTAAAGAGTTCCTACCAAAAATTACTGGTGAAGATCGGGTCACAATCAAAAACAATAGAAGTGGGCATGCCATGCAATTTGAAGATTTGATCCGTGAAAGATTGAGAAACAAAATTCGGTGTAAAAGGGTGGGGTAGGGCGCAAAAATGAGCATACTTAGAAAGTTGGTCCAAAACCACCATGATGACTGTCTTGTTTCCTGACTTTGGAAGACCTGTAATGAAATTTATAGAAACCTCCATCCATATTGATGCCGGGATGGGCAATGGTTGTAATCTGCTTGGTGATTTGATTGTCTCCCCTTTGTGGCACTGATAGACATTGCATTCTGCTACAAAAGTAAGAATGTCCTTTTTCATGCCTATCCAAAAATGATCTTCTAGTGCGAGCATACGTCTTTTGAAAACCTGAATGTCCTGCAGTGGGGGATGAGTGCAACTCTGCCAAAATGTGGCTTTTGAGGGTGGATGTTGGTGATATTACGACTCTGTCCTTGTAGTGAAGAATCTCATCCTACCACGAGTAGCCCTTGGTGGAATTCGGATCTGCCTGAAATTGAGTAATGAGTTGGGAAAGCCCGTGATGTGAAAACCATTCCCTGCGAGCCTCTTCAATCCATTCTGGAATGGGAAGGGAAATTGCGAGCAGGGTACTTTCCTCCTCAAATTGGCGAGATAATTCATTTGCTACAATATTGTCATGCCCTTTCTTGTAAATGATCTCATAATCATATCCTAGCATTTTGGTGAGCCATTTATTTTGTTGTGGTGAGGATAGGCATTGCTCCAAAATATATTTAAGACTGTGATGGTCTGTGCGGATTTGGAAACGTCGCCCCAATAAGTAAGGTCGCCAGGTATCTACTACATGTAATATGGCCATCATTTCCTTCTCATATGTAGATTGTGCCAGATTCTTCCCACTTAGTTGTTGGCTTGTGAAGGCCAAGGGTCGACCTTCCTACATTAAGACCACCCCAATATCCTTACCCGAAGCATCACATTCAATGACAAAAGATTTGGTGAAGTCGGGTAGTGCTAAGACTGGAGTGGAACACATGGCATTTTTGAGAGTTGTAAAGGCTGTTGTGCTTCATCATTCTAGACGAATGGATTTTGCTTGAGGAGTTGAGTGAGGGTCTTCGCAATGCGACCATAATTGTGGAAAAATTTGCGATAGTAGCCCGTGAGACCCAAAAATCCTCTTAGGCTCTTCAAGGTCTTAGGTTGAGGCCAATCTTGCACTGCCTGGATCTTTTTGGGGTCCACCCTGATACCTTCACGCCCTACAATGTGGCCCAAATACTCAACTTCTTCCATGCCAAAATAACACTTGGACATCTTAACAAATAATTTATGCTTGCGGAGTAGTTGCAAGAGCAGATCTACATGCTGAAGATGTGCGGCCCAAGTGTGATTGTAGATGAGGATGTCATCGAAGAAAACTAGGACAAATTTTCTGAGATATGGTTTGAGGAGGTGGTTCATAAGGCTCTGAAAAGTAGATGGGGCATTACAAAGACCGAATGGCATGACCAGGAACTCATAATGGCCTTCATGAGTTCTGAAAGTAGTCTTTGGCATGTCAACTTCTTTCATGCGAATTTGGTGGTAGCCTAAGCGAAGATCCAACTTAGTGAAGAATTGAGCCCCATTTAGTTCATCTAGCAAATCATCAACAATCGGGATGGGAAATTTATCTTTGACTGTCAACTTATTGAGGTCCCTGAAGTTTGGAAACATACACCATTCCCCATATTTCTCGAGCACCATGACCACCGGTGATGAATAAGGACTAATGCTGGGATGAATGACACCTGCTTCCAAAAGTTCCTTGATTATTTTTTCTATTTCATTCTTTTGGGCGAACGGATATCTATATGGGCGCACACTTGGTGGTTGGGCCCCGGGGACCAAAGTGATGTTATGATCATGTTCCCATCTCGAGGGTGGAAGCTCATGAGGCTTGTCAAAGACTGGCATATGGTTATTTAAAATCTGTTTCATCTCAGGATGAATCAAAAGAGAATTGGGTTCGACGGCCTGGATGGCATTAAATTGAGCTATAACTCCATGATGGCCCTTTTTTAACAATTTTTCCATCCTATGTGAGCTGATGATAGAGGGAGCTCCTGCCTGGAGTCCGCAGAGGGTATGTGTGTAGTCATTCTGCTTAAAGCTCATATATAACTCCTGGAAATCCATTGTGATTGGCCCAAGTGTGTGAAGCCATTCAACACTGAGGACAATGTTGCACCCTCCCATGTGTATGGAAAACATGTGGGTCTTCAACTGATAATCACCCATTTGAAGTTTGACATTTTCACAACGGCCATCACATTTCATTGTTCCCCCATCCGCAATTTGGACTTGGAAGATAGAAACTACTCGGACAAAACAATGCACTGCTTCCGCGATTTTTTGATGGATAAAATTATGTGTACTTCCACTATCAATCAGGACTACTACTGGGCGATGGTTAATAAAACCTCTGATTTGAGAGTTTGAGGTGAAGAACTCCCTGCCAAAGCATGCAGCGAGATAACTGGTTCATTAGGGACATTGTCCTCCTGGTTGTCCTCTTCTTCCTCCTCAGGTTCCTTAAGTGGTGGGGCTTCCTCTAATGAGCTGTGATCAATGGCATCAATTTGAAAGAATTTGGGCTCCTTGCATTTATGACCGGGGGAGTATTTTTCATCACACTAGTAACATAATCCCTGCTTTAGTCTTTCTTCCATTTTTGCAGGTGACACCTTTTGAACGTTAAGTGTTTGAGTAGTGCTGTGAACCTGTGGGGGGCGACCCTTAGCGGTGAAATTTGGGCGATTGCACTGGGTCGCTAATGCACATTCAACTTTACGAGCTACCTTGCAAGCCTCCGACCATGTGGGAGGGTGGTGCAGTCAGATGTGAACTTGTATGGCCTCTTTAAGACCACTGATAAAACATTCCATGTAGAACTCATCTTGGAGACCCATAATGCAGAAAGCTAAGGTTTCAAAGGCTGTAATATATTCATCCACTGTGCCAGTCTGTCGGAGCTTAGTGAGATGACCCAAAAAGCAGAGTCATGGTCAAAGCGCTCTATAAGAGCTTTTTTGAAGGTTTCCCAAGTCAAGGGCCTTCCATTGCAACGTTGATGCCATTGCCACAATTTCCATCTTTCATTGTCCAAGTACATGCTCCCTACCATAAGCTGAGTCTCATTATCCAAGATGTAATGCAGATTGAAATACTTCTCCATTTGTGCTACCCATGCTGTCGGGTTAGAACCATCAAATTTATGCATATCCATCTTGGATGGTCGCGGACGAGATTGTTGGTGGGTGCCCCAGAGGTTAAAAGAGTGGCTAGACTCACCCTCACTGTGTTCATTGCCAATATACACCTCCTTGCAGGCTTCCGCCTTTCCCTTAGAGAATGTGTTAGTTATTGTCACCAGCTGGTCTTGGATTTCTTTCAAGGATTGCTCAAGTTTATCGATCTTCTCATTGGCCATAGCTTGAGCTCTAGTTTCTACCATGCACCTATCCGATGTACTTGAAATTTGGGACCGCCTGAAATTTTTTTCGCACTACAATTGAATGGTAGCCTCCTCCTCAGCTTGCCGTCCTGATTCTTATGGTCTAAGTCACCAATAAGTGCTCCGGGGGGTCATATATTTATGCTCATTCTCATTCTATTTCCTTGACTCATAACACACCACTTGTCCCTCTTGCATCAGGACTCAACGAAGTCCTTTCTTTCAAGCATATGTACACACCACAAACTCGTTTTCTAAATCTATAATCTTTAGAGCTGGAGTCTGTGTAATCAACTACTTCAACTGCTCAAAACTCACTGCACATTCCTCTGTTCATTCCAATTTATTTCCTTCCCTCTCCAATGATGTAATAGGATAGGTAATCCGTAAGAATTTCTTGATGACCATCCTATAATAAGATGCTAAACCCATGAATGATCTGACCGGATCCACATTTCTATGAGCTTCACTTTCCATGATAGCTTTGATCTTTTCTAGATATACTGCTATGCCTTCCCTGGAAACAACATTCCCTAAGTAATGCACCTTTATCCGAAAGAAACTACATTTGCTAAGCTTGGCATACAACTAATTCTCTCTTAGCAATCTCAATACTATTGCCAAGTGTTTGAAATTCTCATCATCATTCTTAGAATATATGAATATATCATCAATGAATACAAAAACAAACTTGTCCAAATAAGGACAGAACACACTATTTATCAAGCACATAAAAGTAGTTGAAGCATTAGTCAAACAAAAAGGAACCAAAACAACCTCATAATGCCCATACCTATTTTGGAAAGAAGTCTTGTAGATGTCCTCTTCTTTGATTTGTACTTGGTGATATCTTGATCTCATATCAATCTTCAGAAACATTGTTGCTCCCTTCAAATGATCATACAAGTCATCAATCCTTGACAATGGATGCTTGTTCTTAATCATCACCTTGCTTAACTACTTGTATTCAATGCATAAACTGGAATTTTCATCCTTCTTCTCACAAATAACACTGGTGCACCTCAAGAAGATATGTTTGTCCTGGTGTATCCCTTGTCAAGCATTTCCTTCAACTGCAAGTTCAATTCCACTAACTCTGGTGTGCTCATCCTATAAGGTGCCTTTGATGCTAGTGCTGCCCTTGGTACCAACTCACTAGAAAATTCCACTTTCTTGTGAGTTGGTAACTATGAAATATCTCTAGGGAATACATCCTGAAACTACTGCAAAATCATATATCTCTTCAATACTTCTGCATCCTCAAAATCCTTACGTTTATCACTAGAAATATGCATTGTAAATAATACATACCCTTTCTTGTGACTTTGTTTTTCTTCGATAGCTATAACCATTTTAATTGATGTAGCCTTCTTCTTACCCTGTAGGATTCCTTATCCTCCATTGTCATCCAAGCACTCAATAACCTTCTCATAAGATTCCACCTTAGTCATATGAAGATACAACCAATCCATACCCATAAGCATATTGTATGATCCCAATTGAAGTACATTCAAATGCGTTGATGTAGACATACCATTCAACTCAAATGCACGAGCGCTTACCCAGTGATGATCTCTTTTCTTTGTACACGCATCCAACTCCACTAACCAAGATTATGCATGCACTTCCTTATTTAAACCACACTTATCCACTGGGTCAGGATTAACATAAATATAATTAGATCCAGGTTCAATCAAAATAGAAATAACTTTATCAGAAATCTTACCATCCATCTCGATAATAGATGCCTCGTGATCTCCTTTCCTATTATCCAATGCTGCAGAGATCTGAGGAATGCTCTGTCCAACATCCCTAACTATTTTCGCTTCCTGTGTATTGTAGATTTGAGGCCTACCATCTTGATACGATGGGAAATCCCTCTTGAGATGTTCCTTACCACATATCCAACACTGCAATTGTACCTTTCCCTCACCTTTATTCTTCTGTCGTCGAGGTTGTGCCCCATGTCCCTTTCCAACTGCATTAAACTTCTTATAAGGAACAAAATTTTCTTTTTCAATTGCATCCTGAGGTCTTATTCGCTTTGTTCACCATTTACCTTTAGCTTTGTCTTTCCCTTTCCAACCTTATTGAGACTCTGTCATACACTTTGATTGCTCATATCAATGCCTCAACTTTCCAATGACTTCTTCAAGTGACCAAGACTCATCATACCCAATCTGATATTCAAATGATAATGGTAATCCACTGAAAAATATCTAAAATTTGTCCAACCCACCCTTATGATACGGTGCATACCTCAATATCTCTAAGAAATTAGTTGTGTACTCCTCATCTATCATCAATCCTATCTTCATCTCATAGAACTCCTTGGATTTTCTGTTATAGTACCTCTCCAACAATTGCTTCTTCCTGAAAGGTCTCTTGAATTCATGCGAACTCAACTCCTTTGTCCTGATGTCTGTGACCTACTTCACATCTTCCCACCAGATGTATGCCTCCACTTTGAGGTTGGAAATAGCTATAATGACATTCATGCTCTATGTATAGTCATGCAACCCAAAGAAATTATTCATCCCAAGTAACCATGCCTCTACATCTTCCTCCTTCTTCAACTTTGCATCAAATGTAGGTGGCTTGGATCTCTTGAACTCATCTGGTAAATATCCTTTGTAATTCCTTTTGTAAGGATGATAGTGATCATGACCATGATACCTATCTGAAACAAAACTGGAGTAGAACACATGTCCATCACCTCTTTTTTCAGGTGTATCCAAAAACTTGTCATCTATAACCGTGTCATCTCTATCTGACCTATCCCCACCATGAGACCTAATTCCACATGCCCCATGTGTCCTATCCTCTTGTCCATAACTGATTTGTGGTTGTCCATGTCTCTGCAAGTCTGACAAACTTTGAAGGATAACTTCATTGAGCTCTACTTGTTTCTATTGTACCCTGGAAAGTATCTCCTATGACTAAATGATTATGTCATTATTTACTTTGAAACTTCTTATTTATGCCTTCAAACTTCTCAAAGTTTTTTCTATGTGAGGGGAGTGATCATCACCATGCTGCTCATCTGATCAATAAGGATGGTCTCATGAACTATGATCCACCACTTTGCTAGTCATATTTGATCATTTACTTCTTGAAAATATAATATGTCAGCTAAACAAAAATATAAACATAATCAACATACCTCACTGAAGTTCAGGGGAGGATATCTCGTATGCAAAATCGGTCCAGATTAGTATGATACATGTATAATCATAATCATAACCATATATCCACATCATCTCAGTCATTATCCAGTTACCATGTATCACAATATTAACTGCATACCATGACCTCATGCATGATAACCATGGCCATAACAATACATGCATCATAAACATATAGACACTGGCATACATAACAAATAGATATGTAACCGACATGCATTCCTGACAACTCATCCCACCAACAACATCAACAACTTCTACAAGACAACACAACCATAACAATGACCACAACTATGCATACATAATAAGAAAATATACAACATTCATGCATGCATGACGTACACATTTTTCCCATCTAGTTGAAGTGTTGAACCATGCTCTGATACCAATATGAAACTCCCTCCTCCCACACTTACCCAAGTTCACTGGTCCACAAGGGTAAATATGTGATGAAGAGTTACTATGACATGAATCAACCTCCTAGATTACCTTAAGGAAGTGGAATCGACAAAATCAAAAACTTACTGACTTCCCTCAAGTTCTACAGGACCCCCAATTTCTAAACCACCCTTCCAAGTGCCAAAACCTTGAGTTAAGCTTCTTTTTCAATGTCCTAGACTCCTAGATGCAAGCACATCACTGCAGAAATTTGAATGCAACCCTCCCGCCACATGCATAAGCTTGCAAGGAAGCGATTGCGGTATTTTTCACCTAGTTTTAATCCTGTTATTGCAATATTTGAGCCACTTTTTCAGCGCTAGTCTCTAGACCACTTCCCATAACTTAATGAAACTCTCAGAAATGATAGATGACACAGGGACAAGGCCTTCCATACAAAACTTAGACAAGAAATTTCTCTAAGTAGGCCTAACCATGACAGTCGTTCTGTCAAACAAATCATGAACATGTAATCTAAAGGTCATAATTACATATATGGACGTAGGGATCTCACAATTATCTGAGAATCATCAAGAAGGATTGATGCCTTCTCACAATAGTTGCATTATAATATATTAGGTCATACATTCATTAACCATTCATTTACTAATCCAAACATGATGGGAGCCATAACTAAAGTCTTCTATAAAGTCATCCTTATAACCAACATATAACCAAAATAATAAGAATGACAGAATAGCCATCAAGTCCACATAACAAAAAGTATAAATACTCATGAAATACAAGAGGAAAAGAGCTCTTATTAACATATGCAAATACCAACCAATTCAGGGACTTCCACATACCACTTGACCATAGATTGGGCTGAACCAAATATTTCTTTCAGTCAATTACTCTTGTGCCATATTCCAAGTGTGAATGTGGGACTCACAAGAAAACAACCAGGGCTTCCTCAAGATTTACCATGTATCCCACCATTACCGGTCAAGGGATTCCTAGGTCCAAAATCCTCATCTATACAGCTAGGCTTTACCGAACTCCCATAATTACTAGTCAAGGGATTCTTATGCTAGACAATAAGCATCCACTACCAGGGTTTACCACAATCCTGTCATTATTGTTCAAGGAGTCACTAGGCCTTAAAAAAGCATATATTCCTCCAGATTTCTTCACTAATACTTGGAGAAATTTTCCCGTCTCCACCCTCAGGATTTACCGTGTATCTCGTCATTAGTGGTCAAACAATTCCTAGGCCCTTGGGAATTTCCTGAGACCACTTTACCCAGTTCCAAAACCATTCGTCAATCTAACTCAACCAAATGAAAGAACCCCATCACACCATGACTATTCGAAAATTGCAAGGCAAGGATGAAAACCACTGTCACACCTGGAAAATCCCATGTCAATGACAACAAGAGAACCAAATACACACATGCATATACCATGCATGCAAAAACTAGCAAGGAAATCATACATGCAACTCAATACCTACAAAGTAATGCCATTGTAGTTGCTTGATCTTTGTTTTCCTTTCATTTCTTATCCTTCCTTTTCCTTTCTTTCTCAAATGCTAGAGTGCTCCAAGAATGCACTAAGTGTGCAAGAATATGAGAGAGAGAATAGAGAGAGGGCTACAAAACTTAATTGATAAATGGTTGTACTGACAAAAGTTGTGAATTGATCCTCAAAATACTTTTTATTAATGAGGCCTATATTTTCTTCAATTTCCATTATTTTCCTATTATTTCCTCCTCACGTGTAACCTGTGACCTTTCACCTTCCTTTTGTCCCAATTTCCTTTATTTTCATAAATAAAATGCCAACAAATGTCTCTTTGTATTTTCAAATCCTTTTCCATTGCTTTTGTCAATTTCCTTAGCCATAATAAACCAAATGAACAACCCTCTAGGATGTTTTTCCCAACATTTAGCTTGGAATTTGTGTCCCATGAACTTGGTCTTACTTTTCCTTTAGTAACTTTATTACATGGATTTTTAACGAGATATGTTACAACCTTGATGACATCGTGGCTAGACTAACACAGGTGGAGTGGTTTGTGCTATTTGACTTGGATACAACATGAAGTACTAATGATTATAAATGCTCCTACAACAAATTCTCCTTAGGGAAAATTCCTAAAATTCTTCCTCCCTCTATGTAGTCATCATTTCTAACTAATGGTCCACCATGGTTATTGCACTTGTTTCTAATGGTCCACCATATATATTTCATCATAATATATATGGAAAGTAATATTAAAATTCACATTAATTTACTTTCCAATTGAGTGCAAAGTTATCACTCACATATATTCCAAACAATTTACATGAAAAGGTAAAAGAAAATACAATATTGATACCTTAATTACAAATGTGATTACATATCAAAACATTGTGGCTGCAGAATGTGGATTCTCACTTAGTGAAAAGGAATTCAAAAATATTTAAACATAACGCAAATCTCATAATGGCGAACATGTAACAAAATGATGAAGCAAAATACATAGCCATAACATGTAAAACATCCCCGAAGAACATTGCAGGAAGAAAACAACTTCCCAACAGTAAAGTTGGTGAACCCTGTTATTTATACAGTTTATTTAAACATAATGAAAATCTCAGAATGACCATAATGTTTAAAATAACCAGCCAACACAAACATTTCCACAACACATCATTAAGAAAAAAAAAAATAATTGATGCTGGCCAACAATGAAGTTGGCGGACAATCACAAAATCTAGTTGCTAAATTTCTATCGCCCAAGCATTAGGGTCCCTTCCTATCGCCCACACATTCACTGTTAACATTGACTTCTTCGGTATATGATATCCATGGTTCCTCACCTAAAGTTCCTTGCAGGTCGTTCGTCTGTGTCAGATGACGTCACCGCTAAAGCATCCATTCACAATGCACCGTTTCTATGGTGATTCCCTTTGGATTTTGTCAAAGAGTCCATGGTCGTCCATTCCAATGCACAAGACCCAACTAGGTCAAGCCATAGGGTTCACACCTCCTTTCTTCGAATATGATCTCATAATTTATCTTTAAAAAAAATTGTTTGGACTGCTAGTGCAGATTGTTGGTGTAAATCCACACGTTTTAGATTAAATTGGAGTGCCAGAAAGTCAAGAGTTTGAGCTAATTACAAATGAGATCTATTATTGTAAATAGTTAATAAGAGCTAGAGTTGTTTTGAAATTTTTTGAACTCCACTTGTATCAAGTTGGCATAGTAAAAATTCCCCAGCTTGATTAGATGTAAATTGCAAAAAAGATCTATTAACTTTTAGAGTTAATAATAGGTATATCTGGTGAAACTGTGGAATCCATTGTTTCCAAATGAGGTTTTACTCACCAGCTATATATTACCAATTGAGTCAATGTGTCATATGCATTGTTGTTACCACCATTATTAATGTGCAAGTTGCAATTTTATATAAATTTGAAGTCATGGGTTGTTAGAATTTAAAAGAAGTGATGTGTTTGGCTTTTTTTCATGGTCTTTAATATCATTTGTTTTTATGAAGATATTTACAACTAAGTGTTTTGTTTATAGGTAGAATTTTATAGACTAGTTTGAAGGGGGTGTTGAAGATATTTACAACTAAGTGTAATAGACTAGTTTGAAGGGGTGTTGTATGCAATTTTGTCAAGAGGATGTTTATAATTTGTAGGAATAGAAAATATTCAATTAAATGTTTCATTTATGGTTAGAATTTAAATGAGTTTGAAGGAGTTTTGAATGTAATTTTTTAAAGAAGATTTGAAATTCTAAATAATTTAGATTACGTGAAAAACGAAACAAAAAGATAGATAAAGAAATGCACCATACAAATTAGTAATATGATAAAATCCCAACTCTTTATAAAATAGTTAAATATTGTAAAAGTTGAAAAGAATTCGAAAAATGGTTTTTTGATGCAAAGAAAAAGCCCTTAAGATCCAAAACCCTAACCTTATGAGGAAATTCATTAAACACTTATAAGCATAAATCAAGCACTCTTATTAATCAAATTCCCAGTGCTCTTAGGTAAATATTTGATGTTTAAGTAGATATGAATAAAAAACTCTTATTAATCAATTTCCCAACACTCTTAGGAAAATATTTAATGTTTAAATCATGTAGGAATGAGATATGATCATTTACAAATGAGAGTGATGCAAGCCCCTTCTGTGGCATGCTTATTTTTCCCAAGATCCTTCTTCCACTACATGAATTTGATTTAAGTGAAAAACTCTTGTACCATCTCCTCTAAGCCAACACACCTACGCTTAAATCTACCTTCCCCACATGATGGGACACCTCTTCCATATTATTTTATTTAATCCAAATCTTTTATCTCTATCTCGTTTATTATATAAACATACACAATTAAAATGACAATAGGCTACCGCCACATGGGATTTCGCTTGAACTAAGGCTAGTCGGGACGAAAACCCCAACTCGAGGTCAAAGGTCAAGCCATTTGATGGAAAGGAAGAGGAGGAAAGACACAGAATTCACACACAAAAAGCACACACACGTTGTGACTCTTTTAGTGATCACACAAAACTTGATGTTAAACTTTTTCGATTAGCAACTTGCCCAAAATAACTTAACACGCACACACACTAAATTTGGACTTCTCCAAAAAAAAACCTGAACTCTACCAGATTCACACTTAACTAAGTTAAGTCACACTCTAAATCTGGACTGCTCTTAACTCACCTTATCTCTTCATGCATCACTCAACTTGGATCATGCATTGTTTTCTTCGGTATGTCATATCTTGTCACAACTTTGATAGATTCATGAGGAACTGATGACATACCTACTGGGTATAATTGTAGCATCTCTCTCACCACATTGTGAAGGTACTTCAAGCTTGTAACATCATAATAGTTCACTTTGCGTTGTTTTCCAATGACCGATTCGATTTCTTCCTGCAATCTCTTCATTACATGCGAATGTCTGAGAAAATCGCTCATTGCCCATTCTAACGTAGTCGCCATTGACTTAGTTTCGGCGGTGAACATGTCCTAACAAATTCATACAAATTCGATTCATTTTCATATCAGTAAAAGGAAATTATGTGGATCGATTGAATCTTAGGAATTAGAAAAATGAAAGAGGGAATGAGACCCCAGAGACTTACAAAAATAAATTTCTTGATGGTTTCCCTTATGTTTTTTGCATCTTTGTTATCACTTTGAATCTGAAGAAGGACGTCAATGAAGCCTTCACTATTATTTCCTGCTTTTGTACCCTCCACCTAGTCATCCGAGGTTGAGTCCATGCAATGGTCGTCTATCACTTTCTCAACAAATGCATTGAATATTTTTTTGGCCTCCTTCATGCGTCAATTCATAACTTGAAAATAAAGCCAATCCAAATAATGAATAAATTCTCCAATGTTAAAAGCTCCAACTGTAGCTTCCACTTCTAACAACAGATCTCTAATTCCTTTTCCATTGCTACCCAAATCATCATTAGAAAATTTCTTCCTCGCCATTATTCACCAAATTATGTTGGTGGTGAGTGTAAAGAAGGCCTTTCTGACATTCACGCCAATTGCACCGCTCTGAATCTCCTCCCAAATGGAACAGATCATGCCTGATACTTCTTCCTCTCACGCTCCCTTGGAGTCAAATCTTTTGGCACTCAGCAATTCTATCAGGCACATTTTTTTCATGTGTTTCCAATAATCAACATATGGAGTCAATATGACACCCTTGAATTGTAAGATAAGTATTTTCTACCGGTTGCTAGCAGCTGACTGGCAAAGACCAAATCATGTGTTTTATAAAAGTTCTTAGTCATCTCAGAAGATGAAAGGACTACGGCCTAGACAGAACCTAGGAAGAGAAACATGATGGGGCCATATTTGTCCACACAATTTTTTAGAGCACGCTGAGGAGGTAGACTCAATTAATGAATATTCCCGATTATTGGCTAAGGATATGGCACTGGAGGAAACTTACTGCCCTTTCTTCCTCTCTTTTGCTGCAAGATCCAAAAGATGAAAACAAGAGCTGCGAATCTAATCATTTTTGCATTTAATATTGTAGATAGAGTCAAATTTTGAACCAACTTGTTAAGAAACATGTCGAATCGTCTGGAATTCATATTGATGTAAGGAAATATTAGCATTCTTCAAATATAATAAAATCTCAATAAAACAGAAAGCTTGCGATGAAGGGTAACGTGAATTTCAAAACTCTTTCATGCTTCATGCACCCAACATGCTACTTTCACAAATAAAAACAACTGAGATGACCTGCACCATCACTTGAAAGAAGAACATAATTTTCTAGTATAAATTGGAGAAGCACACTGAGCTTGACTATATCCACAGAGTAGCTATCCTGAAATGGTTGTGCATATCCGGAAACAAAAGCATGTTCTTTGGTTGTTCCCAAAGCTTTGTCCATAATTTATCCAAGTAATAAATATATTGATTGTGCAAAGGAAGCTATATGTCAACGTTTAGCAACATGCTTTACTGTCAATAAAACAATTAATTAAGGGACTTTATTACTAGATTAAATGTAAAAGGTTTTGGCATTTTTCTGAGTGATTGATTTGCATTGTGCTTATGCATGATATTTATATGTTGACTCGTAAAGAAAAATCATTTGCAAATTAATAAAGTAAATAATTTTCCAAATTCGAGAAATAATGTTTGAATTTGGAGATTTATTTCACCATCTACCGCTAACATTTACTTTGAAATTTTCAGTTGCTATTTATTCAAAGTGTCAAATGTGTCAATAAATTAGATCTGAATCTGATAATGACTAGGGAAGAATCACGGTGATGACTTCTGGCATCATACTATTAATCATGATTAATGTTTTTAGTAAGAGAAAACCCTTGTTAGAGATGAAAAACTCACTCAGAAGATTGTGGAAATTCTGTTAGGATTTTTGCCAAAATCCTACAAAAACTAATTTTTTGGGAAAATTTGTGGCCTCAATAGACAATTATCTTTGTTAGTATCAAAATAAAACAAATCCTCAATGATTTACCAATGGGGGTAGCTCAATAACTAATTTAATTTGATATAGAAATAGTGAAAGATGTCTACACATGATATTTATTTATGACTATTAAAAATTATTGTTGACAGTTCCAAAGCTAATTGTCACAATTCTCATGACTTTTTTCTATTATTACTGCATATATATATCTAGCCATTTTGAAAACATGTACGAGTATCAAGAAATCGTTGACAGATTGTGGGAAATTAAAGCCAAAAGATGCATTAGAAAACCTTTTAGAATGTAGTATTGGTACACAATGGTCTTATATTGTATTGCAATTTATGTTTGTATAACATGTATTTCAATGATATAAAATCAACGAAAATATATGTAGTTAGTGGAGGAGATGGTTTTGCAATATCGATATTTATTTCTATTGTTTCCCATAAATGTTGAATTTGATATTTTCAATTGCTATTTATTAGGAGTGTCATATTTGGTAGTTGGCTATTGTTTCCCATAAATGTTGAATTTGATATTTTCAATTTCTATTTATTAGGAGTGTCATATTTGGTAGTTGGCACATGAAAAATAGCAACAACTGTCAAGTTCCATTGCATAAGAAAATTGTAAATTTACGCGATATTGGAAATGAATATATGTAGCAGTTAAATGAATCAAGCTATTTGCAATTGTACAATCAACGAAGTGATATTCGAATCTGACAATGAGAAGGAACAAAAACATTGAAATTTTCTTTAGCAAATATTTTCTTGGTCTCACTTCTCAATGGATTTAGCAGTATTCAACAATTCATTTTCTCAATTGCTTACGTTATTTCACAATTCTCTCTATAAAACATTTCTTTATGTGCATAATTGTTTAGGGATTTGTATTTTCTCATTATGCATTTTACAAACATAGCAACTCTACCAATTATTTATAAATTATTTAGGGGTTTGTATTTTCTCTTTTCATGTTATCAATTCACTATTGCTTTCTCTTTCTCCTCTGGTATGTGCATTTTCTTTTCCCTAATAACTTAAATTTCATGCAAAGAAAGAACCAGTGCATTTTTTGCATGTCATAATCTATAAGAAAATATGTTTACACAACACATGGTTTATTAAATTTGTAGGAAACCAAGTACTAAATATCGACAATGGATGCCCAAATAATAGTTCAGGCAAAACAAAAACGAAAAAAGAAAAATATTGCACAACGATCTTCACCTTCCACACCCAACGTCGTCCATGACTCAAGCTAAAAAAAAAACTCGGTTCTAGAAAATTGGTTATTGGTAAGTGAGCAAGTAATCAACATGAGCAAGATAATTTTCACAAATTATTTCTAGAACAAACAAGTATAGTTCAAACACTAAACTCCAAAAGTGTCATCAATAGAGAAAGCATTGAATAGGCTATAGATGTAAAAAGTTGATAGTAGTGAACAACCTAACTGGATTGTTATTTTTTTAGTGGAAAATAAAAATATAATGGAGCAAATTTTAGAAGAGGACATTATTTTCAATGAACGTCCCATCACATTGAAAAATGAAAAGTATGACAAGATGAGTAAAAAATTGAGAGTTGAAAAGGTTATTATTCAAGAACATGTGGATATTGATCTGTCTAACATTGATATGATGGGGCTCATGGTATTGCAATATTTTACGATGATGTAATTACTCAAAGTGTTACCAATGTTCTTGGAGAAAGTCATATGTTGAAAAAGAAATTAAAAGAACAAAAAGACATTGAAGATCCAACTCCTCAGTTAATGACTCCACTGGCAGTACGATCACCCTCATCATCAAGTCATGTTGTTGCAACACCACAAACATTCCAGAAGGCTATGAATATGTGTAATGAAGTGGACACATATATCCTTGAGAATATAAGTGAAAGATTAGAAATTATTGAATATGCCTAGTAAGAAGTTATCGATTTAACGTGTTTCAAAGAGAAAATAATGAAATTTATGGACTAATTTAATAGTAATATTACAGAAAATAGGCAATTCGTTGACAATTAATTAAATAATTTTAAGCATAGGCTAGCAATACTCTCTGATTTTGAAAATAAAAACCAACAGTTACCAAATGTTGAACGAGTGAAGCAATTGGAAGCTCAATGGGAGGGAAGGGTCACTACACTTGAGATTTTCGAGTATAATTGTAGTGAAATATCCAAAAGGAGATATGATGCATATTTAAGGGAAATGAACATTATAAAAGGCTTAGAGGGTCTGGGCATGCTGCATGATTCTACGTATGATTTCAATTGTAGGAGAAAAGATATAATATGGCAGCAGAGTTTAATAACATCATTTATTTTAATACAAAACATATTGGCACATGGCTAATTACTTTCTCCATCTTCAATAAGTAGAATACTAAGTTGGTTGTCAACATGTAGGAAGAAACTAGAGAAATTGAAAAATAGATTTTCACCAAAAACGTGAAAATGGAATTCAAAGTTTCCCTAGACGAGGACTACATTAAAACAATGATCACCATATTTCTTCAATGAGTTGTTGACTTGTAATACATCTTACAAATTATTTTCCTCTAGCTGTAGATATTGTTCAAGGAAACATAACACCAATTTCTGCTACAACAAATCCATTTACTTCACAATTTTCTTTCGACAATTATGATTCTACATAGCAATTTTGTCTTTGAAGAGCATGTTTTGAATATTCTCTAGTATAAATATGAGTTATGGCCACACTTGTTGACATTTTATTCTGACATAGTGCTTTCCATAAATTTCCAAAAATATGCTTTCAACTTTTCTATTACATTTAGTGTTGCATTGTTGCTTTCAATGAAATTTAACATTTGGCAATGATTTGACATTCTAGACATATATCTCTTAATAATAGAATACTACAATGAAAAGTTTCACTCAACACAGCAACTTGCTTCCGCATAGTTAAAGCTTTACACAAGGAATATCGTACTTAAAAAAACTATAAACAAAAAAATCATAGATATAAATTAAATTAAATAAGTTCTAATATTGTTGAGAAAATTTGTTTTTAATGCCTATCTCTTGAATCTAAACATTTTGTGAGCTAATTGCTATTTACAAATTGAACTGCAAGAAATATTTTGAATTTAAAACCACTTGACTATATTGATTTTATGATAAAGATTTTATTTGTATTCAACCATATGCTTTGATACTTTGTTTTATATCTCGTATTGCGTTATTGATCAAAATAAAAATTAACATCATTGTTAACTGCAATTCATTTGAGTTAAGATTTGATTAAATCATTTAAGTGTGAATTGTGAATGCGTCCAATGATGCAAAAATTGAATTTGCCAATTTAAAATATTACCAATAGTATTAGCAATAAAACATTTTAGTGCGAAGTGCGGATTTCCACACAAAAAAGCTTTCTATGTACATTGAACTTCCTCTGTACAAACAAAGCTTTTGCTTAATGAAATGTGGTTTTGTACATAGTTTTTTGTGCATTCTGCCTAACTTTTACTCAATTGATTACTGATATGCATTATATATAACTAAAGTATTAGAAATAATACTAGTAACAAAATTTTTTTTTATGATGTTTATGCGCTCAAAGATATACGAAGGTGTCTTTTTTGTTCTAAAATTACTTGATGACCTGTGTTTTACTAAATTGAGTGTTGATATGCATTATTTTTAATTGAAATATTAGCTATAATATTAGCGGTTAGTGCAAAATGTACAAACCCGCACAAAGAGCTTCCATAAGAGCCTAAACAAAAAAATATTCAAAATATTCGAAAATAAGCATTATTTACACTTAAAAGTATTAGCGAGAACTTCACATGTGCATCCATATATAGCGTGTTCGAAGGAAGCTATACAACCATCGTTTGGCGGAGCAAGCATGGGATAAGAGAATTATGCACCTTCGAATAATGTAAACCTATGCACAATGAAACTTGAATGACATGAAGCACTTACATGTTAATTGACAGAGACATGTTAATTGATGGAGTAACTGTTAAAATCTCCTAGTCGAGGCATGACATTTAAATAAATCCTTATTTTCAAATGAAAAACTAAATTTAACTTCGTAAAAAAAACCACATGGATGCTAAAACAGAATTTTGCATTATGTTATGCCTTCTTCTACTAAACAATCAAATCTAGCAATATAATAACAAACTGTGACATGCCAACTAGGCGCTTCTCCTTTCTGGCATTATTTTCGAGGTTTATTTTACATGCAAGTTTCCAAAGTTATATTCTATTGTGTAGAGGAAGCATAGGTGGAGGAATTTGTGCAGAGGTGGCTATTCAAAGGAAGTGTGTGCAGAGAACAAATTCTCACTGTGTGGAAATATTTGTGTCAAGAGAATCAATTAATAAGCGATAGGCATAGGGACTATGTTGTATCATATCTCATCATTATATTTATTATATTTTTAATGTTATTATCGGTAGTGTGTGTAAAATAGAATGTTAATGACCATTAAAGGGTTTCATAGAGTGTTGTTTTCATTGTTGTTCTAATAGTGTGAAGTGTGAGGACATGCGAACCCCGCTTAATTAGTTGTAGAGACATCGGGATATGCATTATTTATTGCTAAAATGTTAGCAACAATATCGTATAAGTTCAAGAGTTTCCTCAGTGTTATTGTGAACATCAAATATGTATTGTTTAATACTAAAATATTAGCAATAGAAACCTTTAGTGCGAAGTGCGTCATTCTGCACATTTAAATCTTCCTCCACACAATAGCCTTCTTATGAACTTCAAGGGAAATTCCTTATTTGAAACATATTTAAAGATCCCAACATAAGCATAAAGATATATCATGTGCAGACGAAGCTTTGGAGACATCATTATGATGAACAAGAAGAGTGGAACAGACATAGTTTGACACATAAATGTGGGCAAAATATGCATTCACAATCCCACCCATATTAAATATTAATTCTATTTTTGTACATACTCTTAAATAGTAGTTATAACTAAAATATGAGCAATAATATTATTAGTTAGTACAATGTGCAAATATCCAACCGTAAAAAAGCTTGAAGAAACAAATATTCGAAATATTTACAATCAAATTATTAGCAATAACTTTGTATATGTCAATGGTTTACTAAAATAGCTACTTGTTCTAGTATACTCTATCCATGTGTTAAGACAAAAATGTGGGCAAAATGTGAATCCCACTTAATTAGTTGTAGACACAAACAAATACATAGTATTTATTGTACATTGAATGCTTCCTTTGCATAATGAAATTTCTTTGCGCTTCCACATAAATTAAAATATTATTAATAAGATAAGCGGAGGGGGAAAAAACAGACTACACAAGTCATTTTGCAGAGATACTCTTACAAATTTCCAGATCACATATTGTATGGATGTTTACAGAGGACGGGGTATGTGTAGGAGAACGAAGAATATTATCATGTTTCAATGTGCAGATATTTTACTATGCGGATTACGAAGTTTGTGTGGAAGAGCAATTGCGTAGGGCTTTTGATTTTAGAGCTATGTATCTTTGAAGAATGATTAATATTGTTAGTTTCCATTGTGTGGGGTGGTCCATAAGGTATTGTTCCAATGTTCTAATTTTCTTGGGCCATGCATCCTTGATATGTCTTATTAGATATAATCAATTAAATAAAGATGTAAGGATAGACAATGCTACTGAAAAAATATGTATTATTTAATAGTGATTAAATTATTAAAAATAATAAGCCTTTTGTGCTAAGTGAGGTGATATACAAATTTAAAGTTTCGTCCACACAATACAACTCATCCTCACTTCCGCTCATATGACTAATGATTTACAATTAAACTATTATCAATAATATAAGCATGAAGTATCCATTTCAATAAAAAACATTTAATGTGAACATAGGATGCAAATATTTATGCAAACAGAATCAAGTAAATATAAATAGAGACAATAATAATTATAGAATGAAAGCTTGAAAGCTTCTTCTGCATGATGGGTTTTTTAATTATTATATAGGGAAGGAGTTGTGTGGGGATTGTTATTCATGTGTGGAGGTTATGTAGAGAAAAATTTCATGTGTGGGATTTGTACGGGATCAGGAAAATGCAGACGATCCTTTTAATTATAATGTGTTTTGATATTGGTTTTAATTCATAATGGAAAATTGAGAACTTAAAAAACAAAATGACTAGTTGTGTGGACAAAGCTTTGCAGACCTGAAATAAGATGTTGCAAGGTCATTTTTGTTGTGCATCACTAAGAAACTCATATACAAATTAATAAATGTATGCTAATCTATTATGTTTGTATTTGATGTCACACCAAAGCATTATACAAATAGCTTATGCAAAAGATCCATGGTAGAGTTATCCTCTTCTATTCATAGTGTCGATTCACTAATCCACATGTGTTGACTAATAATAGATGATGTAACAAAATATGCTATAGATTATAGTATATGTTATACTGCTAGATATGATTAAAATGAAATGTGAATCTTGCACTAACGATTCACCTTTGTCAATTTCTGATTCGCATTTTCTAGTTTCTTACCTCATGAACTTGTTTTGTAAGGCTCATTATGAGGAAAAGTGCATATGCTCCTCATTGTTATCCTTCAACAATAATTTCACTTAAATTTATTTTAACTAAAACAAATAATAATTATGGACACGAGAGAAAATGGTTACTAATTGTGTGAAAGAATTTATGCAGAAATGACAATAACAAGAAAATGCAAGCGAAAAAAACATTCTTGAACGAGGATTTAATAACGTATATACAAGAAAACAAAGGCAAAAATAATAAGAAAATGAAAGTGTGAAAGACAATCTCAAATAAGGATTACATTCTTGAATAAGGATTTAATAACGTATATACAAGAAAACAAAGGAAAAAATAATGAGAAAATGAAAGTGCGATAAACACTCTCGAATAAGGATTTACTAACATTTATATGAGAAAACGACTAGTTGTACGGAGAAAGCTATCCAGAAAGACATCTTCCTCTGCACAATGCAACTCATCGACTCTTTTACACATATGCCTAATTATTTACAATTGAAATATAATCAATAATTGTGCGAAGCTATTTATGTTATTTTATTATTGGAAAATGAATACATCATTACTGAGAAAACAACTAATAACTTCTATGCGAGATATTTAGCCTATTTTGTAGAAGCGAGAAAACTTCTATGCGAGATATTTAGCCTATTTTGCAGAAGCGAGAAACTTGGCCTATTGTGTGGAACTTACAACATTATATGAAGCTTATACTCCCTATTGTGCGAAACCTAGGTCATTGTGCGAAGTATTATCCTATTGTGCAGAACTTAGTTCATTGTGCAGAGCTTATAGCCTATTGTGTGGAACTTAGCTCATTGTGCAAAGCTATTATTTTATTTTATTATTGGAAAAAGAATAGGTCATTACTTTTATTATTGAAAAACAAATACATAATTACCAAGAAAACAACTAATAACTTTTGTGCGGGAAACTTAGAATATTGTGGGAAACTTAGCTCATTATGCAGAGATTATAACCTATTTCCTATTGAGGGGAACTTATCTCATTGTGCAAAGATTATAACCCATTGCATGGAACTTATCTCATTGTATGGAGCTATTTATTTTGTTTTATTATTGGAAAATGAATATGTGATTACCAAGAAAATATTATGCAAAAAAAACAATTAAATAATAGTAGAGGCATGGACTATGCAATAAATCAATTAAATCTTATACCTTGTTAAATTATTTTCTTATACATAAGAAAATAAACCCTAGAAAATAAGAAACACGTATAAAACATCTATACAATTTACATATAAAAAAATAAATATTTTAATATTAATATTTTAAACTTTTTAATATAAAATTATAAAATTTAAATGGAAAAATAATTATTTGAATACATTTTTTTTCCTATTTAAAGTGATAGGGTGAATTTCGAAGATAGAGTGATTTAGGGTGATACCGATTGGGTGAATGGACGCCTGCTAGGTGGTAATTAATAGAAAGAATGGTTGCAGAGGGAGAAGGAATAGTGAATTACATTATCACTCATCTCTTTTATCTTGTGCACATTTCTTCACCATGCTTGAGAAATAATTGATATCCTAGGTGAATTATGAGATTGCATGGGCATGGTGTTTAAAAATATATGCAAACAATGTGAAAAGTTGAATTAAACCAGAATTCATGAGATATGTGGGAAGTTTTCATTTCTTGTGTTACTTCTTTTTTTTTTTCTTTCTATAGGATGGGCTTCCATAATGTTGGACATTGTCAAGTGGGGAGAGACATATTTTCTTTTTCTTAGATGGGATGGTCATTGGTAAGGAGAAAGATCATTTTAATTTATTTAGTACTTAGTGGTGTCTATGTATTATGTGGTATTTGGATTGTAGTATTGATAACTATCAAATTATAGATCTTGATTTGATTTAAGGCAATTAGATTTGAAGGGAGGGGTTTGTTAGTGTAAGTAAATGAAAATGTAAAAAAAAAACATAAAATATATGTACTTAGGATCAATGTGAATAAAGGTGAATGCCTTAGGCTAGTAGAAATGCAAATTAGAAAGTTCCTCAACAAAAAAAATAGAGCTAAAGTAGAGGCCATGATTTAAGAGAAAGTCCATAGTAGTTTTTATAGATTAACTAAGTTGAAAGTGGAAACAATTGAAAAATTGCTTAAAAAAATTATGATAACCTGTGCATTGAAAATTATGATAGCATTTCCATTAACATTGTTTATGCTAGCTTCTCCAATTAGAATCCAAATAAAAACTTTCCCAAAACATAAAACATTAATACTTCAAAATAATAAAACCTTTATAATATAATAAAAAAAATTATTTTGCTAGTAGTACTAGAGAATTAAACACAAATAAATTGAACTTTATAAATAAAAAATATAAATCCTCTAAATAATATAAAGACTAATTAAATTTAAAAATCAAATTAAAACTCAGTGACCACTCGATTATTCTACCTTTTAATAACATAACAATAAGGAAATGAAAACTCACAACCCAATACTGATCTATTTTTTTATTCCTATCTTGAAATATTTTTAAATTAAATAATTATTTTGCAGGTTATCATGGTATTAATAATATATTTTATAAATTATTTTTATTATTTTATATAATAATAAATTATAATATAGATAATTATATTAATAATTTTGATGTTAAATATTTTTAATAAAATTACATAGTAAAACTACCTATTATATATATTATTAATAAATAAAAATAATAATAATATATATAACTAATATCAAAATCCACATAATATTCTATCTAATTGAATCCGAAGTTATGTGAAGTCAAAGTTATCCTTCACATATCTTCCAAACAATTTACATGAAAAGGTAAAAGAAAATACAATAGTGATACCTTGATTACAAACCTGATTACATATGAAAACATTGAGGCTGCACAATATGGAAAAGGAGTTTAAAAATATTTAAACATAACGCAAACCTCATAATGGAAAACATGTAACTAAACCATCAAGCAAAATATATCGCCATAGCGTGTAAAACAACCCTGAAGAACATTACAAGAAGAAAACTACTGCCCAACAATAAAGCTGGTGGACCCTGTTATTTATATAATTTATTTAAACATAAATCAAATCTCAGAATGGCCATAACGTTTAACATAACCAACCAACACAAACATTGCTACAACACACCATTAAGAAAAGAAATGTTGCTGGCCAACAGTGAAGTTGGCGGACAATCATGAAATCTAGTTACCAAATTTCTAAAGACAAATCAAGGGCAACCTTGAGCTTGGAAACACATAGAGAGGCATTTCTCTTGACATATTCACTTGGAAACACATAGAGTTTTTTGTGCATTCTGCATAACTTTTACTAAATTGACCATTGATATGCATTATATATAACTAAAGTATTAGAAATAATACTAGTAACAAAAAAAATGGTACGATGTTTATGCTCTCAAAGATATACGAAGGTGTCTTTTTTGTTCTAAAATTATTTGATGGCCTATGTTTTACTAAATTGAGTGTTGATATGCCTTACTTTTAACTAAAATATTAGCTATAATATTAGCAATTAGTGAAAAATGTACAAATCTGCGCAAAGAGCTTCTATAAGAGCCTAAACAAAAAAAATATTCAAAATATTCGAAAATAAGCATTATTTACACTTAAAAGTATTAGCGAGAACTTCACATGTGCATCCATATATAGCGTGTTCGAAGGAAGCTATAGAACCATCATTTCGCAGAGCAAGCATGGGATAAGAGAATTATGCACCTTTGAATAATGTAAACCTATGCACAATGAAACTTGAATGACACGAAGCACTTACATGTTAATTGACAGAGATATGTTAATTGATGGAGTAACTGATAATATCTCCTAGTCAAAGCATGAAATTTATATAGATTCTTATTTTCAAATGAAAAACTAAATTTAACTTCCTATAAAAAACCACATGGACGTTAAAACAGAATTTTGCATTATGTTATCCCTTGTTCTACTAAACAATAAAATCCAACAATATAATAACAAACTGTGACATGCCAACTAGGTGCTTCTCCTTTTCTGTTGTGCAGAGGAAGCATGTGTGGAGGAATTTGTGCAGAGGTGACTATTCAAAGGAAGTTTGTGCAGAGAACAAATTATCACTGTGTGGAAATATTTGTGTCAAGAGAATCAATTAATAAGCAGTAGAGGTAGGGACTATGTTGTATCATATCTCATCATTATATTTATTATCTTTTTAATGTTATTATCAGTAGTGTGTGTAAAATCGAATGTTAATGACTATTAAAGGGTTTCATAGAGTGTGGTTTTCATTGTTGTTCTAATAGTGTGAAGTGTGAGGACATGCGAACCCCACTTAATTAGTTGTAGAGACATGGGGATATGCATTATTTATTACTAAAATGTTAGCAACAATATCGTATAAGTTCACGAGTTTCATCGGTATTATTGCGAACACCAAATATATATTGTTTAATACAAAAATATTAGCAATAGAAACCTTTAGTGCGAAGTGCATCATTCTGCACATTTAAGTCTTCCTCCACTCGATAGCCTTCTTATGGACTTCAAGGAAAATTCCTTATTTGAAACATATTTAAAGATCCCAACATAAGCATAAAGATATATCATGTGCACACGAAGCTTTCGAGACATCATTATGATGAACAAGAAGAGTGGAACAGACATAGTCTGACACAAAACTGTGGGCAAAATATGCATTCACAATCCCACCCACATTAAATATTAATTCTATTTTTGTACGTACTCTTAAATAGAAGTAGTTATAACTAAAATATGAGCAATAATATTATTAGTTAGTACAACGTGCAAATATCCGCCCGTACAAAATCTTGAAGAAACAAATATTCGAAATATTTACAATCAAAATATTAGCAATAACTTTGTATATGTCAATGGGTTACTAAAAAAGCTACTTGTTCTAGTATACTCTATCCATGCGTTGAGACAAAAATGTGGGCAAAATGTGAATCCCACTTAATTAGTTGTAGACACAAACAAATACACAGTATTTATTGTACATTGAATGCTTCCTCTGCATAATGAAATTTCTTTGCACTTCCACATAAATTAAAATATTATTAATAAGATAAGCGAGGGTGGGGGGGCAGGGGGAGCGCGACGACAGACTATACAAGTCATTTTGCAGAGATACTATTACAAATTTCCAGATCACATATTGTATGAATGTTTATAGAGGACGGGGTATGTGCAGGAGAATGAACAATATTATCATGTTTCATTGTGCAGATATTTTAGTGTGCGGATTACAAACTTTGTGTGGAAGAGCAGTTGCATAGGGCTTTTGATTTTAGAGCTATGTATCTTTGAAGAATGATTAATATTGTTAGTTTCCATTGTGTGGGGTGGTCCATAGGTTATTGTTGCAATGTTCTAATTTTCTTAGGCCATGCAGCCTTGATCTGCCTTATCAAATACAATCAATTAAATAAAAATCTAAGGATAGACAATGCTATTGAGAAAATATGTCTTATTTAATAGTGATTAAATTATTAAAAATAATAAGCCTTTTGTGCTAAGTGAGGCAATCTACACATTGAAAGTTTCCTCCACACAATACAACTCATCCTCACTTCCGCTCATATGAATAATGATTTTCAATTAAACTATTATCAATAATATAAGCATGAAGTATCCATTTCAATAAAAAACATTTAATGCAAACATAGGCTGCAAATATTTAGGCAAATAGAATCAATTAAATAGAAATAGAGACAATAATAATTATACAATGAAAACTTGAAAGCTTCTTCTGCATGATGGGTTTTTTAATTATTATAGAGGGAAGGAGTTGTGTGGGGATCGTTATTCATGTGTGGAGGTTATGTAGAGAAAAAATTCATGTGTGGGATTTCTGCGGGATCAGGAGAATGCAGACGATCCTTTTAATTATAATGTGTTTTGATATTGGTTTTAATTCAGTTGGTTGAATGCAGAAGTGCATATAATGGAATATTGAGAACTTAAACAACAAAATGACTAGTTGTGCAGACAAAGCATTGCAGACCCGAAATAAGATGTTGCAAGGTCATTTTTGTTGTGCAGCACTAAGAAGCTCATATACAAATTAATAAATGTATGCTAATCTATTATGTTTGTATTTGATGTCACACCAAAGAAATACACAAATAGCTTAAGCTCAAGATCCATGGTAGAGTTATCCTCTTCTATTCATAGTGTTGATTCACTAGTCCACATGTGTTGACTAATGGTAGATGATGTAACAGAATATGCTATAGATTATAGTATATGTTATACTGCTAGATATGATTAAAATGAAATGTTAATCTTGCATTAATGATTCACCTTTGTCGATTTCTGATTCACATTTTCTAGTTTCTTACCTCATGAACTTGTTTTGTAAGGCTCATTATGAGGACAAGTGCATATGCTCCTCATTGTTATCCTTTAACAATAAATAATTTCACTTTAATTTATTTTAACTACAACAAATTATAATCATGGACACGAGTGAAAACAATTACTAATTGTGCGAAAGAAGTTGTGCGGAAATGACAATAACGAGAAAATGCAAGTGACAAAAACATTCTTGAATAAGGATTTAATAACGTATATACAAGAAAACAAAGGAAAAAATAATAAGAAAATAAAAGTGAGAAAAAAACTCTCGAATAAGGGTTACATTCTTGAATAAGGATTTAATAACGTGTATAGAAGAAAACAAAGGAAAAAATAATGAGAAGATGAAAGTGCGATAAACACTCTCGCATAAGGATTTACTAGCATTTATATGAGAAAACGACTAGTTGTACGGAGAAAGATATCCATAAACACATCTTCCTCTGCACAGTGCAACTCATCGACTCTTTTGCACATATGCCTAATTATTTACAATTGAAATATAATCAATAATTGTGTGAAGCTATTTATATTATTTTATTATTGGAAAATGAATACATCATTACTGAGAAAACAACTAATAACTTCTATGCGAGATATTTAGCCTATTTTGCAGAAGCGAGAAACATGGCCTATTGTGTGGAACTTAGATCATTCTACGAAGCTTATACTCCCTATTGTGCGGAACCTAGGTCATTGTGCGAAGTATTATCCTATTGTGCAGAACTTAGTTCATTGTGCAGAGCTTATAGCCTATTGTGTGGAACATAGCTCATTGTGCAAAGCCATTATTTTATTTTATTATTGGAAAAAGAATAGGTCATTACTTTTATTATTGAAAAAGGAATACATCATTACCAAGAAAACAACTAATACCTTTTGTGCGAGAAACTAAGCCTATTGTGGGAAACTTAGCTCATTGTGCAGAGATTATAGCCTATTGAGGGGAACTTATCTCATTGTGCAAAGCTTATAGCCCATTGCATGGAACTTAGCTCATTGTATGGAGCTATTTATTTTGTTTTATTATTGGAAAATTAATATGTGATTACGGAGAAAATATTATGAAAAAAATCAATTAAAGTAGTAGAGGCAGGGACTATGCAATAAATCAATTAAATCTTATACCTTGTTAAATTATTTTCTTATACATAAGAAAATAAATCCCTAAAAAATGAGAAACACTTATAAAACATCTACACAATTTACATATTAAAAAATAAATATTTTAATATTAATATTTTAAACTTTTTAATATAAAATTATAAAATTTAAATGAAAAATTAATTATTTGAATACATTTTTTTCCCATTTAAAGTGATAGGGTGAATTTCAAAGATAGAGTGATTTAGGGTGATACCGATTGGGTGAATGGACATCTCCTAGGTGGTAATTAATAGAAAGAATGGTTGCAGAGGGAGAAGGAATAATGAATTACATTATCACTCATCTCTTTCATCTTGTGTACATTTCTTCACCATGCTTGAGAAATAATTGATATCCTAGGTGAATTATGAGATTGCATGGACATGGTGTTTAAAAATCTATGCAAACAATGTGAAAAGTTGAAGTAAACCAAAATTCATGAGATATGTGGGAAGTGTTTGTTTCTTGTGTTACTTCTTTTTTTCTCTCTCTCTAGGATGGGCTTCCATAATGTTGGACATTGTCAAGTGAGGAGAGACATATTTTTTTTTCTTAGATGGGATACTAATGTCAAGTGGGGACGGACATATTTTCTTTTTCTTAGATGGAATGGTCATTAGTAAGGAGAAAGATCATTTTAAATTATTTAGTACTTAGTGGTGTCTATGTGTTATGTGGTATTTGGATTGTAGTATTGATAACTATCAAATTATAGATCTTGATTTGATTTAAGGCAATTAGATTTGGACGGAGGGGTTTGTTAGTGTAAGTAAATGAAAATCTAGTTAAAAAAGCATAAATTATATGTACTTAGGATCAATGCGAATAAAGGTGAATGCCTTAGGCGGGTAGAAATGCAAATTAAAAAGTTCCTCAACAAAAAAAATTGAGCTAAAGTAGAGGCCATGATTTAGGAGAAAGTCCATAGTAGTTTTTATAGATTAATTAAATTGAAAGTGGAAACAATTGAAAAATTGCTTTAAAAAATTATGATGACCTCTGCATTGAAACTTATGATAGCATTTCCATTAACATTGTTTATGCTAACTTCTCCAATTAAAATCCAGATAAAAACTTTCCCAAAATATAAAACATTAATACTTCAAAATAATAAAACCTTTATAATATAATAAAAAAAATTATTTAATTAAATTTAAAAATCAAATTAAAACTCAATGACCACTCAATTATTCTACCTTTTAATAACATAACCATAAAGAAATGAAAACTCACAACCCAATACTGATCTATTTGAAATATTTTCAAATTAAATAATTATTTCGCTAAGAATATATTTTATAAATTATTTTTATTATTTTATATAATAATAAATTATAATATAGATAATTATATTAATAACTTTGATGTTAAATATTTTTAATAAAATTACATATTAAAACTACCTATTATATGTATTATTAATAAATAAAAATAATAATATATATGAAAACTAATATTAAAATCGACATAATCTTTTGTCTAATTGAATGCGAAGTTATGTGAAGTCAAAGTTATCCTTCACATATCTTACAAAAAATTTACATGAAAAGGTAAAAGAAAATACAATAGTGATACCTTGATTGCAAACCTGACTACATATGGAAACATTGAGGCTGCACAGTACGGGAAAGGAGTTTAAAAATATTTAAACATAACGCAAACCTCATAATGGCGAACATGTAACTAAACCATCAAGCAAAATACATCGCCATAGCGTGTAAAACAACCCTGAAGAATATTACAGGAAGAAAACTGCTGCCCAACAATAAAGCTGGTGGACCCTGTTATTTATACAATTTATTTAAACATAAAGCAAATCTCAGAATGGCCATAACGTTTAACATAACCAGCCAACACAAACATTGCTACAACACACCATTAAGAAAAGAAATGCTGCTGGCCAACAGTGAAGTTGGCGGACAATTACGAAATCTAGTTACGAAATTTCTAAAGTCAATTCAAGGCAACACATAGAGATCATCGTTAGAAAATTTCTTGCCTTGCTGACTTTCACCCCGAATTGAGCAGCTGTCACTCTCCTCCCAAATGGAACGGATCATGACAGATACCTCATGGCCCACTGAACTGGGATGAAGACGAACGGAGGGTATCACATTATTGTCAGTTGCTCGAGCACATATTAAATCTTACTTATTTTGTTCACTTTCGGCCATTGGTCCATCGCCACGTTCAATTTTAAAGGACATGTTACAGTTACGGTATATTTCTAATGTTAAGAGGCTGAAACGTTTTAAACATCTCGGTTTTCGTTCACTTTCAAACGATTTATCGCGTTCACTTTTAATATATTTGTAGCAATTAAAAATAATGTATATAGTTAGACTGCTGAAATAAAAATAATGAATATATTTTCTACGCAACACGTTAACAAGTTATATGGTACTATGTGGTTTTAGATAAGGGATTTTTAGTCATGATTATAATGGGAATTGATTTGATTTCCAATATTATTTTACTTGAATAAGATTTTAATATATATTTTTTTCTAAAGTTGTCAAACTAGTTGTTAAGAGTTCTTCTGATTAGTTAAGAGTCTAATTTTTTCAAACATAAGGAAATAAATGAATGATCCAATACTTTGGAGGCATCGTCTAGAAGTGAAAGTACATTTTTTATGGGCCAATTACAAACTTTTTTTTTGGGTATATTTTTTTAAATAAAGTTAAAATTCACTAGTAGGAATTAATGATAATTATTTTTATTCTTCATTAATTGTTAAATTATGACAAATTTTAATACTATATAAATTAGATATATAAAAATGCTCAAGGAGAACTTTCATGCTACAACTGTAGCCACCAACTGAAATGCTTTCACCATGAACCCACACTCCGCCAACAGTTTAGTTGGCATATCATATTGTGTAATGCCCCTTCCTAGCATAATTTTTCCTTGAGTTTATTATCACAAATTTGATAATTTTGTTTACTATGGGACCCACAAAATTTGGGGCTAAGACTCAGGAAAAGGGAGGCCGAAAATCGTTTTGACGATGGGCGTGGGGGCCACACTCACTTGAAATATGCATTACCTTAGAAGGGAGGTTTCTCAACCATTTCCCCTTTCGCCTGACTATCACAAGATATTTATCCAAAGAATTAAATGGAGGATGAAATATGCATTACCTTAGAAGGGAAGTTTCTCAACCATTTCCCCTTTCGCCTGACTATCACAAGATATTTATCCAAAGAATTAAATGGAGGATAAGACACCTATTTACCCATATATTAACTCATTTATATTTACATTTGAACATTTACATTCATCCACTTTCACCTTTTGACTTTTACAAAATTCGAACTAGAAACTCTAAAAAATTACACAGTGAAAGTTTTAATTAAAATCTCAAAAAATTGCAAAAGTTTAGTGCTGAGTTTGAGGCCATGTTTAGGTGCCTTTATGCATTACCTTAGAAGGGAGGTTTCTCAACCATTTCCCCTTTCACCTGACTATCACAAGATATTTATCCAAAGAATTAAATGGAGGATAAGACACCTATTTACCCATATATTAACTCATTTACATTTACATTTGAACATTTACATTCATCCACTTTCACCTTTTGACTTTTACAAAATTCGAACTAGAAACTCTAAAAAATTACACAGTGAAAATTTTAATTAAAATCTCAAAAAATTGCAAAAGTGTAGCGCCGAGTTTGAGGCCATGTTTAGGTGCCTTTCTGAAGTCAATACTGAAATATGAAAGAATGGTAAACTATAATTGTCTGTCTAGTTTCCATAACATCTCGAATTTTTTAAAATGACCCATGGGAAGGCCTCCAAAAACTCATTCTCCCGATGTGTCTCGAGAAGGGTCGCACCAAGCCCAGAATGGTAGCACCAGCTAGCAAAAGGGTCCAATTTGTGCAATTTTATTCCTTCTTTGATAGTGGTGGGCCATGTGCCTCAACATTTGATTGTCCATGTTAGCCTTGTCAAGAAGCTTCTCTAGATGGCCATTGACTTTTCCTTAGCCAATATTCCCTATCTTCATTCATTTCCATAGAAATTCTATCTTCAATACTCAAATACTCGTTCAGTAGGTTCTGGTCTCTTTCTTTTTGTAATTCCCTTTTGGGATTTTGAAATACTTATTACATATAAAAACATAAAATTACATTTGAAATCAAAATTTATTGAAGAAACTTGCTTATTACCACTCCTCCTTTGCCGGATTTTATGCATGAATTGATAATTTTAGTGACCTTGAATCCCTAATGACCTAATCGAGACACTGAACTGAATGAAATCATGATGGTGATGACTGAAATGATGATGATAGTCTCTTAATGATGTTACACTTAGCTGAGTGATGAAAGTGCGCAGCATGTGAAATTCTTGAGAGAGTAGAAATAACCCTAAACACACTAACCTGTGACCAAATTTTATTTTGAAAACCTAGTGACATGATAAAATTTGACTTTGAGACCCCTAAGAAAACATGGTAAAAGCATATTTGATCATTAGTGACGGGAAGAACTCAATGAAACTAACAAGGGGGAGGGATTGCAATGGGGTTTTTAGAGACCTCGTGCTCTGGTGTACGAGTGGGATGAGAATCCACAGGTAGAGGCGAGGTGGACTCAATACGAGAAGCCTATAGTTATAGAGTTCAGGCTTCTGTGATCCATATCAAGTTTATGAGAGATTTTTCGGCGAAAATCACATGGAATACCATTTGTTGACGCGTTTCGAACCAACTAGTGTGGTTCATCGTCAGGACAAGTTGAAGAAACAGATCCAGCTCAACATGATAAATAGTCTGAGCAGAGTCTCCAACGGCTAAATTGACTAACGGCTAATTTTGACCTTAGGACCCAGGTCAAACCCTTATTTATTAATTTAATGTTATTATTATTATTATTATTATTTTTCTTATGGAAATAAGTTAAATTAGGTAAAATGGTTGGTTTTAAAAAGGGAATTTATTTATTTATTTAAATTAAAATTAATATATATATATATATATATATATATATATATATATATATATATATATATATGGTTAAATAATAGTTCGCAAAGCACTTGAAGTGTATCACGAAAATATTCGAGACGGGAACAATTATGAGAATGATGTTCATAATTATCACAAAAAGGATAGGGGTGATATGTGCATAATTATCAATTCTTCTTGGCTCTCTAGTAAAGGTGGAATGGACCTCGAGAATGTTATAATCAGGGAAGGTGTCAGAGACCACATTCTTGACATGAGGGAGTTTAGGATAATTATTGGTGGCATGACCAACAACATCACATAAAGTGAATGGAGGAATAGACTTTGGCAACTTAGGAGGAGCTAGACTTGTTGAGGGTGCATTGAGCTATGTAAACTTTGAAACGGGAATTATAAACTCAAAACACTCATCTCGTCATTATATCTCTATTATTAATATTATCGGCAGCTATACCTTGACATCTATAAAACGTTCAAAAATATTATCATATTAGAGTGAAAAAATATAGAAATTTGATTACAACAAACCAAATCCTACCCTTCTACTCAATATAACCATTCCAAAAACCATCCAACACAGATCACAACCATGGAAAATGGTATATTTTTTCAACTATATTGGTAGAGGATAAAATTTGCCAGAAATGTAAAATGCTTCTAGCCAAAACGACGTGGGTCAGTTTCCAATATTATTTTGGAGAGCTCATGCATTATGACTTTGGCCTCCTTTTACATCATTACATAGCTTTTCTTGGTACTAGAGATAATGATCGGAGGATGCAGCGTGTCAATATGATAAAATCAATGGGTTCACATTAGAGTGTGAGATTGGCTCAAAGGGACGTTTTTGTTGTATTCAGAGATGCTTTAGATTTTTTATTACTTATTTCTTTTCAAGGCATAGCATGCAGTGACTTATAATGATTAGAGCTTTTCAAAGATCAGAAAGATTCACATCACAGAGTGATCAATCTTTTTCATGTTTAAAAATTTTTAAAGTGTAAAATATAATGTAATATTTTTTTATTGTTTATATTTTATTTTTAAAGATTAATAGAGTATATATAAAATGAATTAAAAAAGTTAATTATTTAAAATATAATTTTTAATCTTTAATTTTATTTTAAAAAGGTATTGATGTAAGACATAATATTTCTATAAAAATATTATGATGTATTAAGAACAAATAGTTTCACATAAAATGTAAAAATATCATTTATAGGATATTAATAAGAAAAAAAATGATTGAGGTGATTTTTTTTTATTGTAAATTTAAATGGATTTAATTGAAGATATAGATTGTGCTGGCACAACACTTCAATAATATTGTTGTAACCCTTTTCCTTTATGTTATTGATATTTTCTTTTTGATTAGGAGTCATTGAGACCATTAATATTGTCAAGACTAAATTCATGACAATTAAATTAAAAAAAATTACTTATGGTACTTTCATATATTACAACAACTACTTGGAAGAAGTTCGACGGTACAAATATCTTTGAATCTATATCCATCATAAGTTCATTTAGTATTATCACAGTGAGAAAAAAATAAATGGAGGATAGAAAACTTATTATGGGCTTGAAAATAACTATAAGTTTTCATATTTTTAGATATGAAATAAAAATAAACTCTTCCTTGAGACTCTTATCACTCTTATTATTTTATAAGGGTGTGAAGTTCATGGCTGCAATATCTATAAGATACATGGAGGAGGATAGAGCACACATTAAGGTAGTTCATAACCTAACATAGCAAGATTAAATGTAACACTCCTTATCGTGTCCTCATGATTGAAGATAGTCTTTCCCCATTGAAAGCATGGCTATAACTAGGTATCTTATATAAAAAGAAGTTAAACATCATGAAAACAAAGAGGTTTCCTAAAATTACTTTCAACTCTAGCCAAAATCCCTACTTTCAGCTCAGGGATGTATTGACTTAGTTAAACCATTGCTAAATAAAAAAGGAGATGATTTTCCATAATAAAAATAATATTAAAATTATTATTATTTCAAAATTTTAGGAAAAATAATGGACTTGTGAGAATGAAAAAAAAAACTAAGATATTATAAAAAGATACAATCAAAGTCAATTTTAAAAATTAAATTTTGTTTTGTTTTAAATAATATTAAAAAGAATGAATATTATTGAAATAAAAACAAATAATAAACCATTCTAAAAGCACCATCAATCCAAATAAACAAGGCTTTTAACTTTCATACCATAAGAAAATTTAATATAAAAAATAATTTTTTTACTGTTTTTTAGCCTAAAAATAAAATATCGAAAAATTCTGAATAATCTAATATTTTCTTAAGATCCAATAAAATAGATTTGTGCATGGTTTTGAATTATTTGAAATTTATTTACCATTTGCTTCACGATTATTTGAAATTCACTTACCATTTACCTTCACGCATATTATCGGGATAAACTGAGCTTTGATAGACCTTATGGCGGCTATAAATACCATACGCTTCTGCCTTTCATTCAGCGTGTCAGTTACCAACGTGTGTCCGATATGGAATTTCATATTACACTGCCTGCTAATACAGCAGCTATTGTTGGTTTATTTCTGTGTTTATTTTTCATACTCTTATTGCATAAGAGAAGGATTAGGGCCAGATTGCCTCCAGGTCCCTTTCCATGGCCAATCGTCGGAAATCTCTTCCAACTGATCCCTGCTTCTCACCGTGCTCTTAAAGCCCTTGCTGATAAATATGGCCCCATTTTCTTTCTGCGCTTAGGCTCTGTCCCTACCGTCGTCGTCTCTTCTTCTGACATAGCCAAAGAGTTTCTCAAAACTCATGACTCGATTTTTGCCAGCCGACCTCCAAAAGCCGCTGGGAGATTAATGTTTTTCAACTCTAAAGATGTGGTGTTGGCTCCCTATGGAGATCACTGGAGGGAAATGAAGAAAATATGCGTGTTAGAACTGCTGAGTGCCAAAAGAATTGAGTCGTTCAAGGGTGTGCGAGAGGAAGAAGTATCTGCGATGATCCGTTCACTTTGGGAGGAGAGTGAGAGCGGAATAATGGGTGTGGATATTAGCAAGGCCCTCTCTACTCTCAACTCCAATATAATTTGGCGGATACTGGCGGGAAGGACATTTTCTGACGATGATTTGGGTGGCGATTTCAAAGGTTTCAAGGATTTGTTAGTAGACCTGATAACTGCGGTGGGGGCTTTTCCCATCGGAGACTTTATTCCCTATTTGGATTGGCTTGATTCGCAAGGTATCAAGCGGAGCATGAAGAAAATCCATAAAACATTCAATGAGTTTGTGGAGAAAATAATAGACGACCACGTTGCTCATCGCATGGCCGCGACTTCCAGTCACCAGAAAGACGAAGAGCCTCACGTCAAAGATTTCGTGGATGTGCTGCTCGAGAAAGCTGAGGCCAACTCCAAAATCACAAGGGAGACTATCAAGGCTCTTGTGATGGTGTGTCTCTAGGCCCTGGGCCATTCTATTATCATTTTTTATCATCATTCGTTAGAACTTAAATCAATCAATTTTTTGCATTAATTGTACGCAGGACATGTACGTAGCCGGGACGGACCCAACATCAATTACGTTAGAATGGGCAATGAGTGAGCTGCTGAGGCATCCACATGCCATGAAGAGATTGCAGCAAGAAATCGAAGATGTAGTGGGCAAACATCGCCAAGTGATTGAATCCGATGTAGTGAGGATGAAATACCTCCACTGCGTAGTGAAAGAGACGCTAAGATTATACCCAGCGGTTCCGCTAGCCATTCCTCATCAATCTGTAGAGGCTGTTACAGCAGGCGGATACTCTATCCCTAAGAAAGCAATGTTGATTGTGAATGTGTGGGCTATAGGAAGGGATGTCAATGTGTGGGGGGCAGATGCTTCCGAATTCAAGCCTGAGAGATTCATGAAGGACGAACATGTGAATTCAGCAGATCAATCAGACTTCCGTATGATTCCGTTTGGGGCAGGAAGGAGAGGATGCCCAGGGGCCCCCATGGCTATTCCCACCATTGAACTCGCAGTGGCTCAGCTGATGCACACTTTTAACTGGAGAGTTGAAGGTGATCCGTCGCGGCTTGATATGACGGAAGTTTGTGGGCTCTCCATTCCAAGGCAAGTTCCGCTGCGTGCTTATCCAAGCTTGAGGGTAGGGTTTCCTCTATACTCCAGCGATGAAGCGTAGGAAGAGTAGGTACCGTGGGGCTTTATGTACAGTGGCTTCCCTATTTTCCCTAGTGGCTTTAATTTAGCTACCAATGCTTTCGCTACATGTTATTGTAGTTTAGTTTATGGTATTCTAATATTCGTAGCAATGCTTTCGCTACATGCTCTTGTAATTTAGTTTATGGTAATTACGTAACGTTGATTATTATGCTGATTTCGGTACCTTGCCTCATCATTGGTCAGTGGGATTCTTGACACAGAATTTAGATTGTTAATCATATAACCAGCAATAAGCAACTAAGCTGAAAAAATAAATTTAACAATCACATTAAAGTTTCTTTATATGAAACGGGTACCAATATTAATTAAGGTTCATAATCATCCTCTAGTTCTAAATTTTTATAAATAATTCAAAGAAAATAAAATAATGCAATTAATCGTGAAAGTATGCAACTAATTGTACATATTTCATGGGATTTTTTTGGGTTAAAATTATATATCTTTTTCACTTATTTGGTCGTAGACTATTTTAATTAATTTTTAAAGGGAATTTTGTTAAAAATATATATTTTTTTAATTTTTTGGAAAAATATATATAGGAGTAATATTGTTGAATTGAGGCTTCTGTGATCCATAACAATTTTTTAAGAAAAGTTTTGGCGTAAATCACATGTAGAAAACTTTTATCAACGCGTTTCGAACCAACTAGTGTGGTTCATCATCAGGACAAGTTGAGGAGTCACATCATGGCTGCAAGTTAAATAGGGAGAGCAGACCTTCCAAACGCTAGGTGTGATCATTAACGGCTATATAAAATGACTAGATTATATAATAATAAAATAATGTTACTTATAGTCAAAGTAACTAATTTCCTTCTTAATAAATAATTCAATAATTTATATATTATAATATATTATATAATTGAATCTTATTCTATTTCCTTTTATTTATAAATTTGGTTATTAAATTAATTTATTCAATTCTTTTTAATTTATTTAATCATTTAAATTAAATAAGGATAACATATAATCAATCTTGATCCAATAAAGGGGTTACTTTATCATTTTATTTATAAATTTTATTTGGTTATTAAGTTAATTTATTGAATTCTTTTTAATGAATTTAATCATTTAAATCCAAGAGGGAAAGTATACAGTCAATCTAGGTGTTTTTTTTTAATAATGATTTAATCTAACTAATAATCAAATGGAATTAATAAATTATTATTAAACATTAATTATTTTTTTTCATTTATTTATTTATATATATGCATTTATTAAGGTGAGGGTAAAAAACATAATATCAAAATTATAAGTAAAGCCATCTAATGGACCTAGGATGTTAGAACAAGCCCGGATTGATAATATTAAGATATTATTGATATGGTACTATTAAAAATATTAGAACAAGAGACAAAATTCTAAATACAAGAAGGTCAAGAATAGGACAATTAATAAAATAAATTAACCAAAGGAGAAACCTAGGAGGATAGAAAAGTCAGGGCTCAACGGAGAAGGATACGGGATAATATGGGGAAATATGGGAAACAACGGCTGGAAGATCAGTAGTCATTGGATCCCTACCCTTTCTTCCTAGTCATGCTTTCCCCTCCCCCGCCTCCTCCCTTGTTTGACCTTTTCTAGCTTTCTAGGTTTCCCCGTATTTCCCCGTATTCTCCTTTCGTTAATTTATTTTATTAATTGTCCTATTCTTGACCTTCTTTTATTTAGAATTTTGTCTCTTGTTCTAATATTTTTAATCGTACCATATCAATAATATCATAATTGAAAGAAGGCCAAACAATCTCAATAGAGATGACGGCTGGAAGATCAGTAGTTGCTGGATCCCTACCCTTTCTTCCTAGTCATGCCTTCTCCTCCCCCCGCCTCCTCCCTTGTTTGACCTTTTCTAGCTTAGTAGTTGCTGGATCCCTGCCCTTTCTTCCTAGTCATGCCTTCCCCTTCCCCCGCCTCCTCCCTTGTTTGACCTTTTCTAGCTTTCTAGGTTTCCCCGTATTTCTCCGTATTATCCCGTATCCTTCTCCGTTGAGCCCTAACTTTTCTATCCTCCTAGGTTTCTCCTTTGGTTAATTTATTTTATTAATTGTCCTATTCTTGACCTTCTTGTATTTAGAATTTTGTCTCTTGTTCTAATATTTTTAATAGTACCATATCAATAATATCTTAATATTATCAATCTCGACTTGTTCTTACATCCCTTGGTCCATTAGATGGCTTTACTTATAATTTTTATATTATGTTTTTTACCTTCACCTTAATAAATGTATAAAAAAAACCACCTAGATTGACTATATCCTTTCCCTATTGGATTTAAATGATTAAATTCATTAAAAAGAATTCAATAAATTAACTTAATAACCAAATAAAATTTAATAATAAAATGATAAAGTAACCCCTTTACTAGACCAAGATTGATTATATCTTATCCCTATTTAATTTAAATGATTAAGTAAATTAAAAAGATTTGAATAAATTATTTTAATAATGAAATTTATAAATAAAAGGAAATAGAATAAGATTCAATTATATAATATATTTTTTGTTCTCGCTAAAAAAACTAATCTATTATATACAGTAACAGTAACATTACAATCATGGAGTTTCATCCCCAGAGGCCAGACTTTGGCACTCTGGACTGTAAGAGATCAAAAGAGCCACCTTCGCAGAGGTGCCATAACTAGCCAAAACATCCCACGCAGGGGTTCCATGTTCTTCAAAAAAGAGCAACCATTTCGAACTAGAAAGCCCGCCCAGGGGCAGCAGATGGACAACAACATTTTCCCACGCAGGGGCTTCAAAAGACATGACACAAACATGCACTAAGACCATATGACATAAATCGAGAGCCGAAGCAAAACCTGAGTGATGCTGGAGAGGGTAATGCTGCACAGAGGACCAGCAACTCCTCCGGCTTCTCTTCGACGATCGGGCACCACCCGAATTCTTCCAATTCCTCCGCAGAAGGGAAGGGGTCCAGGTTGATGTCGTCCTTCTTGGACGTGGACGCCTCCTGAGGCTGGGGAAGGCCGGGGGTCTGTTCTGCTTCCTTTCCAGGCATGGCCTGGACAAATTCTAACCTTTCACCCTGTTGCGTCCCTTTTCGTGGAGTTCTTCGCTGTCGGATTGAGCTTCCTCCAGAAATAATATCGAGACATGGGCATTGATACGGGGTCTGTCCATCAAGCTGTTGAAGGTAAAAATGGCTGAACCAAAGGCTGGCGAAGGCACTGAGTCAGGGTCAGGGCTGCTAGAGTCCAAGAATTGTCTAGGTTGGATAGGATTGGCTGCAGAAAAACGATGGCAACAGCAGCAACAGTGGGGGTGAGGATCTTCCACAGGAGGCCGAGAGGATCCTCCGCGTGCAGAGCCTCGACGGCTGAGTAATCGCTGTCGAGGCCTGACCATTTTTTCCTGAGCGTCGAGGGTGATGAGCAGAGCGGGGTGGGGAGGCGGAAATGACAAAGAGGCGAGCGGGCGACAGGTAATGACCCAGAGGCGAAATTGACACAGAGGCCCTTCAAACTTGAGATTATATACCTTAAGCAGAGAGCCGAAGACCAGGCGAGGGACGTCAGGTATTGTCTCCCGGAGAGCCGAAGACCAGATGACGTCCAGAACGATGAATGCCAAACGTTGAGCGTGAAGCAGCATTTGCTGAGCCCCTCCATCACCTTTTCTAACCACTGCACTGAAACCTCGATCCTCGGACGCCATAACTGCTCATTGCAGTCGAGCCCGTAGCTTGAATGCAGCAATGAATGCCGACCTGCGATAAACCTTACCATATATTCCTTGGCGGCGAACAGGCATTGAATGCCATCCTTACACCTGAGGCGGCACATGTCTAGCATGTGGCTCGTCATGGCCAGCCGTCGTGTCACCCGCATCCGGGGCAATTATATAATATATTATAATATATAAATTATTGAATTATTTATTAAGAAGGAAATTGGTTACTTTCACTATAATTAACATTATAATATTATTATATAATCTAGTCGTTAATGGTCACACCTAGCCGTTTGGAAGATCTACTCTCCCTATTTAACTTGCAGCCATGATGTGACTCCTCAACTTGTCCTGACGATGAACCACACTAGTTGGTTCAAAACGAGTCGACGAAGGTTTTGTACATGTGATTTACGCCAAAACTCTTCTTAAAAAAGGAGTAATATCATTCATGCTTTTCAAACCACTAGTGTGGTTCATCTCCAGGACAAGATGATAAATCAGATCAATAGATGAAAAGAGCAACTAACTAGCTATTAGAAAAAATAGCTAGTTTGACTAAGAATAATTTTTTTTTTTTTTATTGTTTTTTTTTTTTTTTTTTAGGTTTTACCGAGATTAAAAAAAAATTAAAATGCTATATAAGAATATATATATATATATAAATATATATGAATTTAGAATAACATCAAATTAAATATATTTATATTATAAAAAATAATATTACTATGGAGATACTCTTAGGGATTCGAATTTTAATAAATAAATGAACCAAGACACTAAGATGTATATAATAAAAATAAAAATAAAAACAATAATAAATAAATAAATAATTATCCTTAGTTAAACTAGCTTTTTTTTCTAACTGCTAGTTCATTACTTTCTTCATCTATTTATTTCATTGCATGGATCTGATTCATCATCTTGTCTTGAAGATGAACCACACTAGTTGGTTCGAAACACGTTGATGATATTACTCCTATATGATTTTTTCCTAAAGATTTTGTTATTATTAATATATAACTTTTTAATTTATTTGGGTTAGAGAATCTTGAAGATGAATCACACTGGTTGGTTCGAAACACGTCGATGATATTACTCCTATATGATTTTTTCTGAAAGATTTTGTTATTATTAATATATATCTTTTTAATTTATTTGAATTAGAGAATAAAATGTGAAAAAATATTCTATTAAAACACTTAATGGTAATTAAAAAATCTATTAACAAAAATCAAGTTAGATAATCAAGTCATAGATTAGGTGTGTGAATTATATCAATACTCACATTATCTAGCCAAAAAACACGCATATTATTGTAATTTAGCATATTATTGTAATTTAGTTTATGGTAATTACGTAACGTTGATTATTATGTTAACATGCTGATTTCGGTACCTTGCCTTATCCTGCGTGAGCTTGTTGGCCTAGAATTTGAATCGTTAATAATATAACCAGCAATCAGCGACTTCGCTAAAAAAAAACACAATTACATTAACGTTTTTTAATATGAAACGGACACAAATATTAATTAATGTTCATAAAAAACTAAATTTTAATTAAAGTTCATAAGTACTAAATGTTTATAAATAATTTAAGGAAAATAAAATAATTCAATGAATAGTGAAAGTATATAAGTAATTTAATGTATTTTAATTAATTTTTTAAAGAAATGTTGTTAAAAATATATATCATTTTCATTTATTTAGTGTATAGTAAATGGTGACATGGTGTTATGTTAAAGTATTTATTGGTGTAAAAGTCATTTATTGAAAAGTCTGTGGGGAAACCTCAATCATGCTAAGGGCTAGTGGTGTAAAGGTTATTCATTGGAAAGTCTTTAGGGAAAAAGTTAGTCATGCTAAGGACTCACTTGGCCCAAGCCAGATGACTTATATGCATCTAGGTAGTGTCTAATCAAGGCGTAGATTAGACATTACCTCATGACTCAATTGTTTTATTTTGTATTTCGTATTTAATTATTATTTAATATGATATATCACATAACGTGTAATATTTATATAAGTGAAATTGTCCATATTTTATATATGTTATCTAATTATTAACATATAATTATGTTGATTGGGCGTATTGTGAGTGGTTTGAAGGAATGATTGGGACCCTCCCTATCCATGTTCGATTCCTGCAAGTGGCACAATGAGCTTCTTTATAATGGCTTTAACTTTTTGTTGTTAAAATTGAATAATCTTCTTCATAAACATATTTTTAACCATCTAAAGATTTGTTAAAATTGTTAACTCATAAGTCTGAGTCATGAAAATTTGCATAATACAATTAATTAAAAAAATCAATAAACTAAATTCTTGATAAATTAAAAACAACTTTTAAATAAAGGAAAAACTTGTCGAATTTTATGAAAGAAAAGTATAAAATAGTTAGAGTACCCTAAGGTATACCATTCACTCACATTTATTTACATTAATATTATTATTTTGTTGTGCACTTAGAAATTCAATTAGACACTACTATGTTATGAAGTATAATGTAAACCATAAAAATTGATGTTCAAATCTTTATAAATCAAGCCAAAAAAAAAAACTCTACACTTATACATAATTATAATCTAAAACATAACAGATATCATTAACTTAAATTTGGTTAAGTTAATTTTATTTTTTTACTATACCCTTATAAATGATCATTTATAAATAATGATAATTTAAGACATCACATAAATGAACATAAATGGTTTCATGTTACTATCAAATATGTGAAAAGAGAAAATGTGGAAGTTCACAGGAAAAATCTCGTCGACACCCTTGTTAGGCCCAAGAGAATATAATAATAATAAATAAATAAAATAGTAAATAATAAACTAGAGTTCTAAGTAAATAAATATAGAAACGCAATGAGGCCTAGAGTTCTAAATAAATATAATAAATAAATAAAATAATAAATAATAAACTAGAGTTCTAAATAAATATATATAGAAACACTCTAAGGCCTAGAGTTATAAATAAATACATATAAAAACTCCGTAAGGCTAGAGTGTAGGAAACAGAAATTCCATAAGGCCGGAGCTTAGGAAATAGAAATATAGAAACGCTGTAAGGCGGGAGTGTAGGAAATATAAACTCAAACTCTATAAGGCAGGAGCATAGGAAATAGAAATATAGAAACTTTGTAAGAAATATAGAAACTCCTGAGGAAATAGAAACTTCGTAAAGCGCAAGGGTAGGAAATAGAAATATAGAAACTCCGTAAGGCGTAAGGCCTAGAGTTCTAAATAAATATATATAGAAATTCTGCAAGGCAAGTTCTAAATATATATATATATATATATATATAAACTCCATAAGGCCTAAAGTTCTAAATAAATATATATAGAAATTCTGAAAGTAGGATAACAATAAATAAATAAAATAGTAAATAATAAAATAGAGTTCTAAATAAATATATATAGAAACACCGTAAGGCTTAGAGTTCTAGATAAATATATATAGAAACTTTGTAAGGCGAGAGTGTAGGAAAGAGTAGCAGAAAAGATAGTAGTAAAAAAATTAACAATTTTCTAAATACACTACACCACATAATAAACTAAGTTCTAAATAAATATATATAATAATAATAAATAAATAAAATAGTAAATAATAAACTAAAGTTCTAAATAAATATGTAGGAAAGAGTAGCATACATTACACCAAATCTCATAGTATTTACCCAAATCATTTTTTTAAATAAAAACCATTGAAAGATTCAAGGTAACTTCCATCCAAATTTTATAAGCACAAAATGTTTTCATGCATAACCATTAACGATAAAATGCAAAGCAACAACATAAAAAGAAAAGAAAAGAAAAATTACTAAATCATATGTCATGGTCAAACAAATTCCAAAGTTCATATTCCATTCACTTTTATTATTTACTTTTCACTTGGTAAACCTCCCAACTTGTTTGATATAGATGTTTAAATTGATGACTTTCTAGTCTACGTATCCATCATGGTTTGATTGATTTTTGGATCAGTGAAGTTTGCACAGTATGTGTCAAACCCAACATTGGTACATGATAAGAAGGAGGAGCTAAAGGGGCATTTTCTCTCCCATCATTGCAAGTAGCCCATGATTTCGCTTGCCTTTGTTAATATAAGCTTTTCAAATCTTCCTGGGTTATGAAAAATATGTGAGTGCATGGTTGTAACTACCACTCAACCACCAAGTTTGCTACTGCTTCCATCATTTGGAATATTGATCACTTACTATTTTAATTTTACCAAAGGGGCCATTTGAACTAGTTGCTCTAATAAGCCAACAATCACCTCAACTTTTTGGAGGTAATTGATAGCAAAACCCTAAAAATAAAAGACATTTCTCATTAATTGTCTAATACATTTTGGAGGCAATTGATAGGGAAACCCTTACCATCATGATCAAGGAACAACTCCTCCTCAACCGAAAACAATACTTTGCAGGGTTGTGTTGAAGCCCCGAAAATCGGGTCGACAATAAGGGGGATACCCACCCGGTCCGGACCTTGGTTGGCAGCTCCTTATCTGTTTGGTATAGCGGGTCCGACTGGGGATAATGGGACCAGTTTCCCAATCTAAGGGGTGTGTGTGTGTGTAGAGTTGGATGATGCTGATCTAGGAGTACTTAAAGCTAATTTAATTCAAACTTCTGAACTAACTTTATGCTATTGTAATCTAAGGAGAAACAACACATCTAATCTACGCTAACCCGGGGTGTATTTCTTCTATTATGCGATCTAAAGAGATTTCGAACAATAACTGGTAATAAAGATCATTCAGTTATCATAAGAATAGAAATCAATTAAGATAAACCACTCTGCATAAAAAGTTAAGCAAAACAGTGTTGAACAACATATCGCATAATAAGTTATTCATATATCAAACACAAATAAATGACTCCACCGTACAGAAGTTCCAAATGGTAACCCACACATTCATGCATTAACATATAAACAACTGAAAACTGTATATCACTTTAAGAATATAAGCAGAAATGGTCAAGAGATAAAAGTACCATTTATGACTGGTTCCACTCATAAGCTTCAAGCAACAACGATTTATCTCTACTTGTTCTAACATCTACTAAGAGTACAAAAGTGCAACATCAGTAGCAAATATCAAATGCAAATATTGATAAATCTCGATCCAACCATTCATCAAAAACCCCCTCTGAGGGTGCAAAAGTGCATGTTCTGAGGACAAGTTTTTTGACAAATTTCTGGACCCTTCTCCAAATGCCTGAGAAGGGTTTAAATACTGCTAACTAATTAATCTTAATTACATAAATTTAGGACACGGTTTTAAATGACCGCCCTTCTACTAAAGCAAAATTATTTCTAAAAATTGAATCTAATTCCTAACCGTTTCTGTATTTGCTCCTTAGTGCTGTAAGCATGCAACATTCGCGTGGGAAGAGTCGGCTGGTCGTCTTCTCCTTTCGTTTGAGCTACGAAAATAGAAATAACAAGCGCTGGCACCACTTTCTAGCAAATTAGAAGATATTTTCGAAAATCTTCCTTCTGGCTTGGTGTATCCACTGTGTGTATACTTGGTAATAACTCAAATTTCTCTCAAACTGATTCTGCTTTTGCTATTTCGGTTTCCGGCCTTGCAAATGACTGAATAAGTCAGGGACTTTGCTCTCTGAACAATTTTCTATATTAAAAACTGCCTCCGTTCTTTGTTCAGGGCTTTTCTGGTGTGTTTTCCCTCTTTAGCGCCTTTTTCTTTTTGCTTTACCGGGCGTAAGCTTCAGGATCTTTTGCAAACATGCTGCTTTTGTGCGCCTTTGATTCTGAGTTTTGGATGGCCTATTGACATCAGTATCTGTTGAGTGATACTCTAGAGTCTGTGGTCCTGTTGCATTCGGCATCCTTTTGTGAAGGCATCTCTTCTCTGTTCTCCGAGCATCGACGCTTTCCCCTTTTCCTTAGATGTTTCCTGCACATTGCTTTATGTTATTTGTTGTCGTACAGTTTACGCAAAGGAAAAAAGTAAAATGATGAAAAGATTGACATGAAAGCTTTAAGCTCTAATGAATGCATAATCATGACACCCATAATGAACTGACTCTTCGAAAAACACAACGCAATCCTTCCTGGATACTTTGGCGTACAATCATTAATTTCCTTTAAGGCGCGCGCCCAATTTTGGTCTACAGACAGCTTTCCTTGAATATTGTGCCGAGGAAATTTTGCGATGGGTGATTTCTGCGACTTGCATCGCAGTATCAAGGATCGCGTCATCAAGATGTGTCATCGCAGAAATTTGACGATCGCATTCATCGCAGATCGCAAATCGCAAATCGCGCTTAGTCATCCAATCATTGTGTGCTGCTTATGCGATGTTGCGATATGCGACGTCGCATATCGGCCGTCGGAGATTCTTTAAGTTTTTTCATTTAAGAGTGCTTCATAATATATGCGATGCGATGAATTTCACGTCGCTTCTTCGCAGCTTATTATGCGCATAGGAAAACGTTTCACTCTCTTCTCGCGATGCGATACAGCTTTTAGGGAGTCAAAATACAAAAATTTTGATAAAATGTTTTTTTTGGATTTTTATTAAGGGTCCCCATTTGCTTGGTGTTATTGCTAATACCAAACAAAGAGGGGGGTTGTTGGTGGCCACAACAATGGTGATTCACTGTGAAGAACCAGTTATCTCTGCTTTTCTATTGAATTTTAACTTCCAAAGCAGAAAAATTTTCATACGTCTAAATTTTGTTATGGACAGATAGAGTACATTACGCCCTATCCTATCAATTATATTTTGTCTCAACCTTTTCATATTCCAATTGTTTGTTTCCTCAGGCTTAGTCCTTGTATTCACATCAGACATTACTTGGTCTTTTAAAGAAAAAATAAGGTCTTCTTTGCGTGCTGGCTTTTAAAATATGCTCATTTGTCGTAGGTAGAGCCTCTGCTGCCCGCAAGCGTCCATAGCCTCGACAGGATTACCTGTTACCCAGCAATGATCCTTTATCCTGCTTAAGGCTATTTACAACTTTTCAGAGAAAAACCCCTTTTGACACTTTTTCCTTTTTTATTATCTGAAGAACAATGTCTTGGTTTGGTGGCCAAATTATGACACAGTCATTCACTTGATTTACACTTTTGCTGAACAAGCTGGCTCGTGATGAGACCCCTTGTCTTTTGATTGCAACAATCTTGATTCGTTGCCCTGTTTTGGTGGACAGTATTGGCAAAGTCAGCAAGTTATAATATCTGTGATCATGATAAGCCGGCTCGTGATGAGACCTCTTATTATTTGAGATACAGTGTTTTCTCGGATTTTTTCTCTGAATGCTGCGATTTCCTTGAGTAGGGAGGAAGTCATTGTTTTTCCTTAAGAAAGCTCTAGACGACAATAATAGAGTTTGAAAACAGCAGTTTTACAGAGAATATTTATTTTATTATTGATACCTTTCATTGTTCTGATATAAAACAATTTATTTTTTTTTTACCAGAGGTTGCTTTCATCAAAGTTTTTGAAGTTGATACTAGTATCATATCTAGGCTAAAGTTAACTCTACCTGTCAATAATAAAGATCAGATTTTTCGAAAAAATTTGCTACTTATACAAGCGAAAAAACTCAAAATCTGATAGAGAATTGGTGTCTTTTTCATGAACCCCTTTAGTAACCATCTACAACTGGTTTTATTTATAAGAAAGAGAAAAACAGATAAAAACGAAAACTATCCTACAAAATACAAGAGTGATCTTCTATGGAAAATATTTTTTAAGGTTATGTCCATTAACAGGCAAAGAATCCCTTCGACCTGCTAAATCCTGCAACACAAACTTTGATGGGCCTATGAATTCTACAATCTAAAAAGGACCAAGCCACATCTTCTAAAATTTTGTATGTTTTCCCTTTTCTTCATGAGCCTTATCCCATTTCAAAACTAAATCTCCCATCTGAAAATTCTTTCTGGTCATTATGCTTGAGTCAAAAGAGGATTTTATCAGCGCTTGGTGATGAGCATGGGTTTTCTTAGCTTGTTCTCATCGTTCTTCTAATTTAATTATTTCCATTTGTCTTAGTTGTATGGAGGAAGTAGATACCTCATCGATGTGTTGTACTAAAGACAAAGAGGGGATGATTAAGTGAGTTGGAAGAACCACTTCTTTCCCATAAACTAAATTAAAGAGAGAAGTGTCGATTGAAGCTTTCTTCGTTATCCTATCTGCCCATAAAGCATTTACCAATGCTTTGTGCCAATTATCTTGGTTCTGGTCAACTGTTCTTTTAATAATCTTGATCAGGTTTTTATTTGTCGATTCAGCCAATCCATTACCTTGCTGATAGTAGTTGGCCGAATATTTCAGCTTGAACCCTCTTTTAAGTGCAAACTCAGTCATTGTATTTCCAGAAAAGTACGAGGCATTATCAAACATTAAGGCCGTTGGCAATCCAAACCTAGTGATTATAAATTGATCTACGAATTCAATAATGTTTTCAGAATTAGCTGTCTTGAGAGGAACTGCTTCTACCCATTTAGTAAAATAATATGTTGCTGTGAGGATGTACCTATGCTGCTTAGAAGAGTGAGGAACGATCTCACCTATTATGTCCAAGCCCCACTGACTGAATGGTTGTTCGATGTTTACCGGCTGTAGTGGCATGGACGGTTTCTTTTGTCTCCTTGCAGCAATCTGGCAGACATGGCATTTCCTCACGTAACTGTGTGAGTATTTGAATAGCGTGGGCCAATAATATCCTGCATGTAAGATTTTATGTGCAGTAGCATCTCCAGCATAGTGTCCGCCTGCTGGTCCATCGTGGAGTTCCTGCAAAACCTTTTCGGCTTCAGTTTTCTCAAGACACCTAAGGAGCACAGAATCATAATTCCTTTTAAACAGAACATCATTTATGAGATGGTATTGTTTAGCTTTCAATCTCAGAGCTCTTTTCTTGGTGTGATCCAGGTGTGATGGAGCATACCCGTTCTTAAGATAATAAATGGTGTCAGCATATAATGATTCTACATCGTTTAGGCTTACCTCATATGTCTGTACCTCTTCAGATGGATTCTCAGGAATTTGCGATGCTCCAGCCAACATTTTGCAGAAGCCTTGACCTCTTACAATGCTTGCTGGTTTGATCTCAAGATCATATTCTTGTAAAGCGGTGATCCAATTTGCTCTTTTTTCACCCACATCCTTCTGTATTAGAAGATTTCTTACCGCTGGAAACGGTACTATGACCTTAGTATGGGCTTTAAGTAAGAAAGGTCTGAAATATTTGATCGCTTTGAAAACAACATATGCCTGTTTCTCCACATCTGAATAGTTAAGTTCAACACCTTGTAAATTCGAGCTAAAAAATGCGATTGGGGCTTCCGCTTTCTCTTGATTCGCTTGAGTTAGAATCGCGGCATATGATTCTTCTGAGGCAAATGTGTATAAGATAAAAGATTCTGAAAAATTCGGGGTTGCTAAAGATGGAGCGTTAATGATAGCTTGTTTGATCAGGTTGAATGCTTCATGCTCATCTTAACCCCATTTAAAATTTGAATTCTTTTTAATCATGTTTTGCAAAGGAGAAACAATCCGTGAAAAATCTGGGACAAATCTCTTCACAAAATTGATTTGACCAAGGAAAGATTGCATGGCTTTTTTGTTATGAGGTATGGATATTTCAGAAATTTCTTTGATTCTGTCAGGCTCAATGTGAATACCAGATTTTGACACTATGAATCCTAGAAGTTTTCCTTCACTTAATGCGAAAAAAGATTTCTTTGGGTTAAGTGAAATCCCATACCTTAAGCATCGTTGAAAGATTTGTTTCAAGTCTTTGAGATGGTCGCTTCGCTTCTTGGAGTACACTGTTATATCATCCAGGTAAATCACTACAGATTTATTGACTAAACCCTTGAATGCGATGTCCATGGCTCTCTGAAATGTAGTGTCGGCATTGATCAAACCAAATGGCATCTTCCGATATGCGTATGTGCCCCATTTAGTTCGGAATGTGGTTTTTAACTGATCATCGGGATGTACCAGCACCTGATTGTATCCTGAAAATCCATCCAAAAAAGACATTAATTTTGAGCCTACTACTGCCTGTAATATCTGCTCCATAGGTGGGAGGGGAAAATTGTCTTTTTGACAGGCTTTGTTGAGATTCCGAAAATCGATACAGATTCTAATATCTCCATTTTTCTTTCTAACGGGTACCATATTGGAGACCCATTTGGAATTTCTGACGGGGAAAATTATTCTGGCTCTTAATAACTTATTTAGCTCAGTTTTTATCTGATTTTCTAAATTGTGGTGAATTTTTCTGAGTTTCTGTTGGACAGGTTTTTCATTGTCAATCATAGGGATAGTATGTTGGATGATAGAAGTGTCGTATGTCTTCAGCTTATCGTAATTCCAGGCAAAAACATTTTTGTATTGTCTCAAAAGACGAATATATGCTAATTTTTCTTCAGGGGCTAGGCCATGGCCTAGATTAACGTTTTGTGGTTTATCATCGGTTCCTAGGTTTACTAATTCGTAATTCAGAGTTGAGCTGTAGAGCTTAGAATTGGTAGACATTTTAAACCGACTTTTCAAATCATATAAGTCTTCTAACTTAACCACCGATTTAGGTATAGCATTATCTGTGTTGTTTTGTTGTATTTGTCGATCATGATGGTCTTCGTCAATTATTTGATTGGAGTAGGATCCTTCAGAAGTGAGAAAATTTACAATGTCAGGATCGTCATTGAATACTCTCCAGTTTGTAATGTTGTCAGGAATGGACGGTCTAAAGATTAACTCTATTGAGAATCTATCTGGACTAAAATCTTCGGAGGGAATAAGTCTAGAGGCTACGTTAGCTAACAGGTCTGCGCTCGCATTTTGGAGTCTTGGGATTGACGAAATATTGAATGCTATGAAATGTGTAGTCAGATCTTGTACTAAAGATTGATAGTGTTTCAAATGACCTGATAGGCAATGTATGGTGTTACGTACCTGTTTGACGACAATCTCAGAGTCTCCAAAGACTTGAAGGTACTTAACGTTCAACCCGATTGCTTTGTATAGGCCTTGCACCAAGGCCTCATATTCCGCTGTATTGTTTGTGCAATCGAATTCAAGTCTGCACGTAAGCATGGTCTTATTTCCTTCTGGGCTAATCAGGACGCATCCTGCTCCTGCTCCTTCGTTAGATTTAGAGCCATCAAAATATAATTTCCAAAACAAAGATGTATTTACAGGTTTATCTAAAAAATTAACACACTTTGAATCATTAGTTTGGGAAAAATTTTCGACTTGGGACAAAACTGAATTTTCTAAGTAAGGTGAGGTATGAGCATTGAAATTGCCGAGGAAAGAATCTACCGAGTAATTGCCTATGATACTACTGTTGTATGCTATTGCTTCATTTTCTCCCTCCAATTCTGTTACTATGTACTTCTGGTGTAACTCTCGTTCAACCTTTATTTGATTCGGTTTACCATTGTAGGGTAACCACATGTGCGACCAATCGGTTGAGAAGTAGCCATGGAGTTTTTCGGACCAATCCCTGCTACTAGAATGTCAATAACCTGACATACCTGCGGGTTAGACGACAATATTATGGTCACTTGATTAAGTTCACCAATCACTTCGACCTGAGATCGATCAAGCTGAACTATGCGCACTACGGATTTTTGTGGTTGAACATTCAACTTGGCACATATTGATCTGGGTAAAATATTCGTTGAGGCACCAGAATCTACCAAACAATTGTGCACATTTTTATTGAAAATTTCATAAGTGAGAAGAAAAGGGGGAGTGTGAGACCTTGATCTTCCTCCAATCAAAGCGATGTCATTTGGATCAACCTTATTGATCGTGTTGGTTGGAGGTCTTCCCATGTTGTGGGAAGCTACAGCTGTAGGCAAAGATGTAGTAGGCACGACATGTAATTCTTTCATCATTATCTTCTGTTGATGTTTCAATTTGCTCAATTCATAAAGAGTGATATTAGCCCTAGTCTTTTTCGTGTCATCAATAATATTGTACTCCATTTCATCCGACACAATCAGTGTTCTTGATGGAGGTGTTTGGTCTGATTGGACTGGGCTAGATTGAGTTGCTTTAGCGGTAGTTTTCTTTGTTGCGACTTTATCTTTTGCTGCAGGTCTTGCGCCCTTTTGCTTGGGGGTAGTTTGGGGAGGATCAAGTTGATTTTTGCTTCGTGTGCTAACCGGAAATGCTTCTTGATCTTCTTCTTGCGGGAGGATGAAATCCCACATTCCTTGTAGTTCCACAACTTCTTCGTCATCGGTCTGCCCTTCAGTGGTATTCTCTTCTTCTTCTTCTTCTTCGGATTCGACGTTTGAGATAGCGTTGGGTGGTTTCACATCCATTGAAGGAATTCTTTTAAAAGTTCTGTAGGGCTTTTTTGAAGAAGTTTCTGCTACTTGTTTTTTTATGTCAATCATCTCATTGGACATGGTTTTTAACACTTTTTGTAATCCTTCCAAATCGAAAGGGTCTTTCGTTTGTTTCTTCTTGGGGTCTTCCTTGAAGGAGATTTTCTTAGATTTGCGTTCCTCTATCGCAGATCTTTTTTCCAGGGCTACCACGCGTTTCTCTACTATTATCGCCTCTATCAAGTTTTCAACTAAGGTTGTCTTATTTTCCCTATCCACAAAGATTGCCAAGTTTGATGGTAAGGCCGTAATATACCATTCACATCTTACTTCTTCGCTGGGTTGGGAAGCAGCGGGAATTTTGTTGAGGATTTTATTGAACCGTAAATTGAAATCTTTGATGGGTTCTCTAGCCTCAGCTTTAAGATTGGATAGGTCATTGATTAACGTCGCCGTTGATCTGTCATCCCCAAACTTGGTAAGGAATTGACTTTGAAAAATGTCCCAACTTGTGATAGACCCGGAAGGTAATGAAAAGTACCATGACCCGGCTGTTCCTTGCATTGTATTGGGAAAAAGCCGGACGACAACATCCTCGTTGGTAACTCTATTGAGATTGACAGAAAGCATGAAATTATTAATATGCTCTTCAGCTAGCATGCCTGCTTCTGGATTGAATTTGGGTAGCCATTTCTCAGGATGGGCCGGTATTTGGCTCAGGGGTGGAGGCATTAAAACTGCCCCAGGATTGTTCCATGGAGACTGGGCCATCGTGGAGCTGCTAGTAAATGAAAGTGCAGAGGATGATCCCTGAGGCTGGGAAGATGAAGATACTATGATCTTTGATGATTGAAGAGGAGGGATTGTGGAAGATGGATGAGTGGTTTGGAATGAAGATGTGGGTGGCTGACTTCGCGGTGAGGAAGTTGAAATGGACGACGTAGATGAAAGAGTCTCACTGTCAGACTCTGGTGGTGTTTTCCTTGCTCATTTCCTGGTGGGGAGAGGGAATTCAGTTGGCTGGATGCCAAATTTTTCACTCTTTAATCTGGTCAGGGGATGAGCAGGATTGTACTGCGAAGTCACGTTGCTTTGAGATTTATCAGACCTCTGTGTAAAAATAGAAAATCCTGGAGTTTGCGAATTAGAGTTTGAACTTCAAGGGGTTCAATGGTAAATTGGTCTGAAATATTAGGGTATGTAGCAGCGGTTGATACTCGAGCGACTTCTGACTCTGGATTTAAACGTACTAGGGAAGTCGGGGGAGTTGATGAGGGCGATTTACTCTCAGAATGGTATTTAGATTTTGATTTAGGTGCCATTCATAGTTCGAGCCCTCCTTCTAGCGCCAAATATGTTGAAGCCCCGAAAATCGGGTCGACAACAAGGGGGATACCCACCCGGTCCGGACCTTGGTTGGCAGCTCCTTATCCGTTTGGTATAGCGGGTCCAACTGGGGATAATGGGACCAGTTTCCCAATCTAAGGGGTGTGTGTGTGTGTGTAGAGTTGGATGATGCTGATCTAGGAGTACTTAAAGCTAATTTAATTCAAACTTTTGAACTAACTTTATGCTATTGTAATCTAATGAGAAACAACACATCTAATCTACGCTAACCCGGGGTGTATTTCTTCTACTATGCGATCTAAAGAGATTTCGAACAATAACTGGTAATAAAGATCATTCAGTTATCATAAGAATAGAAATCAATTAAGATAAACCACTCTGCATAAAAAGTTAAGCAAAACAGTTGTGAACAACATATCGCATAATAAGTTATTCATATATCAAACACAAATAAATGACTCCACCGTACAGAAGTGCCAAATGGTAACCCACACATTCATGCATTAACATATAAACAACTGAAAACTGTATATCACTTTAAGAATATAAGCAGAAATGGTCAAGAGATAAAAGTACCATTTATGACTGGTTCCACTCATAAGCTTCAAGCAACAACGATTTATCTCTACTTGTTCTAACATCTACTAAGAGTACAAAAGTGCAACATCAGTAGCAGATATCAAATGCAAATATTGATAAATCTCGATCCAACCATTCATCAAAAACCCCCTCCGAGGGTGAAAAAGTGCATGTTCTGAGGACAAGTTTTTTGACAAATTTCTGGACCCTTCTCCAAATGCCTAAGAAGGGTTCAAATACTGCTAACTAATTAATCTTAATTACATAAATTTAGGACACGGTTTTAAATGACCGCCCTTCTACTAAAGCAAAATTATTTCTAAAAATTGAATCTAATTCCTAACCGTTTCTGTATTTGCTCCTTAGTGCTGTAAGCATGCAACATTCGCCTGGGAAGAGTCGGCTGGTCGTCTTCTCCTTTCGTTTGAGCTACGAAAATAGAAATAACAAGCGCTGGCACCACTTTCTGGCAAATTAGAAGATATTTTCGAAAATCTTCCTTCTGGCTTGGTGTATCCACTGTGTGTATACTTGGTAATAACCCAAATTTCTCTCAAACTGATTCTGCTTTTGCTATTTCAGTTTCCGTCCTTGCAAATGACTGAATAAGTCAGGGACGTTGCTCTCTGAACAATTTTCTGTATTAAAAACTGCCTCCGTTCTTTGTTCCAGGCTTTTCTGGTGCGTTTTCCCTCTTTAGCGCCTTTTTCTTTTTGCTTTACCGGGCGTAAGCTTCAGGATCTTTTGCAAACATGCTACTTTTGTGCGCCTTTGATTCTGAGTTTTGGATGGCCTATTGACATCAGTATCTGTTGAGTGATACTCTGGAGTCTGTGGTCCTGTTGCATTCGGCATCCTTTTGTGAAGGCATCTCTTCTCTGTTCTCCGAGCATCGACGCTTTCCCCTTTTCCTTAGATGTTTCCTGCACATTGCTTTATGTTATTTGCTGTCTTACAGTTTACGCAAAGGAAAAGAGTAAAATGATGAAAAGATTGACATGAAAGCTTTAAGCTCTAATGAATGCATAATCATGACACCCATAATGAACTGACTCTTCGAAAAACACAACGCAATCCTTCCTGGATACTTTGGCATACAATCATTAATTTCCTTTAAGGCACGCGCCCAATTTTGGTCTACAGACAGCTTTCCTTGAATATTGTGCCGAGGAAATTTTGCGATGGGTGATTTCTGCGACTTGCATCGCAGTATCAAGGATCGCGTCATCAAGATGGGTCATCGCAGGAATTTGACGATCGCATTCATCGCAGATTGCAACATCGCAGATCGCAAATCGTAGATCGCAAATCGCAAATCGCACTTAGTCATCCAATCATTGTGTGCTGCTTATGTGATGTTGCGATATGCGACGTCGCATATCGGCCATCGGAGATTCCTTAAGTTTTTTCATTTAAGAGTGCTTCATAATATATGCGATGCGATGAATTTCGCGTCGCTTCTTCGCAGCTTATTATGCGCATAGGAAAACGTTTCACTCTCTTCTCGCGATGCGATACAGCTTTTAGGGAGTCAAAATACAAAAATTTTGATAAAATGTTTTTTTTTGGATTTTTATTAAGTGTCCCCATTTGCTTGGTGTTATTGCTAATACCAAACAAAGAGGGGGATTGTTGGTGGCCACAACAGGTTGAAAAGGGGTTTTCTTTAACTGGAATCAACCTTACCAAACCTACATATCTACAATCACCGATTATAAATTAATTTATAGTGGTTGACATAAATGTATGTACACCAAAATAAATGTATGTACACCAAAATTACTGTGATTTTTCTTAGCTATTTTAAAAAAAATTATTCATTATAAAAATACATTAAAAAAAAATCAGTTAAACTTCAAATTCTAGACTTGGTCTAATGCCATCTTTTTCTATTTTAATTGATGTAACAGAACTGCTTTTAGCTCTATTGTAGTTTATGTAACATAACTGCTTTGTGTTATTGCTAATGTAAAAATTGGATTTTTCCTATCACTTTTATACATATGTAATAATGGACTGTGTTTTTCCTTCTGATGGTGTGGTTAGCTTCGGTATTTGGCGTTCAGCTCGGATGGAGATGATGCTTGTGCTAACAGGTTACCCTTACCCACATAGACAAGGAGTAATAGTCTATCAGCTCTGACACCAATTGCAACAAAATCTTTATTTGCATATTCCCTGAAAATTCTATTCCTGAATGAAATCTGGACAACCAATTATGAATGAGTCTTAGGCCCAGTGGTCTCTGTATTATGAGTTTTAGCAATAGGATGTTCTATGAGAAGGCAATCGGTGCATGGAGAGATGGTACATATTACAATAGGATTCAGCTTGTTGTGCAGTATTTTCAATGTGAATCTGGCTTCACATAGCCTGAGATAATAAAAGACTTGAAGAAGCTAGTGAAAATAGATTCTCCATTTGGTTTTCTTTCAGTGTTTCTGAGAATGGGGAGTCACCCTTTTAATGCAGTATTGCTCATAGAAATTTTAAGCCATTTGAATATGTGGCATAGTGCTCAAGAAGTCTATTAAATAAGTTCTCTAAGGATTTCACTTGAATTGGGCTACTTTGATTTCACTAGAATTGGGCTTCTTTGCTCAGGTAAGGGCCTAGTCTAGAGCTCTGCCAAGTAATCATAAAAGAGAGAGATTTACCCCATGGTTGCATGGTCAAGATTCCAATGTAATTTGTAGAATTTATCTTGATATTTATTCTTCTTCATTAATGTGGGTTGTAGAGTACCCTGTTAAATTATTGTTATCATGTTTTGCATATGGGTTTCAGTAAGAGCACTAAGTCCAGTGGGTTTTGACTTGTAAGCCAAATGAAAAACTTTATCATTTGATACCATAATTGACACGGTATGGATGAACACTTAAAGGTCATGGTACACATGGCATATTGCTATTAGGCATGTTAATTTTAAGCGTGCCTTTCATTCATTTTTGGAAAATGAGGACCATCCTCCTGATAAGAATAAAAATCAAATATCCCATTTCCATTAATAGACACCATGAAGTTGGAAGGTCACTAGACTTGAGTTGCATAAAGTTGTTCAGAGTGGGCATTAGACACTGGGAACACATAAACACAAATAAACTTTCCCTTCCAAATAGACCATTTATGTACCATCGAACTGGTGCCTTTGAACAGAACCTTGTATTTACAACCCCTCCAAAAATTGAATCAACTTGAGCATAAATTTATTTCCCAGTCTTTCCAAAAGTTGGGATTTTGAGGCCTATTCTAGAAGGCAACCATAAGTCTAATACATTGATTGCACCTTGGGTTTAGAATACTCCGTCATTACCTTCCATTTCTGAAGAAATTTCCTTGCATTTGGAAAATAAAGATTGGTTACACATTCACCTTTCTAAGATATGTGACAACTAATGATTATTTGACCCAAAAATTACTTGTGATACACACAAAAACATACCCCCAGACAAAAATCTCTCACCATAACTTTGTCTTACACCACCATTGCATTCAACATCTAAATTATGCACATGAAGAGTTGAAACATTTCTACCTGGAAAAACAACGGATTGTAGAGGATGAGGATCCATAGAATTAACATGCTAAAGGCCGATAGCCTCAGTTTTTGATACAACTACCTTTCCTTTATTTCTCCATTGCAGCAAGCTATAATAGTTCATATTTGCTACATGCCTTTGTGTCTCCCAGTTGATCATAGGATCTACACGATGGATATCATAAATACTAATTATCTTTTGGGGACTTGAAGTGGATACTAAAAGAGGCCCATATGGCCTATACCACCAGTGTTGATTTTTTGGCACAACATTCACAAAGCCAAAACTTCTCCCCCAAACATCCCTCCTAACAAAAACTAGAGACATGGTACTAGATTTTGAAGCGAAAGCCTTTGATTCAGTCTGGAATGTCATAATATCTTTACTATAGAAGTCCCATGAAAAAAAACCTGAGTCCAATGTACAACATGCAGATGCTCCCACAACATATTTACCAAATGGACCATTTGAACCAGCTACTCTGACCAACCAACAATCACCCCACATGTTTTGGGTATGCCCAGATGGAGTTTTATATTCAACATTTTCCTAAAAATTGGAAAAAAACACAATACTGAGTATTACTCATACATTACTCCTATCTGTACTAAAATTTTGAAGATTCCATACCTAAGAATGTTATTATAGTTTTTAGAAAAAAATTGGCAATCTTTAAAATAAAATACACCACATCTCATAGTATAAGCTAGAAATCATTGTTTGTTACAAGAAAAAAGGGTTTTGTTACAGTGAAAAGGTGAACGCTAATGGCTCCATAAAAGGGTGGCATCTAAAAAATTACCATAGCCAAATCAAGTGGAAGAACTGCCAAAATAAAACCAAGGCTGAGTTCTTAAGTAGGAATGAAAAATTGTTATCAAATAAAGAGAATAAATGAGAAATTATTGTTTGTTCAAAGCAAAAAGGGTTTTCTTACTGTGAAAGGTGAACGTTAATGGCGCCAAAGAAGGGAGGCTTCCAAAAAATTACCATAACCATGTCAGGTGGAAGGATTGCAAAAATAAACCCAAGGTTGAGTTCTTTGCTACGAATGAAAAACTCTTATCAAATAATGAAAATAGGCGAGAAATCACTGTTTTATTCAAAGAAAAAAGGGTTTTCTTACCGTGAGAGGTGAACGCAACCCATTAAATTGCCTCTCCCCTCCTATCTTTGCAGCCTTGTAATCATTAGCCAACCGAGTTCGAGCATAGTCCAAAGAATAAACAAAAAGGAGAGAAGATACACCTGCTGCACCACCAGAGGTGAGGTTTCTAGCAAACTATTTCTAGTAATCATCCTTGTCTTTCTTGAAATTAAAGAGTCTCTTAAAATAATCCTTGAATGCAAAGTTCAAATCCTGAGTGGGAAAATAACGGATAACATTTGCAATGTTTCCTCTCCATAATGCAATGATACCTTCATCCTTCATTGTCTTAGAAAAACAATCCTTGATCCCTTTGTATGATTCAACAAGACGTCTAGACTTCAACATTTCATCCTGGTTTTATATCAATAATTTCACATGCTCAATAGGGGGTAGCTGCAATTTTGGACACTGTAGCAGAAACCCCTTCCATGAGAAATTCAATCATGAAACCAGTAAGACATTTCTCTGTAGGTGCTGGAATAAAGAGAGATGAATGGTCGGGAGCCAAAGCTACATTTTTGGCACGAGAAGCATGCAAAAATTTACTTTGCAAGCCACCATAACTCTGTACAGGGGCCCTGCAATAACTGTTTCAGAAACCCTAGCAAATGGAAGGTGAAGCGCACCATACTGGACGGATCATATACTATGTATCCTATTCAGTTGAACTTGTAAACCGTGGTGGAGGTTCAATCAGATGGCAAATGATGGTTCAATCATCTAACAATTCATCTGACGGTTCAGAGCTATACACAGTGTCAGTTGGGGCAATTCTTTTCAAAGGAGAACACCTTACAGTGTAAAAATAAAATAGAATAAGAAATAGTTAAATTAAGAGAAATATTAAATTAAGTAAAACTTAAAATATAGAAACAAAAGTTGGCATGTTGACACATGGAATGTGTGCATGTAGACCCCTTTCCATTTTTTGGTCTATTCAATGAACAATGAGGAAGATGAGATTCATTCATTCTTCGAGAGAAGAGTATCATGAGATAAAGGATTCCTGGGTAGTAGTACGTTGATTGAGAGCTTAGGGGTAGCCAGTTGTAGAAAGATTATGTGCAACTGAGCCTGTGGTTGGGTGGAGATTCGTCCCCAAAAATTTGTTGTATTTAGTGGGATTCAAATAGCATTCAACTCTGAAATCACAAGGAATTTCATCGTTACAGGTAAGTTGTCATTTCTCTTGTTTTTTTCGAAATTCTATGCTTATTAGTTGAATAGTCATGTGTTGATTATTAATCACATAAATTTATGTAATTAGTTGCATATTCAAATTATGGGTCATTACAAAAAGGCCTAAACACCACCAGTGTTAAAAATAGCTAATTAGTCCCGCATGAAGAGAAATCCAAATTTACAGTTTGAATTAACTAGTTTTAGTTAGAGATAATTGAGTCAAGTGTGAGTGAGTTTGAGTTTGGTCTTATATCTGGTAAAGTCAAATTTAGAGGGTGTTTGCATGGTGAAGTTATTTTGAGTGAGTCACTAGTTGAAAAATTATAAATACCCCTCATCGGGTTCATTGTAATCATGAAGTTTTGTGTGATAAATAGAAGAGTAGCAACTCGTGTTGTTTTTGTGTGTTAAATTTGTGCCTTTCTTCCTCCGCCTTTCCAACAAATTGGTATCAGAGTCGAGAATGCATACAAGATCGGTGGAGCATGCAAAGAAATATAGAAGAGAGCTAAGTGAAGAAGGTGACAGTTTAAAAACAAAAAAAATTACTTTGCATAATTGTTGCATGATTAAAGTGTTAAAAGTGCAACAATTTGGTGCAACACCCAAACGTTGCTAGTATAAAAGGTGCGACAAAATGGATTTTTGGATCACTGTTGCAAGTATAGTCTAACAAGAAGTATGACATCTCGCTCACTTTTAGAAATGTTGTGTTAATCATCATAAAAGTGAAAGGAAATTCAAAAAGTTTTATAATGGAGTCATGTTGTTAGAGTCGGTATTTTCATCCCTCCGTCAAAGATCAAATCCTCTTGTTGCACTTCATATTAAGTGTCCCGCCCAATCATTTGCATTCCATTAGGCGCATGGATCATCTGACGGTAGTGGCACTCCTACAGTTTCCCTCATGTCATCTACCTGCTGGCTCATGTTTGTTCATTTAAAAAACATATACAGTTTCCCTTTTATCTCAAAAATTGCAAAAGTTGTCTTTAGGGTTTCATTGTAAAATAGGTATAGGGTTTCATTAGGGTTTCGTCAAAAAATGTGTTAAAATGTCCAATAATTGCCAGCAGGCCATGAGGAGGTTGCAACATCAATAAAATTTATCACCAAGCATTTGAAAATGTGTTTTTCCTCAAAACTCAAAACTCTGTTTTGAGGAAAAAACAGAGTATTTAGCGTTTATTGTACAAAACCATGAAAGTTTTTGTTTTCCTCATTGTAAATCCATTCATCTGCATCCTGGTTTCTTTGCTTAGCCCAAAATCCCCAACACCTGCAAAAACAGGCAAGCTCAGGTCATTAAATTCATCACAAAGTGGAAAAAGCAATGAAAAAGTTCAAAAACAGAATTTAAAGATAAAGTCAAATCCAAAACATTATAAAAGTGGGTTTCATGAGCCAAAATTTCAAAAGCTCTTGGTTTATAAGCAATGCCTTCATTTGTAAAGTTCATTTGCAAAAGACAAGTAAGGCAAAGTGATTTTGTTGAGCAAGAGGAAAAAACTGGGTGAAAATCGCTCCTGGTGACCGGCGCGGTGCACTGGGCAGGAGGCGCGGCGCATTGGTGAGGCGCGGTGCACTAGGCCTCAGAACTCAGTGCAATTTTTCACAGGCGCGATGCACTGGGCAGGAGGCGCGGTGCATTGGGCCGCATTTTGCAGTGTAAAACAACATGGGCCCAGTGCATTGGGCTGGATGCGTGGCGCACACAGCCAAAGAGCCCAAAAAATGTCCAAAATCGCTCTCATCACCCCAAATCGCATGAATTGGTCTTGATACAAGTAGGTAGAGCCTTCATCTCTGTTTTTATCCAAGTTTGGTGCATATGTCATGGTGATTGATGAATGGTGAGTATTTAAAAAATCAAACCCTACTTTTTCAAGGTCATTTTACACCTTGTTCATACTTCAGTTGTGCCTAGGTAAGGTTCATTTCCCTCTCTTAGGGTTTTGAAAGTAATTTATCTTGGATGGTCAAATCATCAGCAAAATTTGTATCCTGATGTTCATACACCTTCCCCTATCCTTAATGTATCTTATTAAACACTTCCCATCACTGGTATCCATCAAATTCCTCATTTTCACACAAACCCTAGTTTCTTGCTACAACTTGACAATTTTCTGGGCTAGGCCTGTGTTTTTCCCTTTTGGACCCCTTCCCCTCAGTCAATCTTGGAAATTCCACTTTCCCCTGCTTCTTAACATCCCTCCCTACTTCCCAGAATTTTCCCAAGAATTTAGAAGCCCCTTATCCCCTTCATTTCGCTTCATTTCGACAAATCCCATGTTCCACACATCGGGATAGGTTTTACTTCAATGATATTTTTGAGCAAGAAAAGATGAATTTGGGAAAAATAAGAGATTTTTTTTTTCTACAATAGGCCAAGGAAGAAAAACGTCCTCCACTTTTTACACAGTTGTCATGGTTTTAGAGAAATGTCAAAAATACAGTTGCCTCAGGAGAATTGATGCACCTCTGAAGTGACCTTGGGAAAATCAAGTTTTCTCCTAGCTTGGTTGGCAAAATAACTTGCTTGATGAGTCAAATGATAAGTAGACATAAATATATTTCCAATGAGATATCATGAGCTCAATTTGGGGTTGAGGAAGACTTTCAAAAGTTGACTGCAACAGCACTCTGCCTTTAGGCAGCCTCATTTTGCACATTTTGACCAGTCTTGGGAGATTTGACTTTTGACAGGGCAAGTGAAATCCAAATTGAAAAATTCAAGCTTGATTGGAAAGTAGACTCAATAATATTTCCAACAAGCTATTTTTCACATAATTTGGACACTGGTAAGAGCCTAAAAACTGGTCTGCAAAAAGGCGCTACGCACAGAAATTTTTAACACAGGGTTTTCTGCCCTATGCACCGCGCCACGTGGTGCTGGCTTTTGATAGGGGTCTCCGAATCTCAAAAACTCAGCATTTTTGGATTTTTCATGGAAAATTACAATTTCCTACCTATTTCCAAGAAATTTTGGCATGTTTTTAGCCCTCATAAAGGTCAAAAACACTCAAAAAATTACGTCACTGCCCCTATTTTGACACACAGGAAGCAGTGTTGGGAGAATGGACTTTTGGAGGGGAAAATGGAGGCCAAATTGAGAAATTCCACATGGGTTGGAAAGTAGACAGGCATATATTTCCAGAAATAACACCTGGAGCTCATTTGGACATTGGGAAGGCCTCCAAAAGTGGGTCCGAACAGGCGCTACACATAGAGAATCAGGCGCGACGCATAGAGGAAAACTTGCCAATTTGACTAAGTTTTGCTCTGTTTTTCGCCTAGCTTCACCTAGTTTGACTTTTCCACTTTCCTAATGGAAAATTTATGATGTAATTTGATGAAAATTGATGGATTATGATGTAAATATGTTGGATTTTCACTTGTAGAGGTAGATTCATCAGTTTAGAGGTTGTTTGAAACTGAATGAATCAGTTCCCTTGTTTCTAGAGGCATGCTGTTATGTTTCCTATTTTCTGGTTCTCAGTTTAGAATCAGTTGGATCAGCTCCTAAACTTGTGAGCTCGACCCCTAGAGGCAAGGATGAGCTACGTTTTTCTATATTATGTTCTTTTTCAGTCATTATCATGGTTGGACTCTTGAGAAAGCCTTGAGCTTCATTGTACACTGATATTTTCATTTTGGCTAAGGAATTGAGACCAAGATTTGCAGCACTCTTTGGAGATTCGTGTGGCAATTTGTATTGGTACAGTGCTTCTCTTTGTAATAGTGAATTTTTTTTATGTATGCCATCTTCCATCTTATTTCTTCTGAACTAAATAAACAAGAGTGTAAGTAGAATTCATTGAAAGTGTAATGCTCTACTTGAAGTTTGCTTTAGTTGTTTGATGTTATCAGCTGTTTGGGGAGGATTCATGATTGCCTTTGCCCTCTTCAATACCTCACCTATCTTTTCCCTCCATCTCATTAAAATTTAAGTGCCAAAACGATCACCTACCTTTCCGCATTGAGATCTCTTTAGAATTGAGCCTCAATCCCCGCGCCCCAAAATTTGCTTTCCCCTTGATTCTAACAAAACCCCCAAAAAAATCAAATCAAAGCCTTGTACTTCATACCTAGCCTAAGATCAGTATTTCTATCAGTCATCTCAAGCCCCATCAATCATTATTTGCTAATATTGACCCGGACAGAGCCCTCTCCTGTCCTCGTAGGGCTAGCTACGAGGCTGAGCGTGGTTTGATGTTGGCCCTGGATCCTACCTTTACAGCTTGAGTTAAATCTAGGCCCTAACATAGTGGTGACCATATTAGGGAAGAACAATTCATCTGCTTGTTAGTGTTCTTTGCTTTATAAGCTACAGACGGAGCCTGAAGTTAGCCAGGTAGCCTTCGAACTACACATTGCTTTGCGAGTGAATAAGTAGATAAAAGCTGCTTCAGTCAATCTCTGGTCTAGTCTTATAAGCTGAACATCTGACTTGTAAATTGCCCCAGTAACATGTATCAAGTTCAGATCTGATTGTTGATGGTGGACAATGATCAGACATAGTAAGGCTGAAATCATTTTCGAGATCAGATTCAAAGACTCCACTGAACCTGACTGAACCTGACTAGCAAAAATGAAAGGACAAATGGAAAGATCATTTTTCAAGTTGTAATTATTTCTTCTCTTTTCCCGAGAATCTTAGTTGTAAATTATTTCTTCTCTTTTCCCGAGAATGTCAAGAAGGCTTTGCAAAGTATCTTGTATTTGAGAAGAGATCCTTGGCCTACATTTGATTCCTTCCCTTTGAAGATTGTAAATACCAAAGATTTGCATGCTTTTGAGCTGGATCAAGACCTTTTCTCTGAATCTTGTGATGATCGTCTTCAAACTGATGAGCCTCAAGAGACTAAGACTGATTCTACACCTTCTGTACATACCCCTATACCTTGTAAAGTTCCTTATCGATACAAGCCTCTGATTTTACCTCCTATATCCTATGCTTTCCCTAAAAATCATGATCTATATCTACCAAGATTTGATGGTGAATGCGACAACATCACTGCTGAGAGACATGTATTAAATTTTGAGTCTTTCCTTGACCTTTTTGAAGTTGATGAAGAGGATGTCAGAATTAGGATTTTTGCTCTTTCTTTGCAAGGCAAAGTCAAGAGTTGGTTCAAAACCTTGCACGATGCGAGCATCTCAGATTTCCAGCAGTTCGTCAAAGTTTTCCTCGACAGGTGGGTGGTAAGACAAAACCCTTTCTTGATTATAGAAGAGTATAACCAGCTGAAAACACTGCCAGGGGAGACAGTACAACAATTTTCTGCCAGATTTAACCAAGTTTATTATTCGATGCCAGTTAATATAAAACCTCCTCTTGGATTCCCTCTCTTGCACTACCCAGGCTCCTTTGATCCGGAAATGGAGTTTCAACTGAGAGAAAGGAATCTTGAAACACTTGAAGAGATGCGGAAAAGTGCAGTAGATGTAGAGGCTCATTTGCTGATCCGAAGGGCAATGTTGAAGGAAGAAGAGATGAGAAACACAGATCTAGAGGAATCGACATCTCTAGAGGTAAAGCTTGACATTTTGGCAAGTGCAGTGGAAGAGATGATGCAAAGGATCATCACAAGGGATGAGTATAATGTTCAAACCCATGGCTCGTTGATTGAAGAGGAACAAGTTGTTGATCCAAAACATCTTTTTCTTATCCTAGTTGTCATAGATCTGATAATGATTTTTTGTAGATCATCCTGGAGGAGAGAGATCTGTTGGTATGAAAAGTATGCTTGATGATGTCTTTTACACTGACGATTTGCCTCAGTTTGATCAATATGATGATGATTATGTTCTCCAAATAGAAGCTAATCTTGCAGAAAAATCAGCAGCTAGTTTGTGGGAGGAAGAAGTTCACTTTCAGCAGCTCGAGTACAGTAATCAACCGATGCATATCAGCTATGACAGTGACGAGGAAAGTGCAGAAAATTTTGAAGTAAGTGAAGGATCTTTGCCTTTTTGTTTTGCTTCATTTCAGTTCATCAGAGACAACATTCATGCGCTTAGAAATCAACTGTCGACAAGTCTTGATCTGAAACTTTTTGAGGGCAATGAAAACCTTGTTCAAGACTTCTCATATCCAGATTTGCAGCCCCCGAATGCCATTGAATGTTAGGTTGCAGATGAATATTTGGAAGCTAAACCATATGATAAATGATACAATATGATTCTGTACCATTTTGTTTTGAATCATTTCAGTTTCTGAAGGGAAAACTGCATAGTATATCTTCAAATGAGCAGCCTGTAGAAAGTCATGCAATCTCATCGGAACCAATAGAAAATGGGTTGCAACAGTATTTTCAAGTTTTTCATGATCCAATAGCTGATGTTTTGGATGAGGTTTGCAGTCAAAGTCCTTCTCCATTGACTACATGTGAGCCTGAAACGTGTGCTGATATAAATTTGATCCGACAGCTGGTTTCTTTTTCATTTTCAGCAGGAGTCTCGTCACAAAGTTCAGATCAAAGTTTGCATTCATGGTATGAAGAGAAGAGAAGTAATCCATTGGATGAGCTAAATCATAGTGTGCATGGATTTCGAGATCCTTACGCATTGTTTTTGGAGGTGGATAGAGAATCCATATTATTCAACGGATCTGTTCATAAGTTTCCATGGGAGTTGCCTTTCAGTATTTCTCTCTTGTTGTTCATAAGCAATCACATGTGGAGAATTCAAACAGCAGCCATAATACTTACTTGGTTGCATTAGTTGTATCATTTGACTTGATCAGGTGATGAATGAAATTGTTAGAGTAGGTTTTAATGAATAAGCTCTACTTTGAGCATCATTTCCAGTTTGTCAGTTGTGTTTAAGTGTCGAGTCAGTTTTTAGTTGAGTGAGAGTCAATTTGTGTCGTCAAGTCATCACTTTTTAGTCATGCATTTCAGCTTGAGTTTTTGACTCCATTGCCCAATGGATGAAGGCATTGTCTGCTTTCCAAATATCTGTAGTTCTTGGCACCTCCAAGGAGCTACCATCCCCATTGGAGCCAATGTTAGAATCGGTATTTTCATCCCTCCTTCAGAGATCAAACCCTCTTCTTGCATTTCATATTAAGTGTCCCGCCTAGTCATTTTCATTCCATTAGGCGCATGGATCATCTAATGATAGTGGCATTCCTACAGTTTCCCTCATGTCATCTACCTGCTGGCTCATGTTTGTTCATTTAAAAAACATATACAGTTTCCATTTTATCTCGAAAATTGCAAAAGTTGTCTTTAGGGTTTCATTGCCAAATAGGTCTAGGGTTTCATCAAAAAATGTGTTAAAATGTCCAATAATTGCTAGCAGACCATGAGGAGGTTGCAACATCAATAAACTTTATCACCAAGCATTTGAAAATGTGTTTTTCCTCAAAACTCCGTTTTGAGGAAAAAACAGAGTATTTAGCATTTATTGTACAAAATCATGAAAGTTTTTGTTTTCCTCATTGTAAATCCATTCATCTGCATCCTAGTTTCTTTCTTTAGCCCAAAAGCCTCAATACCTACAAAAAAAGCCAAGCTCAGGTAATTAAATTCATAACAAAGTGAAAAAAGAAGTGAAAAAGTTCAAAAATAGAGTTTAAAGATAAAGTCAAATCCAAAACATTATAAAAGTGGGTTTCATGAGCCAAAATTTCAAAAGCTCTTGGTTTATAAGCAATGCCTTCATTTGTAAAGTTCATTTGCAAAAGACAAGTAAGGAAAAGTGATTTTGTTGAGCAAGAAGAAAAAATTGGGTGAAAATCGCTCCTGGTGACCAGCGCAGTGCATTGGGCAGGAGGCGCGACACATTGGTGAGGCGTGGCGCACTGGGCCTCAGAACTCAGTGTATTTTTGCACAGGCGCGGCGCACTGGGTAGGAGGCGTGGTGCATACAAGAGGCACGGCACATTGGGCCACATTTCGCAGTGTAAAACAACATGGGCACGACACATATGCTGGGCGTGGTGCATTGGGCTGGATGCACGGCGCACATAGCCAAAGAGCCCAAAAAATGCCCAAAATCGCTCTCATCACCCCAAATCGCATGAATTGGTCTTGATACAAGTAGGTAGAGCCTCCATCTCTGTTTTTATCCAAGTTTGGTGTATATGTCATGGTGATTGATGAATAGTGAGTATTTAAAAAATCAAACCCTACTTTTTTACGGTCATTTTACACCTTGTTCATACTTCAGTTGTGCCTAGGTAAGGTCCATTTCCCTCTCCTAGGGTTTTGAAAGTAATTTCTCTTGGATGGTCAAATCATCAGCAAAATTTGTATCCTAATGTTCATACACCTTCCCCTATCCTTAATGCATCTTATTAAACACTTCCCATCACTGATATCCCTCAAATTCCTCATTTTCACACAAACCCTAGTTTCTTGCTACAACTTGAAAATTTTCTGGGCTAGGCCTGTGTTTTGCCCTTTTGGACCCCTTCCTATTATGAAACCAGCTCAAGAAAAAGATAGAAAAGATAGATCAATGCCTTAAAATTCAGCCTCTTCGAGGGGGAAACCTCCTTTACATTACATAAATGAACAATTCTTGGATGATTCAAATGACAAAACCTCCTTTCTATATATATGAGTCTAAGGAGTCACAATATAACCCAGCCGACCTAACAATAATAATATAAAGCTACAAAAATTACAATAGAGGGATTCTATGGGGCATAGTAATAACAATATGGGGACAATAGGGGCACAACAATATTAATAAGGGGTACAACTACAATAGTATTGGGGTAATCACTAGTATTAAAGGGACCCAACATGCCCCTCTCCTTCAAAAAAGTGTTGTCCTCATCGCTTGAGTAGTTCTAGATGCTTCTGTATAAAATTCTCATCCTCCCATGTGGAATCTTCAACAGATAAGTTCTTCCACTTGATAAGATACTCTGAAATTGATCGATTTCGTAGCTGTCGAGTTCTTGTTTCTGCGACTGCTTCTGGTTCCAATATAATTTTTCTTTCCTCGTCAAGTTTTGGCAATATTGTTTAAATTGGGAGCTTATCACCTATAAACTTCTTTAAACATGAAACATGGAAAACTGGGTGCAATCGAGAAGCTGCAGGAAGCTCCAATTTGTATGCCATAGTACCAATCTTTTGCAACACCTTGTACAGACCATAATACTTTGGTGATAATTTATTATCGTTCTTAGCTTGCTTGAGGGACATTTGCTTATATGGTTGTAGCCGTAGGAATACCCAATCACCTACATCAAAACTTCTTTCGTTGCGATGTTGATCTGCCTGTTGTTTCATTCTATTCTATGCCAACACGAGGTTATCCTTTAAGAGTTGGAGGACTTCTTGTTGATGTTCGATGTGATGTTCCACTGCTTGAACCTTAGAATTTTCTCTTAAATATGATGTGATGGATGGTGGCTGATACCCATAAAGTGCCATAAATGGGGTCATTTTTGTTGCTGTATGGAAGGAAGTGTTATACCACCATTCAGCTAGAGGCAACCATTTGACCTATTGTGTCTGTTTATCAGATACAAGGCAACGAAGATATCCTTCCAAACATTTGTTTACTATCTCAGTTTGCCCATCAGATTGAGGATGATAATATGAGCTATGAGCTGACTGAGTACCAAGACAAGAAAATAATTCTGTCCAAAAATTTCCAGTGAAAATGGTCTGTCACTTACAATAATCTTTGGGTTTCCATGTAGCTTTTGAATTGTTTCCATAAATGTAGTAGAAATTGTATTGGCTTTAAATGGATGTGATAATGCACAAAAGTGTGCATACTTGGTAAGTCTGTCAACTACCACCATGATGTCACTCTTTCCCTCAGACTTGGGTAAACCTGTGATAAAATCCATTTAAACCTCCTCCCAACGTTGGCTTCGAATGGATAAAGGTTGTAATAGACCCGATGTCTTAATTGTTTCAACTTTATTTTTTTGACAAACCAAACATTCTGCCACAAACTTTTGAATATCTAATTTAAGGCCATCCCAAAAGAATTCCTTCTTAACCCTGTGGTAAGTTTTTAAAAATCCCGAGTGCCCTCCTAAGGGAGAAGTGTGCAATTCCATAAGAATATTTTATTTTAGCTGGGAATTCTTACAGAGGTATAAGCGATCTTTGTACCATAATGAATCATTTTTCCAGCTAAATGTATCTGACGTACTGGAATCTTGTTGTAACTTTCGAATAAGTGCCCACACTTCTTTTCATTCTTCCATTCCTCCCTTGCTTCGTTTATCCAATCTGTTTGGATAATAGAAATGGCACACAACAATGCTTCCACATCCTGATCCTTTCTTGAGAGTGCATCTGCCACCACATTTTGCTTCCCTTTTTTGTAGATGATCTCAAAGTCATAACCCAACATCTTTGTGACCCACTTTTGTTGCTCTTCAGAGGATAATCTTTGTTCTAAAAATGTTTAAGGCTATCATGATCCGTTTTTACCTTGAAGTGTCTTCCCATTAGGTAGGGTCTCCATTTCTTAAGTGCATGGAGTATTGCCAACATTTCCTTCTCATAAATAACTTTGTGTAAAAACTTTCCCTTGATTGGATGAATTTCAAAAGCAATGGGTCTTTCATCTTGTATTAAAACAACACCAATTCCATTTCCTGAAGCATCACATACCACAATAAAGGTTTTTGTGAAGTCCGGTGTAGCTAAGACAGGTGCTTGGCACATTGCCTCTTTAAGATGTTCGAATGCCTTTGTTGCTTCTGGAGTCCATGAAAATGCATCTTTCTTCAATAGTGTTGTTAGAGGTGCTACTATTCTCCCATAATTCTTAACAAACTTGCAATAATACCTTGTCAACCTGAGAAATCCTCGCAGATGCTTTATGGATGTGGGGATTTTCCATTCCTTAATGGCTTTAATTTTGCTAGGGTCTACCTTAACTCCTTCATGAGATACAATATGACCCAGATATTCCACCTCTTGTTGTTATAGACATTTTTGTGCCTTACAACTTTGAGGATGAAATGTCCATAATCCAAGGGATCCAAAGTCCCTAAAAGTGTTGTTCCTGCCCCTAAAGGAACAAGGTCAACCAATGACAGCTTCTCCCAGAAGTTCTCCACCAAAAACCACTCAGAACTAGTCAAATCAGGATCAATTCAGATGCTCTACTAGCTGCCTGCGTTGCAATGCACCCCAATACACTAGCTAGGTGCGTTGCAATGCACCTAAATGCACTACCAGGGTGCGCTGAGCGAGAAATTCCAAATGGCAATGTCATTCCGCGAGGTGTACAGACAATGGAAGCTTCCAGAATCTTCCTCAATGACACTTGCCTCAATGAATTGGACCAGTGATGAGTAAGAGGCTCTCAGCCTCTAAGTGGAAGCAAGAACTAACAGAGAGAAGCCACAAGTCAAAACATAAGCTAACTCATCCTCTCTGCTTACATCTATATATGGATCCCTCATCCCAGAGATCCAGAGGCTGGAATTTTGTACTTTGAAGAGAATTGTTGTTGGTTTGAGATTGAGATTAGTGCATTGGGTGATTTATGCTTTTGTCAGAGGAGAGGAAGGGATTCCTTTGCTGGGAGGTAGATGCTGGATCGGGACTCACTTGGTTGTATCTCCTCTTGGACTTTCTTATTATATCAATAAAACTATTTGAGTTTCTCCTACATGTTGTGTATCAATGATGTTTTGTTATATTTGCATGTTTAGTTTAAATCTGATCCTAAGCTAGTTATGAATGTAAATCTATGTCTTTTGTGTAGTTTTCCTCTCTTGTGATCTTGCAGGAACTTGGTGAAGCTAGACCAGTAAGGGAGCAGGCAGCGGGAAGCGAACAAAGGAGAGAGCGATTGGATCAACAAACTAGCGAAAGACACAGGTTAGTTACATCCTTCCTCTTCGTTTACATTTCATAAAGAAGAATACGAGAATAGTTTTCCTTGTTTGTTGCTAAGGCACTATCACACCTTAGAGTGGGATAGGGGCATTCCGAATGGATACTTTTCCCAACAACAAATTGGCGACTCCGCTGGGGAATGTATCTAGTTAGTTTGTTTGTGTTTCTTTTGATTGTTTGTTTCATAAACACAAGAAGTAGCAATCGAAAAGCATTTGCCATTATCAAATGCAAAGTAGCTGCTACTTCAATCCTTTCACTAGGATTTGTTTATGATCTGAACAGCTGATCCACAAATGCTCTAACAGCCCTTTGTGATAGCTCTTAGTCCTCCTTTAAATCATCCCTCTAATTGTACCTTATCGATAGCTTTTATCCGGCCAAAAACCGTAGATTAAACTGCAAACCGTGACCCAGAACCCGAAGACAATTCTCGTTTCTTCTTCAGCGCAGGCTCTGTGAAGAGGTTCTGCATTTCAACGTAGGTCCCAAGAGGGCTACCTGTGCTGCAATTCAGTTTCTCTGTGCAAGGGGTGCGCTGATCAGCCTTTGCCTTGTGCAGCTGTGGTTCTTTGCTTCTTTTTGCTCAGTTTTATCTTTGTTTTTTGCAGCCTGTTATCAGTGAGTGTACCTATCTGAAACCCCCTTTTCTTTGCCTTAATTCTGCCTCAGTTGTATAAAAGAAACTGTATTTTTTTTTTGTGTATTTGTTACATCATTTGCAGTTTCCCATTACAAAAGTAAACTAGTCATACTGTCGCCCTTAGATCTAGACCTGTCATAAGTGTCGTTTTGGTCTTAGCAGTGAGTTTGTTTGTTGTTCACAGTTGATTACGCTTTTACTTTTGTCTTTTGGCTTGAATTTATGAATTTCTAGTGTCGAAACAAGTATTTACTTTAAAATCATAAAGTGTCGTAATCGTCTTTTTTGATTTTGAAAGAAGCTTGTTTGTGTTTTTCACTTGAAATCGAATTCAAATTTGTACAACAGCTTTCTTTTTAGGCAGGAATATTAAGAAAGTGAAAACAAATACATGCATATGTGCATTTGCATTTTGACAGTTTGTATGGATTGATTTAGGAAAAGTGCATTTACAGTGTGCTCTATGCTCTTTGAGAAAAGATTGTGTCTTTCTTTTCCCCTTGTAGCTAGGATTTTCATTGTTGAAAAGAGATAAAAGCTTGCTTATCATCTTTAGACTGCATTTAGGAATTGTATCTACATCTCGTGGTGATCCAAAAAGGCAAACTTCTAAGAAAGATCAACCTAAAATAAATTGAATGAACTTAACAACGCATTGGAACTTAACGCACAACATAGAGGTCTAGGCTAGAGACGTGTTCCGGCGTCGTAAAACCTGGTAACTGTTGCCTCACTGATGGTTGGGTGATTCCTCCTGAGAGACAATAAGTGCCAGTACGGATTGTGCTCCCACGTACTGTCGAGTATATATTGGGAGACCCCTATAGGCATAAAACCTTTATCCATAGGAAGCCGTGTTGGCCGCCCTACTGATCGCAATGCACTGAACACAGCATTCGGGAAGATTGACCGCCTGTACCCTAAAAAGTATTCTGCGGTTTTGCGATTGGTTTGGCACACCCTCTACCTAGAACTCCAGAGCAGTCCCTTTCGTTCCTTTTCAGACTCCTTAACAGAAAAGGTCCATCTGAGCACTTGTCACTTCAGGCTCATTAAAAATCGAAGGAGACTAGAGTCATCTTTTGCTTTTTCTCGACTCTTTAAAATTGAAAAAGTAAGTTGTGTCCAAGCGTCGTTAAAATTTATTTTAAACGGAATAATCACCCCTTTTTCCTGCGTTGATCTTTAGGTTGAGAAAATGGAGCCTACCAACCAAGGAATTCCCCTTGGTGGAAATCCTAGTCCCTTCTCCTCTTGGGGAGATGTTGGTGCGCCCCATATGGCCACATTGTCACTTCCAGGACTGACAATTGGCTTGCCGGTCTGGCTCTTCTCAACCAATGTCGTTCAGAACACCACTATTCCTGAACAGTCGAATCAGCAATTAGACGAGTCCAGAATTTCCCACCAACCTTCTACTTCCTCTAATTCTTCCTCTCTTCCTTCCTCTTGCTAAAAACCAAGTTCCTAAGGAGAAAAAGGAAAAGAAGAAGAAAGAGAAAAAGAAGAAGGAGCCAAAGGCAAATAAGGGAAAACAAGTGTCGTCTAATGAAAATCCACACACAGCACTGACCAGGCCTAAATCGCCATGTGTCATTTGCAAGGGAGACCACTTTCACAGAGATTGTCCTTGCATCCCTCGGATACTAAGGGACTGGTCTCCCCGTTTGCACAATCCGGTGTCGTCAACCTCTTATGGCCATGTTGAAAGTACACCGTCAACCAGCGAAAGTGAAGTTCTAGGACAAAAAGGGAAAAATAGACCTCCCTGTAGACTGTGCGAAGGTGACCATGCCCTCCACCGTTGTCCCTTCTTAGACGAGGCTAAAAGAGTTCTGGAAGATCGTCCGGTTTCACCGTTACGACTTCCTCCTGGATATAAAAAACTCTTGCCGAGTCCTTTGTTAGTTGAGAATCCAGCTGGCCCGCTCAAGTGGTCAGCTGAAGCGTCTATCATTGAAGATAAACCAACTGAATCCATACCAGACGAAAGTCAAAAGGTCGAGGCGGCAGTTGACCCGGTCTTGCCTTCAGAGGTTTTATCTTCGAATGATACAGTCACTGAAGAGGATAAGGATGACACCATCCAAATTCTCTTCATCAACACAGACTCCGACGAACACGGGGGCAATCCACCCATTCCTTTATCGCAGGAAGGAAGTTCGTCAGAGCGATACCCGGCCATCTACTCGGTCCCACCACCAAGCAACCTAGTTGTATCCTTCGACTGGAACCAACTAGGCAGACCCCGTTTGCCAGCAAGCATACCATTCCGAATTATCGTTCAAATATACAGAATGGTCATGGCTGGCACCATCATTGATGAGGGGGCATCTGTGAGTATCCTTTCCTCTATTGCTTGGAAAGCGCTTGGTTCGCCATCGCTTTTGCCTGAAATGAGAAATCTGACAGGCTTTGATAAAGGAACCAGTCGACCTTTAGGGATCCTCCCCAATGTGCCTATCACATTGAAAGGGAAGACCGTTCAAATGAACGTGATGGTCGTTCAAGGACCCTTGGATTATAACCTACTCCTTGGACGAGACTATATATATTGCATGGGAGCCATCGTCTCCTCACTCTTTAGAGTAATGTGTTTTCCGCACGAAGGAAGAGTGGTCAAGCTCGTGGACCAGCTTTCATTTCCCGGATCACGCATCGCAAATAGTCATATACCATCCCTAAATGGTCTCTTCACGCAAGAAATGTCTCAACCCACGGTCCGTCCTCCTGATGAGCGCGAGTGATTCAGGAGGATATGACTGGAACCCAGGGGGCATGCATCCTGGTCTGCTTCGGTAGGAAAACTTTGGGTATAGGGTAGGTTTCCGCGGGAGAATATGACTAGTCCGTACCCCGTCCGTGATTGGAAGAGGGGTTGTTCTAGAATAAGATTCTTTTGTCAAAGTTATGTGTTTGGCGCTCGTTGTCATTCACCTTTGTTCATCTCGGTGGACATTGCCGAAGAAATGTTTTGTTTGCTGCGCGAATGAGACAATCTTTGGGTAACCTGAAAGAGGTAGGCCTCTCTCGGTAAAACAAATGTTTTGGTGGAAATGAAGTAGGGTAACCTTGAAATCGTACTTTATACCTGGGGGCATGCAAACCTTTTGGAGTGCAAGCAAGGGGCGGCTATTTTTTTTTTAAATTTTTAGGACCTCTAACCCTTTAAACTCGTAGGATTAGTCGTTTCCGAACTTGCATAACAAAAGGATTCCGGAGCAAAGCTTTGTAAGGCGCAAGCTCCATAAAAAATGGAATCTTAAATGAGACATTCTTATCATATGACTGGATTAATCGAGCAGTTTTAGCACATAGTTCATGCTCGTTAAAAAATAAACATAAGATCGAGCAGTTTTAGCACATAGTTCATGCTCGTTAAAAAATAAACATAAGATCGAGCAAGTGTTTCAATCCGCGTTTAAGCTCGTTAAAAAAATGAACTATCCTCCGGTAAATAACCACCGTGAATGTAACATTATCAGCCATTAAAGCCTTGGTCGTGTTTGCACCGTCACCTCCACTTTTCCATTGGCCGATCGTTCACCTCCATTTGATTGTTTACCCATTTTGAGGAACAGCTGCGAAGAGTGATTTCACTAGCCATCCTTGTGACACTGCGGTGATTGGAAAATTCCAACCCTTACCTGGAATCAGCTGCTACCCGTTTTATCACTCGTTCCTCAAAAGACGAGTCTTCTTTAAGCTCTTTTCATCTGACTCATAAAATATGAAAAGATTGCCGAGTTTTGGCCTTCCAGCTCGTTAAAGCGACCGGAAGTGCTATCCCTCCTCTAGATTTTAATCTTTTTGGACCTGAGGGATTATTGCACAAAAAGATCGAGCGCTTGTTTTGTTCGGCTCGTTAAAACTATCGAAAACTCATCCCTTCTGTATTGTTTTATACCTTTTGGGACTTAAGGGATTAGATGATGAAAAAGGACTTCCGGAGTTATCTTTACGTACCTTTTCAGACTCTCTAAAGATGAAAAGGACCGAATTATCTTTGTCGTTAGACTCGTTAAAAAGATTAATAGCGACAAACTTGTCTTTAGACGAGAACGAGTTTCACTATCGCTAGGCTCGTTAAAACATAGCGATGGGTTTGCCCGAAGGGAAAATTATAGAACAAGCTTATGTTATCCTCCTCAAGCTTGAAAAAAATAAAGAGGTACTGGTCAGAAATGACTGGGGAAAAATTGGGAAGAAACTCAAAGAACTTTTATTGGTAGCAAGTCGCTCTTGAACATGACACTTCCGCTCCGTGCCTGAGTCGGGTTGGGTTGTTTCATTCACCAGTCACATCACCATGGTCTCGCCATACCATCCACCTTTGGGGTAAATGCTACCAATCCATCATATAAGTGTCGCCGATATGTTCAAGAGAAGTCATCCAGAGAAGTCACCCGTGTCCCATCCACTACCATACATTATACTTCATCCTTTCATGATCGCCACCCTGAACCATATATCATCAGATCGTTTTCACCTCCATCAAAATCATTTGCTCCGTTCCGTGTCACTGATGTGGGATACATCAAGGCCCTCCTTTGACAGATCGCTTCTTGTCGACATCAGCTCATTATCCAAGAAGTTGATCTAGGAACACCCCTTCAGTACTTTGAAGCTTGCATGCCTCAATGGCAAGTTTCTCACTTCCGGCGACAGGTATACATCAATGACCTTCGACCGAAAGATTTTGCGTGGTGTTCGACGCCAAGTCCTTTATTCACACCACGTGAATTGTACTGCAGTACCTTGAGGGTCATTATCATTATCGGTGATTCGTCTCGCGCTTGTTAACAGTTTACATCATTGACTGGTAATCAAGCGATGTCTTTCCATGTTCGACTTCAAAACATTTCTCACATGGATCGACTTGTACTTAGAGTGAAGATCGGACGAGATTGAAGACCCCGGATCTAGTTTCATCCATCTGGGCTGCAATATATATTCAGGAAAAATAAAGACATTGACATGTACAACATTGCAGCACAGATAATCATCCTACCAAAAGGATGATGATTTCATCAAGATCATCAGTCTACCATCAGACGATTGTCTGTCTTGTGTACATAAAAATGAATTTGTAAAGCTGAGCATGGGAATGCCCGCCTCAGCTAGATCATGAAAACAGTATGAAAAATAATGTATTGTATTGTATCTTATTACAGGTCTCCTCCCAGCATTGGCAGAACTTCGGATCCTCCTAATAAAGCATTTCACCCGATAAACGGCCTCATACTTTAGGGGGAAACTGTTATAGACATTTTTGTGCCTTACAGCTTTGAGCATGAAATGTCCATAATCCAAGGGATCCAAAGTCCCTAAAAGTGTTGTTCCTGCCCCTAAAGGAACAAGGTCAACCAATGACAGCTTCTCCCAGAAGTTCTCCACCAAAAACCACTCAGAACTAGTCAAATCAGGATCAATTCAGATGCTCTACTAGCTGCCTGCGTTGCAATGCACCCCAGTACACTAGCTAGGTGTGTTGCAACGCACCTAAATGCACTACCAGGGTGCGCTGAGCGAGAAATGCCAAATGGCAATGTCATTCCGCGAGGTGTACAGATACTGGAAGCCTCCAGAATCTTCCTCAATGACACTTGCCTCAATGAATTCGACCAGTGATGAGTAAGAGGCTCTCAGCCTCCAAGTGGAAGCAAGAACTGACAGAGAGAAGCCACAAGGCAAAACATAAGCTGACTCATCCTCTCTGCTTACATCTATATATGGATCCCTCATCCCAGAGATCCAGAGGCTGGAATTTTGTACTTTGCAGAGAATTGCTGTTGGTTTGAGATTGAGATTAGTGCATTGGGTGATTTATGCTTTTGTTGGAGGAGAGGAAGGGATTCCTTTGCTGGGAGGTAGATGCTGGATCAGACTCACTTGGTTGTATCTCCTCTTGGACTTTCTTATTATATCAATAAAACTATTTGAGTTTCTCCTACATGCTGTGTATCAATGATGTTTTGTTATATTTGCATGTTTAGTTTAAATCTGATCCTAAACTAGTTATGAATGTAAATCTATTTCCTTTGTGTAGTTTTCCTCTCTTGTGATCTTGCAAGAACTTGGTGAAGCTGGACCAGTAAGGGAGCAGGCAGCGAGAAGTGAACAAAGGAGAGAGCGATTGGATCAACAAACTAGCGAAAGACACAGGTTAGTTACATCCTTCCTCTTCGTTTACATTTCATAAAGAAGAATACGAGAATAATTTTCCTTGTTTGTTGCTAAGGCACTCTCACACCTTAGAGTGGGATAGGGGCATTCCGAATGGATACTTTTCCCAACAACACTTGTACTCCAAAGAAACATTTGAATCTTTTTGCATATAATTGTTTCTCCTCTAACAGTTGTACCACGCTGTCAACATGTTCAACATGATCCTTCCAAGACTTGCTGTAGATTAGTATATCATCAAAAAATACTAACACAAATTTTCTAAGGAATGGTTTGAAAATTCAATTCATCAAACCTTGAAATGTTGAGGGTGCATTGGTAAGGCCAAACGGCATGACCAAAAATTCATAATGACCCTCATGAGTTCTAAATGCTGTTTTCAGAATGTCTTCAATCTTCATTCTGATTTGATGATATCTTGAACGAAGATCCAACTTGGTGAAGTAAATTGATCCATGCAATTCATCCAGTAATTCATCAATGACAGGAATGGGAAACTTATCTTTAATATTGAGCTTGTTGAGCTCCCTATAATCCGGACACATGCACCATGATCCATCCTTCTTATGCACCAATACTACTGGACCAGAGAAAGAACTTTGACTCGATGAATTATACCAGCCTCTAGCATTTCTGCAACTATACGTTCAATTTCACTCTTTTGGGCATAGGGATATCTGTACAGCCTGATGTTTGGAGGAACACTTTTTGGAATTAGATGAATAGCATGATCATGATCACGAATAGGTGGGAGACCTTTGGGAGTCTCAAATACCTTGGAATGATTGTCCAAGACTTTTTGGAGATGTGGAGAAATAGATGATTCCAATGTGGAAACATCTAGTGAACATAATTGTGCAATTACACCTTTTCGTTCCTTTTTTAGAAGCTTTGTCATACTGTTAGACCTGATTATCTTTCTCGGTTTCCCTGCAATACCCCTTAATTCAACTTCCTTTCCTTCCACAAAAAATTTCATGAAAATTTCTTGAAAATTAAAAGCTATTATACCCAAGGATTGTAGCCATTGGACTCCTAATACAACATCAGCACCTCCCATTGGAATGGAAAGCATTGCGCTAGTCAATACATATTCTCCCATGGATAGCTTGATATTATGGCACTTCCCAGAGAAATTTATTGTTCCTCCATTTGCAACCATCACTTGACACTCTTGTGCTGGATATAAGAAGCAATTAAATTCTTTTAATAGATTACAATGAATAGAATTGTGGGTACTTCCTAAATCAATCAGCACTATTACCTTTTTCTTCTTGATTTGTCCTTCTATCTTGATGGTTCGAGGAGTGGTAATTCCTGCCAATGAATTACAAGATATGGTCGGATTCATTTGTTCTTCATCTAGGCTTTGTTCCTGGAGTATATCCTCTTCTTTTGACCTTTCTTGCTCCTTTTCTTCTTCCTCTTCACAATCTATGTAGAATAATTTCTTCTCAGCACACTTATGATCTTTAGTGTATTTGATATCACAACTGTAACAAATCCCTTTTGCTCTTTTTTCTTCCAATTGTTGTGGTGTCAACCTTATAGGTTGTGGAAGACTAGTGGCAACAACACTTCTTCCTTTATAGTTGTGAGTGGTATGCTTCCTGGTTGTCATAATTTTGCTTTCCATTTTTCTTGCTAACCTGAATGCCTTCTCTAATGAATCAGGTTCTCAAAGGCGAACATCATATTGGATATTATCCTTTAAAGACCCTATGAACACATCAATCCTATGCTCCTCTCGAATATTTTTTACCCTTATGTTCAATTTTTGGTACTCCTCAATGTGCTCCATTATTGAACCCTTTTGTTTGAGACTTATCAATTGGCTAAAAAAAGTGTTTCTTTTTGTATCCTCATAATGTGCTATCAATTCATCCGTAAAAATTGCCCAAGTGATAAATTGTTTACGAGAGCAAAGCCATTGATACCATACAAACTGATTTGGTTCCAAATATAAAGTTGCGATACGTACCTTTTGTGTGTTTTGTTGAGATCGAAAAATTGCTCCATCTGTAATATCCATGTTGTGGGATCCTTTCTATCAAACTTCCTCATATCGATTTTTGGAATATGGTTCATCTTGGATCCAACATTAGAGTCTATGAAATCATGATTAACATTTCCTTTGTTTGCATCATGAGTTTCCTTTCCTCCCCTTTCACCATTAGTAAGTATTTCTTGTAGAAAATTTGTCAAATCTACCTTCAAATCTATCTTCAAATCGTCAATCTTGGCTTCCATGCCCTTTATCTTAGATTCTATTCCATTTATCTTAGCTTCTGTTAGCTTTTGTGAGAGTGAAATTTGTTGCACTTGGTCTTGTAATTTTGATATATCATGTAGCATTTCTTCCTCTTCTTCATAAGTCATGCTAGAGCTTTCAGATTGCTTACTAGGTGTTTGCATTTTCTTTCCTCGGGGCTTCAGTTACCAATACTAATGCTCTACTATGCCCTTTGAATTCCTTCAAAATAATTTTTCAAACCAAGCTTAAGCAAGAATTTAAAAAATCTATACACCTTTTTTCACTTTGTAGGAGCTCGATATTGCATTTGTTGTATCTCTGTAATTTGGGATCATCTAATTCTGAAATTGTGACCCGTGGTAGCCCTTTGTGTCCTCTTTCTAATGGCACCAGTTTGACCCCAATTGGATTCTCCAATGAAGATTTATGCCAAATCTCCCATAGTGACCTGATTATAGACTAATTCAGTAGAGTGAACTTGTATGACGTGCCACGTGTCCCTGTTTTGACCTTTGGCTCTGAAAATATATACAAGAAGCTACAGTCCATCCTCTTTCTATACCTTCTTACAAAATTTCAATCCGATGCTCAAAGAGAAAGTTATGATGATTTTCCCCAGGTCACTTGTTTGGAATGTAATTCAGGAGTCTGCAAAAAGACCAACTTCCTCAGATCATATCTCCACAAATATAGCGCGAAAAACTATGAAATTCGGACCCGAGATTCAGCGCGATGTCTTCTCAAATGGGTTTTGTTTTTAGCTTCTGAAACATCGCAGAAAAAAAGTTATAGATAAAATGCCACGATGACCTGTTTGGAGCAGCGAAACCCTAGAATCCAAAGCTCTGATACCAAATATTATGAAACCGGCTCAAGAAAAAGATAGAAAAGATAGATCAACACCTTAAAATTCAGCCTCTTCGAGGGGGAAACATCCTTTACATTACATAAGTGAGAAATTCTTGGATAATTCAAATGAAAAAACCTCCTTTCTATATATAGGAGTCTAAGGAGTCACAATATAACCCAGCCGACCTAACAATAATAATATAAAGCCACAAAAATAACAATAGAGGGATTCTATGGGGCACAGTAATAACAATATGGGGACAATAGGGGCACAACAATATTAATAAGGGGTACAACTACAATAGTAATGGGGTAATCACTAGTATTATAGGGACCCAACACTTCCCCTCAGTCAATCTTGGCAATTGCACTTTCCCCTGCTTCCTAACATCCCTCCCTACTTCCAAGAATTTTCCCAAGAATTTAGAAGCCCCTTATCCCCTTCATTTCGCTTCATTTCGACAAATCTGCTGTTCCACACATCGGGATAAGTTTTACTTCAATGATCTTTCTAAGCAAGAAAAGATGAATTTGGGAAAACTAAGAGAGGTTTTTGTCTAAAATAGGCCAAGGAAAAACAACCTCCTCTATGTTTTACACAGGTGTCATGGTTTTAGAGAAATGTCAAAAATATAATTGCCTCGGGAGAATTGATGCACCTCTGAAGTGACCTTGGGAAAATCAAGTTTTCTCCAAGTTTGGTTGGAAAAATGACTTTCTTGATGAGTCAAATGATACATAGACACAAATATATTTCCAATGAGCTATCATGAGCTCAATTTGGGGTTGAGGAAGACTTTCAAAAGTTGACTGCAACAACACTCTGCCTTTGGGCAGCCTCATTTTGCACATTTTGACCAGTCTTGGGATATTTGACTTTTGATAGCACAAGTTAAATCCAGATTGCAAAATTCAAGTTGGGTTGGAAAGTAGACTCAATAATATTTCCAACGAGCTATTTTTCACCCAATTTGGAAGCAGGGAAGGTCCTCAAAGCTGGTCTGCAAAAAGGTTCTACGCACAGAAATTTTTAACACAGGGTTTTCTGCCCTATGCACCGCGCCACGTGGCGCTCGCTTTTGGTAGGGGGCTATGAATCTCAAAACCTTAGAATTTTTGGATTTTTCATGAAAAATTACAATTGTCTACTTATGGCCAAAGAAATGTGGGTAGGTTTTGAGCCCTCAAAAAGGTCAGAAACACTCAAAAAATTACCTCATTGCCCCTATTTTGACACACAGGAAATAGTGTTGGGACAATGGACTTTTGGAGGGGACAATGGAGGCCAAATTGAGAAATTCCACTTGGGTTGGAAAGTAGACAGGCAAACATTTTCAGCAAGCACACCTGGAGCTCATTTGGACATCAGGAAGCCCTCCAAAAGTGGGTCCAAACAGGCACTATGCATAGAGAATCAGGCGCGGCACATAGAGGAAAACTTGTCAGTTTGACTAAGTTTTGCTCTGTTTTTCGCCCAGCTTCGCCTAGTTTGACTTTTCCACTTTCCTAATGGAAACTTTATGATGTAATTTGATGAAAATTGATGGATCATGATGTAAATATGTTGGATTTTCACTTGTAGAGGTAGATTGATCATTTTAGAGGATGTTTGAAACTGAATGAATCAGTTCCCTTGTTTCTAGAGGCATGCTGTTATGTTGCCTATTTTCTAGTTCTCAGTTTAGAATCAGTTGGATCAGCTCCTAAACTTGTGAGCTCGACCCCTAGAGGTAAGTATGAGCTATGTTTGTCTATATTATGTTGTTTTTCAGTCATTAGCATGGTTGGACTCTTGAGAAAGCCTTGAGCTTCATTGTACACTGATATTTTCATTTTGGCTAAGGAATTGAGACCAGGATTTGCAGCACTCTTTGGGATTCATGTGGCAATTTGTATTGGTACAATGCTTCTCTTTGTAATTGTGAATTTTGTTTATGTATGCCATCGTCTATCTTATTTCTTCTGAACTAAACAAACAAGAGTGTAAGTAGAATTCATTGAAAGTGCAATGCTCTACTTGACGTTTTCTTTAGTTGTTTGATGTTTTCAGCTGTTTGGGGAGGATTCATGATTTCCCTTGCCCTCTTCAACACGTCACCTATCTTTTCCCTCCATCTCATTAAAATTTAAGTGCCAAAACGATCGCCTACCTTGCCCCATCAAGATCTCTGTAGAACTGAGCCTCAATCCTCGCGCCCCAAAATTTTCTTTCCCCTTGATTCCAGCAAAAACCCCTAAAAAAATCAAATCAAAGCCTTGTACTTAATACCTAGCCTAAGATCAGTATTTCTATCAGTCATCTCAAGCCCCATCGATCATTATTTGCTGAGATTGACCCAGAGAGAGCCCTCTCCTGTCCTCGTAGGGCTAGCTACAAGGTTGAGCATGGTTTGATGTTGGCCCTAGATCCTATCTTTTCAGCCTGAGGTAAATCTAGGCCCTAACACATGTGAGGGTTATTTATTTATGGAGTAGTCTAACTAGTCGACTATTTCCCTTATATTTTTGTGCCCTCATACCACCGATGATTATCCTCTACAACCTCAAATTTATTTGTGATGCTAGCTGTCTATTCAATCATGACATTTTTTGCCTGGTTCTATTACCGTCTCCCACCTTTTACCAATGGCAAAAGTAATATTTTTACCTGCCACTTCAATGTCTTTAACACAACAATGATAATGCTAACCTAACTATGATAAGATAAAATTGGGTTACTGCAAGATGAATTGACACCACTATTATAGGGAATTATCGCAAATTAGTTTCAACAAAGAAAAACTACAACTGTGTTAACAACTATAGCTAAACAAAACTTTGTGAAGTTACTTAATTTTCTTTTTCTCCTTCAAATTTCGAGCATGATCGTTTAGATAAATTCACTGAAGTCAAAATTTTCTTTAATAAAAATCCTCATAATGCCTTTGCTTTTACCTGATAACTATAAATCAAATAATTGATGTACCCACACACCAAACACCAGAAGTACCCAGAGACAATAAAAACCATGAGTGAATCCCATGAATAACATGGTTGTCTTTGCAAGTTTAAAGAATTGCATTGGTAGCAACACTAAACCCCAGTCGAGCGCATTCCGCATATCTTGTTTAACTCCTCTCGTCTACAAATGTTGTTGGTACTGGTGTAACTTTTCAATGTCCTAAATAATAATCCATTACTATTTCATCTTGAAGCTCCCATATATTTATCTAAACAGTAAACAATACAAGGAGTCTGCGATCAAATGAAATAGATGAATCAGTAATTCATACTTGTTGATTCAGGGGCTCCATCAATGGGAATGAGAAGAAAATAATCTCTCCTTGCATTTCTCTTCTCCTGATTTCCTTTCGTAGCAATGCTACTAGTAGGTACCAAAGTCATGTTATCCCTTCTACCATTATTCACATCACCCTTATTTTGATCCCCAACATCCTTATTGGTTCTCCTAGTGGGTTCTTCTTCTTTAATACCAAGAAAATGAGTACCCCTCCTTACAAGAGACCTGATAAATAATTTTGCATTCAATAAATTGATAAAACTATTAGAATTGACAACCTAGGCACTGAAATTAGTCATGGTCACTACAATCGCTGCAAAAAACATCGTTAAATTCTATGCTCAAGCTTATTCTTTCGATTTCGCTAGTATACGAATGATCCCATGGAAGTATCATACTGGGTAAATAATCATCATATTCAAATTTCAAATCTGTACTTTCAAGCCCACCATTATTTCAAATTTCAAATTTAAATTGGGTTGGATGGATCCATGGATGCATATGGATGGTGTCAAAAAAAAAAAATTAAATGGTGGGAGATGTTAATAGAGTTTTGGAATAGACAACTAGCAACACAAAGTAATTTGAGGTTGTTGGATGACAGTCACTGGTGGTAGGAGAGCGCAAAATACTAAGGGGAAATTGTCGACTAGTTAGACTACTCCTTCCTTTATGAGTTAAAATAGTATGTGTCAATCCCTCTCACAAAGTTTTAATAAAAATGGTTTATTCATAAGGTGTTTTTCCCCATGGAAAAATCATGACTTTCATTATAAAAAGGAAAATTACATGTTGAAGATGCTAGGTAGCATATGAGTTATCAGTGGTCTGGCCACTATCTGTGTTGTTGTCTCAAAAATATATGTCGATCCCATCAACGGGAGACTGCTATGAATAATTACATAGAAAGTTCAGTAATATATAGACATAAATATGCTATAATTAAAATATTTACAACCAAATTGTGTCATAAAATACTCAAAAATCAGGGCCCCTGGCCCCATCAAAATTTCCCATCCATGAATGGGCGGTGATAGTAGTTGTACGAGTCCATATCCTATTGTTCTTGGATCAACCGGACCCCCCTTGATAGGTGCATGGCTTCCTTGGATAGATTATTGGAAATTGGGTTGTGTTCCCTATATATATGGTGACAAGAAGATATGTCAAAATTTGTTCTCAGTCTCAAAGTACCATCCAATATGTGTCGTAGTGTGTGTGTGTGTGACAAAAAGTTTGTTGATCAAACCATTTAATAATGATCTGTGAGTCACCAAAAATCAGAAAATTTTGACATCCTTTGACAAACGCAAAAAATAGTAAATGTGAGAGAGATATAAGTTCTGCAAAGTTATTTGTACTCGACCCCCCCTTCACCCCCAAATCCCATTTGAATCCTATAGGATTGTGTGTGTTTGATATGGAGGAGTATGCCTCCCCCACATCCATGTTGTTGTGTTGATCCATCAAAATAAGCCCATGGCATATCATAATTAATTTTTTCAACTATGATGTTGCATGTAGGTGGATCTCGGGTTTAGTCCGGTAAACTTAGATATTCAATGGAGAGTGAAGCTATGATATTGGCCCAGCATGGTACAATATATGTGAATATTATATTGTTCCGTTGTAGCAAAATATACCAACAAACCATAACGTCTAGGTTATGAAACTTGTGTGTATGAGAAGTTGTCCACCATCAGTGCCATGCCTCCTAAGTATCCTGTCCTAGCTAATTATTATGAATCTGTAATTGTGAAGTTACCTTGATCTAAATGGAAGTAGTGGTTGTGCAATTTAGGAATAAGTGACCACATGTTTCCATTTCCTTATTGCACAATACGCACCAAGTCGGGCCATGAAATGTACGTTTAAGTAGGTTTTCTACAATAGGAACCTTATTCCGAAGGATGCACCACATGAACAGTTTTTCCCTAGGGGTCGCCTTCAGCTTCCATAGAATAACCTACCATCATTCTGATGCAAGGGGTTGGTGTTCAACATTAATAAGTATGTATCCATATTTGGGGGAGTATTTCCCATTTGGTGAGTGTGACCAAATTAGTTCATCCTCCCACTATGTAATCCGGACATGTGATTCCATCAATGTTGTTATATAGTTTTGCCAATTGATCTGCCAACATGGTGGGATATTCAGTGTGATGGTATTTTTCCATGCCTGCCAGAACATATTAGTATGCTCATGATCTGCGATATGTGCCATATTGGTGTGTCCTAAGTCCGATAGATTTTGTGTTAGCCTTGGTGGGAGTAAATTAGCATTCCCACAACCAATCCACGGGCCCATGCCAATCCGAAAAAATATTCCATTGCTAATTCTCCATGTCAATCCATCCCTAACATGGTTCAAAGTGTTGAGTACCACCCTCTAGACCATGGATATGTTGTTCCTGTCCCATGTAGGAAGCCTGATCCAGTCATGCAGATGTAATGGGGAAACATATTTCTGATAAATAACCTCTGTTGAAAGGTTCTTGGATGATAGGACATTACAACCCATTTTTGTAGCCAGATCACTAGCAAAGTAATCTAGATTCTTCAAAGCCCTTCCCCCCCATTTCTTTGGAAGAGTGATTTTATCCCATCTAACCCACGAAAAGGTGTGTCCCACTTGTTTTCCCCCCAGAGAAATCTGTAGCATAATTATTGCATTCTTTTAATAATGCCCTTTGGTATCCATGCCAAGGACATCCAGTAAACTGGAGTGGCCTCCCGGATATATTTGACGAGAATCAATCTCCCAACTCTAGACAACCACCTATGATGCCAGATGTTTAATCTTCTTTCAATTTTCGCAACCAACCATACTCAACCAAAAATCTGATAATTTGATGGTTTTAACCTGAAGCCCAAGTATTTGAGTCCCTTCTCAATCTGTAGAGTGATAAATGGGAAGTGTTGAAGTACTCAATGGATCTCATTTTGGTTGCACCAGAAGGTTTATAGGGTGGATTTATGATTGTTGCATTGCATACCTGTAGCGAAACATAATAATCGAAATGCGGCCGCAAATGTAGTGGAATCCCCTAATGATCCAATTATAAATATGAGAATGTCGTCCATAAAGAGGAGATGTCTAAGAATGAAATGGTTTGTGATCTCTATACCCCTCTGTCTACCCTGCATTCAATCCACTGAGATGAGTTTACTCATACATTCCATGATCATTAGAAAACATAGAGGGGGAAGTGGGAAACCTTGTCTCGGTCCTCTTTCTGCATGGAAGGAGGATGTTGATCCATTGATCAAAACACTATATGATACATTGGATATGAAACACATAGTCCATTGGAAGAATGGTAGAGGAAATCCAAGATGAGTTAATAGCATTCAAATGTATAGCCAGCTGGTGTGATCAAATGTTTTTTCCAAATCAATATTAATTATCATTCCTTTGAGGTTATTTTATTTGATGTAATGAAGGGCTTCTTTTGTTGTAGCCACTGCTTCAGGAATTTGTCGATGATCAAGGAAATAAAATTTCTTTGAAGATATATGCTTAGATAATATGGGCTTGAGGCAATTTTCTATTATCTTGGCAATTATCTTGTATAAGCAATTGCAAAGGGATATAAGCCTATGTTATTCAAAGCTCTATGGGTCATCAAAATTGGGAATGAGAGAAATAAATTCAGAGTTGAAAGCATCATACATTCGACCACTAGTCCGGCATTCTTCTATGATCTGAAGTGGCTCATGTCCAATCATGTCAAAAACAACAATGTAAAATTCGATCAACCATCCATCTGGTCCATGGATCTTATCTTTCTTAAACCACTTTATAGTGGCCTCTAATTCCCCCATGGATAATCGAGTAAGTAGTTATTCACTTGTATCTTGGTCCACATATTTGGAGAAAAGTCTAGCTACCCTAATGATCTCTGCAAGAATTGCCTCCAGAGGAGCTTTGAATAATCTCCCAAAATGCGAAATACCAAGATTGGCTAATTCATGGAAGGTCTTTGCATGAGTTCCCTTTGCATCCGCAAGTTGCTAGGTGGTATTAATGGCCCGATGCCTGTTTGCAACACAATGATAGAACTTGGTGTTCTCATCCCCTTCCTTTAACCACATGGCCCTGCTTCAGAGTGGCCAAGTTTCCTCCCTATCTTTCAAGATCATACTATGTTTGATCTCAAGTTGGATCAAATTTTCTTTAGCATCAATAGAGAAAAACCCTTAGCTCTCCAATCCACTCAATTGTTCAATTTCCAATTTAGTGTCTCCGAGGATCTGCTCATCTTTGATCATCATATTCTTTTCCCATTTAAATGATTTCTATTTTAGGATTACCATTTTATTTGCAAATATCTCGGAGGCTGATAGACCCGGATGAGCTGTAATGGATTTCAAATTCTGTGTGAACATTTGTATGTAGCTATCATATTTAAGGTGTTATATGAGTGGTGGTTATTTATAAATGTTTTTTATTTAAATATATTAAAGGATTTTTTAAAAGGAGTTTTAAAAAATGGGTTTTGCAAAGCTTATAAAAGGGATTTTTTGAAAATTTCTTTTTATATATTAAAGAAAAAAGATTTTATAAAAGGAAGGATTCTTTACTATTTGAAGAATATTTTTAAGGATGGCTTTATCTAGTTTCCAGTCACAATTTCCACCATTTATATGGAATAACTATGATATGTGGGTAGTTAAGATGGAGACAACATTAAAGGCTCATGATTTTTGGGAGGATGTCAAGTTTGGAGTTTTGGAACCTCGGAATGAAGAAAAATAATGAACCCTCACTAATGTAGAGAGGGAGAAATTGAGGAAAGAAAAAAAGAAGAATGCACAACCATTATAGCTTATCCAACAAGGTGTGGAGCAAGTAGTTTTCCAAAAGATTATGACTATGTCTTCAAAAAAGACAACATGGGGGATATTTTAGTTATAGAATACTAGGAATTATTATGAAAGTCTGTATATGAACGAAAGAGAGGATATCGATTCCTTCACGAATCAGGTTTTGACTATCGTAAACCAGTCAAAGATTTATGGCGATGACATTAAATATGAAACAATGGTTCATAACATCCTTAGATCTCTGTATACTAAGTTTGTTGTTGTAATAACAGTTATTGAAGAAGCCTAAGATTTGACAGCACTGGAAGTTGATAAAATTATGGGATCACTTCTATCCCATGATGTGAGGATAGACAAAAATAAGGATTCCATATTAGAAACCACTTTTAAAAGCTAAGTTTTTATCTTAAGAGACACAAGTTGAGGCAGAGGTAGACCAAGAGGAAGAAGAGCAAGTGGTTAGAGAGATGACAGAGAAGAGTAGGAGTAAGAAAATGGAAGCAATAATAGAAGCTTAAAAAAAATAAAAGAGTTGAAAAATCAAAGGTGAGATGTTATTATTGCAATAAATTAGGTCTCTATGATTGTGATTGCAGAAAGAAGATAGTTGATCAACGAAATCAAAGAGCTAATGTAACTACAAAGAAAAATAACTCCATGTTCCTAGCTTTCCATACCATGCATGAACCTTTTGATAAAGTTTGGGTATTAGAAAATGTATGGAGTAACCACATGACAAGAAATAAGAATCTGGCTGCAAATTTGGATCAATCTATGAAGACAAAGGTAAATTTGGGCACTGACAAGATTGTGGATATAAATGAAAAAAGAATGGTGAAGATTATGACCAAGTATGAGGAGCCAAAGAGAATCTTAGAGCTATATTATGTCCCTGGTCTCAAACATAATCTAATAATTGTTGGTCAATTAATGGAGAAAGGATACAAAGTTATTTTTGAGGGACAAGATTGCATTATATATGATAAGGCCCCAAGCATGAAATTTATAGCCAAGGTGAAGATGACAAGGAATATATTGTTTCCTCTGATAATGAATTACAAAGATCAGGTCAGTTCTTTTATGATTGCATGTTCTGATGATTATTAGTTATGGAAATTTCAGTTTGGACATTTTAATTTCTCTGGTTTAAGATTATTTTAGCAGAAATAGATGGCTATAGGATTACCTCCCATCAAATAACATTCTAGTACTTGTGAGTGTTGTATGTTGGGAAAGAAACACCATGAAAGTTTACAGAAAGGAGTTGCATACAAAGCAAACAAATCACTAGAGTTAGTTCATACATACTTGTGTGGACCTATGCAGACTCAATCGACTGGTGTAAGCTGTTAGTTCCTCGCATTTATTGATGATTTCAGCAGAAAGACATGGGTTTATTTTTTAAAGTAGAAGTCTGAAACTTTTGCAAAGTTCAAATAATTCAAAGCCTTAGCTAAGAAATATAGAGAATATCATATCAAAGTATTGATATCATATTGTGGTGGATAATATAATTTGAAGGCATTCCATGCTTATTGCAAACAAGACGTAATCAAAAGGAAGTTTACAACTGGATTCACACCATAATAGAATGGTTTAGCAGAGAGAAATAACATAACCATTATGAGCATGGCAAAAAACATGTTGAAAGGAAGAAACTTATCTAATGAGTATTGGGAAGAAGCAGTTGGATGCACTATTTATGTGATAAACATATCTCCTACAAAGCATGTGATGGACATAGTGCCATAAGAAGCATGGCTGGGTATGTCTTACATTGTATCTCATCTTAGAGAGTTTGGATGTGTAGCATATGATCATGTACCTAAAGAGCTAAGAGGCAAGTTGGATGATAAAAGTGACAAATGCATATTTATTGGTTATATTGAGCAATCAAAAGTTTATAGATTGTATAACCCTATCACCAAGAAGACTATAATCAACAAAGATGTTGTGTTCAAGGAACAAGAGTCGTGGAATAGGAGTATAGACAAAACAATATATGTAAGAGTGCCATTGATGGAAGAAGAGGATGTAGCAGAAAATGAGCGGCAGGGATCACAAGAGAAGACACCAAACAAAGTTGCACTAGCAAGGAATCTAAGATTTTCTTAACAACATGGATCTTCAAGCATATCAATAGATCAAAATTCTCCTAGCTATCAATGAGGTCAAATTTGGATGTTAGTTCAATTTTTGCATTGTTGTCATTTCAACCTTCATGGTTTGAGGAAGCTATTAGAGATGAAAATTGGGTGCAAGCTAGGGATGACGAAATAGAGGCTATTGAGAAGAATGATACTTGGGATTTTGTTGATTTTCCAAAAGATAAAAATCTCATTGATTTTAAATGGGTCTACAAGACAAAGTAAAATTAAAATGGATAAATTAACAAATTTAAAGCAAGACTTGTAGTGAAAGGTTTCTCGCGGCAACCATTAATAGACTTTGGAGAAACATTTTATCGAGTAGCCAAATTGGATACTGTAAAAGAAGTTTTAGCCACAACAACTTAGAACAAGTGGAAAGTGTATCAGATGGATGTGAAATAAGCCTTCTTGAATAGAATTATAGAAGAAGAAATCTATGTGAAACAACATCCAGTTTATGAAGTTGAAGGTCATCAAGACAAGGTTTACATATTAGAGAAAGCACTATATGGACTCAAGAAAGTGCCAGTAACTTAGTATAGTAGAATTTATGCTTACATGGTCAAGAATGGATTTGGCAGAAACAACATTGGACCAAACTTATACACAAAGGTAAATGGGCATGGAAAATTTTTCACTGTTTATTTGTATGTGGATGGCATGATTTATATTGGAGATCTTGAGTCAGATGAGTTTAAAACAACAAATAAAACAGAATTTGAAATGACAGATCTTGGTCATATGAAATATTTTCTTGGAACAGAAGTTAAGCAATCAAAGAAAGGAATTTTTATTTGTATAAATAAGTATGCTAAAGAATTTCCAAAAAGATTGAGGATGGAAAATTGCAAACCTGCTCCTACACTAGTTGTAATAGGTACAAAATTAAGTAAGCATGATGAAGGATTAGATTTCAATCCAAATCTATTCAAAATATTGGTTTGAATCCTTGTGTATTTCATAGCTACACGACCAGATGTTATGCAGGACGTTAGTTTGATTTCTAGATTTATAGAGTCTCCAAAAGATTCACATTAGAGAGGAGGAAAAAAATTATTAGATACATAGAAAAAAATATAGATGGTGGAATATTTTATGCAAACACAAAGAAGAAAAATTTGGTTGGATATACTGACAGTGATTTTGCATGAAGTTTGGATGATAGGAAAAATACTTCTAGTTATGTGTTTCATCTTGGTTCATGTGTGATATCAAGGGAATCTAAAAAGTATTATATTGTGACACTTTCATCAGTAGAAGTAGAATATGTAGCAACAACATTAGCAACATGCCATGTAGTATCGTTACAAAGAGTTTTGGATGGGCTTTAGCAGAAACAACAAGGATCAACAACAATCTATTGTGACAACACCTCAACCATTGCACTATCTAAACATTGTGTGTTTCATCAAAAGAGAAAACATATTGATACAAGATATCATTTTCTTAGAGAACTTGTGAGCAATGGAGAATTTTATTTAAATCCTTTTAAATCAAGTGATTGATCGGTTAATATATTCACTAAGCCATTAGCAAAAAATGTATCTGAGTTTGACAAAGGAAACTTAAGTGTTGTAAGCCTAGCTTAAACTAGCAGGAAACTTGAGCCTTAGACTAACATGCATGTTTGAGTTGTCATGAGTCATGTCTTAGTTTAGTGGTCATAATTAAGGGGGAGTATAAAAGATAGCTAATTACTCTCACATGAAGAGTAGTCTAAATTTAGAGATTGAGTTAACTAATGTCAACGAGAGATAACTGAGTCAAGTGTGAGTAAGTTCGAGTCTAGTCTTATATTTGGTAAAGTAAAATTTAGAGCATGTTTATATGTTGAATTTACTTTGAGTGAGTCGCTAGTTGAAAAAGTATAAATACCCTTCATCAGGTTCACTGTAATCATCAAGTTTTATGTGATCAATAGACAAGAACAACAACTCATATTGTTTTTGTATATCAAATTTGTGCCTTTCCTCTCTTACCTTTCCAACAATGAGAACAAAAAACAATGTAATCTACGCACCTTGATTTCAACCATGTTACTTTTTGCTAGAGCATATTGACTAGCTTGTAAAAGACTGTTTTGAAGTTTGCACCAGTCGGTAAATAGCCTATAGGAATGTGAAAATAATGTGGTATATGCCCATTCGTTCAGCTACACATCACTCCATAGTAATCCGTAGATGGTGAATAAACAATCTCATTAAATTCATCATCGTTCAACTTTGCATCACTCCACAACGAATAAACATTCTTGTTAAATTCTTCATCTTTGCAGTTGATGAGTTTCTCATCTTTGTAGTGTATAAAGAAAGCATACAATGATGAAAAGTAATTCGCTCTAAGGAAGATATTATAGGTGCATTTTAAGATGGATTTTGAATCATTAGAAATGCATAACCATTATTTTCCTGCAACAGTTCTAACAATTCTACTACAACACCTTCAACAGTGACAATGTCCACGAGGATGGAATGCTTCCCTCCATACAAAACATATTGCCTTTAAACACAGTGACGGAGTATGACCACCTCATTACGCGAATAGTCCTATTTTTTTTCTATGAACTTATCATTATGTTGATACTTGTGACGTTATTGGACACTGATAGATCAATATCTCTTTTATTTATTTTTTAATTGATCATAAAATAGGTTGGCATCTTTTTTTTTGAATTTTTACATTAATCAATGGAATGTTAAATATTCACTCTCATTTATCTCTAAATATATATGTTATAAAGTCTCAATGTTACAAATGATAGATAAGTATTTTGATAGTTATAATTAACCATTTAATTTATATTGTTGTGATCTGCGTACATCAACCACATTTACTAATGTAGTTGTGATAGATTATTAATTTAAATATAATATGAAATCTAGTCTTCAACCAAATATCTACAATATAGTCTTAATAATTTATTTAGATTTTATAAAAAAAAAATAAAGTCCTTTATAAAATAAGATAATATACCCACACCAATGATAATCAATATCTTAACAAAGATGATAGAGTATGTACACATTCTTAAACTTTAGCAATAAAATTTTATGTCCCTTGTCACACAAACAAATGAGTATCATACACCTATTTGGTGTTTGGCTTTGTAGTAACCTTACAAATAGATTATTTATTATGATCATGACAATGAAGATGATCATAAAGATTAACAAAAAACACGCACTCTCAAATTACCCCTAGATAAACTAACATGCCTCAAAATCTAGGGAAAGGAAATGGAAAGGGAATTTAAATAATTGTGTTGATAAAGAGAAGATACGCATTTTTTTGATGGTTCATGAATAATTAATAGAGGATTGAAAAGTAATAATTAATGAATAAGTAGAGTCAATAGTGCCAAAAAAGTAATTATAGGTAGTGGATATGGGCCACTCAGAGTGCATTTATTATAATCCACTTTTTTCTTATAACCCCAAACTAATAAATTAAATATGAGGAATGTTAGTGTTGGTATCTTCATCCCTCCGTTGGTGATCAAAATTTATCTTTTTGCATGCATAGTAGGTGTCCTATCCGATCAGCTGCATTCGCTTAGGATCATGGATCATTTGATGGTAGTGGTTCATTATCAAAATTTCCCTCATGGTCTTTACCTGCTGGCCTATTTTCACATGTTCAGGTCATTTACAGTTTTTTTGTCATTACATTTGCAAAAATCATCTTTAGAGTTTTAGGTCTCATTAGGTCTAGGGTTTGTCACCATGGTCAGCAAAAGCTCAATAAAGGGTCAGCAGGCACATGAGGAGGTCTAATAAGTTCACAAAATCAAAATTTTCAATGATGTTATGGTCCATAAGTGGTTTTTACCTCAAAACTCTGTTTTGAGGTAAAAACAAAGTTTTTATTTCTATGTACAAAATTTTATGTAATTTTAATTTTTCTATATGTAATAAGTTCAAAGCTGCTACCCTTGCTCACCTTGCCAACTCCATCCACTGCAGACAAAAACACAAGCATCAATGCATCAATTATCAAATGATTAAGAAAAGTCAATTTCAATGGTAAAACATAGTTCAAAACCAAAAGTGACTTTGACATTAGAAAAGTGGGTTTGAGATGAGTAAAAATTTAAAGTCATTCATATTTAAAGTGAAGGAGGTCCTCTTTATCATTTCATTATGCAAAAATATTCTTAGAGAGCAAAAATCGTGATTTGGGAGCCAAAGAGACAAAAACCCTGTTTTTCAAGGAAACTTGGCCTAACATTGCGCATCAGAGGTAGTGCGCTACGTATCATGCTGGAACTGCGCATCAGAGGCAAACCTGTAGTGTTATTTTGAACTGGCGCTGCACATCTGGAGGGCACTGCACATTGGGCCAAGCGCGTTGCACATCAGTCCAGATTTTTCTAAATCATTCCAAATCATGCCATAACCCTCAAATTTGCTATACTTGCATTCTACAAGTAAGTAAACAACATCCTACAGCTGAATTTGTGTTCACTCGTGTTCTTCATGAATCCTTCAAGTTTAAAATGAAACCCTATTTTCTCTTCACTGTTTTCCATTTCGTTGTGAAAATTTCATTCCATCATCACAAAACATCATTGAACCCATTTTCACTATTTTATTACCCTAAAACACTCCATTTATCCCATTTTCCCATATCTCACTCCATTAAAGCAACTAATTCCCTCATCAAACCCTAAATTCGTCAGTAAACCCTAATTTCCCAAAACTATTCCCTCCATTCTCGAAATTCATTTCCCAAGAGTAAAATCTCTTCATACTCATCACCATTGTCCTCTTTCATCCCTCTTTCATCATCCTTTTTCCACCATACCTTCATCTCATCATTTTCCTAAGACAAGCACTATGGTAAGAAACATTGACTCAAGCTATGAAGAAGAAACACAAAGTGACAGTTCAAGAGACAGGAATGTACAACCTAGGAGACCTCACAAGGGTGGGAAAATAATCAGAGAGGAGCCTATTAGCATTGCTGAACTTCTTGCTTGTTCTCTTGCCACCACTTGTTTTAGATACCAATCTTGCTTTGAGTTTTGTGAGATGGTTGAGAGGGTTAAGTATCATCATGAATTAGCAAGGCAATTTGTCATCAACATGGACGACAATATGGTACAGCTTGTCGGCATGAATTTTACTTTTTCACTAGCCATTTTTGCAGAAGAAACTAGGATGCCAGATGTGGGGGAAAGATGGAACAAAAGATAGAATATCAGCAAACAAAACTATGAACCCTACATTAAATCCAAATATCATAGTAAATTGAGTAGGGTGTTTCCTTTTAAGTTTTTGGAGGACTGATATGTGCCACTAATGAAACTCATCACTAAATACTTCACATGTGAGGGAAGGTTCTCTAGACTCTATGTCTATCATATAAGATTGCTTATGCATTTTACCAGGGTTAGAATGATGAGTATACCATACTTCATTTGCAAAAACAGAGAGAGGATGAATGTGCTTGCAAAGAGAAAACCATACCCACAATAGCTTAATAGCATTTATCACTTTGTTGTCATCAAGATTATTATTGTGCACCAGCTCACTCAGTTAGGAGTGCCATGGGAAACCCTCATTGCCCATGAGATCTTCAAAGGGCCTCAAATTTTTATAGAACCTCATGAGGAAGGTGGACCTTCCAGGCAACAAAGACAGCATGAAAGAAGAACTGAAGAGGCTCATATTCCTGTGTTTATAACTTATGAAAAAGGCACAAGAAGACTTTTTGCAGCAACCAAACGAGTATTATCTCCACCAGGGGTGGAAAGGGTCTCGTTCTCTTCACCGGACAATAGGAAAATGCTATCTTCACCTGGGGTGAAAGGGACTTTGCATTATTTTTCAGCAGAACAGGTACAGGACAGAGGAAAATAACCATTGCATAATCGAGGGCCTTCTGAAGGACAAGATAGAGATTTTGTTTTGATTCAGGAAGAGGACATTGATTTGGGCTCCAAAAGCTCAAGACTCAATGAGGTCATAAAAGAGAAATAAGCTGACATCCATGCCTTACCACTTGACCTTGAGAGGGCTAAGTGGATTATCAACTTCCTTGAGCAAAAAAACAAGCAGCTTACTGACAAACAAAAACTCTTGAAGCTACAGATCATCAAAGAAAACCGACAAAAGTCCAAGAGGGCAAAGGGCAAGCTGACATCCATTGAACAAAAAGACAATGACTAGTAATATTTGTTGGGGAAGTTTAACATTCACTTGGAGAAGCTTCTTGAGAAGGAAAACAAAGAGAAGAACATGATGCACCACATGGCTTATCACTACTTGGCCCGGAATAAGATTTGCAAGACAAGGATAAAAAACCTAAAAGCCAAGTTAAGGAGAGCCTTAAACGCCAAAAAGGAGCAAGATAAACTTATAATCTTGGTTGAAGCTTCCTTGGCTTAGAAAAGCAATTGATAAGCTTTCCTCTTGCCAATTTTGAAGCATTTTGGAGAAATTTTTGTCATTTCCTAAATTTTAATTGCGAAAAACAAGAAATTTCCTCTAATGCCCAGTGCCAACATTGATCCGGTTGGGAATTTCGAGGAATGGATTAAATTTTTGGATTCCTCATGAAAAAATATGAAAACCCAGAAAGTTTCATGAATTTTGGAGGAGTTCTGGGTCACCTAAAGGGCAAAAAACACCTAAAAAATGCCCTTTCTGCCACTTTTTGGACCCACAGGAAGCAGTCTTGGGAGAACTGATTTTTGAAGGGGAAAATGGACACCAAATCCAAAATTTCCACTTGTCTTATAAATTAGACAGATAGACCTTTCCAACAAGCCATCTTAGAGAAAATTGGGTGAAGGGGAAGGCCTTCAAACTCAACTTGGAAAAGGCGTTGCGCATTAGGCAAAATTTTGCCAATTTTGCTCAAAAACTCAGATTTTCGCCTAGTTTTCTACCAGTTTGACTTTTTCTTCTCTCATGGTCAAATTCATGATGTAATATGATGTAAATTGATGTACTATGATGTAAAAATGATTAAAAATGACTTAAGGAGGTAGATACATCAGTTTTAGGTGGTTTTGAGCTGAATGAAACAGTTTCCATGGTTTTAGAGGCAAGTTGTTCCACTGCCTATTTTTCAGTTCCTAGTTTAGATCTTGTTGAAACAACTCCTTGACTTATGGATTCGACCCCTGATGGCTAGCATAGGTGGTTTGATGCCTATATCTTGTACTTTCTTAGTCATTTGTCAGGGTTGGACTCTTGTGGATGCATTGAGCTACTTTGTACATCACTTTTGCAGTTTGGCAAGGAAATAAACCAGGGTTTTGTAGAATTTTGTGGGATTCTTGTTGTTGAAAATGAAACAAGATGATGGAGCTTAGTGGAAAGGAGTCTTCTTCACTAAGTAGGCCCGCAGGCTATTTTTGGCGCAAAATGTATTTTTAGACTATGTCTATTTTTAGACATATGGATCATGGTCTATGAGTTGCAGGATGATGTTTATGGATGATTGGTCATGTTCGGAAAAATAGATGGACTTCTATTTTTTGGTTCACAGTGGAGTGATCAAAGCCTATTTTTAGAATGCTAGGCTAAAAATAGAAATAGTCAAATATTATTAGCCCTTCGTAATATTTGGACTCTAAACATTATCTTATTCTCTTGGAGCACTTCAGTTCGAGGTACGGATGTGACACATGTCGCTGAAAAAAGGAATCACGTGGTTTCTTATGTGTTAGTTGAGCTATTGCATGGAGGACTTCAGTTAGAACTCATGCATGTGAGTTCTGTGGAGTTGGATGTGGAGTTGATGGAGTTGTGTTCAGTTTGACTTAGTTGAACTAGTTGTATTTAGTCTAACTAAAGAATACACTAGTGATGAGTTGTGTGAATTGATTTTTAATTAATTCACTAATTATTAACTCATAAAGAAACTAAAGAATACATCAGTTAACTCAGTGCATGGACAGTTCAACAGAGACAGGTGTTAGAGGTAAGTGAAAGGGTGAGTTGTGACTATCAGTTGTGCATGAGATTTTGCACATGCATGGATTGAGTAATGCCAATGAGGATTGCACAGTGTGGGCCAATATCAAGGCAATTTTAACTTGTGCTCACGTTATTTCTCTTGCAGGATTGTGCAGTGGAGGCAGGCAAAGCAGCAGAGGAGATTTGAACCTGTGACTTGTTCGGATCTGAGCTAGTTTTGTGTGTAACAGGTGGAGATAGTATTGAGTACTTGTGAGGAGTATTGTACTATGTATTGTTACATGTTCTCTATCATTATAATATACAGATAGTGTGGGCTTTTCAGCTGTATGCTTTCCCCGGGTTACATACTGTGTTAATGTGTGCATGCGATTGATGTTTCATTGATTTTAATGCTGCTAAATTGATGATCAATGTAGAGGAGGTTATGTATTGTGCATGTATTCCACAATAGTGTATAATCGAGATAATCTATGTGAATAAGTACTTAATTATTCAAAATTTCTACACTTGTGGTAATGTGAATTAGCATAGTTTCCTTCTCAGTTACTCAGTTTATATTATGTTTGTGTGTGCCATCATCTCTCTTATTCTGCATAACTAAATGAATCAAGTGTAAAAGGTAGAATTCATTGATGTTTTAGTGCTTTGCCTTGGGATTTATTTAGTTTTACATGTTTTCTACTGTTTGAAGAGGACTCATGACATTTTCATGCCCTCTCCAGCTCCTCACCAATATTTAGACTAACCATTTCACTCATTTTAAAGTGCTAAAACACCTACCTACCTCGCCCCACAGAAACCTCTACAAATCTATATTGATTTCTTGGACCCAAAGCTGCCTTCCTCATTTGATCTAGCAAACAACCATTAAAATCAATCAAAATCCTCTGAGCATATACCTAGCCTAAAATTAGTATTCTTATCAGACATCTCAAGCCCTATTTACCATATTTTCTTTGAGATTGACAAGGAGGGAGCCCTCTCCCGACCTGGTAGGGTTAGCTACTAGGTTAAGCATGGTTTGATGTTACCCTAGACCTGCCTTTCTCAGCCTAAATGTACAAAAAACTCTTTCATTTTATTCATAGGTGTCATGAATTGGAATATTTGACTAGATCTTTACAGCTTATTTTTACAGATTTAAATTTTTAATGATTTTCTATTTTAAAGATTATTTTGTGGCACATATTCTGAGCAAGTGAAACCAAATTTCCAAAATTTGAGAGATGTTTTTCTCAAAATGACCTTATCTACAAAAACCTCTTTCAGTTTTGTAACAGGTGCTATGGTTCAGGAGATATGAGTTCATCTTTGACACCTAATTTCAGAAATTAGGTCCGAATTTAATGTAACTGATTCTATTTTGAAGAATATGGTTGAGCTCAATTCCCTTAGTACAGGGATGAGAAAATTGTATATATTTTATGAATTTCAGAGTGTAAGGGTTGGATTTTGGCAGCAGAGAGGGGCTGCTTGGGATTGTGTAAAGTTTTTCTTGAATATTATTTTAATGAAGCAGTTTCTGCCCTTTAGATCTGGGATCCATTATGGTGTTTAATGTGCAACATGTTTTTCTTGTAAATTCATTTCCATGCTTTGTTTTTTTTGCTAATTTCGTTACAACATTCTCTAAGGGAAGTGTTAGGAATTCATCCATGCATGATTCTCCTTTCACAATGATTATGTTGTTTAATGTAGTGGTTATCTTTTGAAAATCCATCATCTGTTAGATGCTTTGTTGAGTAATCCTGTGTTTCTCTTTCTCCTAAAGTTGTCACTGTAGATCCATCCCCTGATTGATGCCTGCAGGGTAGCGGGCTTTCCCCGATTTTCTTATCTCATTTGCAATCTTTTATCTGGCTAAACATTGCACTTACTTTGCCCCAATTTTGCTGGTGGAAACTAGTTTCGAATCCATAGCCCAATGGTCCCTTCTCTTGTTGTTTTCGACCCACAACTTTTAAATCAAATCCCTGCACTCCATAGCTAGCCTAAATTTTCGTTTATGACAGCCACATATTGTTGGCAAAGAGAGAACCCTCTCTGGTCTGGTAGGGCTAGATGCCAGACCAAAAGCTTGGTCTGTGGTTACCTCAGAGTTTCCTTTTCTCAACCTTGAGGTTAATTCTGAGTGACAACAAGGAATACCCTATATTTCTCCTCCTATAACATGTCATTTTACTAGTATTCGAATTGCATTCAACATGGAATGAATGGAGCTTCGCCATAGTAGTACTCTAAAACTTTGTTGAAGATTTTTTATATTGAATTTAGATGGAATATTTATGAGGCTAAGGGAATAATTCCATGGATGATAATTTCATTAACACAAAATATGCATATATGCAAGATGGTGTCTATTCGTTTCATGTGCAATGAAGAACTCTTGGTATTCCTCATGACTCCTCATTTTGTCTACCTAAAATTATGTAAAAAAAATACAGTAACACAAAAATCCTGAAGAATTATGTGTCCAATATTTCCTACTTTAATCCAAAGGAATGTTTGTGAGTCTAAGCATCATTCTAAGCTTTCCTCTTTCAAACACTTTCATGAAGATGTCCATAATTATTTCATTTGTGGAACAATGTCTCAAGTGAATAGTCTTTGCGTTTACGTGATATCGAATCAAATGATACTTTGTGTTGATGTGCATGGTTCGATCATGGAATTTGGGATTTTTTGCCAACTTGATTACAAAAGTATTGTAAACCAAAAGAGGAGTAGTATTCACTTGTTTCTCCTATAGATCTGCAAGTATTTTCCTAAGCCACACAATTTCCTTTATTGATTCTACAATTGCCACATATTTTTCCTTTGTTGTTGAATTTTCTAGAACTAGGTGTTAGCATGACTTCCAAAAGGCACTTGTTGATCCAAGACTCATGATATAACCTAAAGTTAATGCTCCATTTGATTTATCCCCATCGATATATGGATCAAAATATGCTATAAAGTTGAAGTCACACACCTCGAAATAATTGAGTCCAAAATCTTGAGCTCCTTTCAAGTATTTGAGAACTCTTTTTCAGTAGAATAATGTCCTTCACAAGGGTTTTCCATAGGCCTAGAAATAATCTCAAGCAAAAGAGAAACTTTTAGTCTAGTAATGGTAAGGTAGATGAGACTTCCCAAAAGTTGTCTGTAATTGGTTTCATCCTCAAATTCATTCCCCTCTTTTTATGTGATCTTCAAATTCTATTCCATTGGAGTAGAAATAGGGTTTCGTTCATCCATGCCAAATTTGTTAAACAATTCTCTAGTGTAATTATTTTGGGAAATGAATATGTACTTTGGAAGTGGAGCCACTTCAATTCCTAAGTAGTGGTGAATATATCCCAAATATTTCATCTCAAATCCAATCTTCAACTCTTTCTTTATGGATGAAATATAACTTTCATTGTTCCCTATCATTAATATATCATCTACATACATCAAAAGATATACAAAATATTTTGCAACTTTCTTGACAAAAAAAATTGCATCATCAAGATTAAAGTATATGAGATTAAATTTCATAAGATGCTCGATTAAATTTTCATACCAAGCTTGTAGCGTTTATTTCGGGACATATAAGGATTTAATGAGTTTGGACACTTTTTATTATTGTCCTGATCAGGACTTATGCATGAACACAACATAATATAGATATAAACATAAAAATGGATGTGCAAAAAGAATAAAACTTCATTTCATTAATATTAAAGAACTGAAATATGCTTACATACATAATGGAAATAAACTAGCTTGGGTGATTGTAGCTTATCTCTGAGAAGAGATGTGGCAGCTACATGCCTCTGAAATGCGTTAAAATGAGGCTCGAAGGCCTATTTGTTATTGAGAAATAATGGAAAAACATGAACATCAAAAACCTAACCCTATGAGATGAAGCGCCAAAACTATGGGCCCCATTTGGGTAAATTGGTACATTAACTTCCTGGGGACATAACTTTTGCATACGATCTTTGTTTGATCTGGATTTAAACAGGAACGCAATAAAATACATAGATAACCATAAAGACAAATATGCAGCAGAAATAATACTTCATTTCATTACTGTAAAATATTGAAATATGCTTACATTTAGAAATGGAAATAACCCAGCTAGGGCGATGGTAGCTTATCTCTGAAAAGAGATGTGTCGGCTACATGCCTCTGAACTGTTCTCCAAAAATTATCTTACAATGAGGCTCGAGGGCCTATTTATTGTTGAGAAACAATGGAAAACCCTTCACATTCCAAAACCTAACCCTAGAAGATGAAATGCCAAATTGTGGGCCCTGCTTTTGGGTAAGTTGGTACATCAACTTCCCGGGGTCGCGAATTGGTCGTACTATCTCTGTTTGACGTGCATCATAGCCCGTTGGAAATATGGACTACAATGAAAAAGATGATTTTTAAACAGGAAAATCGCTGGTGGTGGATTTCCCAAAAAAACATCGTTTAGGGCCTCAAAACAACTCTGAAAGTTTAGTACCCGAAAAACTGCTAAAAATAGTAAACTGTGCTATAATTAAGGAAACAAAAAAACTGAAAGAGACAGTTGTGGGGGTCCAAATGGGATAGGTGGGTGGCCACCAACATCCACCTGGATCATTCCTCCCCCCTTAGGAAGCAATGGTCCCCATTGCGTTGAGTTCCTCCCTGAGATGAGGAAGCTTCTGCTGAGCTGGGTCTCTGGTGAGCTGTTCTGCAATCTTTGATGTGTCCAGAAATGGTGGGGAGCATTTTTATAGATATTTTTGGGCACTGCAACCCCAAGCATAAAATTTCCATAAACCAAGGGCTCCTAAGTCCCTAGAAGTGTTGTTCTAACCCCTAAAGGAACAAGGTCAACTGATTACAACTTCTCCCAGAAGTTCTCCATGAAAGACTGCTCAGAACTGGTCAAAACAGGATCATTTCACCTGCTCCATAGGCAAAGTGCATTGCATCTCACCTAAATACACTCTGTGGGTGTGTTTCATTTCAAAAATCCCTTCTATGGGGTGCGATGGGCGAGAAGTGACAAATGGCAGTGTCAATCCACGAGGTGGAGAGGCATGGAATCTTCCAGAAACTTCTCCTGTGACACTTGCCTCTCTGAATTCGACCAAGGATGAGTAAGAGATCATCAATCTCCAAGTGGAAGCAAGAAATATCAGAGGGAAGACACTAAACAAATCACAAGCTGACTCATCCCCCTTACAGATATCTATATATGGATCCCTCATCCCAGAGATCCAGAGGCTGGAATTTTGCATCTTGTAAGGAATTGTTGTTGGTTTCTTGAGACAACATCATAGTGTTGGGTGATCTAAGCTTTGTATGAGGTGAAGAAGGGCTTACTTGCTGAGAGGATGATGCTGGGTCAGAACAACTGGTTGTAACTCCCTTGGCCCTTTCTTGATTATCAATAAAAGCTATTCAAGTTTTCCTCCATACTCTTGTGTCATTTATGTTTTATGCATTTGTATGGTCAATTTACATCTGATCCTAGATTGTTTATGATTATAGATCCATGTTCTTGTATAGTGTTGTGCTACTCTGATTCTATAGGTACTCTGTGAAGCTGGGCGTACAAGGAAGGAAGTAGCAAAGGACTATCAGAAGAGAGAGGAATCAAACTAGGAGCCAAGCGCAAGATAGAGGTTGGTCTCCCTTGTTCCTCTCTCATCTATATTTCATAAGGGAAAAAGGAAAGTAGCTTTACTCTGTTTGTTTCTAAGGTAGCTACCACACCTTAGTGGGATAAGCAGTTCTGTATAGACACTTTTCCCCGTAACAAAATGGCGACTCCGCTGGGGAGCGACTAGGTTGTTTGTTTATGTACCATGTTGTTTATTTTATAAACTTACAGACGGAGCCTGAAGTCGAGCCAGGTAGCTTTCGAACTGCATTTGCTATGCAAATTCAAAGTAGATAAATGCCGCTTCAGTCAATCTCCGGGTTTTGTTTATGAATTAAACAACTGATTTAAAAACTCTCTAATTGCCCTTGTGGTGGCTCTAGTAACCTCCTTAGATCTACCCCTATTGTTGATTTACTGATTACCACTTGCTCAGCCAAAATCCCTGAACTGAACTGCAAACTGTGACCTGGAACCCAAATAAAGTCTCGTCCCTGGCCCAGCGCAGCCTCCGTTCTGTGAATCTGAAATTCAGCGAACTTCCCGAGTGTAGTAGGTGCGTTGCATTTCAAGTTCACTGTGTTACAGGTGTGCTGATCAGACTAGGCATTGTTCCTCAGTTTTGGTTTCTGTGATTCATTCTTTTCAGTTCTATTCATGAGTTTTTCTTCCTGTAGTCAATATACCTCTATTTGAAACCCCTTTTCCTTGCTGTTATTCCGCCTCCATTGTGCAAAGAACTGTAAATGTTTTTGTGTATTTGTTGAGTCATTTTCAGTTCTCCTTTGCAAAAAAGTAACGTAGTTGTACTGTTGTTTCTTGATTTGAAAGTGTCACAAGTGTTGTTTTCAGTCATAGGAGAGAGTTTGGTTGCTCTTGATAGTCGATTACCCTATTACTATTGTATTTGGTCTGAATTTGTAGTTTTTCTAGTGTCGAAAGCAAGTATTCATTTCCAAATCGCAAAGTGTTGTGAGTGTCTTCATTTTTTATTTTGAAAAGGAACTTGTTAGTAATTGTCTCTTGAAAAGTAATTCAGATTTGCGCATTAGCTTTCTTTTTATCATTCACATATTAAGAAGGCTGAAAAAAAATACATGCATGTGCATTTGCATTTAGACTGTTTGATTGGTTTGATTTAGGACAGTGCATATAGTGTGTGCTCTTTGCTCTTTGTTGAAAGAATTCTGTCTTTCTTTCCTTAGTAGCTAGGATTTTCATTGCACAAAGAAGATAAAAGATTGTTTATCATCTTAGGTTGCATTTTAGGAATTGTACATCTACATCATGCGGTGAACTTGAAAGGGAAATTTCTTAAGCAAGATCAACTATAAAATAAATTTAATGAATCTAACAACGCTTTGGAACCTAACGCACAACATCTAGAAGTCTAGGCTAGAGACGTATTCCGGCGTCGTAAAGCCTGGTAACTATTGTTCTCACTGATGGTTGGGTGATTCCTCCACTTTGAGACGATAAGTGCCAGTACGGACTTGTGCTCCCACGTACCGTCGAGTATATTTTGGGAGACCACAATAGGTTTAATCTTTTATTCATAGGAAGCCGTGTCTACCGCACTATCGATCGCAATGCACTGAACACAGCATTCGGGAAGATTGACTGCCGTACCGTAAAAGGTATTCTGCAGTTTTGTAATTGGTTTGGTAATCCCTCTACCTAGATTTCCAGAGCAGTCCCTTTCGTTCCTTTTCAGACTCCTTAACAGAAAAGGTCCATCTGAGCACTTGTCACTTCAGGCTCATTAAAAATTGAAGGCGACTAGAGTCATCTTTTGTTTTTTCTCGACTCTTAAAAATTGAAAAAATAAGTTGTGTCAAAGCGTCTAAAATTTATTTTAAATGGAATAATCATCACCCTTTCCTACGTTGATCTTAGGTTGAGAAAATGGAATCCACCAACCAAGGAATTCCCCTTGGAGAAAATCCTAGTCCCTTCTCCTCTTGGGGAGATGTTGGTGCACCCCATATGGCCACATTGTCGCTTCCAGGATTGACAATCAGCTTGCCCGTATGGCTCTTCTCAACCTCTGTCGTTCAGAACACCGCAATTCCTGAACAATCAAGTTAGCAACTAGACGAATCCAGAGTTACCCCCCAACCCTCTACTTCCTCCAATTCTTCCTCTCCTCCTTCCTCTTCGCTTGATGGGGCTGGTAAAGCCAAAAATCAAGTATCCGAGAAGAAGAAGGAAAATAAGAAGAAAGAGAAGAAGAAGAAGGAGCCAAAAGCGAAAGGGGGCAACCAAGCATCGTCTAGCGAAAATCCGCACACTGCACCGACCAGGCCTAAATCGCCATGTGTCATTTGCAAAGGAGACCACTATCATAGAGATTGTCCCTGCATCCCTCGGATCTTAAGGGACTAGTCTCCTCGTTTGCACAACCCAGTGTCGTCAACCTCTGATGATCATGTTGAAAACACACCGTCGACTAGTGAAAGTGAAGCCCCAGGACAAAAAGGAAAATATAGATTTCCTTGTAAACTGTGCGAAGGCGATCATGCTATCCATCATTGTCCCTTCTTAGACGAGGCTAAAGGAGTTTTGGATGATCGTCCGGTTTCACCGTTACGACTTCCTCTTGGATATAAAAAACTCTTGTCGAGTCCGTCACTAGTTCAAAATCTGGTTGACCCACCCAGGTGGTTGGCCGAAGCATCTATCATTGAAGACAAATCATCTGAACCCATACCAGACGAAAGTCAAAAGGTCGAGGCGGCAGTTGACCCAGTCTTGCCTTCAGAGGTTCCATCTTCAGATGATACAGTCACAGAAGAGAATAAGGATGACACCGTCCAAATTATTTTCATAAGCACAGACTCCGATGAACATGGGGGCAATTTACCCATTCCTTTCCCACAGGAAGGAAGTTCGTCAGAGTCGTACCCGACCGTCTATTCGGTCCCACCTCCAAGCAACCTAGTTGTTTCCTTCGACTGGAATCAACTAGGCAGACCCCGTTTACAGACTAGTGTACCATTCCAAATTATTGTTCCAATATATAGAATGGTTATGGCTGGTACCATCATAGATGAAGGGGCTTCTGTGAGTATCCTTTCCTCGACTGCTTGGAAAGCGCTTGGTTTACCATCGCTTTTTCCTGAGATGAGAAATCTAACAGGCTTTGACAAAGGAACCAGTCGACCATTAGGGATCCTTCCCAATGTGCCCATAACATTGAGAGGGAAAAATGTTCACATGAACGTAATGGTGGTCCAAGGACCCTTGGATTATAATCTACTCCTTGGACGAGACTATATTTATTGCATGGGAGCCATTGTCTCATCACTCTTTAGATTAATGTGTTTTCCGCACGAAGGAAGAGTGGTCAAGCTCGTAGACCAGCTTTCATTTCCCAGATCACGCATAGCAAATAGTCATATACCATCCCTGAATGGTCTTTTCACACAAGGAATGTCTCATCAATCCCCAGTCCGTCCACCTGATGAGCGTGAGTGATTCGGGGGACATGACTGAAACCCAAGGGGGCATGCACCCTGGTCTGCTTCGGCAGGAAAACTTCGGGTATAGGGTAGGTTTCCGTGAGAGATATATGACTAGTCTGTACTCCCGTCTGTGATTGGAAAAGGGGGTTAGACTGGAATAAGATTCCCTCGTCAAAGTTATGTGAGTGGATTGTCTCACCTTTGTCTATTTTGGTAGACATCGCCGAAGAAATGTTTTGTTTGCGCTGTGAATAGAACAATCTTTGGTAACCTGAAAGAGGTAGACCTTTCCTGATAAAACAAATGTTTTGTCGGTGGAATAAAAGGTGACCTTGAAGCTTTATTTTATACCTGGGGGCATGCAAACCTTTTGGAGTGCAAGTGAAGAGCGACAATTTATTTTTTTAAATTTGTAGGTCCTCTAACCCTTTAAACTTGTAGGATTGGTCGTTTCCTAACTTGCACAAAGAAAGGATCAGGAGCGAGGTTTAAGCTTCTGAAAAATGGCATCTTAGATGAGACATCCCTATTATACGACTGGATTAATCGAGCAGTTTTAGCACATATTTCAAGCTCGTTAAAAAATAAACATAAGTCATGAGCAAATGTTTCTCCCCGCGTTTAAGCTCATTAAAAAATGAACTATTTCCCGGTAAATAACCATCGTGAATGTAGTACTTCAGACTTTCAAGCCTTAGTCATGTTCTCATGATCACCTCCACTCTATATTGGCCGATCATTCACCTCCATTTGATTGTTTACCCCTTTTGAGGAACATTTGCGAAGAGTGATCCCACTAGCCATCCTTGCAACACTGCCATGATTGGAAAATTCCAAACCTTACCTGGAATCAGCTGCTACCCAATTTTATCACTCGTTCCTCAAAAAACGAGTCTCCTTTAAGCTCTTTTCAACTAACTCGTAAAATATGAAAAGATTGCCGAGCCATTAGCCTCTCTAGCTCGTTAAAGGGACCGAAAGTGCTATCCCTCCTTTAGATTTTAATCTTTTTGGACCTGAGGGATTATTACACAAAAAGATCGAGCGCTTGTTTTGTTCAGCTCATTAAAAGTATCGAAAATTCATCCCTTCTGTATTGTTTTATACTTTTTTGGACTTAAGGGATTAGATGACGAAAAAGGAATTTTGGAGTTTCCTTTATGTCCCTTTTCAGACTCTCTAAAATTGAAAAGGACCGAGTTATCTTTGTCGTCAAACTCATTAAAACCTAATAGCGACAAACTTGTCCATAGCAGAAAAGAACGAGTTTCACCGTCGCTAGGCTCGTTAAAACATAGCGATGGGTTTGCCCGAAGGGAAAATTATAGAACAAGCATATGTTATCCTCCTCAAGCTTGACAAAAATAAAGAGGTAATGGTCAGCAATGACTAGGGAAAAATTGGGAAGAAAACTTGAAGAAACTTTGTTGGTAGCAAGTCACTCTTGAACATGACACTTTCACTCCGCATCCAAGTCGGGTTGGGTTGTTTCATTCACTGGTCAAATCACCATGGTCCCATCACACCATCCACATTTGGGGTTAATGCTACCAATCCATCACGTCAATGTCGCCAATATGTTCAAGAGAAGTCATTCAGAGAATTCACCTGTGTCTCACCCGCTGCAATACATTTACGCTCCATTCTTTCATGACCGCCACCCTAAACCTTATATCACCAGATCGTTTTCACCTCCATTAAAATCATTTGCTTCGTTCCGTGTCATTGATGTGGGATTCATTAAGGCCCTCCTATGACGAATCGCTTCTTGTCGACATCAGCTCATTATCCAAGAAGTCGATATAGGAACACCCCGTTCAGTACTTTGAAGCTTGCATGCCTCAATGGCAAGTTTCTCACTTACGGTGACAGGTTTACATCAATGGCCTTCGACCGAAAGATATTGTGTGGTGTTCGACGCCAAGTCCTTTATTCACACCATGTGAATTGTACTGCAGTACCTTGAGGGTCATTATCATTATCGGTGACTCCTCTCGTGCCTGTTAATAGCTTACATCATTGGCTGGTAATCAGGTGATGTCTTTCCATGTTCGACTCTAGAACATCTCTCACATGGATCGACTTGTACTCCGAGTGAAGATCGGACGAGATTGAAGACCCCAGATCTAGTTTCATCCATCCAGGCTGCGATATATATTCAAGAAAATAAAGACATCAAATGTACATCATTACTGCATAGATAATCATCCAACCAAAGGGATGATGGCTCTACCAGAATCATCAGTCTACACTCAGACGGTTGTTTGTCCTATGTACATGAGAATGAATTTATAAAGCTTAGCGTGGGAATGCCTGCCTCAGCCAGATCATGAAAAAATTATGAAGATAATGTATTGTATTGTATCTTATTATAGGTCTCCTCCCAGCTTGAAAGAACTTCGGATCCTCATGATAAAGCATTTCACCCGACATCAAAAAGATTAACGACCTCATGCTTTAGGGGGCAACTGTTATATGCATTTTCGGGCACTGCAACCCCAAGCATAAAATGCCAATAAACTAAGGGCTCCTAAGTCCCTAAGAGTGTTGTTCTAACCCCTAAAGGAACAAGGTCAACTGATTACAGCTTCTCCCAGAAGTTCTCCATGAAAAACTGCTCAGAACTGGTCAAAATAGGATCATTTCACCTTCTCCATAGGAAAAGTGCATTGCATCTCACCTAAATGCACTCTGTGGGTCCGTTGCATTTCAAAAAGCCCTTCTATGGGGTGCGATGGGCGAGAAGTGACAAATGGCGGTGTCAATCCGTGAGGTGGAGAGGCATGGAATCTTCCAGAAACTTCTCCTGTAACACTTGCCTCTCCGAATTCGACCAAGGATGAGTAAGAGATCGTCAATCTCCAAGTGGAAGCAAGAAATATTAGAGGGAAGACACTAATCAAATCACAAGCTGACTCATCCCCTTTACCGATATCTATATATGGATCCCTCATCCCAGAGATCCGGAGGCTGGAATTTTGCATCTTGTAAGGAATTGTTGTTGGTTTCTTGAGACAACATCATAGTGTTGGGTGATCTAAGCTTTGTATGAGGTGAAGAAGGGCTTACTTGCTGAGAGGATGATGCTGGGTCAGAACAACTGGTTGTAACTCCCTTGGCCCTTTCTTGATTATCAATAAAAGCTATTCAAGTTTTCCTCCATACTCTTGTGTCATTTATGTTTTATGCATTTGTATGGTCAATTTACATCTGATCCTAGATTGTTTATGATTATAGATTCATGTTCTTGTATAGTGTTGTGCTACTCTGATTCTACAGGTACTCTGTGAAGCTGGGCGTACAAGGAAGGAAGTAGCAAAGGACTATCAGAAGAGAGAGGAATCAAACTAGGAGCCAAGCGCAAGACAGAGGTTGGTCTCCCTTGTTCTTCTCTCATCTATATTTCATAAGGGAAAAAGGAAAGTAGCTTTACTCTGTTTGTTTCTAAGGTAGCTACCACACCTTAGTGGGATAAGCAGTTCTATATAGACACTTTTCCCCGTAAAAAGCATGGTCGGTGACGGTCCACATTGAACACCCGGTGCAAGCGAAGGAATGGAGGAATGTTGTGCTTCAAAGCATTATTTCCCGTAGCCTTGTTACTGGTGTAAGGACGATGTCGAAGTGGTCTGAGTTTTTGATGGGTTCTGGTAAGGCACTCCCTCTGTAAATGTAACCAAACTTTGTCGCCCAGCTGAAACTTGTGTGGTACCCCTCCGGGTAAGGAGAAGTTGTTCCTGTGCTCTGTCACAACTGTATCCCTTTTTTGCTGTTGTTGTGTGGAGGAACCCTTCACGAGGGTCACGTAAGTAGCAACGATCTTCCCCTTACTTTGGGAGCGAACCAGACAGAAAATAAATTTCCTGGTGTGTGAGATGAGCTTGCTGCCTTTCTTAGCAGTGATCAAAGAGGTGGCGGTAGGTGGGGCTACCTCCGGTATCCTGTATAATGAATTATCCAAAGAAGTGATGACAGCGAGAGGCCTTGACTCATACACAGCATGTCGCCTCCAAAAGTATGGCTGGCCTAATAGTACATCACAAACATCCAGAGGTGTAACATCACACAATACCTCGTCTGTGAAGGGCTTGATGCTGTAGGGAAGGCAGCACTGCTGGTGAACTTTGAGATCTCGTCCTTCGTGAACCCAGCCGATACTGTACGACTATGGGTGTGGTGTAGTTTGTAGGTCCAACCGCTTCACGACCTCTGCTGAAATGACATTCTTTTGGCTGCCACTATCGACAATGAATTGCAGCGGCGAACCCTTCACCCACATCTATGAGTGGAAAAGACCTTCCCCCTCCTCTGGATATTTGGGCTCATTTTTCTAGATCTTGGCAGTAGCAATAGTGGCGCTAGGCTCCGCATCAATGATCTGCTTCCCTTTGTCATTCTCCTTGTCGGGTTCTGACTGAGAGTTGGAACATGCATCTGATTCGGAAGCCTTCAACTTGGCCACCAACGACTGCTTTTTCTGACACTCACTTGTGTTATGAGTGGTATTCTTGTGGAACTCACACCACTTTCCTGTGTCCTTCTTTGGCTTCGTGGTGTTGTTCTTTTCTTGCAGCTTCGACGAGTTGTCTTGGGTCACCCCACCTTGGCTTTGTCCTTTGGGCTTTGGATTTGCAGATCCAAAGTCTCACTTCTTCTGTTTGAACTTTTGCTCGATTTTGACAGCGTATCGGTATGCTGTGCCGAGTGAGGAGATGCTCAAGAACTCCATCTCTTCCTGGATGTATCTATGTAGGCAGCTGCGGTATTTGAGTACCAGATGCAGCTCAGAATCTTTGATACCCAATTGTGTGCGAAGGGTATGAAAAATGTTTGTGAACTCCGACACATCTTGGTCTCATCCCTGCCGCAGTGTGGTCCATTTGATGTATTTGTCCTCATAGCTTTTGACAGGGTAGTACTGCTCCTTGATGGCATCCCGGAAGTCATTCCAAGTGGGTGTGGCTGAAAACAGTGAGCTTGTACTTTCATCCTTCTGTTCGTAGTAGGTTTCCCACCAGTCCTTGACGTGGGGGACTTCTTTGAGAAGAGCGAAAAAAATCTTTTCCCGACTTGAAAATTCATGAACATAAAAATACCCATCGAGCAGTTTTAACCATTTATCTACAGCATCTGCATCTATTTGACCCTCGAAGATGGGGATTTCAAAATTAACTTGTACCTTAAACGATGTGGCATTTCTAGAGTAGCTGTTGGAAGCTGATGCGTCGCCTCTAGGTAGCCGCTGAAGGATTTGGGCAAAGCTGTCCATCATCGCGTTCCTTTGTCACTCGAGGACTTCTTCAAGCAAGATTTTGATAGGATCTCCTGCCCCCTCATTTTTCTTCTCATCCGCCATGGGAGGTCATCGAGATTTGCGAGGCTAGTCTTGCAAAGGTTCGACCAGTTCCAGACCTAACTCCTTATATTCCGACCTCGTTGGGGACATGCAAAGAAAAACAGAGAAAAAGCAGAACGCTCTGATACCACTGATCCAGATTTAAACAGGAATGCAATAAAATACAGAGATAACCATAAAGACAAATATACAGTGGAAATAATACTTCATTTCATTACTGTAAAATACTGAAATATGCTTACAAATAGAAATGGAAATAACCCAGCTAGGGCGATGGTAGCTTATCTCTGAGAAGAGATGTGTCGGCTACATGCCTCTGAACTGTTCTCCAAAAACTGTCTTACAATGAGGCTCGAGGGCCTATTTATTGTTGAGAAACAATGGAAAACCCTTCACATTCCAAAACCTAACCCTAGAAGATGAAACGCCAAATTGTGGGCCCCGCTTTTGGGTAAGTTCGTACATCAACTTCCCGGGGCCGCGAATTGGTCGTACTATCTCCGTTTGACGCGCATGATAGCTCGTTGGAAATATCTCTCCGAGGAGTGCGACGGAAAAGACGATTTTTAAACAAAAAAACCATTGGCGGTGGATTTCCCAAAAAACGTCGTTTAGGGCCTCAAAACGGCTCCGAAGTTTAGGACCCGAAAAACTGCTAAAAATAGTAAATTGTGCTATAATTAAGGAAATAAAAAAACTGAAAGAGACAGTTGTGGGGGTCCAAATGGGATAGGTGGGTGGCCACCAACATCCACCTGGATCATTGTTTCATGAGAAAAATACGTTGCTATAAATATCTATCCGCGGAATACAAATTTCGACTACAAACATGAGTCAAAGTCTCATGTTTACCCATTTTTCCAAAAAAAAAACATTGTTTAGGCCCTCAAAATGGCTCTAGAAGTCCAAGACCTGAAAAGTGGCCAAAAATAGTAAATTGTGCTACAATTAAGGAAATTGAAAATATAAAAGAGATAGTGGTGTGGGTATAAGTGGAATAGGAGGGTGGCCACCAATATCCACCTAGATTAGTCCTCCCCCCCTCCGGTAGAAATGGTCCCCATTGCATTGACTGCCTCCATGAGATGGGGAAACTTCTCTTGAACTTGGTCCCTAGTTAGCCACTTTCCTTGTTGTAGGGGTTGGCTAGCTTTAACAACCTGATATAGTTGGATCTTCTAATCGCAAGTTTTCTTAATATTTTTTTCCATGATTTGATCAGTTGTTGCATGTTCCATGCAATCTAGGTTTAACTCTGTTGGTGCGAGTTGTTATGCAATGTCTAATGTGTCTAGTAATGGTGGAAAGTTGTTGAAAAGTGTGCAACAAGAAATGCTTGTTGAGATTGCAACAAGATGATGGAGCTTAGTGAAAAGAGTCACCTTCACTAAGTGGGCCCGCAGGCAAATTATGGTGCAAGTTCTATTTTTGATCACAGTGTGGATGATCACAGTGTGGGTGATCACAGTATGAGTGATCACAGTGTGAGTGATCATAGTGTGGGTGACCACAGTGTTAGTGATCACAGTGTGAGTGATCAAAGTCTATTTTTAGACTGGCTGTCAAAAATAGAAAAGTCAAATATTATTGTCTCATAATAATATTTGGACTATAAACTTGATCTTATTCTCTTGGAGCACTTCAGGATGAGCTACGGATGTGGTACATGTAGATCCCAGAGGGAAATACGTGGTTACCTATGGGATGACTAATATTTGCATGCAGGACTTCAGTTAAAACTCAAGTGAGTTGAGTTTAGTGGACTGGAGGTGCAGTTGATGGAGTTGTGTTCAGTTTAGCCTTGTTAAACTAATTGTATTTAGTCTAACTGTTATAGACATTTTTGTGCCTCGCGTCAAGGAGCAGGAAATGTCGATAATTACAGGGATCCTCAGTCCCTAAACATGTTGTTCTTACCCCTAAAAGAACAAGGTCATCAATCAACAGCACTTCCAATCAGTTCTCCACCTGAAAACACTTCAGAACAGGCTTATTTTGGATCATGTCAGCTGCTTAACTGAGCTTCTGCGCTGTATTGCAACTGTCCCACTCTGTACCTGCGCTGGAAGTCAAAAACAATGAAGGCTACCTGCGCTGGGCGAGATTGGCCAAGTGGCACAGTCCTCCTGCAAGGTGTCAATTGCCCAGGAAGCTTCCAAACTGACACTTGGTTCATCAGATTCGCCTTGTGATGAGTAAGAGGTACTTGATCACCATGTGTAACCAAGGATCTCCAAGTGGACTCAAGAACTGAAGATTAACTGAAGAGGGAGAGGACACTAGTCAGCTCTATGCCAGCCTCAAGCTGACTCATCCTCTCTTCTTCTCTCCTATATATAGAGCTCTTCTATGAGGTCTAAGGGGGCTGGAATTTTGTATAAGCAAGGAGGTGCTGTTGGTATACTGCCAGGATTATTGGGTGATTGTTTTACTAGAGGTGAAGAGGAGAGTTCTTGCTGCCGAGGAGGTGCTGCTGGATTGGGGCCAACATCATTGGTTGTAACTTCCTCTGGAACCCTGTTACTTTCTATCAATAAAGTTTGCATGTTCTTCTATATACTTGTTTTACATAGATGCTTTTGTGTTTACATGTATATTTGATGCAACCTAATCCATGCTTCAATTATGATTGCTTGTATCTCGTAGTTTGCTCCCTTTTGTTGTGCAGATTCTGTGTGTAGCTGGATCGGCTTGGAGAGTAAAGAGCTGGGAACGGGATACAAAGCGAGAAGGACAAGGATCGACTAAGCGCAAGACACCAGGTTGGTTGATCCTCTTTCTATTCTCTCTGTGCTTTCATAAAGATGAACATGAAAACTTTGTCATTCAGTTGTTGCTAAAGTCTGTCACCTTTAGAAAGGGTTAGTGTCATCCGCATCGGATACTTTTCCCCACAACAAACTGGCGACTCCGCTGGGGAGATCCTAGTATCTTGTTGTTGTAGAATTTTGCTATTCATTTCTTGAAGAAAGGAGTACCGAATCGAAAAGCTTTTGACTCTATCAAAAGCGAAGTAGAGGGTTTTGCTACTCTTGCTCCTTTGCTGAGCAAATTCAAGATTTAAAGAGCTAATCTACAGATGAATCCTTACTCTTTGTGATAGATCTTTATCCTCTTGATCATCCCTTAGCCTGTACTTAACCCATAGCATTTTATTTCAGTCAAAACAGTACATTTTTGAGCTTTTTATGACCCGGAATTCTTAGCAGACATAACTCTCGTAAGTCAGTGCAGGCTGTCCACAGGCAGTCTGCATTACAGCGTAGGTGCTCCCTTCGGGAACTGCGCTGAGAGTGAAACTGGCAGACCAGTGCCTGCGCTGGTCTAGTTGGCCTTAGTCTAGCTCAGCTCTTCCTTTATGTCTTGGCCCTGTTTGCACTTGTTTTTGGCTGATTGCTTGCTGGTTATTGTATTTGCTGTAGACCACTTCTCCTTGACATTATTCCGCCTCAGTTGTGTGATGAAATTGTAAACGTTCTTTCAGTATTTCTTGTTTCAGTTACAATTTCCCATTGTGAAAAGCGAACCTAGTAGCTGTGGCCTCTTAGATTGCGATCTTATGAGTTAGTGTTATTGCTGTTCATAGCTGTTTTGGATTGGTTTGCTTCTCACTTTATGGTTTGAATCTATACTTTTCCTGTATTTAAAACAAGTCTTTCATAAGGTGTTCTTTTGATTGTGGACAAGCTTGTTTATTTTTACTTGAAAGTTGATTCAAAAATCATACAACAGTTTCCTTTTGTTAAGCATCAACATTAAGGATAACGAAAAGAAATACATGCATTGTGCATTTTACATTTGACTGTATGCTTGACGATTTAGGAAAATGTGCATTTTAGTGTGTGTTCTTTGATCTGTGGAAAAAGTTGTGTCTTGCTCTTTCCTCAAGTAGATTAAGGTTTTCAAAGTTGAAAGATTGAAAAGATTTTGCTTCTCATTCTTAGATTGCATATAGGAAGTTGTATATATACATCTCGTGGCGAACCTGAAAGGCAAACTGTTAAGGAAGATCAACATTAAAATAAACTCAATTTACATAACAACGCTTTGGAATTTAACGCAAACATCTAGAGGTCTAGGTAGAGACGTGTTCCGGCGTCGTTAAACATAGTGACTGTCGATCTCTACGAAGGTGGGTGATTCCTCCTGAGAGTCGGTGGCACTAACACGGATTTGAGCTCCCACGTACCGTCGCGTATATTGGGAGACCCCTATAGGCTTTTATCCTTTATCCTTAGGAAACCGTGTCGGCCGCCCTACTGATTGCGATGCAGTGAACACAGCATTCACGAAGATCGACCACCCGTACCGTAAAACGTATTCTGTGGTTTCGCGAAAGGTTTGGCACACCCTCTGCCTAGATCTCCAGAGCAGTTTCTTTTGGCTCTTTTCAAACTCTATAATTGAAAAGGTCCAACCGAGCATTTGTCACTTCGGGCTCGTTAATACATCGAAGGCGACTAGAGTCATCTTCAGCTTTTTCTCGACTCTTAAAACATGAAAAAGCAAGTTTGTGTCTAAAAGCGTCGTAAATAAAACTTATTTTAAAGCGGAACATAATCACCTGTTATTCCCACGTTGATCTTTCAGTTGAAAAGTATGGAGCCCACCAACCAAGGAAATAACCTTGGCGGAAGTCCAAATCCCTTCTCCTCTTGGGGAGATGTTGGTGCGCCTCATATGGCTACATTGTCACTTCCAGGATTGACAATCGGCCTTCCTGTTTGGCTCTTTTCAACTAATGTTGTCCAAATCGCCACTAATCCTGAGCAGTCGAATCAACTGTCAGAACAATCTAGAACTACCCATCAGCCTTCTACCTCTTGTGATACTTCCTCTGATCCTTCATCTTCGCAGGGTAGAGCCGGCAAAAGTCAGCCTCCCAAGGAGAAGAAGGAAAAGAAGAAGAAAGGGAAGAAGCAGAAGGAGCCTCTGGCGAAGGCGACTGGGGGCAAGCAGAAGAAAACTGACAAAAACCCACACACTGCACCGACCGGGCCTAAATCGCCATGTGTCATTTGCAAAGGGATCCATTTCCATCGTGATTGTCCTTGTATTCCCCGGATACTAAGGGACTGGTCCCCGAGGTTGCACAATCCGGTAGCATCAACCTCTGGTTGTCAAGTTGATTGCATTCCCTCAACTAGCGAGAGTGAAGGACGAAGAAGGGGACCAAGATCACCCTGTCTATTGTGTGAAGGTCACCATGCCATCCACAAATGTCCATTCTTAGATGAGGCAAAGAGAGTTTTGGAAGATCGCCCGGTGTCACCGGTGCAACTTCCACCTGGATACCGAAAACTCGCGCCTAATCCCTCGGTAGTTGAAAATCCAGTTGAACCACTCAAGTGGTCAGCTGATGTGTCAGTCATTGAGAATGAACCTACTGAATCTAGACCAGACGAAAGTCTAAAGGTCGAAACGGCAGTTGACCCGGTTCTTCCTTCAAAGGTTCTATCGTCCAATGACTCCGTCATTGAAGACCCGTCTTCAAATGACACCGTCACCGAAGTGTCGTCTTCATGTGACACCCTCACTGATGAGAACAAGGATGACACCATCCAGGTTCTCTTTATCAGCACCGACTCCGACGAGCATCCGGGCAATGCGCCCATTCCTTTATCGCAGGAAGGAACATCATCTGAGTCGTATCCGGCCGTATATTCGGTCCCACCACCAAGCAACCTGGTTGTATCCTTTGATTGGAATCAACTAGGCAGACCCCGGTTACCAGCCAGTACACCATTTAGAATCATTGTCCAGATCTATAGAATGGTTATGGCTGGTACTATCATTGATGAAGGGGCGTCTGTGAGTATCCTTTCCTCTATTGCTTGGAAAGCACTGGGTTCCCCAGCGCTTTTACCTGAGTTGAGAAATCTCTCAGGTTTTGATAAAGGAACCAGTCGACCATTAGGAATCCTCCCCGATGTACCTGTTACATTGAAGGGGAAGACCGTCAGGATGAACGTGTTGGTAGTTCAAGGACCCTTGGATTATAACCTACTCCTTGGACGCGACTATATTTATTGCATGGGAGCGATAGTCTCCTCACTCTTTAGAGTAATGTGTTTTCCACACGAAGGAAGGGTGGTCAAGCTCGTAGACCAGCTTTCATTTCCGGAATCTCGCATCGCAAATAGTCAAATACCAATCCTAAATGGTCTGTCCACTCAAGATTCGCCTCCGCCCCCAGTCCTCCTTCCCGATGAGCGCGAGTAATTCGGAAAGAAAGACTAGGACCCAGGGGGCATGCACCCTGGTCTGCTTCGGGCAGAAGAAACTCCGGGTATAAGGAAGAATTTCCGCAGGAGAACATGACTAGTCCGTACCCCGTCCGAAGGAAGTGGGGTTGTTCTGGAATAATGATCTTTTGTTAAAGTTATGTGTTTGGGAATCATTCACCTTTGTCTAAAAAAGTGGGCAATGCCCAAGTAGGAATTCCCTTATTGTAACAAGTAGTCACCATCTTTAAATTCAAGCCTCGCCCATCGAAACATATGTTTTGAAGGATAAGCAGGGGCAGTAAACTAAGAAGGAGACCGTATTGTTGTGACAGAGGGTAACCATCTTTGGACAACCCAATGATAGACACCGCCGAAGAAAGAGATTGATTTGCGGCAGCGAATAGAACCACTCTTCGGATAATAAGAAAGAGGCAAGCCTCCCTCGATAATACCAATGTTTTATCTTTGAGTAGTGTTCTTCTATTGTCACAATAACTGTTTGTTAAAAGTGGGCCGACAGGAAGTCTGAGTACTGCGTAAGACCCCTTAAAATAACGAGAAGACAAGTATCGTTAGCATTAGATTAGCAAGATGACAAATAACTGTGAACACCCAAAGAAAAGCAGAAGTAGGAGAGAGGAGGGGCAACCTCGAAATTCTATCCTATACCTGGGGGCATGCAAACTTTCTGGAGTGCAAGCTAGGGGCGGTTATTTATCTGGTTTTAAGATTAGCCGTTTCCAAACTTGCATGAAAGAAAGCCTGTGGGGCAGAAGTAAAATTTGCCAAAATAAGAGCATAGCTGTAGTAAGGCATAAGCTCTATAAAAATTGGTCCTTATAGGAGGCATTCTTATGACTGGTATATCGAGCAGTTTTAGCATATAGTTCATGCTCGTTAAAAAATAAACGCGAAATTCGAGCAGTTTTAGGCCTGAATTTATGCTCGTTAAAAAATAGAAAAGTGTGAGCAAATGTTTCCCCCAGAGTTCAAGCTCATGGAAAAAAATGAACCGGTAAATAACCTTTTGAGATCGTAAATTCATTAGCCATAAGAACCTTGATCGTGTTTTCATCCACCACCTCCACCGTTCATTTGGCCGATCATTCACTTCCATTGGTGTGTTTACCTCTTTTGAGAAACAGCTGCGAAGAGTGATTTCACCTAGCCATCCTTGTGACACTGCCGTGATTGGAAATTCCAACCTGTACCTGGAATCTGTAGCTATCCCTGTTTATCACTCGTTCCTCAAAAGACAAGTCTTCTTTCAGCTCTTTTCACTGACTCGTAAAATATGAAAAGTTTGCCGAGTTTTGGCCTTCCAGCTCGTTAAAATGACCGGAACGCTATCCCTCCTCTAAATTTTAATCTTTTTGGACTTGAGGGATTATTGCACAAAAGGATCGAGCGCTTGCCTGGTTCAGCTCGTTAAAAATACCGAACAGCCATCCCTTCTGTATTGTTTTATACTTTTTCGGACTTAAGGGATTAGCTGACGAAAAAGGAATTATGGAGTTGACTTTCTGTACCTTTTTAGACTCTCTAAAAATGAAAAGGACCGAGTTTTCCTTGTCGTTAGACTCGTTAAAATGATTAAATAGCGACAAACTTGTCTTTAGACGAGAACGAGTTTCCCTATCGCTAGGCTCGTTAAATCTTAGCGATGGGCTTGCCCGAAGGGCAGGTTATAGAACAAGCATATGTTATCCTCCTCAAGCTTGACAAAAATAAAGAGGTACTGGTCAGAAATGACTGGGGAAAAATTGGGAGAACATCAAAGTTTAGAGGTAGCAAGTCACTCTTGAACATGACACTTTTCCTCCGTATCACATCGGGTTGGGTTGTCTCATTCACCGGTTTCATCACCATGGTCCTCGCCACACCATCCATTCGGGGTAATGCTACCGATCCATCGCATCAGTGTCGTTATATGTTCAAGAGGGGTCATTCAGAAAGTGTCAACCGTGTCCCATCCACTACCATACATTATCCTTCATCCATTTCACGATCGCCACCCTGAATCATATGTCACAGTTTGTTTCCACCTCCACTAAATCATTAGCTCCGTTCCGTGTCATTGATGTGGGATTCATTAAGGCCCTCCTTTGACGGATCGCTTCTTGTCGACATCAGCTCATTATCCAAGAAGTCGATCTAGGAACACCCCCATCAGTACTTTGAAGCTTGCATGCCTCAATGGCAAGTTTCTCATTTCCGGCGACAGGTATACATCAATGACCTTCGACCAGAAGATTTTGCGTGGCGTTCGACGCCAAGTCCTTTATTCACGCCACGTGAAGTGTACTGCCGTACCTTGAGGGTCATCGTCCTTATTGGTGATTCCTCTCGCGCTTGTTAACGGTTTTCATTGTTGACCGGTAATCAAGCGATGTCTTTCCATGTTCGACTTCAGCGTAATTCTCACATGGATCGACTTGTACTTAGAGTGAAGATCGAACGAGTTTGAAGACCCCGGATCTAGTTTCAGCCATCCGGGCTGCGATATATATTCAGGAAATATAAAAGCATTTGCCATGTACATCATTGCAGCAGATGATCATCCTCCTCAAAGGATGATAATTTTAGCGGAAGATTATCAGTCTGTCTTCAGACGATCGTCTGTCATATGTACCAAAATGTATTTATAGAAAGCTGAGCATGGGAATACCCGCCTCAGCTAGATCATGAGAATAATGATGAATGAAAGATAATGTATTGTATTGTATTGTATTACAGGGCACTCTCCTCAGCACTGGAACGAACTTCGGACCCTCTAGCTAAAGCATTTCACCCGATTAACGGCCTCATACTTTAGGGGGCAACTGTTATAGACATTTTTGTGCCTCGCGTCAAGGAGCAGGAAATGTCGATAATTACAGGGATCCTCAGTCCCTAAACATGTTGTTCTTACCCCTAAAAGAACAAGGTCATCAATCAACAGCACTTCCAATCAGTTCTCCACCTGAAAACACTTCAGAACAGGCTTATTTTGGATCATGTCAGCTGCTTAACTGAGCTTCTGCGCTATATTGCAACTGTCCCACTCTGTACCTGTGCTGGAAGTCAAAAACAATGAAGGCTACCTGCGCTGGGCGAGATTGGCCAAGTGGCACAGTCCTCCTGCAAGGTGTCAATTGCCCAGGAAGCTTCCAAACTGACACTTGGTTCATCAGATTCGCCTTGTGATGAGTAAGAGGTACTTGATCACCATGTGTAACCAAGGATCTCCAAGTGGACTCAAGAACTGAAGATTAACTGAAGAGGGAGAGGACACTAGTCAGCTCTATGCCAGCCTCAAGCTGACTCATCCTCTCTTCTTCTCTCCTATATATAGAGCTCTTCTATGAGGTCTAAGGGGGCTGGAATTTTGTATAAGCAAGGAGGTGCTGTTGGTATACTGCCAGGATTATTGGGTGATTGTTTTACTAGAGGTGAAGAGGAGAGTTCTTGCTGCCGAGGAGGTGCTGCTGGATTGGGGCCAACATCATTGGTTGTAACTTCCTCTGGAACCCTGTTACTTTCTATCAATAAAGTTTGCATGTTCTTCTATATACTTGTTTTACATAGATGCTTTTGTGTTTACATGTATATTTGATGCAACCTAATCCATGCTTCAATTATGATTGCTTGTATCTCATAGTTTGCTCCCTTTTGTTGTGCAGATTCTGTGTGTAGCTAGATCGGCTTGGAGAGTAAAGAGCTGGGAACGGGATACAAAGCGAGAAGGACAAGGATCGACTAAGCGCAAGACACTAGGTTGGTTGATCCTCTTTCTATTCTCTCTGTGCTTTCATAAAGATGAACATGAAAACTTTGTCATTTAGTTGTTGCTAAAGTCTGTCACCTTTAGAAAGGGTTAGTGTCATCCGCATCGGATACTTTTCCCCACAACACTAACTGATCAATAGACTAGAGATGAGTTGGGTGAATTAGTTATTAATTAATTCACAATTTATTAACTCATAATGAAACTATAGAATACATCAGTTAACTCAGTTGCATGTGAGTGCATGTTCAGTTCAACAGGGACAGGTGTTAGAGGATCAGATTGCTATCAGTTGTGACTATAGTTGTGCATGATGATTTGCACAATTAGAGGGATTGAGTATGCCAATGAATTGGCCAATATCAAGAATTTTATCCTGTGCTCACGTCCAATAGAGTGTGAGTGATTATTTGCAGGTCAAATATGAGTTTGGTAAGCCATTCTCATCAGTTCTTGAGTAGGTATTGAGTTGTGGAGGCAGGCAAGCAGCGGGGGAGATTTGGAGATCAGATCTGAGCTGTATTGTGTAACAGCTGGAGCTGGTACTGGATTGATTGTCATAAGAATTGTACTTTGTAATGTTACATGATTCAATCAATATAATATAAATATAGTGTGGGGGTTTTAGCGAGATGCTTTCCCCGGGATACATACTGTGTTAATGAGTTTGATTGATGCTTCTATGTGTGCCTGTGAATGTTTCTGCTTCTGTAAATTGATGATCAACGTAGAGGAGGTTATGTATTATGCATTTTCCACTTATAAGTGTATAATAAGGATAATGTTTGTGAATATGTGTCATATTATTCAGAATTTCTACATAGTATCAGAGCTGCTTGATTTGTAGAAGAGATTTTTATAGGATATCAAGGGAGGGTTGATCATCGGATCTATTATTCAGAAAGTGTTTACATTTTATTTCTTTGGGCAGAGTCTGTAATCGGGCCAGGTAGCCTCTGGATTCATCCTTCTTTTGGAAGGTGAGATATCCGTTGAATGCCCATACAGTGAATCTCTGTACGAGAAATACTTTGTTCTCACGAATTCTAGATCGGAAGCGGTTGAGTTTTTGAGCTGGTGGAATTCGAATTTAATTCCAAAGCAAGATATAAAACTCAGAAGCATTCAGTGTGAGAATGGAGACAGTATGCCCCAATATCTCACGAATTTCACCCAATGTCGGGATGAGCTGGGAAGTGTGGGGGTGACTATCGAATGAGGATGGTGAGTCAAGCACTCCTTGACCTTCCTAAGAGTTGGCATAGCTACCAGGACTCGGTGAATGGAAGGGAGAAACTCCCAGGATAAGAGAATTTGGTTGGATCTTGTGTAGGAGGAGATTAGATGGAGCACCAGAGACGGTTCTTCATCCATGTAGGATGACGAGAACTGTGCCTTAGCGAGTAAGGTGAATAAGGGAAAGGAGAAGGTTTCTCTTTCTGAATCTTGTTCTTCCAGTGATGGGAAGAAGGTTGAGAATTCGAAGGTGAGATGCTTTCGTTGTCATGAGATTGGTTCACGGGTTAAGAACCTGTATGCCCTTGAGGTTCAAGATGCATGCAAAGCCTTGAGCAGCGAGGCAATTTATGAAGACTTGGTGGTTGAGAGGGAAGGTATGTTACGTTTCAACATGCAGAGCCAGGAGAATTCTCAGATGATTGTGGAGGAGCCACGATTGGTGCAGCAGCTTCAGGAGGTTGTGGAGGAGCCACAACAGGGGAAGCTGAGAGGAGATCGAGTAGAGACATCTACTCATCTAGAGACCTCCAGCAGGGGGAAACTTCGAGCTAGGTGGGCTGAGGGATGGCATGTAGCCATACCTCCAGGTAGGAGGTGGGATGATGTGGATTGATCGTCCCAAGGAGGAGGGGCAAGATCCTTGAGGTACCCAACCTATTGGATGAGTCCTTGCTATGGGAGCCCCAAATGTGTAGTAGCAGGAATTGACTGATTGGGTAGAGACAGATGCGGATGGTGTGGCAGAGAGAGCGACAGTGCAGGGAATCCCAGGACAGCGCATAGCTAGCAGGCTGCAGCAATGCGAGAGGCACAAGTGTTTCCAACAGTGCTAGGTGGCACAGAGAGGTGTGCAATGGTGTGAGATGCATGGAGATGTTTCAGTAGCGCAGATGTCAGAGAGGGAGCACTTGTTAGCAGCAAGTAGAGTTTCAGCATCAGAGGGTGTTTCTAGCCCAACAGGGAGGTCAGTTGGGAGGTGCAGTGCGGATGCAATGCTGGGAGATAGAACCAGCAGCAGCACAGATGTAGTCAGAGATCAAAGTGACAGAGGCTAGAGCAGTCAGATACTGAGGAGCACAGAGATGCATAGTTTTCAGTCGACAGAGGCAATAGCAGTCAGAGACTTTGATGACAGAGCAAGTGGACCAGCGAGATGTGTTGCATGGAGAACATTCCAGAGTTTCAGGATCGGGTTTGAGAGGAAGCCTTTCTTGTTGAGAGGGAGTGTTGAAAAGTGTGCAACAAGAAATTCTTGTTGAAATTCCAACAAGATGATGGAGCTTAGTGAAAAGAGTCGCCTTCACTAAGTGGGCCCGCAGGCAAATTATGGCGCAAGTTCTATTTTTTATCACAGTGTGGATGATCACAGTGTGGGTGATCACAGTATGAGTGATCACAGTGTGGGTGATCACGGTGTGGGTGACCACAGTGTGAGTGATCACAGTGTGAGTGATCAAAGTCTATTTTTAGACTGGTTGTCAAAAATAGAAAAGTCAAATATTATTGTCTCATAATAATATTTGGACTATAAACTTGATCTTATTCTCTTGGAGCACTTCAGGATGAGCTACGGATGTGGTGCATGTAGATCCTAGAGGGAAATACATGGTTACCTATGGGATGACTAATATTTGCATGCAAGACTTCAGTTAGAACTCAAGTGAGTTGAGTTTAGTGGACTGGAGGTGCAGTTGATGGAGTTGTGTTCAGTTTAGCCTTGTTAAACTAGTTGTATTTAGTCTAACTGATCAATAGACTAGAGATGAGTTGGGTGAATTAGTTATTAATTGATTCACAAGTTATTAACTCATAATGAAACTATAGAATACATCAATTAACTCATTTTCATGTCAGTGCATGTTCAGATCAGCAGGGACAGGTGTTAGAGGATCAGATTGCTATCAGTTGTGACTATAGTTGTGCATGATGATTTGCACAATCAGAGGGATTGAGTATGCCAATGAATTGGCCAATATCAAGAATTGTAGCCTGTGATCATGTAAAACAGAGTGTGAGTGATTATTTGCAGGTCAAATACGAGTTTGGTAAGCCATTATCATCAGTTCTTGAGCAGGTATTGAGCTGTGGAGGCAGGCAAGCAGCGGGGGAGATTTGGAGATCAGATCTGAGCTGTATTATGTGTAACAAGTGGAGCTGGTACTGGATTGCTTGTGATAAGCATTGTACTTTGTAATGTTACATGATTCAATCAATATAATATACAGATAGTGTGGGGTTTTTAGCGAGATGCTTTCCCCGGGATACATACTGTGTTAATGAGTTTGATTGATGCTTCTATGTGTGCCTGTGAATGTTTCTGCTTCTGTAAATTGATGATCAACGTGGAGGAGGTTATGTATTATGCATGTTCCGCTTATAAGTGTATAATCAGGATAATCTCTGTGAATATGTGTCATATTATTCAAAATTTCTACAAAAGTATGGTCAAAGGCAGTCCACATTGAACACTGGGCATAGGCCAAGGAAGGGGGGAATGCTGAGCTCAAAATCATTTCCTCCCATAACCTTGGTAAGTGCATAAGGCCCATATCAGAGAGGTTTGAGCTTCTGATGGGTTTTGGTAAGGTGTTCTTTATGCAAATGCACCCAAATTTTTTTTCCCACCTGAAACTTTTGTGGCACTCGATGTTGATTATGTTGCTGCTTGTACTTGGAATCTAACTTCTTCAAGATGTCGGGAACCTACTAGCGGATTTGTTGGATGCATTTGATAAATCTGGTTGCTTTATCAGCCTCGAACAATACATGTGTGGATTATGTCTTTGTAGTCACTTGAGGCATGGAAACATCAATCATACATAATAGTTGAAATGCTAGACCCACTTGAATGGGACTGGGACCAGTCGAGCTATGGAGAGATTTATTATAGCTTTGTTGAACATAGGGAAGACTCTCATACAAAGTTTGTGGATGCTTGGATTTGTACATGTGGAGTATGTGCACTATCATCCTATTGACGACCTCTGTCTGGCCATTAGTTTGGGGATGGAATGTAGTCGACTTGGTGAGATTGATGTCCAATAGTGTGTAGAGGCTTGACCAGAATGTGCTCAGGAACCTACTATCCTGATCTAATATAATGGTCTATGGGGTCCCAAAATGTACTGACACTTGTTCAAAGAAGATTTTGGAAATGTCCTCTACTATGATACTCTTCTTGTAGGCCGCCAATATAACCATCTTAGAAAAATTTTCCACAACCACAAATACATATTAATTACCATGCTTAGTATAAGGGAGGCTAGAAATATAGTCCATGGAGATGGATTCCCAAGGATGGTTGGGAGTAGGAAGAGGAGTGAATAGTCCTTACTTCTTGATGGCTAGTTTTGCAATGACACATGCAATGCAGGATCTGATATATTTCCCAACATCCAGTCAGTGTTTTAGCCAATAAAAGTACTTTTGTAGTACTACCATAATTTTCTCCACACCAAAGTGTGCTGTGACCCGACTGTAGTGTGCCTCGCAAAGCAACCTAGCACGCTCACTTGAAGGAATTCAAAGATGGCTGAGGTAGCATAATAATGTGTCCTGTAGGTGGAAATCATTAACATGTTTTCCATCTACTAGCATCTGGTGTGTGGAGGTGAACCCTGGATCATTTTTTTATAGTTTTGTCCATCCAGTGGTCTCGTGGCCACAAGAGTTGAGAACAATAGTCAATGATGCAACTTGGGGCTAGCTAAAGTAGTTTGGAACATGATTAGTACTTCCCTTTTTGTATTTAATGTTTAAGTAGAATTATTGCAGATATGTAGACCACTTTTGATGGTGATCGTTCTGCAACTTCCCTTGTGTCTATATAAATTGAAGAGGTCGGTGATATGTGTGGATGACCGTCTCCTTCCCCATAATGTAATTCTTCCATTGACAGAAAGCATGCATGATGGAATACATCTCTTTATCTTAGGTGGGGTGCTTCCGAATTGTATCGGAAAGTTTCTCACTATGATATGCCATTGGATGCCCGTTCTTGGTGAAGATTGCACAAATAGCTTAGTTGGAGGCATCTGTCTCAATTTCAAATGGTTGTTGCAGGTATGGAAATGTGAGTACCAGTGCAAAGGAGAGGGGATGCTTCAACTCAAAGAATTCCTTCTGTTCGGACTTAGACTAGGAAAACTTTTTCACCATTGGTAATATGACTCAAAGACCAAGTAATATTGGAGAATCCCAACATGAACCTCTGATAAAAATTTGCAACACCCAAAAAGTTGTGAAGCTTTGTCAGAGTGGTCATGGTTGTCCAATCTTGAATTACTTGGTTCTTAGTCAGACCCATATGAATGACGCACTCATCTATGATCTAACCCAGATATTGGACCTCGCTCATGCCAAATGTGCACTTCTTGAAGTTGGCACACAGTTTGTGCTGTTGAAGGATTTTAAGGACGTGTCAAATGTGTTGAAAGTGTTCTTCCCAACTCTTTTTGAAGATGAGGATGTTGTCCATATAAAAAACCATGAATGAGTTGGTGAAGGGCCTCAAGATGTCATCCATTAGCCTCATAAAAGTAGCAGGTGCATTTCTCAACTTAAAGGGTATAACCAACCATTAAAAAATGCCTTCCTTGGATTTGAACACAATGTTCCATACATATGTGGGCTCTATTGGACCTTGGTGATAACTAGACTTCATATCGATCTTGTTGAAATACTTATCCCCCTTGAGTTGGTCTAGAAGGTCATTAATCCATGGGATTGGATACCTGTGCCTGAAAATATTTTGTTTAGTTCCCAATAATCAATGCAGAGCTTCCATGTCCCATCCTTCTTCTGTGCAAGTATAATTGGGCTCCCACAAGGTGAGGAACTTGGTTGGATGTGCCCTTTTTGCAAAAAATATTGGAATTTCCACTTGATCTCTTCATTTTCTAGAATAGAGTGGAGATATATCGGCCCATTAGTTAGATTTTCTCTGGGAGTCAGATCTATCGAATGCTTGGTTTGACAGTGCGAGGGTACCCCTGTGGGTGAGTAGAAGATGTCCTTGTATTATTCCATGACTGCATCCACTTGCTTCTGCTACATGAGGAACCCTTCCCGGGGGCCATGGTTGTTACTGCATTCTTCCCCTTACTTTGAGAGCAAATCAGAATTAAAACAAATTTCCAATTCTAGGAGATGATCTTACTGCATTTCTTAGCAGAGATCAAAGCGATGGTGATAGGCATGGCTACCTCTGGTATCTTGTATAATTTATTACCCAAATAAATAATAACAGTGCAAGGCTTCAACTCATATAAACATGACGCTTCCACAAGTCTGTTTGGCCTAATAATACATGGCAAACTTCAAGAGGAGAAACATCACACAATCTCTCATCCAGGAAGGGATTAATGTTATATGGAAGGTGATACTACTGGCTGACGCAAAGATCTCGTCCTTAGTGAAGCCATCTGATGGTGTAGGGCTATGAGTGTGGTGTGGTTGGTAGGCCCAACCGCTTCACGACCTTTACTGAAATGAGGTTCTTTTGGCTCCCGCTATCAAAAAATGATTGCAAAAACGAACTCTTCACCTACATCTGTGAGTGGAAGAGATGCTCCCACTCCTCTAGATCTTTGGGATCAATATTTTGAATCTTGGTGGTGGAAATAGTGGTGCTTGGCTCTGCATCAATAATATTCTTCCCTTTGTCATTCCCCTTGTCAGGTTCTGACTCAGAGTCAGAACATGCATCTGATTCTGAAGCCTTCATCTCGCCACTAGTGAATGCTTGGCTCGACACTCACTTGTGTTTTGAGTGGGGCTCTTATGGAACTCGCACCACTTCCCTGTGTCCTTCATTGTCTTCATGGTGTTTTTCTTTTCTTGCATCTTTGACGGGTTGTCCCACGTCACCCCGCCCTAGATTTTTCCTTTTCTCTATGGTTTGGGGGCACCTTTCCCTTCATTCAGATTCGTATATCCAAAGTCTCGCTTCTTCTATTTTAATTTTTTCTCGATCTTGACAACGTATCCATAGGCGCCACCATGCAAGGAGATGTCTAGGAACTCCATCTCATCTTAGATGTATTTGTGTAGCCAACTATGGTATTTGAGTACTAGATTCCGCCAGAATCCTTGATACTCAAATTTGTATGAAGGGTATGAAAAACATTTGTGAACTTCGGCATGTCTTGGTCCCTTCCTTGCCATAGTGTGGTCCACTTTATGTACTTATCTTCATAGCGCCCGATAGGGTAATACTACTCTTTTATGGCATCTTAGAAAGAGTTCCAAGTGTGTGCGGCTGAAAATAGTGATGGTTCCCTCTCTTCCTACTACTCACAATAGGTTTCCCACCATTCCTTGAAGTGGGAGGTGACTTTGAGGAGTGCAAAAGTAATATTTTCCCTACTGGAAAAATTATAAATCAAAAAATAAACTGCCAATAGATTTAACAATTTATCTATGGCATCTCCATTTATCTGGACTTCAAATATGGGAATATGAAAGTTTACTTGTACCTCGAAAGGAGTGGTGCCTCTAAAGTGGTTGTCGGATGAATATTTGTCGCCTGTGGGCATCAACCAAAGGATCTAGGCAAATTTGTCTATCATCGGATTCCTCTATTTCTTGAGGGATTCTTTGAGCAATATTTTGAAGGGATCTCCTGCTCCCTCGTCTTTATTTTATTTCACCATGGGATGCCATCAGGGTTTGCGAGGCTAGTCTTGTAAAGGTTCAACCAGTTCAAGCCAACTCCTTATACCCTAACCTTGTTGGGGACATGCAAAGAAAAATAGAGAAAGAGAAGACTACTTTGATGCCACTGATCGAAACTTATGCATGAACACAACAAAATATACATATAAACATAAACACATAGAGGCAGGTGTTGCACAAAAAATTGTCACCTTGACATTCTGCAATCTGTGTGAGCCCATTACCACTCATACTTTCCTCCTTTGCAAGTCTTAAGCCTCAGTTCTTCATATCAAGCCTTTAAAATAAGAGAAAACACTCAAAAGTTTCTAAAACTCTGGTTCCATACTTTCTCTTAGCATTACTTGCGGTCCTGCACCTAATGGTCATGTCTCCTGTGCACCTGACCACTCTGTCTCTATGTTATGGGTGTAGACCCCTGTAAAAGTTAAAAAGGCGCAAGTATATTCTTAAAAACTCACTTTGAGTCATTTCTAGAAGCTTCTAGAAGTAATCTTGAGGTGGCAAGTTCGCTCCCTTAAGGTTCATGCATCCCATACCTTAAGGAGCTAACCCCTTGATGTGAGGAGCTTATCCCTTTAAAGGAGGACTCTATCCCTTCATAGGTGGACCTGTAACCTCCTTCCTTTGCACTATAAAATGAAGCATTGGGCTGGTTACTTGGGCGGTTGAAAGCTAAATATTTTTGAGGTGAAATGCTGCTGGAACTTAGTCTTCATAATTGAGCTTTTATGAGGAGAGATTACATACCTCTTTGATCTCATTTAGAAGAGTGTAAGGCTTGTCAAAGTAAAGGAGATTCCTTTTTCGGACCCTGGGAAGAGCTTGTTCAACATCAAGGCTGAAAAGGTTGTAAGGTTCTTCTATTTCAAAGTTAATACAAATAAGTTTGTTTTTCTCAATAAGTTGTCATTTTATGGTTTATTTTATGGATTCCTTGATCACCATAATGAACATTATTTATGATATTAGCTATGCAGGTGCTATTTGATGTTTGCTTGTTTGTGATTTCAGGTTCTCAAAAGGAAACTCTTTCGGATGGTTGAAAGATGGCTACTATAAACTAGCATTGGACTTAAGGTAGGGTCTAAAACACCTCTATAGTTTTTATTTATGAATCGCATATGTTTAGAGAAAGATAGATTTTTTTTTCTACTTGTTGCTAGATATCTTTTGATATTAGGGAGATCAGCCTTGTCCACAAGATCAATTTATCTAGCTAACAAATTGGCGACTCCACTGGGGATCAAACCCAAAATCAGGCTGTACAGTCGTTTTTTGATTCCTGACCCATTGCGAGGATAGTTTTTTCCTGTCTCAACCTCGTTAAAAAATGAAACCGGATGTCACAAGGATAGTTTCTTCATGTATCAACCTCGTTAAAAAATGAAACTGGATGTCTCGAGCATAGCTCCTTGTCTTGTCTCAAGCTCGTTAGAAATGAAACAGGGTTTTTGGAGCATAGTTCCTTGTCTTGTGTCAAGCTCGTTAAAAAATGAATCAAGGGTTTTGAGCATAGTTCCTTGTCTTGTGTCAAGCTCTTTTAAAAAATGAAACAAGGGTTTTGGGGATAGTTCTTTTTCTATGTCAACCTCATTAAAAAATGAAACAACTCCCTTTCCAAATTGAGTCTTTGAGTCTTTCCAAGATCTTGAAAGTGAACCTTCATTCCATCCACCTCGTTGAATGCAATGAAGCTTGGGGGGCATGTAACTCGTTTTGAGTCATACCTCATTTTGAGTCATTATGCTAGGGCCATACGAACTTATAACAAGCATAGTTTTTCATTTCAAGCTTGTTAAAACATGAAACTGAATCCAAGTAGAGTTCTCCATGGTTCAAGCTTGTGTAAAAATTAACTTATACCTGATTTACATCTCGTGATCGCCATTTTTATCTGCTAAATTCTGTTAGATGAGCCTTGGTTGTTTTCATTCCATCGCCACCATCTCTTTGGCTGATCATATGCTTTCACTTGGTTGTTTTTCCTTTCCCGAGGGACTGTAGCTATGAGTGGTTTTGTTAGCCAACCTCTTAACCATTACTTGTTTTGAGTAGTTCCACCATTTTTGGAACCAGTTGCTACCCTTTATACCACTTGTTCCTCTAGGATGAGTCTTATTTAAGCTCTTCTTTGACTCGTAAAATATGAAAATATTGCCTAGTTTCTTCCCTTTTAAACTCGTTAAATAGAATTAAAAAGGCAGTCCACTTTCAACTCTTTTCTGACTGTATAAACATGAAAAGATCTTTGTACTTTTGTCGTTTCGAGTTCGATACTAGTTATTCCGTCATTAATTGTGGATTAACCACTTACAATTATTAATATGGGCTTTATTGACTCTTGACTATGACGTGATCCCATTGCATAAATAAGGGGGTTAGGGTGGGACCCTAACATGCCCTCCCCCTTAAGACTAGCCTTGTCCTCAAGGCTGAAGCTACGGAAACTACTGAAGAATAGTGGTTGGTTCCCAAGTTGCATCTTCCGGAGAGGTGTCTTTCCATTTGACCAGGACTTCCTTAATCATGCGGCCACACAGTTGCTTGTCTCGTGTGTCTACGACCTATTCGGGTTGAAGCCATATGGACCTTTCTTCATCCAATTCAGGTAGACTGGTCTGAATTCTGCAATTGTTCCCAATCACTTTCTTGAGGCATGAGACATGGAAAACTGGATGGATTTTTGCAGTAGGTGGAAAGGCCAACTTGTAGGCCACTTCTCCAATGCGCTGAAGTAGTTGATATGGTCCGTAGAATTTGGGAGAGAGTCTCTGACACCCCTTGTCTTTGAGTGATGTTTTCCTATATTGTTGTAGCCGTAAAAAGACCTGATCCCCTTCTTGAAATTGGCGCTCTGAGTGATGCTGATCTACCTGTTGCTTCATGCAGTTCTGAGCTTCATGAAGATTCTCTCGAAGATGGGCGAGCATGGTTGCGTGTTGTTGTAGGAGCTGATCCACTGCTTGTACTTTTAAGCATCCCTTGAGATACGAAGTAGGTGAAGGTGGGAGTTGACCATATACTACTTCATAGGGAGTCATTTTGGTGGTGGCATGATAGTTGGTGTTATACCACCATTCAGCCAGAGGTAACCACTGTACCCAAAGGTGTTGCTTTTCTGAAGTGAAACACCTAAGGTAGGTTTCTAGACATTTGTTGATGGCTTCGGTTTGACCATCTGTTTGTGGATGATAGGAAGTACTGAGTTTTAGTTGAGTGCCTTTTATTCTGAAGAGTTCCTGCCAAAAATTACTGGTGAAGATCGGGTCGTGGTCAGACACAATAGAAGTGGGCATGCCATGCAATTTGAAGATCTGATCCATGAAAGATTGAGCAACCAAAGTTGGTGTAAACGGGTGGTGTAGGGCGCAAAAAGGAGCATACTTTGATAGTCGGTCCACAACCACCATGATGACTGACTTGTTCCCTAACTTTGGAAGACCTGTAATGAAATCCATAGAAACCTCCATCCAAATTGATGTCGGAATGGGCAATGGTTGTAATGTGCCTGGTGTGTTGACGGTTTCCCCTTTGTGGCGTTGACAAACATCACATTTTGCTACAAAAGTAAGGATGTCCTTTTTCATTCCTCTCCAAAAAAATGATCTTCTCATGCGAGCATACGTCTTTTGAAAGTCTGAATGTCCTGCAATGGGAGATGAGTGCAATTTTGCCAAAATGCGACTTTTGAGGGTGTATGTTGGTGATATTACGACTCTGTCCTTGTAGCGAAGAATATCATCCTGCCACGAGTAGCCCTTGGTGGAATTTGGATCTACCTGTAATTGAGAAATGAGTTGGGAGAGCCCGGGGTGTGAAAATCATTCCCTGCGAGCCTCTTCAATCCATTCTGGAATGGGGAGGGAAACTGCTAGCAGCGTACTTTCCTCCTCAAATTGATGAGATAATGCATCTGCTACACTATTGTCTTTCCCTTTCTTGTAAATTATCTCATAATAATATCCCAGCATTTTGGCGAGCCATTTATTTTTCTGTGGGGAGGATAGGCATTGCTCCAAAAAATATTTAAGACTGTGATGATCTGTGCAGATTCGGAAATGTCACCCCAATAAGTAAGGTCGTCAGGTCTCGACGGCATGTAAGATGCCCATCATTTCCTTCTCATAGGTAGATTGGCCCAGATTCCTCCCACTGAGTTGTTGGCTTGTGAAGGCCAACGGTCACCCTTCCTGCATTAAGACCGCCCCAATACCTGTACCCGAAGCACCACATTCAATGACAAAATATTTGGTGAAGTCAGGTAGTGCTAAGACTGGAGTGGAACACATGAAATTTTTTAGAGTTGTAAAGGCCTGTTGTGCTTCCTCATTCCAGAAGAATGAATTTTTCTTTAGGAGTTGGGTGAGGGGCTTCGTTATCTGACCATAATTGCGGACAAATTTACGATAATATCCAGTGAGACCCAAAAAACCTCTCAAGCTTTTCAAGGTCTTAGGTTGAGGCCATTCCTGCATTGCCTGGATCTTTTTGGGGTCCACCTTGACACCTTCATGCCCCACAATGTGGCCCAAATACTCTACTTCTGCCATGCCAAATGAACACTTGGACATCTTGACAAATAATTTATGCTGGCGGAGCAGTTGCAAGAGTAGATCTACATGCTGAAGATGTGCGGCCCAAGTGCAACTATAGATGAGGATGTCATCGAAGAAAACAAGGACAAATTTCCTGAGATATGGTTTGAGAATGTGGTTCATAAGGCTCTGAAAAGTAGAGGGGGCATTACAAAGACCAAATGGCATGACCAGGAATTCACAATGGCCTTGATGAGTTCTGAAAGCAGTCTTGGGAATGTCGACTTCCTTCATGCGAATTTGGTGGTAGCCTGAGCGAAGATCCAGCTTAGTGAAGAATTGAGCCCTATTGAGTTCATCCAGCAAATCATCAACCACCGGGATGGGAAATTTATCTTTGACTGTCAACTTATTGAGGGCCCTGAAGTCGGGACACATCCGCCACTCCCCATATTTCTTGAGCACCATGACCATTGGGGATGAATAAGGACTGATGTTGGGACGAATGACACCTGCTTCCAAAAGTTCCTTGATGATTTTTTCTATTTCATTCTTTTGGGTGAACGGATATCTGTATGGGCGCACATTTGGGTGTTGGGCCCCTGGAACCAAGGTGATGCTATGATCATGTTCCCCTCGCGAGGGTGGAATCTCATGAGGCTTGTCAAAGACCGGCAGATGGTTATTTAAAATCTGTTGCATCTCAGGATGAATTGGCAGAGGCTTGGTTTCGACTGCCTGGATGGCATTAAATTGAGCTACAACTCCATGATTGCCCTTTTTAAACAATTTTTCCATCCTATGTGAGCTGCTGATAGAGGGGGCTCCCACCTGGAGTCCACGGAGGGTATGTGTGTAGTTGTTCTTCTTAAAACTCATATATAATCCTGGAAATCCATTTTGATTGGCCCAAGAGTGCGGAGGCATTCAGCGCCGAGGACAATGTCACAACCCCCCATGTGTATGGCAAACATGTGGGTTTTCAAATGATAATCCCCCATTTGAAGTTTGACATTTTCACAGCGGCCTTCACATTTCATTGTGTCTCCATCTGCAATTTGAACTTGGAAGTTAGAAACTGCTCGTACAAAACAATGCACTCCTTCTGCGACTTTTTGATGGATGAAATTATGTGTACTTCCACTATCAATCAAGACTACTACTAGGCGATGTTTAATAAAACCTTTGATTTTGAGAGTTTGAGGGGAAGAAATTCCTGCCAAAGCATGCAACGAAATAACTGGTTCGTCAGAGGCATTGTCCTTTTTGGTGTCTTCTTCTAGCAGCTCATATTCCTCCAGTGGGGGATCTTCCTCTGTTGAGCTGTAGTCAGTGGCATCAATTTGAAAAAAATTGGGCTCCTTGCATTTATGACCTGGGGAGTATTTTTCATCACAGTAGTAACATAGGCCTTGCTTTCTTCTTTCGGCCATTTCCGCAAGTGACACCTTTTGGACCTTCAGTGTTTGAGTCGTGTTGTGAGCCTGTGGGGGGAAACCTTTAGTGGAGAAATTTGGGCGACTGCATTGGGCTGCTAATGCACGTTCCACGTTACGAGCTACCTTGCAAGCTTTCGTCCATGTGGGAGGGTGGTGCAGTAGGACTTGGGCTTTGATAGCTTCTTTAAGACTGCTGATAAAGTAGAACACATCTGAGAGACCCCAAGTGCGGAAGGCTAAGGCTTCAAAAGCTGTAATATATTCATCCACTGTACCAGTCTGTCGGAGCTTAGTAAGATGACCCAAAAAAGATGATTCTTGGTCAAAGCAGTCTTGAAGAGCTTTGGTGAATTTGGTCCAAGTCCTAAAAGGTCCAGTGCAACGGTGATGCCATTCCCACCATTGCCACCTTTCATTGTCGAAGTACATGCTCCCCAACATAAGCTGAGTCTCATCATCGAAGATGTGATTCAGTTTGAAATACTGCTCCATTTGTGCTATCCATGCCGACGGGTGAGAACCGTCAAATTTATGCATATCCAACTTGGGAGGTCGCTAACTGGGTTGTTGGTGGGTGTGCCAAATGTGAGGAGAGTGGCTAGACTCACCCTCATTGTTTTCATTGCCATTATATGCCTCCTCGTGGGCTTGATCCTTGCCCTTCGGGACTATTTTCTCAACCATGCTACATAGTCCGGTAAGCTGAATGTGGAGGTTTTGCACTAATTCTTCAAGTTTGTCCATCCTTTCATTGGCCATCGCTTGAGCTCTAGTTTCTACCATACACCAACCTGATTTTTTGAAAATTGGGATTGCCTAAAAAAAATTTCACTAAGAAGTGAATGGTACCACCATGCTCAGCTCGTCGTCCTGATTCTGATGGGCTAGACCACTAATAAGTGCCGCAAAAGATCTTAGTTTTTTTTTTTAAAAAACTCCTAATGGAGTTTTACTCCTTCCTTATCAATACTGCAGTGGCCAAATCCTCAAAATGTCAATGTGGCCAAAATTCCTGCGAAAATTATACCCCAGTATAAGAACCCTTCAGAACGACTCCGATGTGGTGGATCTGAGAGATCTGAATGGTGGATCTGATAGCTTTGGGCGGCGGAACAGACTGCTTTTGCAGATCTGATGGATCTAATAGATTGGAATGGCTGATCTGCGAACTTGAGACTGCGGGACTGATGTCTGCTGCTGCTGCACCCCTTTGCACAAGCGGATCTGGAAGAGATGATGTGTGATCCCCCGATAGAAAAGGGGACTATGGTCTTGAGGAGTGTCAGGTGGTACAGATCGCAATATACATAAGGGTTTGGCAGTAGTACTCGGCCCAATGTTTCAAGGCTCTGTCTAAGGAGGATCAACCGTACCCTTAGCCGTACAACCTGACTACCTTATCATATGGGCGAGTAATCTCTCCGAGTGCAGTTCTCGGTGTACTGTAGCCGCGAGATGGCCAGATGTTTATCTATGGCAAGGTTTCAAGGGAGCCTAGGGGGCTTCCGATATACCCAGAGGGTACGTGGAAGACAGTCTGTGTGCGGTTCTGTCTAATGCGCTACTACTCGAAGGGGTACCCACAGGGGTTACAAGGGGATCCAACAAATGTGACCACCTCTTGTATTTCCTGCATGCATGCCTCCCCAAATCTGCAGGTTTATGCTCTCAATGACAGATCCCGTGGTTTAAAGACGCCGGAACACGTCTCTAGCCAAAAAAAAAAAATTGCTAAGAAATGGAGATCCCGCCGGCCCTGGAAAGTGCTCTGATACCACTTGTTATGCTCTTAACCTGCAAAATGATACCCAAATACAGAATATGTGAAGAAAAGATACCCAGAACATAGAATAGCAATGATTTTATTATTCAGAGAGTAATGTTCACTTGCCTCTTTGAGGGGGCGACCTCCAATAGAGCAGAGCTCGATTACAAAATAAAACATGATGCTCCTCGCAGGGAGTCTCTATCCTTTATATATGACTCATACATGCAATACCACGGGCCAATACCGTGGGTTTTATTAATACCATCTATCTAATACTACGGCCCATTTGCAACTAACTGTGGTTCCGTCATTAATTGCAGATTAACCACTTACAATTATTAATATGGGCTTTATTGACTCTTGACTATGACGTGATCCCATTACATAAATAAGGGAGTTAGGGTGGGACCCTAACATGAAATGACGTGTCTTTGATCACTTTTTTACTTTTTTGGATCAGAGCCACTAATTATGAAAAGTATTCCTTGATCGTAATGGTCAAGCGGTTCTCTCAAGTATTATTTTATACTTTTTCGGGCTTGGAGGACACAAATTTACCAAAAAGGACCCCCATGGAGTTTTCTTAATTTTTTCTTCCGACTCCCTAAAATTGAAAAACACCGAGTTTTTCCTATACTGGACTCGTTAAAATTTAACGGTAAAGGACCTGTTCAATTTTAAACAGGAACGAACCACTCCTTTTTAGGGTTCGAATTCTAAACTAAGTTGGACTCATCTGAAGGATGAGCTTATAAACAAGCAAATGTTATCCTCCTCGAGATTGTCAAAAATAGAGAGGTACTTTCCAGAAATGGTGGGGGAAAAGAGAGAAAAATGAACTTGTTTGTTACACTTTCTATTTTAGAAAAGTAGTTAACCACTCTTGAACATGGCACTTTTTGTTCACTTGGGTTGGGAAATCCTTTGCCTAACAGTTAATTAAACCATATTGAAAGTCTTCAGTTTGTTTTTGGGTATTAACTTTGGGTCAATTGTCACCAAACCATCTGCAGTGTCATTATGTGTTCAAGAGGTCAGTTCAAACAAACCATTCATCTGTAAAATATCTGTCATCCATTTTGACCATCCCTGAGTTAGTCCTTGCCAAATATATTTCTTCAAAACTTGATCTATGATTTCGTGTTGTGGGCTGGCCTACGACAGATCGCTTTCTATCGACTTCAGCTCATTATCTAGAAATATGATCTAGAAATCGTTAGTACCTTGAAATCTGCATGCTCTAATGGCAGGTTTCTCACCTTTGATGATAGGTTGCATCATTGACCTTCGATTGAAGGATTCTATGACATGTTCGAAATCAGTGCATTTATTCACATTTCATGGATTGTACTGAGTACTTTGAGAGTCATTGACATTACTGGTGGTTTCTCTCACACTTGTTAATAGTTCACATCATTGACAGGTAATCAAGTGGTTTCTACCATGTTTGACTTCGACACATTCATTCACATGGATAGAATCGTACTAGTTTGGGAATTAGAAACCAAGACCCTGGATCTAGTTTCTACCATCCAGGTTGCGAGGAATTTTGATATTCATTATACAGTGGACTATTCATAAACAGATGGTTGCACCCATATTGTGTCTACATATGTCTATACTCTTGATGTATTAGAAAATGATTCATGTATCAGAATAGTTTAGTCAGTTTTCTAGTCAGTTTTAATCTGAGTATGGGAATGCCTACCTCACCGATGATATGTTCACATCTATATATATATATATATATATATATATATATATATATATATATATATATATTGCATTGAATTTTTTTACAGGTTCCAACCGAGGTGTCCACAGGATGATCCTTGAAATGATAAAGTACTTCAATCTTCATAGATGACAAACTCTATCTTCATCTACTACCGACTTCGCACTTTAGGGTGAAATTTGTTGCACAAAAAATTGTAACCTTGACATTCTGCAATTTGTGTGAGCCCATTACCACTCATACTTTCCTCCATTGCAAGTCTTAAGCCTCAGCTCTTCATATCAAGCCTTGAAAATAAAAGAAAGCCCTCAAAAGTCTCTAAAACTCTAGTTCTGCACTTTCTCTTAGCATTACCTGCAGTCCCTCACCTAATGGTCATGTCTCCTGCGCACCTGACCGCTCTGTCTCTGTGTTATGGGTGCGGACCCCTGTAAAAGTTAAAAAGGCGCAAGTATATTCTTAAAAGCTCACTTTGAGTCATTTCTAGAAGCTTCTGGAAGGAATCTTGAGGTGGCAAGTTCGCTCCCTTAAGGTTCATGCATCCCATACCTTAAGGAGCTAACCCTTGATGTGAGGAGCTTATCCCTTTGAAGGAGGAATCTATCCCTTAATAGGTGGACCTGTAACCTCCTTCCTCTGCACTATAAAATGAAGCATTGGGCTAGTTACTTGGGAGGTTGAAATCTAAATATTTTTGAGGTGAAATGCTGCTGGAACTTAGTATTCTTAATTGAGATTTTATGAGGAGAGATTACATATCTCTTTGATCTCATTTAGAAGAGTGTAAGGCTTCTCAAAGTAAAGGAGATTCCTTTTTTGGACCCTGGGAAGAGCTTGTTCAACATCAAGGCTGAAAAGGTTGTAAGGTTATTCTATGTCAAAGTTAATACACATAAGTTTTTTTCTCAATAAGTTGTTGTTTTATGGTTTATTTTATGGATTCCTTGATCACCATAATGAACATGATTTATGATATTAGCTATGCAGGTGCTATTTGATGTTTTCTTGTTTGTGATTGTAGGTTCTCAAAAGGAAACTCTTTCGGACAGTTGAAATATGGTTGTTACAAACTAGCATTGGACTTAAGGTAGGGTCTAAAACACCTCTATAGTTTTTATTTATGAATCGCATATGTTTAGAGAAAGATAGATTTGTTTGTCTGCTTGTTGCTAGATATCTTTTGATGCTAGGGAGAGCGGTCTTGTCCGTAAGATCGATTTATCTGGCCAACAGTAGGAGGAATAAAGATCCATTTCATTAATATCAAAGAATTGAAATATGCTTACATAGAGAATGGAAATAAACTAGCTTGGGTGATGGTAGCTTATATCTGAGAAGAGATGTGGCGGCTACATGCCTTTGAACCATGTTACAATGAGGCTTGAAGGCCTATTTATTATTGAGACACAATAGAAAACCCTAAACATCCAATAACCTAACCCTAGGAGTTGAAGTGTCAAAACTATGGGCCCCATTTGGGTAAATTTTTACATCAACTTCTCAGGGTTGTAACTTTGGAATATGATCTCCTTTTGATGCGCACAATACCTCGCTAGAAATATCTATCTGACGGCTACAACTTTCATCTATAAAAATGAGACTATGACTCATTTTTTTGTGTTTTTCCAAAAAAACGTCGTTTAGGGCCTCAAAATGACTCTAGAAGTTCAGAACCTGAAAAACTGCCAAAAATAGTAAATTGTGCTACAATTAAGGAAATTGAAAAACTGAAAGAGATAGTGGTGGGGATCAAGTGCAATAGGTAGGTGGCCACCAACATCCACCTGGATCATGTCCCTTCATGATAAAAACTTATACTTGAGACATGAAGACATTATATTTCAAATATTCATTCAAGAAAGCAATCATCACATAAATTTGATGGATTTTCCTTCTATTCTATGTTGACTCCTCATAATCAATTCCTTCTTTCTATGAAAATCATTTTACCATGATCCTTTCTTTATGATTTCCAAGTGGGCCATCTTATTTGTGCTTGTTCTTATAGACTAACTTGCTTCCAATTGGTTTGGTTCTAAATGGAGGGTCCCCCAACTTCCATGTCCCATTCTTGAAGAGAGCATCATACTCCTTATACATTGATTCTTTCCACTCATCATGAGAATAAAATTATTCCAAGGAAGTTTGTTCAAAATTTGTAGATAGATTTATTTCACAATCATATCACACATTCATATAATCTATATTACTTGAATTAGAAATGTCTACATCAACTCCATCTTGTTTGGTGGAACATATGATTCTTTCCTTTCCAACCTTATGAGGATGAACACTTTCAAGTGTTTTGAAGAACTATTTTGTTGGATATTTATGAGATGATCTAGGTTGAGATGGTGTGGCATCAATATTCATCCTTCCAATCCTTTCAATCACATCATTCAAAGGATATTCTTGATCCATTGAAGTGGTCAAAAATTCATGAGGTGGAAATGGTACTTCAAAAGTAGATGCCAAATATTGATCCAATATAGGGATTCACCCTTCTAGAAGTGGAATCTCACCATCAAATTTATGACATTTATTTACATGAGTGAATATGTCTAGATGACCATCACATTGAGAAACATATTGTTTAGCAGCTCTAGAGAGGGTGGGCCAATAGTAACTAGCTTGCAAAATTTTTCGAGCCATTCTCTTAGTTGCATTGTGGATCCCACAAAGTTTTCAACTGTAGGAATAAAGAATGGCATGCACCTCATATTATGTTATGCACCTTCTCAAGCTATGGTCTAGGCTAATATTGAACTAATATTCCTTTATCCATATACAGGCAACAATTTTTATGATAATTTTGCATTTCTCACTATAGGAGAAGTGTTGACAGAATCTTGATTTTTTAAATAGTTTGGTATGTTAGAAAACTAAGCGGTCTCTACTAAAATTACAAAAAGGTGTTCATATGGGAACTCATCATATATTACCTTGCCATCTACAATGTTAGTTATACTTGACAAAAATATGCAACAACATTATGTTTTCTAAGTTTGACAAGTATGATGAGATCAAATCATTGCAATAATGAAATCCATATAATAATCTAACCATTTATGTCAAGTTTATTCATAAAATATCTAATGGAAATATAATATTTAAACCCAAATACTAGCTACCCATGTCATGGTGCCTAAAATTGTTTATGTCATAAACTACTGTAAGATTTTTTTTCTCGATGATTGTGTAATTCAACTCTGCACCAAACAAATTTTTGTTGATAAAATAAATTTCAAATGGTAGTTTGTCTTCCTTTTGGCCCAAAACTACCCCATTTCCTTGTCTAATTCATTATTGTGGATGTGGATTGAAATGCCCCACCTAGCACCTTGTAAATGAAGGAATTTTATGAGCTTTTCCTTTATGCGGAAGGAAGTGTCATGACATCCTATTGTCTAATGGAATTCACTGTCCATGGACAACAAAGTGAATAAAGGAGAGTCATGTTTTCAAAAGTTTTAATGAACATTATTAGTATCTTGCATTAATAATAAAGCTTCTTACATATTTTTGTTTATGACAAGTAGGTAGGGTTTTAATAATGATCACCTTACTTTGGTCTACTTATATCCCGTTAGAGGAGAGATGGTAACATAATATATTCCCTTCACTCATAAGAATATTTCATTTCCCATTATTGAATGAGAGTTTTAATTATTCACACCTTTCCAATTTTTTCTCAAGGTCAGTCAAAGGTTGCTAAAAGGAATGGACATAGGGTGTGAACCCTTGCTTTTGAACCTCTATGGTGTAATGGATGATATAAAACTATATACTCAACATATTTTTCTATAAAGTTGTAGGAGTGTTACAAAGGCTAAAGTGACTGGAATTTTAAGCAAATTTTCCCTACTAGAAGGTGAAGGTGGTCTTGTGTCAGTCCTCAAGGATGATTTTAATTTGGTTATACCCATAAGAAAATCTAGCAAGGAGAAGTACTTATTTCCCATAAGGATATATAATACTTGGTAAATGAGGGTAAAGGTAAAAGATCCTTCCTAATAACATTGTTGATGTCCCTTTAGTCTATGGTCACTCTCTATTTTCCATTTTTCTTGGGAAAAATAATGAAGGGTGAGACACATTCACTCTAAGAAATAGGATAAATAAATCATGCATCTAAATATTTTTGTAATTACTCCCTTACAATGTCTCTTGGGGAAATATTCATCCTTCCTTGAGGTTTTCTAATATCTTTGTTGTTGAAGGTAGAATTTTAAATGGTGGGAATGGATGGCTGATAGGTTGGCATAGATATTGGTACTAGTTTTACACGGGCCAAATTGGTGGACAATGTTGGTACCAAGGTTTAGTGGGTACTTGCATATTATAACCACCAAATTACTGGGGAGGATTGTAATTCATACCTTATTGGAGTGGCTTAGGTGCTCCTTGTTTCCACTTGTTGATGAAGCATAGTGATTCCACATTCTCCCTAACTCGTTGATATGAAATTTTTAAACTTCACAAAGAGGGACATTTCTTAGTTAGCTATGAATCTTCAAAAATTCCACAAAATTGTATGGCATTAAGTGGGAATTCATTTCTTGGATGTTTCTTGGTAAATTTGGGCTAAAATATAGTGAAATCTTTCTCTACTTCTTGTTTCTTCTCTACTTACAAAGTTTCCACTACATGGATAGTGAGTGTACAATGTCTACCTTTATATATTATAGTAGTCCTCCTAACTCATGTTTAGTGAGGGATGTATGATGAGAATATTGTGTTACCATTATCCAACCATTTCCACATTCATTTTTAGTTGATATGGAGGTTCTTTTGAATATTAGTTTGATGTCCCCATAATCCAACTAGAAGGTATCACCATTTGAAAGAATATTCAATGTATCCATGATTTCTTCTCGTACTCCTCATAGAATGACAAGTTTAAGTGAGTCTTCATCCAAACCACACTTGCATGCTCTCTTGTAACAAAGTTGAAATCTCTCTTCATTGTATTCTAGGGACCCATTCTCCCCTTAGGTCATTTGAAAGATCTCATCTTTTGTGTCTCTTCCTCTATAATAATTCATATAATTTCTTTTGAATGTTTACATCATTTGATCCAAAATAATAATGTTGTAACCTTCTAATATCAAGAACCATCTCAAATATTATTCCTTCAATATGGAAGGGAAGAGATTGAATTTTTTATCATGTTAAGTGTAATCATAGTTCTTTCATACAACTGCAAACTCATAGAAGAAAGTGTCAAAATATTTTGTAGTAAGGCCATGGAAGCGAGGAAGTTTATATAGGTTGATGTTTTCCATTTTCATTTATCTATTGGTTTCTCAAATGGGAAAATCAAATAAATGTACTTGGTATCTATAATTATCCATTGTGTAGTGAGAAGGGGCACATCCTTCCATTGATATGTTCTAAAAATCGCTTGTTTTCTCTTTTGAGAAATCCTCAAAACTTTCCATTCTCTCTTAGGAAGATGGGCATGATCAACATGGTGTTGTTGTTGATTTCAAGTCTTGGTTTAGTGGTAGTTGTTTTCGATAAAAATGTCTTCATTTATCCCTAATTTGAGGCATGAATTCTTAAGAAACTTGAAAATCTAGCCTAACCTATTATGCTTTCTAAAACCACTTTTTTTCATTTTTTGTTAAAATGATAAATATGATAAAAATATTGTGCAATTTCTGGCACCTCATCGACAATGGTACGAAAAGGTTGTGGTGGGCCTTAGAATATTATAAATAATGCTACACTCCTAAAATCAATATTTTTAATGTCAACTCAAGGTTTGTACAATCTTCAGAGGAAATGTGCACCATGTGTTGTAGACTCCAAGCATTCATTTACATAAATGAGAGCCTAATTCCTCTAGGACTACCTTAAATTCTTCAATAATGGAGAGTGAAAAATAACAACTACCTAAAAAAAATCAAGTGGTAGAAAATAACTATAAATAAATTGAAAGAGAGTACTTCAAAACATAATTCAGAGGGCCAAGCAACTCAATAAGCAATCATTTCTTGTCGTTAAATGGATATATATGCTACAAATATGCAAGAAGTGGATTGTAAAGATGTAAATCTAGGTGATCTAATATGAGTAGATGAGTTAAAACTAAAAGATAATTATGTTGCAACTCAATTTCAAACTACCTTTGTAAACCAAAGCAAAGTAAAACCTACTTGAAATCTATTATATTGAGCATAACAAAGAAATTGAATCCGTTATGAAGCGAAAATGAAGTACAACTATGTGGTCCAATGCATTTCCCAATGTTTCCTAAACAATATTATAATTTAACTATAACAAGGCTAGGACTATCTTGCAAAAAATTGTTTCTCGCTACATGAGACCCTATAGGCATACATAAAATTCTATTGGAAACTATAGAGGACTTTATAAATCATAACAAGAATTGAAAAAATCTGTCATTACCATATAATTCAAGTAAAATACATTAGATTAAGCTATTTACAAAATGTTTTCATGATTTTCATATGCCAGTTGAATCTACCTATTGTTTACATGAGGAGCTAGTTATGCAAGAAATTGTAGTTGTTTTGGAGGGTGTAGGACAACACTTTTCAAAGGGTTGTTTGATTGATGAGACTAATTTTTTTTTTTTATTTTCTAAATGTTTATAGATATCCACCCTTGTGTAGGATTAGCCCATTCAAAGTTTTACATCAATAATAACATTTGAAATGTTTGGTAGGGATGGTTGATAGGTTGACTAATATAATGGACTAGTTTTTAATGGGCCACGTTGGTGGAAAAGGATAGTACCATGGTTGAGAGAGTAATTAAATATTATAACGACCAAATTACTAAGGAGGATTGTATTTCATGCCTTAATGGAATGGCCTAGGTGGTCCTAGTTTCCAATATTCAATGAAGCATAGTGATTCCACATTCTCCTTAGCTCCTTGTTATGCAATTTTCAAACCTAGAAAAGAATGAAATTTCTTAATTAGATGTGATTCTTCAAAAATTCCATAAAATTATATGGAATTAAGTTTCCATTGATTTCTTGGATGCATCTTGGTACATTTGGGGGAAATTATAGTGTAATATTTCTCTACTTTGTCTTGTTTATTCTTTATCGACAAAGTGTCCACTGGATGGCTAGTGAGTGTAGAATTCATATGTTTATATATTATAGTAATCCTCCTAAATCATGTTTAGTGAGGAGGATGCAAAGAGTGTGTTACCATTCTCTTACCATTCCTACATTTATTTTTTTTTGACCTAGAGGTATTTTTGAATATTGGTTTGATGTCCCCATAATACAACTAGAAGGTATCACCATGTGAAAGGCGATTCAATTGATCCATAATTTATTCTCTTACTCCTCTTAGCTTGAAAATTTTAAGTGAGTCTTCATCCCAACCATAGTTCTGTGCTCTCTTGTAACAAAGATGAAATATCTCCTCATTGTCTTCTACAGACTCATTCTCCCCTTATGTCATTCAAAAGATATCATCTATCATGTCATTTTATGTACAATAATCCATATACTTGCTATTGAAATATTGATTCATTTGATCCAAACCAATAATTTTGTCACCTTCTAAGCTCAAGAACCATATCAATACTTATTCCTTGAATATGGAAGGGAAGAGCTTGATCTTTTACTCATCTAAAGTGTAATTGTAGGTCTTTCATACAACAACAAACTCAAATAAGAAAATGTTAGGATATTTATAGTAAGGTGATGTAATAAAGGAAGTACATATAAGTTGATGTTTTCCATTTTCATTTCTCTATTGGTTTCTCAAATGGGAAACACGAAGAACTCTACTTGGTATCCATAACTAGCCATTGTGTAATGAGATGGGAAACCTCATTCCTTTGATATATTCTCAAAATATATTTCTTTATCTTCTGAGAATTACTCAGATTTTTTTTTTTCTCTCTTAGGAAGACGGTTCACAATCAACTTGATGTTTTTGTTGCTTTCAAGGTATTGGTTTAGTGGTGATTGCTTTGGATAAAAGTTTTCTTGATTTATTCCTAATTTCATAAATGCTTTCTTAAGAAACTTGGAAACCCAACCTAATATGTTATACTTTATAAAAATACATTTTCCATTTTTCTATTAAAATTATAAAGATGATAAAAAATACGTGCATTCTTTAGAAGCTCCACAACAATAGTACCAAAAATTGGTGATGGGCCATAGAATAGTCACAATAATGCTATGCTCCTCAACTCAATATTTTTTATGTCAACCCAAGATACGTACACTCTTGAGAGGTAATGTGCACCATATTTGAAGATTCCACACATGAATTTACATAAATGAGAGCATAATTCTTCTAGGACTACCTTAAATTCTTCAATAACGGTGAGTCACAACTAAAAACTACCTAAAATTCAATCGCTAGAAAAGAAACTATAAATCAATTGAAAGAAATCACTTCAAAACATAATTCTGAGTATCAAGCAACCCATTAAGCAATAATTTCTTTTCTGTAAGTGGAGATCTAGGGTAAAAATCTTCACTAAGTGGATTTTTAATGTGAAAATACAAGTGAGCTAGTATGAGTAGTTGAGTTAAAACCAAAAGTATATAATCATGTCGTAAATCAATTTGTGACTACCTATGTAAGCCAAAGCAATGTAAACCCTACTTGGAATCTATGATACTAAGCATAAGAAAGGAAGTGAATGCATTATGAAGTGAAAATAAAGTATTCTATGGTCTAATGTATTTCCCCATGGTACCTAGAAAAGGTTACACTTTAACCAAAATAACGCTAGGACAATGCTACAAAATACGGTGTCTTGCTAAAAGAGACCCTATATGCATACATACAATTTTACTGGAAAATGTAGGTGACTTTACAAATCATTATAGGAAAGGAATATTTCCATCATTATCAAAAAATTAAAGTAAAATATATTATATTAAGCTAGTTAAGAAATGTTTTCATCATAAAATAAACAACTACACCATAAAAATGCTACTTACAAGGTTACTGCAAGAAATATGCAACTAATGATGCATCACTCTTTCTATAAGAAAATGAAACTTAAAATGAAAGTAGAAACATAAATAAAGGTTAAAAAAGGTCCTCGTAGGATATGAAATCTCATTCTTCATATCATTTCAAGAAAAACACATTTACAAATGAGAAAATTCCAAGTTGTTTGGATAGTTCTAAAATGACTTAAGAATGACTAATAAAAGACTAATAAAATGTCTTTTCAAGATAGACTTTGAATTATTATTATACAAGGAGATAGTTTTAGATCATCCCATCATTCACTTCTTGATTTATAGGTTATGTTCCCCTAAATCCTAAAATAAAGGATCTTAGTTTTAGGAACCAATTTCCTTGATATATTTTTTTTTCCTTGGCTTTATAGTTCGCATGAGTGAATGGAGGTGTATCAAAGTGTTGAAAAAGGGTAACTATGTTCGGCATTCATAATTATAATTCTACTTTTATCATTATGCATTTTATGTAAAAGGAAAATACCAGAAAAATATTGTTGACTTGAGGCTTCTGTGATGCATATCAATTTTATGAGAAAGAATTTTTCGGCGTAAATCACATGATTATGTATTTTTTGACACATTTCGAACCAACGAGTGTGGTTCATCGTCAGGACAAGTTGAAGAACCAGATCATGGCTACATGTTAAATAGGGATAGCAGATCTTCCAACGGCTAGGTTTGACTGGAAAACAACTATATTAGACTAGACTGGACAAACGGCTATAATAGACCCAGAAAATGACTAGTTTTGACTAGTTAAATTATTTAATAATATAATTAGATAAATAGTTATCTTAGGCTGGATATCATTATATTTTATAATGTTTTGAATTTTAATAAAGTTTATAAATGTTATTTTAATACTTTTTGGTTTGAATTTTGTGTTATTTTAAGTAACATGTTAATCAAATTTGAGTTAAAATAAATCTAGGGATATAAAGAATCATAATGAGTAAAATGTTAACAAATATTAATAGATCTAGGGAATATAACCATTAGTAATGTATGGATTTAATATTAACTAAAATAATAATAATAATAATCATAATAATAATAATAATAATATTACTAATGGTTTGGGTGACTAATTAATATAATTTTATCAGTAAAGTTATCTAATGTGAGCATAAAATTATTACTTAAATTTAAATAATTATCAATTACTAGATAATTTTAACCCATTCAGATAGTCCTGAAAAGGACCATCTTATAAATAAAAGGAAAAGAGAATGAGGGAGATCTCCAAAGAGGATCAAAAACTCAATTAAGAATGGATAAAGAAAACAAGTTAGGTAGAAGCTTCACTATGGAAAAAACAAGTCAATAGGGATGGAGGGGGAGGAAGGGGAAGAAATGACTAGGAAGAGAGGGCAGGGATCCAGCAACTACTAATCTTCCAACCATCATCCCTATTGAGATTGCTTGGTCTTTTTTCAATCTCAATGGCTTCTCTAAATTTTCGGTGATGGAACTGCGTAACCTTAGCAATAACTTGGGCCTCCTCAATACAAACATGATGTTTAGTCTTCTCCACATGCTTCGCTAGTGCAAAAGACTTGGTTCTCCCATGCTTTAGGTCTGTTGCATGCTCATTAACCCTTTTATTAATAGAACGACCAATATCACCAATGTAGGGGGTTCCACAGGAAAAATGAATAATATAGACACCCTTCATGTCCTTAGGGTTGACTGGATCCTTCACTAATAAGAGAGAATTACGAATGGTGTTAAGGGGTCTAAAGGTAGAGGGAACATTATGCTTCTTAAGAATCCTAGCAATCCTATCAATGGTCCATTGGATAAAAGGTAGATGGACTCCTGGGACTCGATCTTTAGGTTCTTTTTTAACTCCTGAATTCTTGTAGGCTTTAAGGAAAGCCTTCTGACCTAGGTGTCTACTATAACTGTTCTCAAAAAATACATTAAGGAGATGGGATTTATCTTTATCGAAGCTCTTTTCATCAGAGATCCTTAGGGCATGAGTAGCGAGGGTGTTGAGAACGCCTAGCGTTTGAGCAGGGAAATGATGGGAACTGGCATGTAGATACTACTCTGTGTGAGTTTTCTTCTGAAAAACTTGGTGGGAGAGGTAACCATCCATATTCTTTGAAATAAGAATATCAAGGAAAGGGAGGAAACCATTTAGCTCTTGTTCCATGGTGAACTTAATGGTGGAGAATTGACTGTTGAGATGACTGAAGAAGAGATCCAACTCCTCTTGGCCATGAGACTAGATGACATTGGTGTCATCCACAAATCTTTTCCAGAGCTTGGGTAGGAGAAGGGTTGAGGCCAAGGCCTTGGATTCAAAATCTTCCATGAAAAGATGAGCAATAATAGGGGATAGATGTGAGCCCATGGAAACACCATAGGTCTGTTCAAAGAACTCACCCTCGAAACTGAAAAAAGTGGAAGTGAGAGAGATCTCAACTAACTTAGTGGTATCAGGATCTCTAAGAGGGTTGATCACCTCCATGGCCTCCTTTATAGGGATGCAAGTGTAAAGGGAGACCACACCAAAGCTCACAAGAATGTCCCCTGTGTCAAGCTTTATGCCCTTCAACTCTTCAATAAAGGAAGCAGAGTCTTTGACGTAAGACTCCGTGTGACCAACTAAGGGTTTAAGTTTTAAGGCAATATATTTAGCCAGAAGGTAGGTAGGCCCACCAATAGTTGACGATGGGCCTTAGGGGAAACCCCTCCTTATGAATCTTTAGAAGCCCATAGATCCTTGGAGTAATGGGACTGCTCTTGATGAGTTTATGGCAAAGGGAACTCATAGAGCTACTGGACTTGATGGCGAGAGCCACAGTCCAAAAATTATTTTTTAGAGGGTTTTTGGGAATTTTTTATAGCTTCCACTATTATACAGATGATCTAATATCTTCTTGTGTTAATCCTCTTTGTCGAGGATGACAGCAGCCCCCCCCTTTGTCCACTTTCAAAACAACGATATCTTTGTTCTGGTTTAAGGATCCGAGGGCAACAAATTCCTCCTTATTGAGGTTGCTGCGAGGGGGATTTGCCTTTCTAAGGACAACGGCACAATCCTGTCTAATTGCGTCCTTATTATTATCAGGTAGACTTCTAATCTCAAATTCCACGTCACAGATAATGTCATCTACTAGGATCTTCTTAGGGGTTAGGGAAAAATTTAAACCTTTACTGAAAAGCTTAAAAACAGAAGGGGGAAAGGAGAAACTAGAAAGATAGATAACTTTATTATTTCTAGAGGGAGGGGGAGGATGATTATAATTTTTATTATAATCAATGTTTTTGTCAAATTTGTTAACATATTTTGAATTATTATAGTTGTGAATAATTGATAGATTACTATTCTTATTGTTACACTTAAGTGATAAATTATTAATCTTATTATAATTATTATCATTAATAAGAAATAAATTATTATTATTATTATTATTATTATAATTATAATTATTACTATTAATATTATTATTAATATCATAATCATTTTTATTACTATTATGAACATTAACATTACTAACCATATAGTTATAGTTATTATTGTATAAACCTATTTCATGTTTCAACAAATCACGGTAATGGTTTTTCCTATAGTCGCCTTCCCCACAAATGCGAATATGGTTTTCTATATCAGCGACAGGCGAGCAGTTAAGATCCCACATCGGGTTAATGGAATCTGAGGGGTTCATGAGTGGATCAGAAATGCAGGGTGTACATTCAATGGATTGCGTTGAACCAGCGAGACGTGTGTTGCAACGAGAAGAATTGAGATTAGGTGTGCAATGCGATCCATTGTTAGGCGGACAAGAACTGACTGATCTGCATGATTCTTCTAGGATTTTTTGAGTCAAAATGTTGAAGTACTATTTGGACATATTGTAAAGAGAAATGGAAAATAATTTAAAAAAAATGTAATTGGGGTAAAATCTCCTCAAGAAGCCAAGTCATCCCTCTCGGATGAAAAGTATTCTCATTGAAAGGGTGTGTCTTTTCACATGTTCGAACAACTATATAATAACATACATCCTCTTCAAATTCCGCTAGCAGTTAAGTGCTCTTTCTATGATGACTTAAGTGCTCTTTCTATGATGACTTCTACGGTAAGGTACAAAAATTCAAAGGCTATTTTTTGAAGTGCGAGCTTCCTAAATTTGTGATGATGCTATTTTTTTGTGAAGATTATCTAAGCATAATCCAAGTTACTATGGTTAAATATGATGCTATCTTCAATGATCGAGCGAAATTGACTTGTCTTTTTGAAGGTCTAGAATTTTGTCATGGTCTTGGGTCTTGGACTTCTCACTTTGGTCTGATTCTTTAAGAAGATATTTTTTTCTGGGTTTCCCCCTTGTGGGGGTTTTTCCCTAGCTTGGAGCCTATATCTTGTGTTCACTTTTTCTTGTGATCTTCATGTTTTGTATGTTTGGTAATTTTTTGATAAAAAGATCATAAAAATCATTAATAAGTAGCCAATAACATTAAAAAGCAGTTACCAAAAGAATAGAAATCAAACCTACTGAATAAGCCTCTAGATTTCTCAACATGGTATCAGAGCTAAGCTTTAAAGAAGGAGGCTTGAAGATCACTCTATTGGCATTTGGATCAAAGTATGATGCATCTCTAATTTCTAAAGGAGCTTGTCTATCATCTCATGTATAGTTTGTTTATGTTCTAGGCTCTCATTACAGTGATTAGTGGTACATATTATTTTCTGTGGTTCAATATACTTCATTATGGCTCGACTATATCCAGTGAATTTCTCACACTTTAGTGACTCAATAAAATTACAATGGCTCACTCATATATCATTTTCTGGTCCAATTTGTATTTGTCGTGGAATTATATTATAATGGTTCAATATGGATCACATTTGATGTTCTATGGCTCATATATTTTTTGATATTCATTCAATTATGTGACTTGCACTTAGTTCTATAACTCATATTCTGAAGATATAATTTGTAGACTATATGTCTTTCATCAGATGTGGCTCACATCTAATTTGTGAGCACTCATATATGTTTCATGGAAGACATTCTTATCTCAGTAGCTCGCACTTTACTGTGGCCTACATTAATATTTTTTTCTGTGGCTCAATATGTTAGATCTCTATTCTATCATTGATATGGATGTCACTCTTCTCTATGGATCTCACTTTGTGGCATAATACTATGCATAACATCTCTATGTGGCATTGCACTCATATATGTTACTTTGCTTCTCTGCAATAGTAACATCACTTTATGCATCACTCTGTGGTGTGTATCCACTGTGGTATCATTATTCTATACTCTATGCAATTAAATGCATGGCTAGAATCAAATATTTGTGAATAATGGCTAGCTTCATGATTGATGGCTCACATTTGAAGCTCATATTTATCAATAATGGCTTACATATATTATATGGTTCATCAATTGTGATTAGCATCTCTGTGGCTTCTGTAAATGAGTATGAGGCCTATATCTCTATAGAAATAACCAAAATTTTAAGTTCAACTTCATATCTCTATGGAGATCCTATTCCAAAGTCTACATTCCTACTTCTCTATGGAAAACCAAAACCATTATTTATGGAAGTCTAGAAGAACGAACTTATCCAATTAATGAAACATAAATGAAAATTTTTCTCTGTGGTGAATTATGAGGTGGTGAAATATGCGATTTTTCTTAGGACATACTATCTAAGTTCTATTGAATACACACCATTTGAATTTATGTGGAAAGGACACCTTGACCGATTTACTCTAGAAAGGCATCTTCAACAAGTTCTGTAGTTACTATGGAAAATCATGATATGAGTTCATTAACAATTGAAAGATGAAGCCAATCTATTTTAAAAATATGTCTTTTGTATACTTGATGTGAGTTTCCTTAGGTCAATATAGCTTTATAATTATATATATATGATGGAAGTTTCAAAATCATTCTCTACCATGACAATGATGAAGTCTAAGTCCTTGAAACTACATTACTATGATCCAAGGCTATGATAAAAATTCAAAAAAAGGGCCCAAGATCTCTATAAAGAAACTCATATGAAGATTCCCCAACATTGAATACTTCTACATTATATTCATTCTTCTCTGAGAAAAAAACTCACTGTAGCAACAAAATTAAGACATTCAAACTGACTATTCAACAATGTATAAGAATATTTCCATATAGGAGATTACTTTCTTGAAGGGATGAAAGCAACAAAGTCTATGAAGCACAACCATGAGAAGAAACTATACAATAAGAACCCATTGCATCAATTAGGCCAACTTATCTATGAGGACTAATAATTTCCAACATCTCAAGAAATTTCTATGGTAAGGGAATTGCATCACCCCTTGTACTTAACAAGATAAAGAATCTGATCTCTGTTAGAGTGAATACGATAAAGTTTAAAAGAGGTATGTATTATATTTTTTCATTCCATGGCCTATGATAAGTCCTTTAGGTCATGCTTATGATCATAAAATGAGTCTACATAAATATTAGAGACTGTAACATGTAAGATTTTGATGTTATGCTACATATGAAGACTAGGTCTTGTAATAAACATGTCAAAAAGTATCAATACAGTTTTGGAGCATTTTTCGATGCTTGGATTACAAGTCTTGGTGACTATTAATGATCTAGGGTTTGCATATAAATTTTGAAGACCTTAAAATATATAGGCTTTTTCAACTAACTCTCTTGTGTGTGGTTGTAGAATTGTACAATTTGTAAGTGATAGGTCTTAGAATCTAGGGTTTGTAAACCATAGAAAAGTATGAAATACAAGGAGAAATCCTAGAAATAGAAACCCTAACTTATTAGTTCCACTTTGAAAGGAAAAGAAACCTAATTCTTAAGAAAAACAAGGTATTATATCATGATGATGTCAAAACAATGTTTGATGAAAAAGGGTCCAAGATTACGAGGGAATCAACCTTCCTCTAGAGATAAGTATTTAATGTGTTATTAATTACTAATAATGCCACTGTATTTATATTTGTCTCCTTGTCCTTTCATAAGTCTTCTAAATAAGGTTATAGGTCAAAAAAATTACTATCTAAATCTTGATTAAGCACATGAAATATTTGAAGGAACGTGGAATGGCGACTATGAAGGGAGGAGAAGTTTGATGTATGCATCAAAGAAGACTATCCAATGGAAAAAATTTTACTAACCTCAGATGGAAAGAGGGAGCTTCAAATCTTATTGATTAGTTCATTCCAAATTGATGAGTAAAATTTGAAGAGCATGAAGCAAAAATTTTCCGCAATATGAGATAGACTATGGAAAGAAATGTTGACTTCAAAAGGAGCAAGTAGCAAAATTTGACATAAAAGATCCTACATTTTGAATTGATATCATTATGATTCAGTAACTCCGATATTAATGACTTGTTATAGATATGATTTGGCTCCCTAGAAAGACATATTGCATAAGTATATGTAGAGGTTGGAAATATAACAATTGAGATAAATTGTTGGATGATATTGATGTACCTATAGCTACATTATTTGATCATGGAATACATGGATTATTGGAGGAATGGAAAATCTTAGGTGAAGAATTGATATTTGGAAAGAATTTTTGAAGAATATGAGGCAAAACTTTGTGGTAGCAGTTGTGAGGAAGTTTGGCTCCTTGAAGATGGAAAATGAATCATTTGATGATAATTTTGATTGAAAAGATATAAGAAGCTCGAATTTTGATTTGACGTGATGTTGTTAGGAGTTGAAAAACCCTAACATGAAGATAAAATGTGAAATAATTTAACTTCGTAAAACATTTGACATCTAGGAAGGTTGAAGCTTAGATATAATGTGATTTAAGAAAGAATCATTGAAACTACAATTATATCTCCACAAAAGAACATGTAGTTGATGTATTGATAAAGTATGAAACACGTTCAGGTTTAAGGTTATGTCTCCCTAGGTGAGAGGGAGAGACATGGGACACTGTATTCTCCATGTGTCATGCATTAGGCTAGGATTAACAACTATACGTCTAGTGAAGGCATAGGTAGGGAGAACAGAGTGTTGGATAATATTATGAGACCGATACTCCTTAAGGATTGGGAATGCAAGATAGCAAGTAGTCTCATGGAAAAACACTCATTGAGGATTAGACAGTGTATCCAAGATAAGAGTAGTTGAAGAGGATCGATATTTTTTGAGGATCAGGAATACAAGATAAGAATAATCCTAAAAGGACATACCTATTGAACATCTAGATGGGGTATGTGCCTTGAGAGGCTATGGTCATCCCCATATGTATGCCTCCTAGCATTGTGCTCTAATCTAATGGAGAAATAGAGCTTGTTAGTCAATGCCTTGCTATATTTCTATTTGAAAATGCTGGTTATGACATTGACGCTTGAAGATGGCTTATTAATTTGAATATTCTTATGAGAAAATTTCAATTTTGAGAGTATCCTTGTATTGGTTATGTAATTATAAATACACCCCTACTTAGGAGGGACTGTTGAAAAAGGGTAACTAGGTTTGGCCTTCACAATTATCATTGTAGTTGTATCATTATGTATTTAATGTAAAAATAAAAAAGAAGAAAAAGAATATTAGTATTAGCATTTTATGAGATAAGAATTTTCTTCATTCTTCTAGGATTTGTTGAGTCAAAAAGTAAAAGTCCTATTTGCACTTATTATAAGGTAAAAGGAAAAATTATTTAAAAATAGTTGAATTTGGGTAAAATCACCTCAAGAAGCCAAGTCGACTCTCCTGGATGAAAATTCAGGTCATTGAAAGGATGTACCTTTTTGAATGTTGGAAATATTATATATTTGCATGAATCCTCCTCTAATTCAGCTAGCAATTTGATGCTCTTTCTATGATTAGTTCTATGGTAAGGTGTGAAAATGCAGAGGCTATTTTATGAAAAAGTGCAAGTTTCTTGAATCTATGACGATGCAATATTTCTACGAATATTATCTGAGCATAATGTGAGCTATTGTGGTTAAATATGATGTTATCTTATGTGATTGAGAGTTCTTGACTTGGGTTTTTGAAGGTTTGGAATTTTTTCACGGTCTTGGGTTTGGATTTCTCACTTTTGATGTGATTATGTAAGAAGATATTTGTTCTGAGTTTTCTCCTTTGTGGGGTTTTCACCTTGCCTTGGAGCCTATATCTTATGTTCTCTATTTCTTGTGACTTCATGTTTTGTAAGTTTGGTAATTGTTTGATAAAAAGATCATAAAAAACATTAATAAGTAGCCAACAACATTCACAAACAACTACCAATAGAAGAGAAATCAAACCAAATGAATAATCCTCTAGATTTCTCAACATGAAGGGCTATCAGTTCCTGGAGGAAGGCGATGGGATAAAATCCCTTCTTTTCCTCAAGAATGTTGGGGGAATAAATTTCATTGTGGGACCATCCTAGTGGTGTTGGTCTCACAAATGTACATGCATTATGAAACCAATCATGAATACTAAGGCAGAACACATCTAACTTACCAATCTCAATTCATTTTTCATTTAATAGCAAAAAAAACATTTGATATTGAATACAATCAAAACAATAAGTTTGTTAAGTATAAAAGAATATAAAAATGAGTAATGTATGGGCCCTGTTATCACCCAAAAATTCTCAAAACATCATTGTGTCAACTTTTCTTTTGGTCATGATTTCAAGGAGGTCTAAAGGTTATTTTAGTCTTGATAAAAGGGTAAGTGATAGGGTTTGAAGTCTTAAAATGTCATCTTTCATTTCCAAATAAAGTCCTTTAGGTTCACTTCATGGTCAAATAGGTCACATTTTCCATTTAGAAGTCATTCCATTAAGTTTAGGGTTAAATTTTTTCAATCACACAAGAATCTGCAATTTCGTAGCATAGCTAGTTCAAAAAAGGTGATTTGTGCTACGAAACTACTGTGTATGCTCTTTTTTCTGTTTTTAGTAGTCACCTTCCAAGGGGTTTCTTGAGAAATATAAAACTCATTTTTGAAAATAGAAAGAGGTTTTGCTTCCTAATATACTTAACTACAAAAACCTATCTCAGTTTCTTTAAATTAATTATGAGGTGGGATAAATTGATAACCCAACTTCCGCTACAAAACTGTTGAAAGTCATTGAGAGAAAAACTTTGTTTTCTGGTTTTAGTAGTTCACTTCATGATTAGTTTCTAGCCAAATGCAAAAGGATTTTAGAATTATGAAAGAATTTTCTCTTCATAAAATCTGCCGCTACAATAATCTCTCTCACTTTCCTCAAAAGTGTTACCAGTGGAGAGAAACAAGGCTTTCTTTGAAGCCATATTTTCAGAAATCAGAATTTTCCAGTTTTACACATGTTGTTCAAAGACAGTTTCTGCACAGTTAGGTCACAGTTTAGCAGGGTTGGTAACAATCGAAGACATGGATTAGCAGCTGTCAAAGAATGTATTTAAGTCTTAGATAAGGTTGTTGAAACATGTTTTAGGAGTTTCACTCCTATTTGTATTAGGACTCCTAAAAGACAGTTAACTTTCAGCTTGTAATTAAGAGTTTGTTTTATGAGTAGATAGGTGTCAATTTTAGAAATTCGAATTCTCCTAACGATGGATCATAGAATCCAAGGTTTTTAAGACTCTATATGAAGCATGAGGTCGAATTCCTCAGGGCTTGGCATTTGTATTAGTAAAAGAAGTGGTGTTATGGGAGCAGACTGTGTGTTTTCTCAACTTAATATAGAGATCAGTTTTACTACTCAAGATTCACAAGGGGTTTATGTGTTATACCTTTCTATGGCCTTTTCAAATTACTTATTTGTAGTGGTATGAGCATGTGTTACCTAGAATTCATTGGAAAATTCTCTAACTTCCTTCACATGCTTGTAGACTTTGTTTATTCACTGTGTTACTGTTTCACTTATAAACCTAAACTCCAAGTTCCTTGACTTCCATGTTTTGTTGATCATGATATTTTGTTGAAGACTATCTTGACTCCATAGTCCAATATATGTTTCCTAATCTTTGATTCAACTAGTTATTCAATTTTGTCCATATTTAATCCTAGAGTTAGTCATCTAATCATTAATCAAAAATCTTAAACCTATTGAGAGAGCCCTCTCAGGTTGAGGAGGCTAAGCCTTAACCAAAAGATTGGTTTGAAAGAGTTACTTAGAGTCTGCTTGATTAGTAGCCTATCAGGGCCAGATTTTGTGATAACGTGCCCCATGGTATACATATTAAGGCCTATAAAATACTTGAAATTGAAATAATAAGGTCAAATCAACCAACAACCCCCTTTCATCTTCCCCTCTTGTGGTAACTAGTCCTCCCATTTCTCCATCAAAAAATCATTTTAGTGCATTTTAATTACTACGCATTTTCCTTCCGACATGATTTTTATAAAACCACAAGCCTCTCATGGGAAATATATCCACCATGTTGTAAACCTAGCTCATCATTGGGACCCTTACGGACCTTAGTCTTGAGCTATAACTAGTAATATTTATAGTGCATTTCACATATTTACATCATGGTGTCATTATATCTCAACCAACATGGCTTTATTCCATCACGTAATCGAATTTAAATAATGTACATGACTTATTATTAGAATTATATGGTCAAAACTAGGATATTGCATTCCCATATAAATTGGAATAACATAGCCCTCAATGTTCTTTTCCTTCAAATAAAATGACTATGTTTCCATATCATTGTTTTTTTCTACATCCACATTGTTATCTTGTTCATTATTTGTTGCATTTGATAGCCATCTAGATACCAACGTTGCTCAATTTCTTTCATTGCCTTGAGATGTTTCTAAGGCCTCAATATTCAAACATATACCTATAATAATAATCAATATAAACATGCATATTATAGTCATCCACGTGAATTTTGATTCATATGTGAAGCATATATATTCAGAAATGGATATAATACAAGGAAATCTATTAGTTCCCTATAATACTACTATGTTCCCCTTATTGTTATTGTTAGTGGATCCCCTATTGTTATCTTTGTGCCCCATAGAAGCCCACTATTGTTATTTTTGCACCCTTACATTATTATTGTTATGCAGGATTTGATTGTATTGTGATGCCTTAGAATCCTATATATACCAAGGAGGTCTTATCATTTGTATCATCTAAGAATTGTTCATTTATGTAATTTAAAGGATGTGTCTCCCTCAAGGAGGGTAATTTTTAAGTCATTGCTCTATATTTTCTTTTATTTTGTGAGATGGTTGCATAACATTTGGTATCAAAACTTTGGATTCTAGGGTTTTTCTTCTTCAAATAAACCATCTTGGAATTCTCACTATAAATGTTTTTCTGTGAGGACTCAGAAGATAAAATTTCAACCACCTGGAGACAAAATATTGGTGAAATTCGTGTACAAAATTAACATCTTGGTTCGCTATATTTTCAGAGTTATAATTTGAAGAAGTTAGGGTTTTTGCAGGATCCATAATTCAGTCTCAAACAGACAACTTGTCATAACTTTATCTTTGAGCATCATATTTGAATTTCGTAAAAAGTGAATGAAAGTGCACGAAATTTAGTTTTTTGTGTATCACTTTTCGGGATGAAGGTCAAAACTGTAGCACGTGGCGCTCTGTACAAGGTCACTCTACTGAACAAGTCTATTATTAGGTCATCATGGGATATTTTGAATAAATCTTACTTGAAGCATTCAATCTAAGTCTAACTTATGGGGTTTGAAAGAAGACTCAGAGGGCTACAATAGAAATAAATTTTGGACCTTGGAGATTGTTGACTGTGCTGGACCCGCCAACATGTCAAGGGGATCTCCCTGGTAAGAAGTCCCGGTTAGACCTCAGACTGTCTAGCGTAAGAGTCCCAACAGTGGGTCTTAAGGTAATTCCTTGACCACGATGTCACACAGAGGCAAGTAAGATAACTTTGTCAGTAGCAAGAGTGTGACCATTGTAGTGAGTCAAGGAAGTTGAATGAAAGGCTCTAACACATGGGGGGTGTTATAGACATTTTTGTGCCTTACAGCCTGGAGCATGAAATGTCAATAACTTGAGGGATCCAAAGTCCCTAAACATGTTGTTCTTACCCTTAGAGGAACAAGGTCAGCAAACCACAGCACTGCAAATCAGTTCTCCACTGAAAAACACTCAAAAACAGGTCAATTTTGGATCATGTCAACTGCTCCACTGAGCACCTGCGCTGAATGTCAAAAGCTCTATGGTGTACCTGCGCTGCATAGCAAGTGCAACAAAGGCTACCTGCGCTGGGCATACTTTGACATGTGGAGGAATCTTTTCTCAATGTGCCAGTGCCCAGGAAGCTTCCAAAATGACACTTGGATCAGAAGATTCGCCTAATGATGAGTAAAGAGGTTCTAAAACTCCAAGTGGAAGGTAGAAACTCCGAGTGGACTCAAGGACTGAAGAACAACTGGAGTTGAAGAGGACAACAAGTCACACATCAAGCTGACTTATCTTCACTCCAAAACTCTATATAAGGATCTCATCCCATGGGATCTGGAGGCCGGAATTTTGTGCAAAAAATTGCTGTTGGTTTACAGTTGTGAGTATTGGGTGATTGCTTGAGGGAGGTGAAGAGGAGATTTCTTTCCGTCGGGGAGGTGATGCTGGATTGGACCTCTCACGGTTGTATCACCGCCTGAACCTTACTTCCTTATATTAATAAAGCATTTGAGGTTCTTCTATTCGCATGTGTTTCAATGGTGTATTGTCTTACTTGCGTATTTGATTTATGCTAATCCTTGAATCAATTATGAATGCATGCTTCTTGTAGTTTCCTTTTCTCGTCTTGTTTGCAGGATCTTGTGTAGCTGGGCCCGTGAGAAGACTTGGAGCTGGGAGCAAGCGGCAAAGAGAGAAGATTGGATCGACCATTTGCGCAAGACATCGGTAAGTGGATCTCTTCCTTTCATCTCTTGCATGTCATAAAGAAGTAACTTTAGATAGCTTTGCTTCAGCTGTTGCTAAGGAACTATCACCCTTAGAGTGGGATAGGGTCATTCTGTGTTGGATACTTTTCCCCACAACAGACTGGCGACTCCGCTGGGGATTGTGTCTTGTTGGTAGCTTGTGTTTCTTGCTATTCATTTCCTAAACAAAGGGAGTACCGAATCGAACTGCATTCGGATCCTTCGAATGCAAAGTAGAGGGCAGCTACTCTAGCTGAGTGCTGGGCATGTTTATGATTTAAAGAGCTGATCCACAAGGACTCTTTTTAGCTCTTTGTGATAGTGTTCATCTTCCTTAATCATCCTCTAGTGTATACTTGGCTGATAGCCTCTGATTTGGCCAAAAACCATTGATTTTTGAGCAAACTGTGACCCGGAATCTGAGAGAGACGAGAGTTGTCTCTTCAGTGCAGCTGCAGCAAAGGCTACCTGCGCTGCAACGCATGTCCCGAAGCGGCTACCTGCGCTGCATGTCAGATTGACAGTGCAGTACCTGCGCTGATCCAGTTTTGCCTTGTGCATCTGGGGTTCCCTACTGTCTGTTGCCCAGTTTTCAATATTGTTTTTGCAGCCTGTTATCAACCTGTATACCCAGCTAAAACTACCTTTCTTTGCCTTCATTCCACCTCAGTTGTATGAAGAAACCGTGATTTTTCTTATTTTATTTCTTGCTATCATTCACAGTTTCCCGTAGTGAAAGTGAACTAGTCTTGCTGCGACCTCTTGGATCTAGACCTGTGAGAAAGTGTCGTTGTGATTCTAAGAGCTAGTTTATTGCTGTTCATAGCTGCTTGAGCATTTGCTTTCGTTATATGGTTCGAATTTCAGTATTTCTTGTGTTGAAACGAGTGAATCTTAAGGTGTTCTTTTGATTATTGGACAAAAACTTGTTTGCTTTCGCTTGAAATTGAATTCGAAATTATACAACAGCTTTCTTTTTGTAATACATCAACATTAAGGAAGAAGAAAAGAAATACTTGCATTGTGCATGTGCATTTTGACAGTTTGCATGTCGATTTAGGAAAAGTGCATCAGTGTGTGCTCTATGATCTGTTTGAAAAGATGATGTCTTTCTTTTCCCTCAGTAGTTAAGATTTTCATAAAGTTGAAAGAATTGAAAAAAGCTTGCTTATCATTCTTAGACTGCATTTAGGAGTTGTATCATACATCACGTGGTGATCCATAAAGGCAAACTGCTAAGCAAGATCAACCTAAAAAGAACTAAATTTACATAACAATGCTTTGAAACATAACGAAACACAGTAGAGGTCTAGGTAGAGACGTGTTCCGGTGTCGTTAAACACAGTGACTGTCGATCTCTACGAAGGTGGGTGATTCCTCCTGAGGGACGATAGCACTAATACTGACTTGTGCTCCCGCGTACCGTCGCGTATATTGGGAGACCCCTATAGGAACAAAGCTTTTATCCATAGGAAGCCGTGTCGGCCGCCCTACTGATCGCGATGCAGTGAACACAGCATTCACGAAGATCGACCACTCGTACTGTAAAACGTATTCTGTGGTTTCGCGAAAGGTTTGGCACACCCTCTGCCTAGAACTCCAGAGTAGTTTCTTTTGGCCTTTTTCAAACTATATAACTGAAAAAATCCATCCGAGCATTTGTCACTTCGGGCTCGTTAATACATCGAAGGAGACTAGAGTCATCTTTAGCTTTTTCTTGACTCTTAAAAAGTGAAAAAGCAAGTTGTGTCTAAAGCGTCGTCATATAAAATTCATTTTAAACGGAACATAAATCACCTCCTATTCCTACGTTGATCTTCGAAGTTAGTCTTTTGGCATCGTAAGTTCTTGTAGAATCGCTAAGAAATCTTTTGGATAGACTAGATATGTCTGAACAACCGTCGACATCTAGGACTGTGTCGTCTGACACAGCAGCAGCAGAACCTCCTGCTGCTACTCCAATGATGTTCGTTGGTATACCATCTGTCCCGGCAAATTGTCAACAACAAGCCGGAGTCCAATCAGGGACGACAATATGGTTAGTTCCTATTTCTTCATCCGGATTATCATCTGGTACTTCTTATGTTGAAACTCAACAAATTGATCCAATGTGTCTTCAAAGGCCAATTTACCCTTTAAGTACTGGATTTCCACCATGTGGAGGGCAGTATGCTCTTTCATTGTTCCCTCCTAGAGAACAACCATATGAGAGTTTACAACAAGGATCAGGTCAAACTGGAATTACATCCAGCGGTTGGGTACCAATACTGCCCCAACAACCAGGAGTTGTATATTCAATGCAACCAGTACACCCTGTGTCGAATATTACCACCACACCTGCTATGGCGAATGCGTCACAAGTACAAGCGCTACCTGTTGTAATACAACAACCTCTTGTCTCAGTGGCTCAATCACAATCTCAGGGTAGTGCCTCCTTATCTAGAGCGACTCAGGCTCAAACAAGTACTGTGACTCCTCATCTTGGTCAATCATCCAGTATTGGTCAACAGAAAATGGTCCAACAACCAGAGCTGGTTCAATCTCAACAACCGCCATTCCAGCAATCATATCAAGGACCTGAGCAAAGAGTCTTTGTAAGTAATGGGCAACCACGCTATAATGGTTATGCCCATCAACTTTGTCAAAGTTGTCAGCATTATGCTGGTCTGCAAAGACCCATTGCTCAGGCGATACCATCTTATCCTGGATATGCTTCGCCTAACCTGAACCAACAGTTGCCTTTTGTAGCAACTCTAGAATTACTAGATCTAAACCGGCTGACGAATGATCCAATTGCTTATGCCCCTTGGTGGCCAGCGATTCCGCATAAACTTCCATCGGACATTCCTAAATTCAATGGAAATCCAGGTGAAGACCCGTCAAATCATGTGATGACATTTCATCTGTGGTGTTCATCGAACACTCTAAACGATGATTCGATAAGACTTCGCCTCTTCCAGAGGACATTGACAGGTCCAGCGGCTAAATGGTATATTGAATTGCCAAGAGCCTCTTTCGACAATTTTAGCTCCTTAGCCACGACTTTCTTAACCCATTTTCAATTACCAATCAGGTATGAAACAGGAACCGAAATACTGACCAACTTCAAACAAACGACAGCTACTCACATATCTGATCATATACATGAGTGGCGTCGTCGTCGTAGGATGGTGAAAACTTACGTTCCCGATCAGCTGTTAGCTGAATGGTTTATAAAGTCGTTACTTCCGGCTATAACGGAAGATGTGGCCAAGGGAGGAGTCGTAACAGAGGAGCAAGTCATTGCTCGCGCTCAATATTTAGACTTAGTATATACTCAGTCTGGCACGCTCTACGACAAAATACCTGACGCCCCTAGGCCTGAATTTTCAATTCCTCCCCCTCCTAAATCGAATACTGACTCTCATGGCAGTAATGGCGTGATTGGAAAACGCAAAATTTCTAGTCAAAATGCAAATGAGGAACTTCTTGCCTCAGAAGTAAATGCCATGTCGACCGACAAGGGCAAACAACTGAAGCAACCAGGGGGTAAGAAGAAAAAGAAAAGGAAAGGGAAACCCCCGACAGGGTGTCATATATGCGATGAGGATCATTGGACGAAAGATTGTCCACATATAGCTGAAGTTAAGAAGCTCTTTAAGAGTTCGAAAACCCCAGCAATATTGACTGATCCGTTTCCTAACCCAGGCCAAAATCTGGTTGCTAATCGAAATGCTTCCCGATCCCAAGTGCTTATGTTGTCTACCTCAAAGCAGCAGAATAATGCTTTGACAAGGAATAAAGATCACAAGAATCCAAAGCAGTTGAACAACAAGGCAAACAAACAACCTAGTAATTTGACAACAACTTTGACCAAAGTTGTGCCACCCATCATTCCTGAACCAATAATAAAGTCGCCAAAGGGAGTAGTACACAAATCGACATTTAATCCTCGTGAAAAAATAACACAGGATTATAATATAATAGAGGACATGGCTCAATCGTCGTCCGCTATGTCGACGCCTGAGGTAGCGCAAAATTGCACCTCCCAAGAGCAAGCTTTATTATCAGCCATAGGTGGGATTGGCCCAATGGATTCCAATCTTGTGGCCTTTGATCATAAAGGATATGACCCTCAGTTACCAGCTCAACTAGCTTTCCTTATTCAAGTGAAAGCCCTCAACAAAACTGTTCACCGAACAATTATTGATGAGGGGGCATCTACATGTCTTATGTCGATGAGTTGCTGGAAAAGTTTAGGCTCACCACCCTTGTCGAAATCGTCAACGACATTAAAAGCATTTGATGGACGATCATACACTCCATACGGGATTTTAAGTAACTTGCAAGTTGAACTGGGGGGCAAAACAGTAGAAGTTGATGTTGAATTAATCGACGGAAACCTCGATTACAACATCCTACTGGGAAGGCCTTGGATATATGCCATGGCCGCAGTTGTGTCGACCTACTTCAAGAGGATTGTATTTCCTTTTCAAGGAAAAATTACAATCGTCGACCAACAAACATTTCTCCCCAACAGGTCTCAAGTTACGGGAAGCAGCACAATGATCCATGAAAGTAATCAATCGCTCCAAAATATTGGAGTAGGTCTCCTAAAAGACCCTGCCTTAATGGGTACTTTTGCCCTGCCACCTGCAAATAATCTGACGGAAGTGGCCACAGTGGAAACCTACAATATGAAATCTTCTATATCCAACGGATTTGGAAGATTCCTAAATATTTTGTCGGCATGGATCATCGCCCTAATGGAAATACTGTAAATACAGTGGGCCCCGAGGACAGTTCTTATCTCGTGTCAACCTCATTAAAAAATTTAACAAGGAGTTCTGAGAATAGTTCTTTTACTGTGTCAACCTCATTAAAAAATGAAACAAATCCCCTTTTCAAAATTCAAAGGTAAACCTTCATTCCAACCACCAAGTTGAATGCAATGAAGCTTGGGGGGCACCCTCCTTTGACATGCGTTATTATAATGTTGGGGGCATGCAAAACAAACGAGCAGTTTTGGTAAGGTTCATGCTCGTTAAAAAATAAATGCAAAACCGAGCAGTTTTAACGCGGACTTCATGCTCGTTAAAAAATAAACATAAGCATGTGAGCAGGCTTCCCCCCAGAGTTCAAGCTCATCCAGAAAAAACGAACCGGTAAATAACCATTTGAGACCGTAAATTCATCAGCCATAAAAGCCTTGGTCGTGTGTGTGTACCGTCACCTCCACTTTTCATTTGGCCGATCATTCACATCCACTTGATTGTTTACCTATTTTGAGGAACAGCTGCGAAGAGTGATTTCACCTAGCCATCCTTGTAACACTGCCGTGATTGGAAAATTCCAACATGTACCTGGAATCTGCCGCTATCCCTGTTTATCACTCGTTCCTCAAAATACGAGTCTTCTTTGAGCTCTTTTCATCTGACTCGTAAAAAATGAAAAGTTTGCCAAGTGTTGACCTTCCAGCTCGTTAAAAGGACTGGAAGAGCTATCCCTCCTCTAGATTTTAATCTTTTTGGACCTGAGGGATTATTGCACAAAAAGATCGAGCGCTTGTCTAGTTCGGCTCGATAAAGATATCGAACATTCATCCCTTCTGTATTGTTTTATACTTTTTCAGACTTAAGGGATTAGATGACGAAAAAGGACCCCTGGAGTCCACTTTATGTACCCTTTTCAGACTCTCTAAAAATGAAAAGGACCGAGTTGTCTTTGTCGCTGGGCTCGTTAAAAAATATTAGATAGCGACAAACTTGTCTTTAGACGAGAACGAGTTTCCCTATCGTTAAGCTCGTTAAAACATAGCAATGGGCTTGCCCGAAGGGCAGGTTATAGAACAAGCATATGTTATCCTCCTCAAGCTTGACAAAAATAAAGAGGTACTGGTCAGAAATGACTGGGGAAAAATTGGGAAGAACCTCAAAGCTTTAATGGTAGCAAGTCGCTCTTGAACATGACACTTTTGCCTCTGTAAATATCGGGTTGGGTTATTATCATTCACCAGTCCCTTCACCATGGTCTCGCCATACCATCCATACATGGGGTAATGCTACTGATCCATCACATCAGTGTCGTTATATGTTCAAGAGATGCCATTCAGAAAGTGTCAACCGGGTCCCATCCACTACCATACATCATCTTTCATCCTTCCATGACCACCACCCTGAATCATATTTCACAGATCGTTTTCACCATCATCACTAGCTCCATTCTGTGTCACTGATGTGGGATTCATTAAGGCCCTCCTTTGACGGATCGCTTCTTGTCGACATCAGCTCATTATCCAAGAAGTTGATCTAGGAACACCCCCTCAGTACTTTGAAGCTTGCATGCCTCAATGGCAAGTTTCTCACTTCCGGCGATAGGTATACATTAATGACCTTCGACCAGGAGACTTTGCGTGGTGTTCGACATCAAATCCTATATTCACGCCACGTGAATTGTGCTGCAGTACCTTGAGGGTCATCATCATTATCGGTGATTCCTCTCGCGCTTGTTAACAGTTTACATTATTGACTCGTAATCAAGCGATGTCTTTCCATGTTCGACTTCAAGAAATTCTCACATGGATCGACTTGTACTAGAGTGAAGATCGGACAAGTTTGAAGACCCTGGATCTAGTTTCATCCATCCGGGCTGCGATATATATTCAGGAGATAAAAGCATAGACATGTGCAGCAGATGATCATCCTACTAAAAGGATGATAATTAAAAGCAGAGAATTATCAGTCTATTATCAGACGATCGTCTGTTTATGTACAGCAAATGTATTTATAAAGCTGAGCATGGGAAATGCCCGCATCAGCTAGATCATGAAAAGAAAGTATGAAAAGATAATGTATTGTATTGTATTTTGTTACAGGTCACCTCCCGACGATTGAATGAACTTCGGATCCTCCTAATAAAGCATTTCACCCGATAAACGACCTCATACTTTAGGGGGCAACTGTTATAGACATTTTTGTGCCTTACAGCCTAGAGCATGAAATGTCAATAATCTGAGGGATCCAAAGTCCCTAAACATGTTGTTCTTACCCTTAGAGGAACAAGGTCAGCAAACCACAGCACTGCAAATCAGTTCTCCACTGAAAAACACTCAAAAACAGGTCAATTTTGGATCATGTCAACTGCTCCACTGAGCACCTGCGCTGAATGTCAAAAGCTCTATGGTGTACCTGTGCTGCATAGCAAGTGCAACAAAGGCTACCTGCGCTGGGCGTACTTTGACATGTGGAGGAATCTTTTCTCAATGTGCCAGTGCCCAGGAAGCTTCCAAAATGACACTTGGATCAGAAGATTCGCCTAATGATGAGTAAAGAGGTTCTAAAACTTCAAGTGGAAGGTAGAAACTCTGAGTGGACTCAAGGACTGAAGAACAACTGGAGTTGAAGAGGACAACAAGTCACACATCAAGCTGACTTATCTTCACTCCAAAACTCTATATAAGGATCTCATCCCATGGGATCTGGAGGCCGGAATTTTGTGCAAAGAATTGCTGTTGGTTTACAGTTGTGAGTATTGGGTGATTGCTTGAGGGAGGTGAAGAGGAGATTTCTTTCCATCGGGAAGGTGATGCTGGATTGGACCTCTCACGGTTGTATCACCGCCTGAACCATACTTCCTTATATTAATAAAGCATTTGAGGTTCTTCTATTCGCATGTGTTTCAATGGTGTATTGTCTTACTTGCGTATTTGATTTATGCTAATCCTTGAATCAATTATGAATGCATGCTTCTTGTAGTTTCCTTTTCTCGTCTTGTTTGCAGGATCTTGTGTAGCTGGGCCCGTGAGAAGACTTGGAGCTGGGAGCAAGCGGCAAAGAGAGAAGATTGGATCGACCATTTGCGCAAGACATCGGTAAGTGGATCTCTTCCTTTCATCTCTTGCTTGTCATAAAGAAGTAACTTTAGATAGCTTTTCTTCAGCTGTTGCTAAGGAACTATCACCCTTAGAGTGGGATAGGGTCATTCCGTGTTGGATACTTTTCCCCACAACAGGGGGTGAGATGAGTGCAGCCCTTTGCAACCTATAGCAGTACTCAGCTGAGAAGGGAACACACGAGTGAAGATGCATCACAATCTAAAAAGTAGATCAATCGACAATCCAATGTGATGGTTAAACCAACATTACATCTGCCACAAGATTCATATAATCGCATACGAAGAAGTTCATACACAACTACGTAGGTTAAACAACATACACTTCTAAGCAATCAAAACAGTCTAACTACAATAACAACATATGCATGAAAATGTGTTGGCTCTTATTATATAAAGAAGTGTAAGTCCCAATCATACAATACATCCATATAAACCTGCTAGCCCTAATAGTGGAATGTTACAAACATATCCACCTACTCCTCCAAGGAGATCAACTAGCTTCGTGCAGTGGAGAAGCAAGGACACATTACAATATTGTCCAAGATTTCTCCAAGATAGTCTTATTGGAAGCTTGGCTGACCAAAAGCCTTTATAATGAGTTATGAGGGGCTATTTATAGCAAAGGGTGGGGTGACCCTTGACATTCCCCTTTGTGATAGTTCATCTACCCTCATGACTCTTCATCTACTCTATGATTGTTACATCCAACTATTGACACTTGACATATAGTTGACATGCCGTTACATTACAATGCACATGTATTCATGTGAGACAACATGGCTAGAGCAAGCCATGCAAGACATCACTGAAACTTGGTCCATTGTGATGAGACCAACTCTTTGGCATGCGTGTGATGGTGCAGGTGGTGAGTTGATGCCAAGCTTGGTCGTCTGTGATGGTGTGCATGCAGCTCATGGTGACATCTTGCTGAAGCAAACTCTTGCCTCCGTTGCAACTGGTGCATTGGTTCATCTCCTTCATCCAACTCGTTTTATAACATGCACATGGTTTTCTTAGGTGCGGCTGAACTGGAAACACATTGATGCATAGCGTCTGTGCTGATCTTGAAGTGTGTGTTGGTGGTCATGCGCATCAACTTGCCGAAGTACATATTCAGCTCCAGTTGGATTTTGCTTCTTGTCTTTGCCTTGGTGAGTATGCTGAATGGGTTGGATTTCATGCATGTGCACATTAACATTCATGTTTTTGAATCCCTTGCATTCTATCAACAAAATTTCTCACCATCTCTACTCCATGCCAGTAGTTGGGATGGATTTTTAACTTGTAGGGGTGCAGTTTCATTCATAAGTGCCTGTTGCACCCACTGTTGTCCTATTCCTACTACAGCTCGTTCATCTCTCTATGTAGCTTCATGTTATTCCTTGAGTTGCTGCTTCATCACATGCAACTCCTTATTTTTTCCATTATATGTCTTCATGCGATCTTCATGTCGTGCTATCACCTCATAGCCTGAGTCTCCAAAGTTTATTTCATCATCAGTGGATATGTTTAATATTGCAACTTTGTTCTACCTCTGTGTTGTCAATAACATTCCTCTTGCATTCATTGCATTCGGTATGTTTCCTTCAACTATTGTTCATTATGTTGCTCGTTGTGATATCTTGATGTTCTTGTCTACGAACAACTTGATGTCTTCATGAGTAGGCTAGCTCATAGACATTTGATCGACTGCATCTCCAGGTGTGCTCTGAACGGTGTATTCAACTCTGCCCTCTTGGAAACCATTTTACTTGCACTTCTGAGAGGCAGATGAACACTTGCAATACCTAGAGACATGGCAACAATCATGGCAAGAAATCTTTCAATTGAAAACCAAAATGAACTTGAGAACTGACTTTCAACATACCTGTGTGACTCGTCATGAAGGTTACACAATTTTGGTCAGAAGATTGGGAGACTGACTGTCAAGACTGTGAAAGGCACAATATAGGCTACTGGGAGACTAGCTGACTACTGGAACTACGCAATGCATAGTCCAGTTTGGCTGTTGACTGTTGGAATTGCACAATGCACAATCTCAGCTGGCAATGGCTACAAGCTCAGTGACTACATTGTGCAATTTTCTGGGCCAACAGTCACTCTGCCTCAGAAATGTGAAAAATAGTCCTGGAGAACAGTCCTTGGGTAGAAATGCACATTTCTAGAGAGGAAGATAGAACCTTCCTTCCCCATATTGCGTAATTTTGTCTCAGTGAAGGCAGATTCTAGACCAAGGGTGGTCTGACTCGCAGACGGGAAACTAAAAGCAAATATGATAGTGGATGCATGGCAACACTTAGTGAAAGTAGAAGTGCTTGATAGTGCATGCAAACATGAATGAAAGATTATGTAAACAGATCAACATGCATGTGGGTGAAGCGAGTTGCCGAATCGACGACCGTTCGTGAAAAATAGTTTCATGCATGCGATAGCAGTGAGATATCAATGAAAACTGAGACAGTGCTAGGACAAGCTAATATACATGTAAATGACAGCAAGCATTCAAAGAAAACAAGAAAATAGTACTCATACAAGCGATAACACAAAAAGCAACAAAAATGCAACACAAGTCATGGAAAATGGGATTACCCCAAAACAATTGAGCTAAATGTGTTGATAGCTCCTAGATGTGATGTGGGATGCTAGAGCTACAAGGTTGGTGTGAGGGATGAGCTCTGTAGTTTTTATCTGATGAGTTTTGATAGCATCAAAGTTCTAATGTGCATGCCACAAATCTAGGGAAAGCGACACTTGGTGGGGGGTTTCTAAAGTGATTCTTGCATGTAACTTCCAATTGCTAAAATTAGATCTGTAAATCAAGGGACTCCTTTTCATTCTTCCTTGGGAGAAGCATCCCATTCATGCAAGTCTGTTTTTCTTGGTCCCGGAGGGAACCAGTCAACTCAATTGCACATGCAAGAGGTTGTTCGACTGTCGGGAGAAAATTCACATTTCTAACTAGGAGTTGGGGTAGCTGCCCAGGAGATTTGCACAATTTCTAGGCAAAGTGGCTGACTACTTCCTAGATTTGTGCAAATTCAGGGCTGAGCAACCCTATTGGGGAAAATTTGACAATTTTCACTGTGAGTGTTGACTACCCAAATTGCGCAATTTTGCAGCCTAGTAGGCTGCGAGTCAGGATTGCGCAATTTCTAGAGGGAAGGCTAGTTTCCCTACAAAATTGTGCAATTTCTTGGGGGACTTCTCATCCTGTAGCTGGACCAAGTCCAGGTGATCAGCCTGTGAGGGGAATGCATCGAGTTGTGATCGACAGACTGCCTTCATGTAAGAAATGTAGAAATTTGAATAATGAACACTTATTCAACAGAGATTATCCCGATTATACACTATTGCGGAATACATGCATAATACATAACCTCCTCTACATTGATCATTAATTTAGCAACATCAAAAACAATGAAACATCAATAGCATGCACACATTAACACAGTATGTAACCTGGGGAAAGCTTACAGATGAAAACCCCACACTATCTGTATATTAATGATTGAGAACATGTAACAATACATAGTACAATACTCCTCACAAGTATCCAGCACTATCTCCACCTGTTACACACAAAACTAGCTCAGATCTGAACAAGTCACAAGTTCAAATCTCCTATGCTGCTTTTCCTGCCTCTATTGCACACAATACCATGTGAAAGTCACTCACCTTGGAAATCATGTGATCACAGGCTATTTCACTAGGCATATACTGGGAAATTCTCATGGGCATACTCAATCCTTTGATTTTGCAAAATCTCGTGCACAACTATAGTCACAACTGATAGCAATCTCAACCTCTAACACCTGTCTCCACTGAACTGTACATGCACTGAGTTAACTGATGTATTTTTCAGTTGCATTATGAGTTAATAATTAGTGAATTAATTTAATCAATTAATTCACATCACTCATCACTAGTCTATTTGCAGTTAGACTAATTACAACTAGTTTAACCAAGTCAAACTGAACACAACTCCATCAACTCCACATCCAACTCCACAGAACTCACATGCATGAGTTCTAACTGATGTCATGCATGCAATAGCTCAACTAACTCACAAGAAAATCGTATTTCCTTCTGACAACTGCATGTGCCACATCTGTAGCTCAAACTAAAGTGCTCCAAGAGGATAAGATAATGTTTATAGTCTAAATATTATTATGAGACAATAATATTTGGCTTTTCTATTTTTAACCCGGCAGTCTAAAAATAGACTTTAATCACTCCTGCTGTGAACCAGAAATAAAAGTCCATCTGTTTTTCCCAACATGACCAATCATCCATAAATAGCATCCTGCAACTCATAGACCATGATCCATATGTCTAAAAATAGACATAGTCTAAAAATAGACTTTGCACCATAATTTGCCTGCAGGCCCACTTAGTGAAGGCGACTCCTTTCCACTAAGCTCCATCATCTTGTTGCATTCTCAACAAGAAAAACACTGAAACTTGTGAACTTGACGAAGCAAGGCAAGATGCTGTGACAAGTTGGTAGGGAGGCTCCAAAACGAAGCTAAGGAAAAATTTTGGAGGGTGGTTGTAGCCGCTCCAACACTTGGCGACACACTGGTAGAACTCCAGCTCTCTAAATGGGCCTTGTTCATGAAAGGAATGTCTAACACCTCTGGAAGTATTGATCCATTCTCAGCACATCTTGGTTTGACACTAGCTTAATTAAGATGTAGCATATGCCAAGTTCTTGGTCAATTGACACACATTCCAAGCCAAGGAAACATAGTTGTTTCAATTAGGGTTGAGGGGTATATTGGTGCACAAGTAGTATAGTCATCAGAGTCTTAGTTTCATCTATGGTGTTGCTCCATTGCTAGAAAGCCTGGACAGTACCCCAGTGGAGGCACATAGGAACACAAGCATGGCTTTGATCCTAGTGAGCCTGGTCAGTACCCCGATGGATTTACATGCATCACCTCCCTGCATAGGAAGCCTTTCTCTTCTGTCTCCTTATTCATTTTTCATTTTGATTTTTTTTACCTTTTTCATTTTGATTTTTTTCAACTGTGCATAACACTTATTCATTTCAGAGGCAGAAGAGGGAACTTGACTTATTGAGAGAAGAAGAGGTTGTTCCGGTAGGGAAGTAGTTTATAGTATCTCTGACATGCTTGTTAAGGTTTTCCCCCTCACCTTACTCTACTTGACTGAGATGACAAGGTTTAACCAAAAAACAACCGACTAGAGAAGGTGATACTAGTTAGTGTGAAAGCATTGTGTTTTCACCAAGGTTCACTTCAAATAGTATGTATTTTCCTTCGACATATCATGGACTAAATGTAACAATCCCTTCATACAGAGGAAAGATGACAGATAACCAAATAGTGATAGTTGTACAGGTCCTCTTATACTTCACCCAGCTCATTTCAAGAGTCATACATGGTTTCATGTGAAACAAACCTACGAACAAAACATGCGAACTATATGAAACAAGAAAACTAACAAACAACAAATCAAAGCAAGAGCAGAAGAAAAATTGAAAGCAAATTAAGTAAGAAAACAAGCAAGCAGACAAACAAACAAATAAAGTGAGTAAGCAAACAAGTGTGCAAGCAAACTTACTGAAAGAAAACACTACTCCTACTCCTAAACTAATGGTGCATGGGCCTGATCACGTGAAGTGATATTTCCAATGTAGCCACCGGCACATTGGTTGACCCATGTTGGTGAAGGCTCGGTTCGCGAGTAACCCAGTTGTGCAAACCGGAAAGCAAGAAAGATATAACAATGAAGACAACCACACTTCGTGTTTGACAATGCCCACAGGACATAAGTGATTTCAAGTGCATGATGAGCATTTTGTGGACTTATCATGGTGTTGTGTGACACTGCGTGCAACTTTGGAGCATAAGCACACTCTTGACTGTGACATGCAAGCAAACAAAAGAAAAAAATATAACTTGCGTCATGAAGGAGTGCTTGTAATGTAAGATTCCTCCAATGCATGAGAAATGGGATCATGTCGTTCAAGTGGAGGAAGAATGATATGTGTGTCAGATAAATCTTCAATGCATATAGATGAGTGATGAGGAGCCTCAGGTGATTGAATAGTTTCATGATCGGAAGTGAGACTAACCCCAAGAGAGTGAGGACCTGACATAACCATCAGCTTGGGCCGAAGTGCCTCGACAGTCTTGGGTGTTTCAACTTCATAATGAGATAGATCATCATAAACCGGTGGCTTCGAAAGATCAACTACGATAGAGTCATGATCGTGATCAAATATGGAAAGAAATGGATCATGACCACCATGATCAGAAAAATCAATGAATTCATAAACATCCCCATGATCAGATGAATCAAATAGAGGGGTAGATGAAAAGTGAACAAACTCCTCCTCTGTGCCTCCAGAAAAGATAGATGAAAGATTAAGTGGATTTTCAATGAATATCTTATCCTCTCTGTTGTCAAATGATGGACCAACATCTGTTGAGTCCTACGAGTGATCAACAATGGGTGCATCCATGGATGAAGACACACATGTGAAATCATGGATGGTAAGTTCACCAAAGATGTTAGGAATGAACAGAGGGGGCTCGAACAGAAGGGAGTCCTCCTTCGCTAAGTGTTGATGCTCAAGATCCCACTCATACTCTTCATGAATGACAGTGCGTGTTGGTTGTACAACATCAACTCCATCAACGAGTTGTTCCCTGTTCGCAACAAATGAAGAGTCTGGAATGGACGAATACAAGACAACATCATCTGGAGGAACACCTGAATAAGATGGAGATCGTAGAACATAATGCATATGAGAACTTGAAGGACTCACAATCAAATATGCATGAAAATTGAGTGGTGATGTTGGGAAGATATGAAATATGAATAATTGTGTGAGCATGATTGTCAGCATCACTCAGCAGTGGTGGAGCTATTGAATGAAAGGAAGGCGAACATTCAATCACGATAGTGACCACATCCACATGAGATCGTGCAACTCCATCAATGAAGAATGTTGAGCGAGGCTTGATCTCAAGATTATTCTTGTGATCGATAGATTTATAAAGGCAATACTTGAAATAGACCAAAGATATGCAAATTTCATCTGGCTCCTCGGAGCTTGAAACTGCAAGTCATGGAAACACTGCCAAAAATAATAACCGATTCATGCGAAGCCTTCCATTGTTGTAACAGCTTTCAGTCATGATAGTCTGGATCAAAATGATAGAAAGTGTCTTCAATAAGATCACAGAAGTGCTGAAGTGAGTGCACGATGTCAGCTAGTAGGTTGAGAAGTCATCGACGTGGAGATTCGCGAAGTATGTGTGCAAGGAGCATGCTGGCCTGATCGCCATAACACCCATCTTCCTCATGAAGAATGGAAAGAAATTCATGTAAGTACTCAGGCCAGGCCACTTTTCCTTCACCATCATATGTGTAAGTGGACAAGAGATCGAAAAAATCCCCCGTGATGGAGACATCTTCACGATTCGAAAAATAATGTGGGGGGAGAAGAGTGCAAGAATCAATGAAAGGTATTCAAAGGTTCAAAACTAGATGAGAGAACACAGCTTGTCATCTGGCCCTCCTTCTAGTGCTAGAAATGTTGACGGTGTTGGACCCACCAACATGTCAAGGGGATCTCCCCGGTAAGAACTCCCAATTAGACCTCAGACCATTTGGTGTAGAAATCCGAACAGTGGGTCGTAAGATAATGCCTTGACCGTAATGTCACACAGAGGCAAGTAAGATAACTCTGTCGGTAGCAAGGGTGTGACTGATGTAGTGAGTCAAGGAATTTGAACGAGAGGTTCTAACACATTGGGGGTGAGATGAGTGCACCCCTTGGAAACTTGTAACAATACTCAGCTGAGAAGGGAACACAGGAGCGAAGATGCATCACAAGCTAGAAATCAGATCAGTCAGCAATCCAAAGTGATGGTTAAACTACCAACACATCTGCAACAAGATTCATATAATCGCATACGAAGCAGTTTATACACAACTATGTAAGTTAAACAACATACATTGCTAAGCAACCGGAACAGTCCAACTACAATAATAACATATGCATGAAAATGTGTTGGATCTTACAATAAAAAGAAGTGTAAGTCCCAATCATACAATATATCCATGTAAACCTGCTAGCCCTGACAGTGGAACGTTACATCCACATCCACCTGCTCCTCCAAAGAGATGAAATAGCTCCATGTAGTGGAGAAACCAAGGCATGTTACGATACTGTCCAAGCTCTCTCCAAGATAGTCTTATTAGAAGCTTGGCTGACCAAAAGCCTACACAATGAGTTATGAGGGACTATTTATAGCAAAGGGTGGGGTGACCCTTGATATTCCCCTTTGTGACAGTTCATCTGCCCTCATTATTCTTCATCTACTCTATGGCTGTTACATCCAACTATTGACACTTGACTTACAATTGACATGACGTTACATTAAAATGCACATGTACTCATGTGAGACAACATGGCTTAAGCAAGCCATGTAATACATCACTGACACTTGGTCTATTGTGATGAGACCAAATCTTTGGCATGCTTGTGATGGTGAAGGTGGTGAGCTAATGCCAAGCTTGGTCGTCTGTGATGGTGTGCATGCACCTCATGGTGACATCTTGCTGAAGCGAACCCTAGCCTCCGTTGCAATCAGTGCATTGGTTTGGCTCCTTCATCCAACTCATTTGCTAACATGCACATGGTTTTCTTAGGTGCACTGAACTGACAACGCACTAATGCATAGTGTCTATGCTGATCTTCATGTTTGTGCTAGTGGTCATGTGCATCAACTTGTCGAAATACATATTCAGCTCTAGTTGGACTTGCTTCTTGTCTTTTCCTTGGTGAGTGTGCTGAATGGGTTGGATTACATGTGTGTGAACAATGACATGCATGTTGTTGAATCCCTTACATGCGATCAACAAAATTTCTCACCATGTTTTCTCCGTGCCAACTTCTGGGATGGATCTTTAACTTATACGGGCACAGTTTCATCCATGAGTGCATGTTGCGCCCAATGTTGTTCATGTTCCTATTGAAACTCATTCGTCTGCCTGTGCAGCTTTATGTTATTCCTTGAGTGGTTTCTTCAGCACATGCAACTCCTTCTTTGTTCCATTATCTGTCTACATGCGATCTTCATGTCATGTTGTCACGTCATAGCCTGAGTCTCCAAAGTTCCTTTCATCATCAGTGGATCTGCTTGAACTTGCAACTTTGTTGTACCTCTATTTTTTCAACATCCTTCCTCTTGCATTCACTGCATTCACTACATTCTTTGCGTTCTATATCTTTCCTTCAGTTGTTGTTCATGATGTTGCTTGCTGTGATACCTTAATGTTCTTGTCTACGAAAAAGTTGATATCTTCGTGAGTAGGCAAGCTCATAGACATTTGATTGATTGCATCTCCACGTGTGCTCTGAATGGTGTCTTCAACTTTGCCCCCTTGGAAACCATTATACTTGCACTGCTGGGAGGCAGATGAACACCTGTAATACCTAGAGACATGGAAACACTCATGGAAAGAAATATGTTAGTCCAAAACCAAAATGAACTTGAGAGCTGACTTTCAACATACCTATGTGACTAATCATGATGTTGCGCAATTTCGACAGGGAGGTCGGGAGATTGACTGCCAAGACTATGAAAGGAATAGTCTAGGCTGATCGGAGACTGGTTGACTATTGGAACTGTGCAATGCACAGTCTAGCTTGGCTGCTAACAACTCGAATTGTGCAATGCACAATCTCAGCGGGAAATGGCTACAGGCTCAGTGACTTCATTATGAAATTTTCTGGGCCAGCAATCATTATCCCTTAGAAATACACAAAACAGTCCCAAAGGACAGTGCCTCGGAAGAAATGTGCATTTTTGGAGAGGAAGACAGAGCCTTCCTTCCCCATATTGTGCAATGTTTTCTCAGTGAAGGCAGAGTCCGGACCAAGGTTGGTCTGACTTGCCGACAAGAAACTAAAATAAAATATGACAGTGGATGCATGGAGACACTTAGTGATAGTTGAGGTGGTTGACAGGGCATGCAAACATGAATGAAAGATTCAGTAAATAGATCAATATGCATGTAGGTGAAACGAGTCGCTGAATCAATGACCGTTCGTGAAAAATAGTTTCATGCATGTGATAGCAGTGAGATAGCAACAAATATTGAGATAGTGCTAGGACATGCAAATATACATGTAAATCATAGCAAGTGTTCAAAGAAAACAAGAAAACAGTACTCATACAAGAGAAAACACAAAAAGCGACAAAAATGCAACACAATTCTTGGAAAGCGGGCTTACCCCAAAACAGTTGAGCTAAATGTGCCAACACCTCCTAGATGTGATTTGGGATGTTAGAGTTTCAAGGTTAATGTGAGGGATGAGATCTGCAGCATCTGGCAGATGAGTTTTGATAGCATCGAAGTTCTAATGCGCATGCCACAAATCTAGGGAAAGCAAAACTTGGTGGGAGGTTTCTGAAGTGATCGTTGCATGTAAGCTCCAATTGCCAAAATTGGATCTCTGAATCAAGGGATGCCTTTGGATGCTACCTTGGGAGAAGCATCCCATGCATGAAAGTCTATTTTGCTTGGTCCCGGAGGGAACCAATCAACTCAGCTACACATGCAAGAGGTTGTTTGACTGCCGGTAGAAAATGCACATTTTTCACTACGAGCTAAACTTGCTGCCCAAGAGATTTACGCAAGTTCTGGGTAGAGCAGCTGACTGCTGCCCATATTTGTGAAAATTCTAGGCTGAGTAGCCTTGCTGGGGAAAATTACACAATTTTCACTGTGAGTGTTGACTGCCAAAATTGCGCAATTCTAGAGCCCAGCAGACTGCCAGTTAGAATTCCGCAATTTTTGGAGGGAAGGCTGGTTTCTCTCCAAAATTGTGCAATTTCTTGGTGTAGCTACTCATCCTGCAGCTAGACAAAGTCCGAGTGATCAGCCTGTGAAGGGAATGCATCGAGCTGTGATCAACAGGCTGCCTTTGTGCAAGCAAAACGCTGAAACTTGTGAACTTGGCGAAGCAAGGCAGGCTGCTGTGAAAATTTAGTAGGGAGGCTCCAAAACGAAGCTAAGGAAAAATTTTGGAGGGTGGTTTTAGCCACTACAACGGAGATATAAAATTATAGAGAGACAACAAATTCAATATCGAGCTCCTAAAAAGAAATAAAAGGGTGTGTATTCTTTTAACTTTTGCATAAATTTTGTTTGAAAAATCAATTTGAAGTGATTTGAAGGGAAATTTGAAGAACATATATCATTATTTGGTTCCAAAATTCACAAAAAAAAAAAACAAAATTCTAAACCCATTAATCCCTCAGAAATATATACTATGACTCATGAAGAGGAAGAATTGCAACATGATATATCAATGTTACAAGACCAAGTGCAACAAATTTCATTCTCACAAAGAGAAACCAAAGATGATCTGAAAGGGGACATGGATGGATTAAAATGGGACATGGATGGCTTAAAAGGCAACATAAATGGTTTAAAATCATAAATAAAAGGTGACATGAATGGTTTAAAAGCATAAATAAAAGCAAACATGGAAGGTTTGACAAAGTTACTACAAGAAATGCTTCCTAATAAGAAATAGGTATTCCATGAAACTCATGAGGAGAAAAAAATGAATATGAATTATGATTTTAGAGACTCCAATGTTGGGTTTAATACCTACCACATTGCAAAGATCGATATATGGAATTTTGATGGCAAAGATCTAGTAACATGGATACTAGAAATGGAGCAATATTTTGATCTCCATGATGTGCAACACACACAAAAAGTATGCATTTCATCTTTATATTTAGAACCCAACTACTTTTTATTATATAGATGGCTTTTTTCTCTTAAACCACTTGTCACTTGGTCAATTTTTAAAAAGGAAATGATATCACATTATGAGGATACAAGGAGAAACGCCTTCTTTAGCCAATTTATAAATCTCAAACAAAAAGGGTCCAATGGCAGAGCACATTGAGGACTTCCAAAAATTGAATATTAGTGTAACTGATATTTTAGAGGAGTATAGAATTGATTTCTTCACAGGGAATTGAAGGATAACATCCAAATGAGGTTCACCTTTAGGAACCTGATTCATTGGAGAAGGCATTTAGGGTGGCAAGAAAAGTTGAAAGAAAATTATGGTAACAAGTTTACCGCTCACAACTATAAATACGAAAGTGTTGCTGCTCCTAGCCTTCAACAACCCATAAGGTTGATGCCACAACAATTGGAGGAAAAAGAGAAGAAAGTCTTTGTTATGATTGTGATAGTAAATACACTAAAGGTAATAAGTGTGCTGAGAATAAATTATTTGACATAGATTATGAAGATGAGGAAGAAAAGGAATAAGAAACATCAAATGAGGAGGATATACACCAGGAACCAACCCCAAAGAAAGAAGAAATGGATCTTACCATATCTTGTAATGCATTGGTAGGAATTACCACTCCTCAAATGCTCAAGATAGAAGGATGTATTAATAAGAAAAAGGTAATAGTGTTGATTGATTTGGGTAGTACCCATAATTTTATTCATTGTAAGATAGCCAAGGAATTGAATTTCTTCCTATATCTAGCACCAAAGTGTCAAGTGATGGTTGCAAATGGAGGAACTATACATTTCTCTTGAAAGTTCCATAATATCAAGATAACCATGGGAGAATATGTATTGAGTAGTCCAGTTCTTTCCATTCCAATGGATGGTGATGATGTTGTACTAGGAGTCCAATGGTTACAAAATTTGGGGATTATAGCTTTTAATTTTCAAGAACTTTTCTTGAAATATTTTTGGGAAGGAAAGGAAGTTGAATTAAGGGGTATCGCAGGGAAACTAGGAAATATAATTAGCTCTAATGGCATGACAAAGATTCTGAAGAAAGAGAAATGGGGCATAATTTCACAATTATGCTCACTAGAGGTTCAAACATCGAAATCATTTATTTATCTAGATATCCAACAAGTCTTGGAAAAACATTCCAAAGTATTTGAGACTGATAAATTCCTCCCTCGTATTCATGATCATGATCATGCTATTCAATTGATTCTAGGAAGTATTTCTCCAAAAATGCTAGAGGTTGGTATAATTCAACCTAGTCAAAGTTATTTCTTTACTCTAGTAGTATTCTTGCACAAGAAGGATGGATCATGGCATATGTGTCTAGATTATAAGGAGCTCAACAATCTCACTATTAAATATAAATTTCCATTCCTGTCATTGATTAATTGTTCGATGAATCACATCGAGCAATTTATTACACCAAATTGAATCTTGTTTTAGGATATCATCAAATTAGAATGAAGACTTAATACATTCCAAAAAAAACATTCAAAACTCATGAGGGTCATTATGTATTTTTTGGTCATGCCTTTTGGACTTACTAATGCACCTTCCAAATTTCAAGGTTTGATGAATTTAATTTTTAAACCCTTAGAATATTTGTGTTAGTGTTTTTTGATGATATACTAATCTACAATTAGTCTTGGAAGGATCATGTTCAACATTTTGATAGGGTGCTCAAACTATTGAAGGAGAAAAAATTATATGCAAAACATCCAAATGTTTCTTTGGAGTATAGAAGGTGGAATATTTGGGTCATGTTGTGTCCCAAGAGGGTGTTAAGGTAGACCCTAAAAAAATTAAAGCCATTAAAGAATGAAAAATACCCACAACCATAAAGAATATTCGACGATTTCTATGGTTGACAGGGTATTATCATAACTTTGTTAAGAATTATGGGAGAATATAACCATCTTTAACAACATTACTGAATAAACATGCATTTCCTTGGACTCCAGAAACAACTAAGGCCTTTGAACATCTTAAAAAGGAAATGTGGAAATCACCGGTCTTAGCTACGCTAGACTTCACAAAAACCTTTATTATGGAATTTGATGCCTCACGAAATGGAATTGGTGCCATTTTAATGCAAGAAGGAAGATCCATTTCTTTTCAAAGCTATCCAATCAAAGGAAAGTATTTATACAAACCTATTTATGAGAAGGAAATGTTGGAAATACTACATGCACTAAAGTAATGTCGACCTTACTTAATGGGAATACACTTCAAGGTAAAAATAGATCATGATAGTGTTAAATAATTTTTGGAACAAAGATTATATTCAGAAGAGTAACAAAAATGGGACACAAAGATGTTCATTATGACTTTGAAATCATATACAAAAAAGGGAAGAAAAATGTTATTGCAGATGCACTCTCAAGAAAGGATGAGGATGTTGAAGAATTACTCTGTGCCATTTCTATTATCCAACCTAATTGGATAACCGAAGGAAGGGATGAATTGAAGAATCACGAAGAAGTGTGGACACTTATTCAAAACTTGCAGCAAGATCCCAGTACATATGATACATTTAGCTGGAAAAATGATTCATTATGATACAAAGATCACTTATATATTTGTAAGAATTCCCAACTCAAGAAAAATATTCGTTTGGAATTGGAAACATCCCCCTTAGGAGGGCACTCAGGATTTTTAAAAACTTACCACAGAGTCAAGAAGGATTTATTTTGGATGAACTTAAATCTATTATTTCGAATTTTGTGGCAGAATGTTTGGTTTGTCAAAAAAATAAAGTTGAGACAATGTTGACGGTGATGGACCCACCAAAAAAGGGGATCTCCCCGATGTGAAGTCCCAACTATACCTCACACCATTTTGTGTAAGATACCCAATCAATATGAAGGCTCAGGTGCCATATACTTAGATATCTTCCTTGGCTCTAGTTTTCAGCACATGAGAGTGTTACACGGGTATCTTCAAACATCAAGGTGTGTGTGCCTGGTGAGTGCGTATTGTAACTGTGTCGAGGTTCTCTTACTACAAAGGGGGAGAGTAAAGTGAGCCTCTGAATGAGAAGTAGTAGCACCACCTAGGAAGAGACACACATGAACCAAAAGGTTCTATCAGTACCTAGTGGAATAGTCCACAGTGGATGCAGCAGTTGTTAAAACCAAGGTGAAGGGGGCAACACATACACCACCCAGTGGAGTAATCCACATGAATGTGATGGTTGTTATAACTAGAAAACAAATATGGGCTGGCGAGTATCCAACAGAGTAGTCTACAAGGATGTGACAACAATGATAGCCAATACACAAAGTTGGTTTGTTTAGTATCCCGCGGTGTAGTCCATAGGGAAGAGACATCAGTGATAAGCAATACAACACATCTTCAGCAATGTGAGTACTAAAATAACCAAAGTGGCTCAACTATATTAGTACAGGTTAATAAAACATGCATTACAAATGTTTAAATAGTAGTCTTACAAACATCTACAAAACATGTGTGAAAACATGCTAGCCTTAAGAGGCTTCTGAATTAAGAAAAAGTCCCAAGATGCATATGTACACCATACATCACTAGTCCCAGCAGTGCAACATTGGATCCACTCCTCGATCCTCAAAGGATCGACTATAGAATCTCAAGGCTATGTGGGAGGAGCCAAGGTGAAAAAGTTCTTTCCTCATACAATGAGGGGGTATATATAGCCAATGGTGATTCTTGACCCTTGTGACTCTTGGACTTCCCTCATGACCATTCAACTTCATATGAATTTTCAACTGACATGACTCTTCAACTTCATGTGTGTGTCCATTGGACTTTCACTTTACATTACATTTGATTACAACAAGTATGGTCCATAGTAGTGATGTGGCCGAGAAACCTCATGACACAACTCGACATAACATTGGTGATATTTATTGGCTGACTCTGGTATCCATATCAAGTTGTTGTGCTGCTGAGTGATGGATGTGCTCTCGATGTGTTGTGTCTTCACCTTTGCATGGCTAAGTGTTGCAGGGTCTTCGATGGTCTTGGTTTCACATGATGGCTTAGTGCATGAGTTACTTTCGCTTGTTGATCATTGTGCTTCGTAAGTTCGTCCAAATACAAACAAGTCTTCTAGCATGTGCTTCTTCTTCATCCCATTCTTCGTCTCGCCATGTTCCATCAATGTACCTATTCCTGCTATTCACTCATGATGGGACAACATCAAATCCAAAAATAACCTAGTCTAGCATGATGCATTATTTTCTGTGTTTGGGTCCAGGTGATCAGGAGAGAGGAGAAGACGTTGAAGCTACATAGAGCATAGCTCAGGCCGAGATGAGGAATTTTGAATTTCGGTCTTCACTGTTGGGAAAAACTGCGCAGTGGTCACTGGGAGATAGATTTTCACAATCTGGGACACTAGTGACAACTGCAAGGTGGGACACTGAGTGACATTTTTGCATAGTTTCTAGAGGGAGAGAAAGATAAGGCTGCAGGGTACCTGGTAGGTAGTTATGTGCAGTTTTCCACAGTAAGGCATGATAGGGCTGCTGGGACCTACTGATCACAACTACACATTTCTGTGTAACAACGTAGAGCAAGGTATCAGGGGGCCTACTAGACATGACCGCATAGTTTTCAGGAACAATGGAGGATAGGAAATAGAGGGCCTCCCAGAAAGGACTGCGTAATTTCTAAAGATAGTGAAGAGTAGGGTAGTAGAGTACTTTCTAGTCAAGACTACATAGTTTTCAAGAAAAGTGTAGAGCAAGGCAACAAAGGACTTGCTAGTAATGACTACACAGTTTTGAGGAGAAACGCAGAGCAATCCAACAGAGGACCTGCTAGACATGACTGCACAATTTTTGGAGACAGTGCAAAGCAAGGTAGCAAGGACCTTGCTGATCATGACTGCACAGTTTCTGAGGGCAGTGTGGGGCAAGAAACTGATGAGCCTCAATATTTCAACAAGAATGTTGCAACTCCCAAGGCTAATGACTTTAATTATCGACTTGAGGTGCATACAAAATTAGGAGGTATCAGCACTATATGTGAAGCACACAATGTGTCCTTCCTTTGTTGTCATGATGTAATGGAGTGCATGTACTGAAGTCAAATCCTAAACTAATTGCATAGAATGAAATGTTCAAAATGGAACCTTAACCTATTGCAAGAAAGAAAGTACAAGGAAAGAGACTGAAATCAAATGCTAAAAGACACCATATTCTAACTAAATTCTAAGAGGTTTTGCTTCAAAATAATGTTAAGTTAACATGTATGCAATCCTACTATCCTAAGAATGCATATTCAAACCATAAAACCTTCTACTGTTGTGCATGTAAATGAATAAAATAAATATGTTTCTCTTTTTTTCCTTTTATGGAAAAACAAGTGTGAAAGCTAATCTCTTTTGATGATGTGGCAGGTGGCTTGGAGATTATGGTGAATGGTTGGAAGGCTTGGGAGACTCTTAGGTGACCTTGTGTGGCTTCCTAGAGGTTTTTCCTCAATTCAGCCTCAAAACAAGCCACTACTGGAAAACCTTCATGATGTACTAAAAACCTACAGAATCCCTTGAAAACCTACAAGATACAGATGAGAGAAAAAGGATGGATGATGAAGGTTATGGAAATATTAGGGAAGGATTTTTGTGGATGGAATGAGGCAAGGGAGTGCCTAGGACCACTTCAGAACTCAAAACCAAATTTGGGAGATGGATGGATTTGCTCAAAAAGCTTGGAGAAGTTTCCTTGTGAAATGATGAAATTGGTAAGGGTTTAATGACAAAGAAAATCAAATCCAAATTGGATGGGACAAAATTTGTTATTAACTAGGATGTCTTAGGTCCCTATTCCAAGTGGAATAAGTCAGAAAGACCTCTATTAATCCATGCAAAAGAAAATAAAAAACATTACTAGTCAAAAATCTAGAAATTCGAGAACTAGTGAGCTAGTAAATATAAAAAATGCATAACCAAATCAAGTGCAAATGCAATAGGGTAATCTTTTTTATGAAATAAAATGTCTTTTTGATCTAATGCAATTGGAACCAACCCAATTGAAGCTTGTTAGCATGCTCTAAAAAATAACAGAAATTTATTGTCCTTTGCTAAAAAGGAGGTCCAACAATCTAGATTTGGGAATAAGAAGACTAATCCAAGCAAGTCAATGATTACTATGAACTTCCAAAGCTTTTCCAAGGATGAAATAATTCTTGTGATCCTAAAAAATAACTTACATGAACCATTTAACTCAATCCTACAAAAAGAAATCATTAATACTAAATGTAGAAATAGAAAGAAATAAAAACTAGATATGCATGTGAATAAATAGTGAAAAGAAGAAAAGAAAATGATACGAAACGGCTATGAGGCTCCTGGGATGGCCAAGCCCAAGGAAAGTAGGAAACCTATGGAGGAGAAAAAATTTAGAAGCTGAACATGACACCAATCTTCATTTTTTTCATTAATAGAATTACATCCCTGCAAGAAAATACAATGGAGCTGCAAAAATAAAAGCTCTCTCCACAATAACACTAATGAAAATCTATCCCTAGAGGAAAATTCGACTTGGTACTTATACAAAATTATTAGGAGTCATTCCCCATGAATGGAGGAATCTTTCTGTTGTTGGGAAAAGTATCCAATTCAGAATGCCCCTATCCCACTCTAAGGTGTGATAGTGCCTTAGCAACAAACAAGGAAAACTATTTGAGTATTCTTCTTTATGAAATGTAAATGGAGAAGAAGGATGTAACTAACTGGTGTCTTCTGCTAGTTTGTCGATCCAATCGCTCTCTCCTTTGTTTGCTTCCCGCTGCTTGCTCCTTCACTGGTCCAGCTTCACCAAGTTCCTGCAAGATCACAAGAGAGGAAAACTACACAAAAGACATAAATTTACATTCATAACTAGTTTAGGATCAGATATAAACTAAATATGCAAATATAACAAAGCATCATTGATATACAAGCATATAGGAGAAACTCAAATAGCTTTATTGATATGATAACAAAGTCCAAGAGGAGATACAACCAAGTGAGTCCCGATCCAGCATCTACCTCCCAGCAAAGGAATCCCTTCCTCTCCTCCAACAAAGCATAAATCACCCATTGTACTAATCTCAATCTCAAACCAACAGCAATTCTCTGCAAAGTACAAAATTCCAGCCCCCTTGAACCTCTGGGTGAGAGATCCATATATAGATGTAAGCAGAGAGGATGAGTCAGCTTATGTTTTGACTTGTGGCTTCTCTCTGTCAGTTCTTGCTTCCACTTGGAGGTTGAGAGCCTCTTACTCATCATTAGTCGAATTCATTGAGGCAAGTGTCATTGGAGAAGATTCTGGAAGCTTCCAGGGTCTTTCCACCTCGTTGAATGAGCTTTCCATTTGTCATTTCCCGCTCAGCACACCCTGGTAGTGCATTTAGGTGCGTTGCAACGCACCTAGCTAGTGTACTGGGGTGCACTGCAATGCAGGTAGCTAGAAGAGCTTCTGAATTGATCCTGAATTGACTGTTTCTGAGTGGTTTTTGGTGGAGAACTTCTGGGAGAAGCTGTCAATGGTTGACCTTGTTCCTTTAGGGGCAGGAACAAATCTTTTAGGGACTTTGGATCCCTTGGATTATGGAAATTTCATGCTCAATGCTGTAAGGCACAAAAATGTCTATAACAGTTGCCCCCTAAAGTATGAGGCCGTTTATCGGGTGAAATGCTTTATTAGGAGGATCTGAAGTTCTTTCAATGCTGGCAGGAGACCTGTAATAAGATACAATACAATACATTATTTTTCATACTGTTTTCATGATCTAGCTGAGGCGGGCATTCCCATGCTCAGCTTTATAAATTCATTTTTCTGTACATAGAACAGACAATCGTCTGATGGTAGACCGATGATTTTGAGGAAATCATCATCCTTTTGGTAGGATGATTATCTATGCCGTAATGTTGTACATGTCAATGTGTTTATCTTTCCTAAATATATATCGCAGCCCGGATGGATGAAACTAGATCCGGGGTCTTCAATCTCGTTTGATCTTCACTCTAAGTACAAGTCGATCCATGTGAGAAATGTTCTGAAGTCGAACATGGAAAGACATCGCTTGATTACCAGTCAATGATGTAAACTGTTAACAAGCGTGAGAGGAATCACCGATAATGATAATGACCCTCAAGGTACTGCAGTACAATTCATGTGGTGTGAATAAAGGACTTGGCGTCGAAAACCACACAAAATCTTTCGGTCGAAGGTCATTGATGTATACCTGTCGCCGGAAGTGAGAAACTTTCCATTGAGGCATGCAAGCTTCAAAGTACTGAAGGGGGTGTTCCTAGATCAACTTCTTGGATAATGAGCTGATGTCGACAAGAAGCGATTCATCAAAGGAGGGCCTTAATGTATCCCACATCAATGACACGGAACGGAGCAAATGATTTTGATGGAGGTGAAAACGATCTGATTTCCATTAAATTTAGGAATATCTGATGGAAGTTTATGTGGAATTGCTGGCCACCAAGGGGCATAAGCAATTGGATCATTCGTCAGCCGGTTTAGATCTGGTAATTCTAGAGTTGCTACAAAGGGCAACTGTTGATTCAAGTTAGGCGAAGCATGCCCAGGATAAGATGGAATCGCCTGAGCAATGGGTCTTTGCATACCAGCATAATGTATTTGATGTTGGCAACTTTGACAAGGTTGATGGGCACAACCATTATAATATGGTTGTTGATAACCGCTTTGGAATTGCGGTTGCCCATTACCTACAAAGACTTGTTGCTCAGGTCCTTGATATGATTGATGGAATTGCGGTTGTTGAGATTGAACCAGCCCTGGTTGTTGGACCATTTACTGTTGTCCAATACTGGATGATTGAACAAGATGAGGAGTCATAGTACTTGTTTGAGCCTGAGTCGCTCCAGATAAGAAGGCACTAACCTGAGGTTGTGATTGAGTTGTCGAGACAAGAGGTTGTTGTATTGCAACCTGAGAAACTTGCGGTTGACATACAACAGGTAGCGCTTGTACTTGCGACGCAATCACCATACCAGGTATAGTGGGAGTATTCGACACAGGGTGGACTAGTTGCATTGAATATGCAACCCTTGGTTGCTGAGGCAGTATTGGTACCCAACCGCTGGATGTAATTCCAGTTTGACCTGAAATTTGTTGTAAACTCTCATATGGTTGTTCATTGGGAGGGAACAATGAAAAGGCATACTGCCCTCCATATGGTGGAAATCCAGTACTTAAAGGGTAGATTGGCCTTTGAAGACACATTGGATCAATTTGTTGAGTTTCAACATAAGAAATACCAGATGATAATCCGGATGAAGAAACAGGAACTAACCATGTCGTCGTCCCTGATTGGACTCTGGCTTGTTGTTGATAACTTGCCGGGACAGATGGTATACCGGCGAACATCGTTGGAGTTGCAGCAGGAGGTTCTGTTGCTGCTGTGTCGGATGACACAGTCCTAGATGTCGACGGTTGTTCAGACATATCTAGTCTATCCAAAAGATTTCTTAGCGATTCCACAAGAACTTGTGATGAAGGGAGACTAACTTCGAAGATCAACGAGGGAAAGATGATTATTATTCCGTTTAAAATAAATTTTAGACGCTTTGACACAACTTGTTTTTTCAATTTTAAAGAGTCGAGAAAAAACAAAAGATGACTCTAGTCTCCTTCGATTTTTAATGAGCCTGAAGTGACAAGTGCTCAGTTGGACCTTTTCCGTTAAGGAGTCTGAAAAGGAATGAAAGGGACTACTCTGGAGTTCTAGGTAGAGGGTGTGCCAAACTTTTCGCAAAACCACAGAATACTTTTTAGGGTACGGGCGGTCAATCTTCCTGAATGCTGTGTTCAGTGCATTGCGATCAGTAGGGCGGCTGACACGGCTTCCTATGGATAAAGGTTTTATGCCTATAGGGGTCTCCAAATATATACGCGACGGTACGTGGGAGCACAATCCGTACTGGCACTTATCGTCTCTCAGGAGGAATCACCCAACCATCAGTGAGGCGACCAGTGACCAGGTTTTACGACGCCGGAACATGTCTCTAACCTAGACCTTTATGTCGTGCGTTAAGTTACAAAGCGTTGTGAAGTTCATTCAATTTATTTTAGGTTGATATTTCTTAAAAGTTTGCCTTTTTGGATCACCACGAGATGTATAGTACAATTCCTAAATGCAGTCTAAAGATGATAAGCAAGCTTTTATATCTTTTCAACAATGAAAATCCTAGCTACAAGGGGAAAAGAAAGACACAATCTTTTCTCAAAGAGCATAGAGCACACTGTAAATGCACTTTTCCTAAATCAACATATACAAACTGTCAAAATGCAAATGCACATATGCACGTATTTGTTTTCACTTTCTTAATATTGATGCCTAAAAGGAAAGCTGTTGTACAAATTTAAATTCGATTTCAAGTGAAAAACACAAACAAGCCTCTTTCGAAATCAAAAAGACGATTACGAAACTTATGATTTTGAAGTAAACACTTGTTTCGACACTAGAAATGCATAAATTCAAACCAAAAGACAAAAGTAAAAGCTAAATCAACTGTGAACAGCAAACAAACTCACTCCTAAGATCAAAACGACACTTACGACAGGTCTAGATCTAAGGGCGACAGTATGACTAGTTTACTTTTGTGATGGGAAACTGCAAATGATGTAACAAATACAAAAAGAACAAATACAGTTTCTTTATACAACTGAGGTGGAATTGAGGCAAAGAAAAGGGGTTTCAGATAGGTACACACAGTGATAACAGGCTGCAAAAAAAATAGATAAAACTGAGCAAAAGGAAGCAGGGAACCACAGCTGCACAAGGCAAAGGCTGATCAGCGCACCCCCAGCACAGAGAAACTGAACTTCAGCGCAGGTAGCCTTCACGGGACCTGCGTTGAAATGCAGAACCTCTTCACAGAGTCTACGTTGAAGCAGAAACGAGAGTTGTTTCTGGGTTCTGGGTCACGTTTTGCAGTTTAATCTACGGTTTTTGGCTGGATAAAAGCTATCAATTAGGTACAATTAGAAGGATGATTTAAAGGAGGACTAAGATCTATCACAAAGGGCTGTTAGAGCACTTGTGGATCAGCTGTTCAGATCATAAACAGGCCCACTGAATGGACTAGAGTAGCAGATCTCTACTTTGCATTTGAAAATGGCAAATGCAGTTCGATTCGGCACTCCTAAGTTTATGAGATGAACAACAATAGAAACACAAATAAACTAACAAGATACGTTCCCCAGCGGAGTCCCCAATTTGTTGTTGGGAAAAGTATCCAATTCGGAATGCCCCTATCCCACTCTAAGGTGTGATAGTGCCTTAGCAACAAACAAGGAAAACTATCTGAGTATTCTTCTTTATGAAATGTAAATGGAGAAGAAGGATGTAACTAACCGGTGTCTTCCGCTAGTTTGTCGATCCAATGGCTCTCTCCTTTGTTCGCTTCCCGCTGCTTGCTCCTTCACTGGTCCAGCTTCACCAAGTTCCTGCAAGATCACAAGAGAGGAAAACTACACAAAATACATAGATTTACATTCATAACAAGTTTAGGATCAGATATAAACTAAATATGCAAATATAACAAAGCATCATTGATATACAAGCATCTAGGAGAAACTCAAATAGCTTTATTGATATGATAACAAAGTCCAAGAGGAGATACAACCAAGTGAGTCCCGATCCAGCATCTACCTCCCAGCAAAGGAATCCCTTCCTCTCCTCCAACAAAGCATAAATCACCCAATGTACTAATCTCAATCTCAAACCAACAACAATTCTCTGCAAAGTACAAAATTCCAGCCCCCTTGAACCTCTGGGTGAGAGATCCATATATAGATGTAAGCAGAGAGGATGAGTCAGCTTATGTTTTGACTTGTGGTTTCTCTCTATCAGTTCTTGCTTCCACTTGGAGGTTGAGAGCCTCTTACTCATCATTAGTCGAATTCATTGAGGCAAGTGTCATTGGAGAAGATTCTGGAAGCTTCCAGGGTCTTTCCACCTCGTTGAATGAGCTTGCCATTTGTCATTTCCCACTCAGCGCACCCTGGTAGTGCATTTAGGTGCGTTGCAACACACCTAGCTAGTGTACTGGGGTGCACTGCAACGCAGGTAGCTAGAAGAGCTTCTAAATTGATCCTGAATTGACTGTTTTTGAGTGGTTTTTGGTGGAGAACTTCTGGGAGAAGCTGTCAATGGTTGACCTTGTTCCTTTAGGGGCAGGAACAACTCTTTTAGGGACTTTGGATCCCTTGGATTATGGACATTTCATGCTCAATGTTGTAAGGCACAAAAATGTCTATAACAGTTTCCCCCTAAAGTATGAGGCGGTTTATCGGGTGAAATGCTTTATTAGGAGGATCCGAAGTTCTTTCAATGCTGGGAGGAGACCTGTAATAAGATACAATACAATACATTATTTTTCATACTGTTTTCATGATCTAGCTGAGGCGGGCATTCCCATGCTCAGCTTTATAAATTCATTTTTCTGTACATAGAACAGACAATCGTCTGATGGTAGACCGATGATTTTGAAGAAATCATCATCCTTTTGGTAGGATGATTATTTGTGCCGTAATGTTGTACATGTCAATGTCTTTATCTTTCCTGAATATATATCGCAGCCCAGATGGATGAAACTAGATCCGGGGTCTTCAATCTCGTTCGATCTTCACTCTAAGTACAAGTCGATCCATGTGAGAAATGTTCTGAAGTCGAACATGGAAAGACATCGCTTGATTACCAGTCAATGATGTAAACTGTTAACAAGCGCGAGAGGAATCACCGATAATGATAATGACCCTCAAGGTACTGCAGTACAATTCACGTGGTATGAATAAAGGACTTGGCGTCGAACACCATGCAAAATCTTCCGGTCGAAGGTCATTGATGTATACCTGTCGCCGGAAGTGAGAAACTTGCCATTGAGGCATGCAAGCTTCAAAGTACTGAAGGGGGTGTTCCTAGATCAACTTCTTGGATAATGAGCTGATGTCGACAAGAAGCGATCCGTCAAAGGAGGGCCTTAATGTAACCCACATCAGTGACATGGAACGGAGCAAATGATTTTGATGGAGGTGAAAACGATCTGATGATATATGGTTCAGGGTGGCGGTCATGAAAGAATGAAGGATAATGTATGGTAGTGGATGGGACACGGTTGACTTCTCTAGATGGCTTCTCTTGAACACATCGGCGACACTTATGTGATGGATTGGTAGCATTTACCCCAAAGGTGGATGGTATGGCGAGACCATGGTGATGTGACCGGTGAATGAAACAACCCAACCTGACTCAGGCACAGAGTGGAAGTGTCATGTTCAAGAGCGACTTGCTACCAATAAAAGTTCTTTGAGTTTCTTCCCAATTTTTCCCCAGTCATTGCTGACCAGTACCTCTTTATTTTTGTCAAGCTTGAGGAGGATAACATATGCTTGTTCTATAATTTGCCCTTCAGGCAAACCCATCGCTATGTTTTAACGAGCCTAGCGATAATGAAACTCATTCTCGTCTAAAGACAAGTTTGTCGCTATTAATGTTTTTTAACGAGTCTAACGACAAAGATAACTCGGTCCTTTTCATTTTTAGAGAGTCTGAAAAGGTACGTAAAGATAACTCCAAAGTTCCTTTTTCGACATCTAATCCCTTAAGTCTGAAAAAGTATAAAACAATACAGAAGGGATGAATTTTCGATAGTTTTAACGAGCCGAACAAAACAAGCGCTCGATCTTTTTGTGCAATAATCCCTCAGGTCCAAAAAGATTAAAATCTAGAGGAGGGATAGCACTTCCGGTCGCTTTAACGAGCTGGAAGGCCAAAACTCGGCAATCTTTTCATATTTTACGAGTCAGATGAAAAGAGCTTAAAGAAGACTCGTCTTTTGAGGAACGAGTGATAAAACGGGTAGCAGCTGATTCCAGGTAAGGGTTGGAATTTTCCAATCACGGCAGTGTCACAAGGATGGCTAGTGAAATCACTCTTCGCAGCTGTTCCTCAAAATGGGTAAACAATCAAATGGAGGTGAATGATCGGCCAATGGAAAAGTGGAGGTGACGGTGCAAACATGACCAAGGCTTTAATGGCTGATAATGTCACATTCATGGTGGTTATTTACCGGAGGGTAGTTCATTTTTTAATGAGCTTAAACGCGGAAAAACACTGCTCGGTCTTATGTTTATTTTTTAACGAGCATGAACTATGTGCTAAAACTGCTCGATGATAAGTTTGCATGCCCCCAGCATAATAACACAAATAGAGGTGCATGCCCCCCAAGCTTCATTGCATTCAACTCGGTGGTTGGAATGAAGGTTTACCTTTGAGATTTGAAAAGGGGATTTGTTTCATTTTTTAATGAGGTTGACACAGTAAAAGAACTATCCTCATGACTCCTTGTTTCATTTTTTAACGAGGTTGACACGAGATAAGAACCATCCTCGGAGCCCAAATCCATTAGATATAGAAGGTTTCATATTCCACTGTGGCCACTTCCGCCAGATTACTCGGAGGCGGTAGGGCAAAAGTACCCATTATGGCAGGGTCTTTTACGAGACCTACTCTGATATTTTGGAGCGAATGATTGCTTCCATGGATCATTGGAATGCTTCCCGTAACTTGTGAACTATTGGGGAGAAATGTTTGTTGGTCGACGATTGTAATTCCTCCTTGGAAGGGAAATGAAATCTTCCTGAAGTAGGTCGACACAACTGCGTCCATGGCATATATCCAGGGTCTTCCCAATAGGATGTTGTAATCAAGGTTTCCGTCGATTACTTCAACATCAATTTCTACTGTTTTCCATCCTAGTTCAACTTTCAAGTTACTTAGGATACCATATGGTGTATATGTCCTTCCGTCGAATGCTTTTAATGTCGTCGAAGATTGCGACAACGTTGGAGATCCTAAAGTTTTCCAGCAACTCATCGACATAATGCATGTAGATGCCCCCTCATCAATAATTATTCGATGAACAGTTTTGTTGAGGGCTTTCACTCGAATAAGGAAAGCTAGTTGAGCTGGTAACTGAGGGTCATATCCTTTATGATCAAAGGCTACAAGATTGGAATCCATTGGGTCAATCCCACCTATTGCTGATAATAAAGCTTGCTCTTGGGAGAGGCAATTTTGCGGTACCTCAAGTGTCGACATAGTGGACGGCGATTGGGCCAGGTCCTCTATTGTATTATAATTCTGTGCTATTTTTGCACGAGGATTAAATGTCGATTTGTGCACTACTCCCTTTGGCGACTTTATCATTTGTTCAGGAATGATGGGTGGCACAACTTTGGTTAAAGTTGTTGTCGAACTACTAGGTTGTTCATTAGCCTTGTTATTCGATACCTCTGGATTCCCGTAATCTTTATTCCTTGCCAAAGCATCATTATGCTACTTTGAGATAGAAAACATAAGCACTTGGGATCGGGAAGCATTTTGATTAGCAACCAGTTTGGTTTCCGGGTTTGGAAACGGATCAGTCAATACTGCTGAGGTTTTTGAACTCTTAAAGAGTTTCTTAACTTCAGCTATATGTGGACAATCTCTCATCCAATGATCCTCATCGCATATATGACACCCCGCAGGGGGTTTCCTTTTTCTCCCTTTCTTTTTCTTCTTGCCCCCTGGTTGCTTTAGTTGTTTGCCTTTGTCGACCGACACGGCATTTACTTCCGAGGCAAGAAGTTCCTCATTTGCATTAGAAATCTTACAGGCCTTTTTAGATGTAGCCTTTGTCAATTTCGTGTCTGTCGTGCCAATCACGCCATCGTCGGCATGAGAGTCATTGTTTGATTTAGGAGGAGGAGGAATTGATAATTCCGGTCTAGGGGCATCAGGTATTTTGTAGTAGAGCATGCCGGACTGAGTGTAAATCAAGTCCAGATATTGCGCACGAGCGATAACTTGCTCTTATGTTACGACTCCCCCCTTTGCCACATCTTCCGTGATGGAAGGTAGTAATGACTTGATAAACCATTCAGCTAAGAGTTGATCGGGGACGTACGTTTTTACCATCCTACGATGACGTCGCCACTCATGTATATGATCAGATATGTGAGTGGCCGTTCTCTGTTTGAAGTTGGTAAGAAGTCCTGTTCCCGTTTCGTACCTTATTGGTAACTGAAAATGGGTTAAAAAGGTTGTGGCTAAGGTAATGAAGTTGTCGAACGAAGCTCTAGGCAATTCAATGTACCATTTTACCGCCGGACCCATTAACGTCCTTTGAAAGAGGCGAAGTCTTATCGAATCATCATTTAGGGTGTTTGATGAACACCACAGATGAAATGTCATCACATGATTCGACGAATCTTCACCCGGATTTCCATTAAATTTAGGAATATCTGACGGAAGTTTATGCAGAATCGCTGGCCACCAAGGGGCATAAGCAATTGGATCATTCGTCAGCCGGTTTAGATCTGGTAATTTTAGAGTTGCTACAAAGGGCAACTGTTGATTCAGGTTAGGCGAAGCATACCCAGGATAAGATGGAATAGCCTGAGCAATGGGTCTTTGCATACCATCATAATGTATTTGATGTTGGCAACTTTGACAAGGTTGATGGGCACAACCATTATAATATGGTTGTTGATAACCGCTTTGGAAATGCGGTTGCCCATTACTTACAAAGACTTGTTGCTCAGGTCCTTGACATGATTGATGGAATTGCGGTTGTTGAGATTGAACCAGACCTGGTTGTTGGACCATTTGCTGTTGTCCAATACTGGATGATTGACCAAGATGAGGAGTCATAGTACTTATTTGAGCCTGAGTCACTCCAGATAAGGAGGCACTAACCTGAGGTTGTGATTGAGTTGTCGAGACAAGAGGTTGTTGTATTGCAACCTGAGAAACTTGGGGTTGACATACAACAGGTAGCGCTTGTACTTGCAACGCAATCACCATACCAGGTATAGTGGGAATATTCGACACAGGGTGGACTGGTTGCATTGAATATGCAACCCTTGGTTGCTGAGGCAGTATTGGTACCCAACCGCTGGATGTAATTCCAGTTTGACCTGAACTTTGTTGTAAACTCTCATATGGTTGTTCACTGGGAGGGAACTATGAAAAGGCATACTGCCCTCCATATGGTGGAAATCCAGTACTTAAAGGGTAGATTGGCCTTTGAAGACACATTGGATCAATTTGTTGAGTTTCAACATAAGAAATACCAGATGATAATCCGGATGAAGAAACAGGAACTAACCATGTCGTCGTCCCTGATTGGACTTTGGCTTGTTGTTGATAACTTGCCGGGACAGATGGTATACCGGCGAACATTGTTGGAGTAGCAGCAGGAGGTTCTGCTGCTGCTGTGTCGGATGACACAGTCCTAGATGTCGACAGTTGTTCAGACATATCTAGTCTATCCAAAAGATTTCTTAGCGATTCTACAAGAACTTGTGATGAAGGGAGACTAACTTCGAAGATCAACGAGGGAAAGATGATGATTATTCCGTTTAAAATAAATTTTAGACGCTTTGACGCAACTTGTTTTTTCAATTTTAAAGAGTCGAGAAAAAACAAAAGATGACTCTAGTATCCTTCGATTTTTAATGAGCCTGAAGTGACAAGTGCTCAGATGGACCTCTTCCGTTAAGGAGTCTGAAAAGGAACGAAAGGGACTGCTCTGGAGTTCCAGGTAGAGGGTGTGCCAAACTTTTCGCAAAACCGTAGAATACTTTTTAGGGTACGGGCGGTCAATCTTCCCGAATGCTGTGTTCAGTGCATTGCGATCAGTAGGGCGGTCGACACGGCTTCCTATGGATAAAGGTTTTATGCCTATAGGGGTCTCCCAATATATACGCGACGGTACGTGGGAGCACAATCCGTACTGGCACTTATCGTCTCTCAGGAGGAATCACCCAACCATCAGTGAGGCGACCAGTGACCAGGTTTTACGACGTTGGAACACGTCTCTAGCCTAGACCTTTATGTTGTACGTTAAGTTACAAAGTGTTGTTAAGTTCATTCAATTTATTTTAGGTTGATCTTTCTTAGAAGTTTGCCTTTTTGGATCACCATGAGATGTATAGTACAATTCCTAAATGCAGTCTAAAGATGATAAGCAAGCTTTTATATCTTTTCAACAATGAAAATCCTAGCTACAAGGGGAAAAGAAAGACACAATCTTTTCTCAAAGAGCATAGAGCACACTGTAAATGCACTTTTCCTAAATCAACACATACAAACTGTCAAAATGCAAATGCACATATGCATGTATTTGTTTTCACTTTCTTAATATTGATGCCTAAAAAGAAAGCTGTTTTACAAATTTCAATTCGATTTCAAGTGAAAAACACAAACAAGCCTCTTTCGAAATCAAAAAGACGATTACGACACTTATGATTTTGAAGTAAACACTTGTTTCGACACTAGAAATGCATAAATTCAAACCAAAAGAGAAAAGTAAAAGCTAAATCAATTGTGAACAGCAAACAAACTCACTCCTAAGATCAAAACAACACTTACGACAGGTCTAGATCTAAGGGCGACAGTATGACTAGCTTACTTTTGTGATGGGAAACTGCAAATGATGTAACAAATACACAAAGAACAAATACAGTTTATTTATACAACTGAGGCGGAATTGAGGCAAAGAAAAGGGGTTTCAGATAGGTACACACACTGATAACAGGCTGCAAAAAACATAGATAAAACTGAGCAAAAGGAAGCAGGGAACCACAACTGCACAAGGCAAAGGCTGATCAGCGCACCCCCAGCACAGAGAAACTGAACTTCAGCGCAGGTAGCCTTCACGGGACCTGCGTTGAAATGCAGAACCTCTTCACAGAGTCTATGCTGAAGCAAAAGAGATTTGTTTCTGGGTTCTGGGTCACGGTTTGCAGTTTAATCTACGGTTTTTGGCCGGATAAAAGCTATCAATTAGGTACAATTAGAAGGATGATTTAAAGGAGGACTAAGATCTATCACAAAGGGCAATTATAGAACTTGTGGATCAGCTGTTCAGATCATAAACAGGCCCAGTGAATGGACTAGAGTAGCAGATCTCTACTTTGCATTTGAAAATGGCAAATGCAGTTCGATTCGGCACTCCTGAGTTTATGAGATGAACAACAATAGAAACACAAATAAACTAACAAGATACGTTCCCCAGTGGAGTCGCCAATTTGTTGTTCGGAAAAGTATCCAATTCAGAATGCCCCTATCCCACTCTAAGGTGTGATAGTGCCTTAGCAACAAACAAGGAAAACTATCTGAGTATTCTTCTTTATGAAATTTAAATGGAGAAGAAGGATGTAACTAACCGGTGTCTTCCGCTAGTTTGTCGATCCAATCGCTCTCTCCTTTGTTCGCTTCTCGCTGCTTGCTCCTTCACTGGTCCAGCTTCACCAAGTTCCTGTAAGATCACAAGAGAGGAAAACTACACAAAAGACATAGATTTACATTCATAACTAGTTTAGGATCAGATATAAACTAAATATGCAAATATAACAAAGCATCATTGATATACAAGCATATAGGAGAAACTCAAATAGCTTTATTGATATGATAACAAAGTCCAAGAGGAGATACAACCAAGTGAGTCCCGATCCAGCATCTACCTCCCAGCAAAGGAATCCCTTCCTCTCCTCCAACAAAGCATAAATCACCCAATGTACTAATCTCAATCTCAAACCAACAGCAATTCTCTTTAAAGTACAAAATTCCAGCCCCTTTGAATCTCTCGGTGAGAGATCCATATATAGACGTAAGCAGAGAGGATGAGTCAGCTTATGTTTTGACTTGTGGCTTCTCTCTATCAGTTCTTGCTTCCACTTGGAGGTTGAGAGCCTCTTACTCATCATTAGTCGAATTCATTGAGGCAAGTGTCATTGGAGAAGATTCTGGAAGCTTCTAGGGTCTTTCCACCTCGTTGAATGAGCTTGCCATTTGTCATTTCCCGCTCAGCGCACCCTGGTAGTGCATTTAGGTGCATTGCAACGCACCTAGCTAGTGTACTGGGGTGCACTGCAACGCAGGTAGCTATAAGAGCTTCTAAATTGATCCTGAATTGACTGTTTCTGAGTGGTTTTTGGTGGAGAACTTCTGGGAGAAGCTGTCAATGGTTGACCTTGTTCCTTTAGGGGCAGGAACAACTCTTTTAGGGACTTTGGATCCCATGGATTATGGACATTTCATGCTCAATGATGTAAGGCACAAAAATGTCTATAACAATTGCCCCCTAAAGTATGAGACCGTTTATCGGGTGAAATACTTTATTAGGAGGATCCGAAGTTCTTTCAATGCTGGGAGGAGACCTGTAATAAGATACAATACAATACATTATTTTTCATACTGTTTTCATGATCTAGCTGAGGCGGGCATTCCCATGCTCAGCTTTATAAATTCATTTTTCTGTACATAGAATAGACAATCGTCTGATGGTAGACCGATGATTTTGAAGAAATCATCATCCTTTTGGTAGGATGATTATCTGTGCCATAATGTTGTACATGTCAATGTCTTTATCTTTGCTGAATATATATCGCAGCCCGGATGGATGAAACTAGATCCGGGGTCTTCAATCTCATTCGATCTTCACTCTAAGTACAAGTCGTTCCATGTGAGAAATGTTCTGAAGTCGAACATGGAAAGACATCGCTTGATTACCAGTCAATGATGTAAACTGTTAACAAGCGCGAAAGGAATCACCGATAATGATAATGACCCTCAAGGTACTGCAGTACAATTCACGTGGTGTGAATAAAGGACTTGGCGTCGAACACCACACAAAATCTTTCGGTTGAAGGTCATTGATGTATACCTGTCGCCGGAAGTGAGAAACTTGCCATTGAGGCATGCAAGCTTCAAAGATAACTCGGTCCTTTTCATTTTTAGAGAGTCTAAAAAGGTACGTAAAGATAACTCCAAAGTTCCTTTTTCGACATCTAATCCCTTAAGTCCGAAAAAGTATAAAACAATACAGAAGGGATGAATTTTCGATAGTTTTAACGAGCCGACCAAAACAACGCTCGATCTTTTTGTGCAATAATCCCTCAGGTCCAAAAAGATTAAAATCTAGAGGAGGGATAGCACTTCTGGTCACTTTAACGAGCTGGAAGGCCAAAACTCGGCAATCGTTTCATATTTTACGAGTCAGATGAAAAGAGCTTAAAGAAGACTCATCTTTTGAGGAACGAGTGATAAAACGGGTAGCAGCTGATTCCAGGTAAGGGTTGGAATTTTCCAATCACGGCAGTGTCACAAGGATGGCTAGTGAAATCACTCTTCGCAGCTGTTCCTCAAAATGGGTAAACAATCAAATGGAGGTGAATGATCGGCCAATGGAAAAGTGGAGGTGACGGTGAAAACACGACCAAGGCTTTAATGGCTGATAATGTTACATTCGCGGTGGTTATTTACCGGAGGGTAGTTCATTTTTTAACGAGCTTAAACGCGGAAAAACACTGCTCGGTCTTATGTTTATTTTTTAACGAGCATGAACTATGTGCTAAAACTGCTCGATGATAAGTTTGCATGCCCCCAGCATAATAACGCAAATAGAGGTGCATGCCCCCCAAGCTTCATTGCATTCAACTCGGTGGTTGGAATGAAGGTTTACCTTTGAGATTTGAAAAGGGGATTGTTTCATTTTTTAATGAGGTTGACACAGTAAAAGAACTATCCTCATGACTCCTTGTTTCATTTTTTAACGAGGTTGGCACGAGATAAGAACCGTCCTCGGAGCCCAAATCCATTAGATATAGAACATTTCATATTCCACTGTGGCCACTTCCGCCAGATTACTCGGAGGCGGTAGGGCAAAAGTACCCATTAAGGCAGGGTCTTTTAGGAGACCTACTCCGATATTTTGGAGGGAATGATTGCTTCCATGGATCATTGGAATGCTTCCCATAACTTGTGAACTATTGGGGAGAAATGTTTGTTGGTCGACGATTGTAATTCCTCCTTGGAAGGGAAATGCAATCTTCCTGAAGTAGGTCGACACAACTGCGGCCATGGCATATATCCAGGGTCTTCCCAATAGGATGTTGTAATCAAGGTTTCCGTCGATTACTTCAACATCAATTTCTATTGTTTTCCCTCCTAGTTCAACTTTCAAGTTACTTAGGATACCATATGGTGTATATGTCCTTCCGTCGAATGCTTTTAATGTCGTCGAAGATTGCGACAAGGTTGGAGATCCTAAAGTTTTCCAGCAACTCATCGACATAATGCATGTAGATGCCCCCTCATCAATAATTGTTCGATGAACAGTTTTGTTGAGGGCTTTCACTTGAATAAGGAAAGCTAGTTGAGCTAGTAACTGAGGGTCATATCCTTTATGATCAAAGGCTACAAGAGTGGAATCCATTGGGTCAATCCCACCTATTGTTGATAATAAAGCTTGCTCTTGGGAGGGGTAATTTTGTGGTACCTCAAGTGTCGACATAGCGGACGGCGATTGGGCCAGGTCCTCTATTATATTATAATTCTGTGCTATTTTTGCACGAGGATTAAATGTTGATTTGTGCACTACTCCCTTTGGCGACTTTATCATTTGTTCAGGAATGATGGGTGGCACAACTTTGGTTAAAGTTGTTGTCGAACTACTAGGTTGTTCATTAGCCTTGTTATTCGATACCTCTGGATTCCCGTAATCTTTATTCCTTGCCAAAGCATCATTATGCTCATTTGAGATAGACAACATAAGCACTTGGGATCGGGAAGCATTTTGATTAGCAACCAGTTTGGTTTCCGGGTTTGGACACGGATCAGTCAATACTGCTGAGGTTTTTGAACTCTTAAAGAGTTTCTTAACTTCAGCTATATGTGGACAATCTCTCGTCCAATGATCCTCATCGCATATATGACACCCCGCAGGGGGTTTCCTTTTTCTCCCTTTCTTTTTCTTCTTTCCCCCTGGTTGCTTTAGTTGTTTGCCTTTATCGATCGACACGGCATTTACTTCCGAGGCAAGAAGTTCCTCATTTGCATTAGAAATCTTACAGGCATTTTTAGATGTAGCCTTTGTCGATTTCGTGTCTGTCGTGCCAATCACGCCATCGTCGGCATGAGAGTCATTGTTTGATTTAGGAGGAGGAGGAATTGAGAATTCCGGTCTAGGGGCGTCAGGTATTTTGTTGTAGAGTGTGCCAGACTGAGTGTAAATCAAGTCCAGATATTGCGCATGAGCGATAACTTGCTCTTCGTTTACGACTCCCCCCTTTGCCACATCTTCCGTGATGGAAGGTAGTAATGACTTGATAAACCATTCAGCTAAGAGCTGATTGGGGACGTACGTTTTTACCATCTTACGATGACGTCGCCACTCATCTATATGATCAGATATGTGAGTGGCCGTTGTCTGTTTGAAGTTGGTAAGAAGTTCTGTTCCCGTTTCGTACCTTATTGGTAACTGAAAATGGGTTAAAAAGGTTTTGGCTAAGGTACTGAAGTTGTCGAATGAAGCTCTAGGCAATTCGATGTACCATTTTTCCGCCGGACCCGTTAACATCCTCTGAAAGAGGCGAAGTCTTATCGAATCATCATTTAGGGTGTTTGATGAACACCACAGATGAAATGTCATCACATGATTCGACGGATCTTCACCCGGATTTCCATTAAATTTAGGAATATCTGACGGAATTTTATGCGGAATCACTGGCCACCAAGGGGCATAAGCAATTGGATCATTCGTCAGCCAGTTTAGATCTGGTAATTCTAGAGTTGCTACAAAGGGCAACTGTTGATTCAGGTTAGGCGAAGCATACCCAGGATAAGATGGAATCGCCTGAGCAATGGGTCTTTGCATACCAGCATAATGTATTTGATGTTGGCAACTTTGACAAGGTTGATGGGCACAACCATTATAATATGGTTGTTGATAACTGCTTTGGAAATGTGGTTGCCCATTACTTACAAAGACTTGTTGCTCAGGTCCTTGATATGATTGATGGAATTGCGGTTGTTGAGATTGAACCAGACCTGGTTGTTGGACCATTTGCTGTTGTCCAATACTGGATGATTGACCAAGATGAGGAGTCATAGTACTTGTTTGAGCCTGAGTCGCTCCAGATAAGGAGGCACTAACCTGAGGTTGTGATTGAGTTGTCGAGACAAGAGGTTGTTGTATTGCAACCTGAGAAACTTGGGGTTGACATACAACAGGTAGCGCTTGTACTTGCGACGCAATCACCATACCAGGTATAGTGGGAATATTCGACACAGGGTGGACTGGTTGCATTGAATATGCAACCCTTGGTTACTGAGGCAGTATTGGTACCCAACGGCTGGATGTAATTCCAGTTTGACCTGAACTTTGTTGTAAACTCTCATATGGTTGTTCACTGGGAGGGAACAATGAAAAGGCATACTGCCCTCCATATGGTGGAAATCCAGTACTTAAAGGGTAGATTGGCCTTTGAAGACACATTGGATCAATTTGTTGAGTTTCAACATAAGAAATACCAGATGATAATCCGGATGAAGAAATAGGAACTAACCATGTCGTCGTCCCTGATTGGACTCTGGCTTGTTGTTGATAACTTGCCGGGACAGATGGTATACCGGCGAACATCGTTGGAGTAGCAGCAGGAGGTTCTGCTGCTGCTGTGTCGGATGACACAGTCCTAGATGTCGACGGTTGTTCAGACATATCTAGTCTATCCAAAAGATTTCTTAGCGATTCTACAAGAACTTGTGATGAAGGGAGACTAACTTCGAAGATCAACGAGGGAAAGATGATGATTATTCCGTTTAAAATAAATTTTAGACGCTTTGACACAACTTGTTTTTTCAATTTTAAAGAGTCGAGAAAAAACAAAAGATGACTCTAGTCTCCTTCGATTTTTAATGAGCCTGAAGTGACAAGTGCTCAGATGGACCTTTTCCGTTAAGGAGTCTGAAAAGGAACGAAAGGGACTGCTCTGGAGTTCTAGGTAGAGGGTGTGCCAAACTTTTCGCAAAACCGCAGAATACTTTTTAGGGTACGGGCGGTCAATCTTCCCGAATGCTGTGTTCAGTGCATTGCGATCAGTAGGGCGGCCGACATGGCATCCTATGGATAAAGGTTTTATGCCTATAGGGGTCTCCCAATATATACGCGACGGTACGTGGGAGCACAATCCGTACTGGCACTTATCGTCTCTCAAGAGGAATCACCCAACCATCAGTGAGGCGACCAATGACCAGGTTTTACGACGCCGGAACACGTCTCTAGCCTAGACCTTTATGTTGTGCGTTAAGTTACAAAGCGTTGTTAAGTTCATTCAATTTATTTTAGGTTGATCTTTCTTAGAAGTTTTCCTTTTTGGATCACCACGAGATGTATAGTACAATTCCTAAATGCAGTCTAAAGATGATAAGCAAGCTTTTATATCTTTTCAACAATGAAAATCCTAGTTACAAGGGGAAAAGAAAGACACAATCTTTTCTCAAAGAGCATAGAGCACACTGTAAATGCACTTTTCCTAAATCAACACATACAAACTGTCAAAATACAAATGCACATATGCATGTATTTGTTTTCACTTTCTTAATATTGATGCCTAAAAAGAAAGCCGTTGTACAAATTTGAATTCGATTTCAAGTGAAAAACACAAACAAGCCTCTTTCGAAATCAAAAAGACGATTACGACACTTATGATTTTGAAGTAAACACTTGTTTCGACACTAGAAATGCATAAATTCAAACCAAAAGACAAAAGTAAAAGCTAAATCAACTATGAACAGCAAACAAACTCACTCCTAAGATCAAAACGACACTTACGACAGGTCTAGATCTAAGGGCGACAGTATGACTAGTTTACTTTTGTGATGGGAAACTGCAAATGATGTAACAAATACACAAAGAACAAATACAGTTTCTTTATATAACTGAGGTGGAATTGAGGTAAAGAAAAGGGGTTTCAGATAGGTACACACACTGATAACAGGATGGAAAAAACATAGATAAAACTGAGCAAAAGGAAGCAGGGAACCACAACTGCACAAGGCAAAGGCTGATCAGCGCACCCCCAACACAGAGAAACTGAACTTCAGCGCAGGTAGCCTTCACGGGACCTGTGTTGAAATGCAGAACCTCTTCACAGAGTCTGTGCTGAAGCAGAAACGAGAGTTGTTTCTGGGTTCTGGGTCACGGTTTGCAGTTTAATCTACGGTTTTTGGCCGGATAAAAGCTATCAATTAGGTACAATTAGAAGGATGATTTAAAGGAGGACTAAGATCTATCACAAAGGGTTGTTAGAGCACTTGTGGATCAGCTGTTCAGATCATAAACAGGCCTAATGAATGGACTAGATTAGCACATCTCTACTTTGCATTTGAAAATGGCAAATGCAGTTCGATTCGGCACTCCTGAGTTTATGAGATGAACAACAATAGAAAAACAATTAAACTAACAAGATACGTTCCCCAGCGGAGTCACCAATTTGTTGTTGGGAAAAGTATCCAATTCGGAATGCCCCTATCCCACTCTAAGGTGTGATAGTGCCTTAGCAACAAACAAGGAAAACTATCTGAGTATTCTTCTTTATGAAATGTAAATGGAGAAGAAGGATGTAACTAACCGGTGTCTTCCGCTAGTTTGTCGATCCAATCGCTCTCTCCTTTGTTCGCTTCTCGCTGCTTGCTCCTTCACTGGTCCAGCTTCACCAAGTTCCTGCAAGATCACAAGAGAGGAAAACTACACAAAAGACATAGATTTACATTCATAACTAGTTTAGGATCAGATATAAACTAAATATGCAAATATAACAAAGCATCATTGATATACAATCATATAGGAGAAACTCAAATAGCTTTATTGATATGATAACAAAGTCCAAGAGGAGATACAACCAAGTGAGTCCCGATCCAGCATCTACCTCCCAGCAGAGGAATCCCTTCCTCTCCTCCAACAAAGCAACTATCACCTAATGTACTAATCTCAATCTCAAACCAACAGCAATTCTCTGCAAAGTACAAAATTCCAGCCCCCTTGAACCTCTGGGTGAGAGATCCATATATAGATGTAAGCAGAGAGGATGAGTCAGCTTATGTTTTGACTTGTGGCTTCTCTCTGTCAGTTCTTGCTTCCACTTGGAGGTTGAGAGCCTCTTACTCATCATTAGTCGAATTCATTGAGGCAAGTATCATTGGAGAAGATTCTGGAAGCTTCCAGGGTCTTTCCACCTCATTGAATGAGCTTGCCATTTGTAATTTCCCGCTCAGCGCACCCTGGTAGTGCATTTAGGTGCGTTGCAACGCACCTAGCTAGTGTACTGGGGTGCACTGCAATGCAGGTAGCTAGAAGAGCTTCTGAATTGATCCTGAATTGACTATTTTTGAGTGGTTTTTGGTGGAGAACTTATGGGAGAGGCTGTCAATGGTTGACCTTGTTCCTTTAGGGGCAGGAACAACTCTTTTAGGGACTTTGGATCCCTTGGATTATGGACATTTCATGCTCAATGCCGTAAGGCACAAAAATGTCTATAACACCTTCCCCACCAAAATCCCTTGATTAGTGGATCTGGTCCCCAATACTAGGAATCTGTGTTAAATGATAGGGAACACATTCCTAGATTTTCTCAATTATTGGAGTTCCACAATCCGTGCCATACATCCATGATATCTTGTTGATTTATTATTTATTATTAATCCTCCTGTAGTAGGGAACAAGACCCTAAATTATCTCCTCCTCCAAATCTTCATAATCTGCCCAATATTCTCATAATATTCCACAAAAATAAATAATATTAGGCACAAATATGCAATTATTCATAACCCTTCCTAATGAATATATTAAAGTTAAAATAAATTATCTAATGCAAAAATAGAGGTTTAATGTGCTAAAATATGGTCATAGGCCTTAATTTATGTTTAATTTAGAGGCATGGGCCTTAATTTATGTCTAATTTAGAGGCCCATCAGCAACAAGGGGATTGACTAGGCATGTCTAAGAAATTTTGGAGAGCAATGTGGCCCTGGGTCTTAGTGCAGTTTAGGTTTCTGAAAAACCAAAGGGAGGCTTAATAATTTTGCTTGAGAAATGCATAATTCAGTTTTAGCATGAAGGGATTTTCTGTACAGTTCTAGGAAGCAGACTTGCCGCTTACTTCCGAGATTGCATAGTGTAGCTGACCTAGAGGACAGACTCAGGCATTGTATAGTTTTGGGTAGAAAAGAAGGGTCACTGAGGGATGAGACTACATAGTGCAGCTCAGTTGGGGTCTGATTTGAGGAGGTTGTCTGGTTGGAAATATTTTCAAGAAAATGGCTAAGTGTGGGAGGCAAGTGAAGTTGTGTAGAATTGACATTGTGATCACACACTTAGTATACCTTGAAAATAAGATAACATAGATTAACAAGACAAAACATGTGTTCAGTGAGACTGTCTTAATGCTAAGAGCGACAAGTGCATCACTTGAGATAGACCTTCAGATGATCACGATGACACTTGCATGACTATCCTTACAACTTTGTGTGTGAGTATGACCAATGTTCATAGAGAAAAGACAACTCATGAACAAAAAAATCAACCTTCAAAATCACCATAAAAATATTGCAAGCATGACAAAGCAATCGATATGGAAAAATATGAACGCTAGTCAAACTAGAAAAAAGGTGAAAGATACTTCACAAGAGATCACGGGGGTGAGCTTGAGTGTTTGCAACCATCAAAGGAAAAACCAGGGAAGGCTCCAAAATTTGGATGCAGACCAAAATTTTGGAGGGTGTTGCAGCCACTACAACACTTGGCGAGACATTGGTTGAATAATATCTTCTCTATTTCGGTTCATTTTTAGCACAAGGCCTTGTTATTTAAAGGAGTATTGATTCATTATGCACATCACTTCAGCTTCCCCACTTACCCCATGGACAGACATGGTTCACCTTGTACCAACTGAGTCAAACACAACAAAAGATTTAGCCGGATCACAAAGTTTCAAAATCGAGAAGGGTAGTTTGGCTTACAAGCTTAAGATTTTCATAGTATAAGTATTCATCTCTAGGGTTGATCCGCTACCAACAGGCCTATACAGTACCTTGATGAAGTCATGTAAGAACACAAGCATTGCTCCACTACTAGTGAGCTTGGTTAGTACCCTGGTGGAGTTGCTTGCTTCACATTTTTTCACCGGAAGCCTTTCTCTTCTTTCGCCTTTGTTATTTATTTTTTTGAAAGAGGATTGTGCATAGGAAGTTATTTATTTTGGGGTGGAAGAGGGATCCTGAATTATTGAGAGGAGAGGTTGCTTCTTTATAGAAGCATGTAAAGGCCTCTAGTTCAAGTTTACTCATTTAGATTTTCCCCTTCTTTGTTTTTACTAGTTGGATAAGCTTAAACACACCAGAGTAGAAAACTGAGTATAGGCATGAGTTTTTCTAGACTAGATGCAGGTTCATGGTTGGACCAAAATTTTCCTTACAGATGGATCATATTTTATGTCAAGAATTCATTGGCTAGAAGTTACAATCAAGCACAAATGATATAGACGCAGGACGAGCCAAACACTGTAGTGTCACAAGGCTCTTTGAACATTAGCCACATACCCATTTGGAAACCAGAAAATAGTGTAGGCACAACACTTATTCACGTAGCGAAAAAAAAAACGTAAAACTGAACACAAAAGGGAAAAACAAGATGAGAGGAAAGGAGTAGATAACAAAAACTAGAATACAAGAAAGAAAAATGGTCAAAGAAGACAAGGTGTAAAACCAGAATAAGAAAACCATGATGGACTATGAGTGCAAATCAAGTGAAAGTAAAGGAAAACTAAGATGAAACTAATCATATTCCTATCCTCACAATTGAATGATCATGGTTACGTGAAATGAAATTTCCAGTGAAGCCACTATAGTCACTCCCAACCTGCATCCACAAAGATACAAACAATTAAAACAGATAAAAAGTAGTGTGCAACAAAAAATACAAAAACTTGAGAAACTTGCACATGGGAAGGAAGTTCTTGCCTATGGGCAAAAAGATGTGTCACAATGACCCAATACATGTGCTTACCTTTTTGATGGGTACACTTTCTAAACAAACCTCAAAAACTCTTTGCAGATGCATCCCTATCTACTTCGAGCTTCTTAGCAACAAGGAAGGATTGAAGCTTGTTGTCTACAACATGGCTTTCCAAGTAAGATTGTTCCATCCATTCAATGATTAGATCATAAGATTCATAATGGTTGTTTGGACAACCTCATGATCTATGAGAGGGTGAATTTTCGATTTGACAGATGAGATAATGATGGGAACCTGGTAAGAAAAAATAAATCTGATCATTCTCAATAGTCATGTCAAGACAGTGAGGACCTGCCATAACCATCAATGCAGCTTGAAGTGTCTCACCTGCTTGGCAGAAGTCTGAAGGGAAATATGGTGAACAATGAAGATCAGAGTGTGTGAAGCAACTATCATCAGACATGCTGATGGGAAAATGATAAACCAAATGACAGTCATCCAAGATAGAGGAATGATAACATGAGGTGGTTAAAAAATTAGAGTCCTAGTTTGAAATGAACAAAGAAAAATTCATTTGAACAATTTTGCGAACGTTGTGAACAATGGAACCAAGTTTTCTATGAGCTAGACAAGATGGACCACCTTCCTGCAACTAGTGAAAAATTATGCAAGCACCATGGTCATCAATGAATGTAAAAAGGATGCTAGCATTGTGAACGCGTGAAACTAGTTGGGGCATGGTGAATGAAGAGGGGCTTGATTTGTTCAACATCACCAAGAGAGATTTATGGTGTGATGAGTGGACAAATTTGCAGTGAAAGGATTGCAAGAAGACCAAGGAGCTAATCATGAGAGGGAAAATTCGATAAGCATGATCATGGGCAAAGACAGTCTTTGAGATAATCAATTTCACAATTCCATGATTTCCTGAGAGACGAACACTCCCAACCTGAATTTGTTGTAAGATATTTGCATGAAGATGGACACATTATAACCTATTCATGGATATGGTCATCAGTGAAATTTTGAAAATTTGGAAGATTACACTCGGAATATCAAACATTTGTTACATAGGGATCCACACTGAATGAAACCATGGAGATAAATGAATTGTGAATGAGAAACCAAATGTGATTGGGTTCAGGGGGCTTACCAGAGTTGTGAGGTCTTGACGTAACCATCAACAGACATTGAAGTCCCTCAGATCCTTGACACATCCTAAAACTTTCTAGAATTACATAATCACATCTTGAAACATCAACCAGATCATGCATGGCTTGAGGGTGGCTTTTGTTGCTGATTTCAATCCTACTCTTATCATGGTAGCCGTCTCTGTCACAGTTTGCACCAGATTCTTTTGCTTTAACATTCTAACTTGAAGAGTTGTCTTCATGCAAGAGAAGATATGAAGTGGAATGGTAAGTATGCTCTATGATTAGACTAATTTCATCATGGACATCCTCACTACCTTGTGTCAATTGAGAAGATAGCTCATCGAATGAAGAAGCAAGAGAACATGGAGTATCTTCGACGCTTGTGGATGCGTTGTGAATGGTAGGACACAAGGGCAAGTCAAGAAAAGAGGAAGTTTTGATATGAATGTCTTCTTTGAGAGGCGCACATTCTAGATCTGAGTTAGAGTCTTCATGAGAAAAAGGAAGATAACATGACGTTCTTAGGAATTTGTCACATCATATGGAAACATGGGAGTGATGACTGCCCAAGACTAGGGGTTGATTGAAAGAATTAATTGTACAAGATGTTCCACTAAGATTAGCATATTGAGAATCATTCAAAGATGGAAGCTCATTGTTTTGATGTGAATATTTTTGAATCAGAGAGGGAATATTGATAGTGTCCTCACCTTTCTTCTCCTCTACCTATGTAATATGACTACCTTGCGCCTAATCGCAATTTGAGCCAGCATCTTGAGAATCAAGAGAATGTGAGCAGCTGTTTGGTGAAGTCAGTTGATCAAGTGAGTCATGCTGCAAGAGTCATGGCTTGTAGATGATGAATGATGGCAGATATGGAGATCAGATTTGAGATTTGGGTTATGAACGTGACATCCTCTTGTGGATTGGAGGAGTGACTCTTCGTTGTAGGTTTCTTGAGCCATTCTGGAACTTCCTCCATTGAAGCGGGAGACGGGTGAGAATATGGGTTGGGGACATGTTGCGTAGATTTCACAGCTTTGTAATCACCGGAAGGGGGCACCCACATCGAGATAGGAAAGGGAGGAGGACAAGGAACACACAGGGTGTGGGGCTCCTCCTCTGCAATCTGAGGTGCCTCACGATCTACAAGAGTTGGGGAGGAAGAGAAATCAGGAGGTTCAACATATTAAGAACTATGAAACAAGTGTTTAAACTATTCTCTCAAGAATTCAAAGTTCATAAGATGTTTAGGAATTTCATAACAGAGGTGAGGAAGCATTCAAAAAATTCCTCAAGTAATTCGTTAGGGTCCATATTTAAACAATATAATTTCTCATGGAAATATCAGTAGCTATACTTACCAAAGGCTTGATGGAGCTCCTTGAGGAAAGGATGAAGGGTATGGATGAAAGAAGGTGGCATGGTATGACACCACTAATTAGCGTGACCTTCAAGGGTGAGGAAGAAAAGCACACAAGTAGACTCTTCATTATCAATTTCATAAGGTTTGCAAAATTGAAGATAATCAGAAATGTGCTTGGTTATGGACATTCCGTCCTCACCATCAAAATTTAACTGGTACAAGTGATTAAGAAGCTCATCAGGGGGTGAAAATTAATCAATGGAAGAAAGGGAGAAACAACCCGGGAGCACAATTTGCATATGAGCCATTTTAGATAAGAGATTCAAACTAGATGCAACAGGATCAACTTGTCATTTGGCCTTACTTCTACCACCATTTTGTTGATGGAGCTAGACCCACTGACAAAGGGGATCTCCCTGATGTGAAGTCCCAACTAGACCTCACACTATTTGGTGTAGGAGTCCCATCTGGTATAAAGGCACAATTTCCATATACATAGAGATCTTCCTTAGCTCTCGTTTTCAACACATGGGAGTGTTACACTCATATGTTTGAACAACAAGGTGTGTTTTCCTTGTGAGTGTGTAATGTAACTATGTTGAGGTTATCTTAGTACAAAGGGAGAGAGTAAAGTGAGCCTCTAAATGAGAGGTAGTAGTACGACCCAGGAAGAGACACACGTAAACTAGAAAGGTCTGTCCAGCGCGCAATAGAGTAGTCCATAGTGAATGCAGCAGTCATTAAAACTGAGTTGAAGGAGAAAACATGTACACTACCCGATGAAGTAGTCCACATGGATTTGAAGGTCGTTATAATAGGAAAAAAATATGGTCTTTCGAGTATCCTGTATAGTATTCCACAACAATGTGACAACAATGATAGCTAATACACAAAGGTGGTCTGTCTAGTATCCTGTGGAGTAGTCCACAGGGATGAGACAATGGTGATAAGAAATACAACACATCTTCAACAATGTGAGTACTAAAATATCCAAAGTAGTTCAACTATCTTAGTGCAGTTTAAGAAAAAATGCATTGCAAATGTTTAAAGAGTAGTCTTACAAACATATACAAAACGTGAAAATGTGTTGGCCTTAAGAGGCTTTTGAATTAAGAAAAAGTCCTAAGGCATATATGTACACCATATATCATTAGTCCCAGTAGTGGGACATTGGAGCCACTCCTTGCTCCTCAATGAACTGACTACATACTCTCAAGTCTATGTGGGAGGAGCCAAGGTGAAAAAGTCCTTTTCTCATACAATGATGGGATATATATAGCCAAGGGTGATGCTTGACCCTTATGAATCTTGGACTTCCCTCATGCCCATTCAACTTCCTATGAATTTTAAACTGACATGACTCTTCAATTTCATGTGTTCATCCATTGGACTTTCACTTTAAATTACATTTGATTACAACAAGCATGGCCCATAGTAGTGATGTGGTCGAGAAAACTCATGACACAACTCAACATGACACTACTGAGATGTACTGGCTGACTCTGGTGTCCATGTCAAGATGCTACATTTTTGAGTGATGGATGTGCTCTTGGTGTGTTGTGTCTTCACCTCTACATGGCTAAGTTTTACAGGGTCTTCGATAGTCTTAGTCTTGCATGATGGTTCAGTGCATGTGTTCCTTTCGCTTGTTGCTTGATGTGCTTCATACGTCCATCTAGCTACAAAGAATTCTTCTAGCATGTGCTCCTTCTTCATCTCGTTCGTCATCTCCACATGTTCCATCAATGTACCTGTTCCTATAATTTACTCATGATGTGACGATATGAAATACAAAAATCTCGTAGTCTAGCATGATTCATCATTTTTTGTGTTTGGGTCTAGGTGACTGAGAGGGAGGAAACAACACTGAAGCTACACATAGCACAACTCAGGTCGAGATGAGGAATTCTGGAGTTTGGTATTCACTATCAGGAAAAACCACCTAGTGGTCACTAGGAGGTAGAATTGTGTAGTTAGGGACACTAGTGACAACTGCAAGGTGGGATGCTGAGTGACATTTCTGCGTCGTTTCTGGAGGGAGAGCAAGACAAGGCTGTAGGGGACCTGGTAGATAGTTCTTCAGAGCAAGGCATGATAAGGTTGTTGGGACCTACTAATCATGACTACACATTTCTAAGGAACGATGCAAAGAAAGGAAGTAGGGGGGTTTCTAGACATGACTACATATTTTTGAGGAACATTTCAGGACAGGTAGTAGACGACTTGTTAGATAGGACTACGCAATTTCTGAAGACAGTACAGAGCAGGGAAGAAAAGGACTTGTTGGTCATGACTCCGTATTTTTCAGGAACATTGCCAAGAAGGGAAGCAAAGGACTTGCTGGTCATGATTACACAATTTTGAGGAGAAGTCCAAAGAAATCCAACAGAGGACCTCCTTGACAGGATTGCATAGTTTTTGGAGACAGTGTAGAGTAAGGTAGTAGGGGCCCTGCTGATCATGATTGCATAATTTTTGAAGACACTTGAGATAGACCTTTGGACAACCATGATGACACTTGCACAAATTTTCTCACAACTTTGTGTGTGAGTACAACCAATGTTCATAGAACAAAAACAACTCATTCACACCAAAACCAACCTTCAAAATCAGCAGAACAATATCACAAGCACGAAAAAGCAATCCATATGCCAAAAGACGACCGTTGGTCAAACAAGAAAAAAGGTGAAAAATACTTCACAATGTTGGGTTGTGTTGTATTATTTTCACGATCATTCCACATAGTTAACTAGGGGGTTAGAAGGGGGGCGAAGCTGCCCCTTCATTGTGTCGATTTCGTAGTGAGTGGGTTCATAGGGGGTTTGAGGGGTGTAAGTAACCCAAATCTATGGGGTCCGCGATAGCACCCCGAAAAATTTTGTTTTTGGACCCTATATTAGGTTGCGTGGACCTACGTATGGTTTCGTGCATGATTTTTCGCACATGGTTTTGGATGCGATGGTTTTTGGTCCATGGTATTGGATGCCTTCGCATGTATAAATATGTATTGTAACATTGAAAGGAATATAATGAAAAATCATGCTGGTAGTCCTAGTTTTGGGATCCATGGGGAAATTCATTTGTATATGTGTTTTATGTGTTATGCTCTTGCATTGTTTATTTTTTGTGTTTTAGAATTCGTATGCAGGTAATTTTTTGTACGGCGTTCAAACCTACACACAAGAGATCACGGGGAGAGCCCGAGTGTTTGCAACCATGAAAGAAATGTTGGAATTATGATGCATGTGTTGTACTTGATGGCAAACAACACATAGAAGATCAACTCACTTATATATATCTAGATGAATCTACGGAAGAGATATCAGATGACAATTCTCAGTATGACAAGTCCAAAGGGGGAGATTGTTGGCATTATGAGACAAGTGTTGTCCTTGATGGCAAATCACACAAATGATAAATTATAGTGCAGCAAATTTATTTGATAAATTATAGTGCAACAAAGTTTCCTTCATGTAGAGAAAAGTTCACGCACTTTTATGCATAGAAAATTTTATTCCATGTAGAGAAACGTTCACGCACTTTTAGGCAGAGAAAAGTTTATTCCATGTAGAGAAAATTTCACGCACTTTTATGCAGAGAAAAGTTTATTCCATGTAGAGAAAAGTTCACGCACTTTTATGCAGAGAAAAGTTTATTTCATGTAGAGAAAAGTTCACGCACTTTTATGCAGAGAAGAGTTTATTTCATGTAGAGAAATGTTCACGCACTTTTATGCAGAGAAAAGTTTATTTCATGAAGAGAAAAGTTTATGCACTTTAATGTAGAGAAAAGTTCCCCTCATGCAAGAGAAAAGTTCACACACTTTCATGGTTGGTTCATGGTATTAGTCCGACAGTTTTTGATCCTATGGTTTTGGTCCATGGTATTGCATCCAAAAGTGTTGATCTCACGCACTTTCATGGTTGGTTCATGGTATTAGTCCGACAGTTTCTGATCCTATGGTTTTGGTCCGTGGTATTGCATCCAAAAGTGTTGATCCCACGCACTTTCATGGTTGGTTCATGGTATTAGTCCAACAGTTTTTTGATCCTATGGTTTTCGACCGTGGTATTGAGAAAGGACTAAGGCTATAAAAGAGGAAGGAGATCATTTGGCAAAGCATCATCTGAATTATTGAATATCTGATAAAGTGCTAGATCTGGAATACTATGATTGGGTTATGGTACAGATCTGGATCTGAGCTAAAGAGGGATCTCACCGGTTGATGGAGAACAAGATCTAATGATAGACCGGGATCAAATGGTTTGAAATGAACTATCTCTATATATTTGATTATGCTTATTCTAGATCTGTATATTGAAAAATGATCTGAACTGGGTATAACTTAAGTTTGAAATCGCTGCAAGTCATGTTTGAATATTTATAGATCTGTACGTGGGTTGGCTTTGGTGTAAGCGCGTATATATGCAGGTTTGGTTCAATGTAGTAGCGTATACAATTTTAGCTATGATATTTGAAGTCATAGGCAGTTCTGGTTGTTGATGGGTTCCGATGATAGTTTAAAGGTGTCAGTATTCTGCATATCCTGCTTGGTTGATTGTGTTTAGCTTCAGTATTGATGGATGAGAACTAATTTTGGATCGGGATCATAATGACTCATATTTATGTGATCTGATGGACTAGATCTGGGTGCTAACACATATATTATCCTTGTATATGTATTGATCTGGTGTTTGGGTGATTCAGAAGATTGATTGATTATGTGCTTCAATGATATTAATGGGTCCAGTATGAAAATTGGATGAAACATGGCCTTTCAGATTATGTGTTGTGCTTCCGGAGTATCCAGTCTGAAAATGTATGAAACGTGGTACCTGGAGGAGAGAAGATTGTAGGCCGGTGCCTACGTACTAGTATCTTAGCTAGTACAAGAGCTAAGGGGGTGGTAGCTCCCTTCCAATAGAAATTGAACACTTTGGAGCATTGTAGCAGGTAGCAGCCCGCGTACTAGTAAATGGATCGGCCAGTACAAGAACTATGGGGGTTGTAGGTCCCTTCCAGGAGAGTCTGGAGAACGAGAGAGGGTTGTAGCTCTTTGCAGGTAGAAGCCTGCGTACTGGTATAAGACTGCACCAGTACAGAAATATTGTAAAAGGATTTTCTTATTAAGAAGAAGATTGAGATGACTTGCAGCAGGTGGTTTTATCCCACATTGCGTTTCCACCTTATATCATTGTGTTCATGTGTGTGGCTTATGTGTGATGATCTGTTCTATTTTACTACACCTGTTTACTGTTAATATGGTTGATAATGTTCTAATGCACTCATTAAGGATCAAATAACTGAATCATAAGAAGTTGTGGAAGTAGCATATATGAATCTGAATATGGAAATGAAAAAGTTTTATTGATGTGATAATACTGATTCACCCCCCCTCTCATTATTATTTCCAACAATTGGTATCAGGGCAGGTCCTTTGGTAGAAGCTAGATCGCTTGAAGGAGATCCGTGGAACAATGGGAAAGAAGCTTAAGAAGAAAGTGCCTAAGCAGAAGAAAACATCTCAGAAGAACTATGACAGTGGAAGAATCGATTGGGGATTATGTGGAAGAAGCACTTCAGATTCAGAATCATTTCAGAATGAAGATGAACTATCAGGTATGAATTTGTTATCCTCTGATGTTCCAGCTATGTATCCATTTGGAAAAGATGAAAGTGATAGCGAAACAACTGAACTTGCTTTTATGGGTGAGCAAGAAAAATATCAAATAGAGGCAGAAATTAAAAGGCTTACAGACAAAATTAGAGATCAACAAGATCTATTGAACAGAAGGGAATGTGTCTTCAAGGAAGAAGCTCCCAAACTAAAAGCTCAACTAGAGGAAGGAAACAAGGTAAGGAAGTTATTCAAGGACAAATATCAAAAGTTGCAGGATGAAGTAACATCACTAAGAGATGAAGTCAATGAAAGAATCACAACCATCAAGAAACTCAGAGATAGATCCAGTTACTATGAAAGTCTTGAAGCCACGATCCGCTCGCTAGAAGAAGATCTTGAAGAATAAAAGAAGCAGAATAAAGAACTACTCCAAGCTCATGAAAATGAAGTTCTTGAACTAAGACGTTAGTTGGAAGAAGGAAGAATTGCTCAAGAAAACGTGAAGAAGCAATATCTTGAAAAGGAAGAGCAACATCAAGTTGAGGTAAATATTCTAAAAGATAAATTAGAAGAAAAGGATAAACTGTTACGATTTCAAGATAGTACTAAAGTCTTGGATGATATTCTTAATAGTCAAAGGTCTCCTGCTATCAAAACTGGTCTTGGTTTTCATGAATCTATTGAAGGTGAATCTAGTTCACAAAGTAAGACAAGGGAATCTACTGCAAAATCTGAAATGCTCAATAAGGATATGAAAGGTCAATCTCATCATCAACCAAGGAAAGAAATTCTTCACAGAAAATCTTTTACTCCTCCTATGAATAATGTTGAATGTTATGTATGTCATAATCTTGGACATGTTGCAGCCAGATGTAGAAGAAGAAGGGTTCAAGACCATCATGCAGAAAGATCATCACATTCAAGGTAATTTAATGGATATTGCTTTGCTTGCAATATGTTTGGTCATAGAGCTGTTGATTGCTATAAAAGAAATATGAGACATGTAAGATGTTACACATGTAACAAGCTTGGACATATAGCTAAGGAATGCAGGAACAAAGTATGGGCACCATACCAAAAGGAGAAAACATCATCATCACACTTGAAGATGTGGAAGAAGAAAGAAGTACAGTCAGAAAGAGGCGGCACAACACAACATACAGACATAACAGAATTAGAGGGAGCTGGAAGTGTAAAACTTCAGTGTCCTAAATCTCATACGCAAGTTTCTTAAAGAGAAGTCACGTATATACGCGAGTTGGTTATGGCATAGTCGCGTATATGATTGTTTGAGGAAAGGCAGTAGGGACAGGTTCAGGAAAAGGATCAGTCATGATTCGGTTTATTATTTGCGCTGTTTGATAATGGTTACAATTTGCTGATGATGTGTGGAAATGACTCGATGGTTAGAAGTGTTTTGTTTCTAACTTGATAATGATGATGTATTGATAATTCTTGCTGATATGAATGATCAGATCTGACAGTAAACAAGATGGCACAGGTTTAGGGGGAGCATATGCTTTTAATGCATTGTTGGCATTATGGTTAATAGTCCTTGGTGATGATGCTTATATGGATAAATGATTCATCTTGCTATGATATGGTTATGAGTTGTTCAGATAATTCTTGGGGTTACATAGTTGATATTTAGATCAGATTTGTGGTTGATCCTATAATGGTGCTTACATGGTGATCTTCATAAGGATAAGGAGAAGTACACAGCTTGAATTCACATCTTCTTTACTTGATGATGAGTCACTCATATGCTGTTGTCGTCATATGCATAAAGATCATATATTACAGTTATGATGCAGGATTCCTATTGTTCTTGGCACATATATGAATGAGGATTGTTGGCTGGATGCATGGATGATTATTCAAAGTTGCATTGTTGGAGACTTGATGATGATGAGTTCTTACCTATATGATGATAGGTTGTTTCGTACATATGTTGATTGATATTCCCAATTGATGATACTTGGTCCATGCAGATCTGGATGGCTATGGTGTTTCTCACATATCATAGAATGATTCTGTATATACAGAATTCTTTTCAAAAGGATGAGTTGATACGGACATACCTTGATGATTCATGCACTAATACAAGTTGCTGGTGACAGATGCTATGGAGCAGATCATTCAGTGTCGTTGCTGATGTTTATCATGATCTTATTTAGGTGTTTGGTCTCTGTTATAAGTGTCATGTATATCATTCGATGTAAAGGTCATATCAAGACTCATGATGTAATAGTGTGTCTATATCTATTGTAGTCATTTGATGAAATATTTCAGTCATATCAAGGTCATGTAACGGCCTATGTTGGTTTCCCCACTATGCCTGGGATGAATGATGTAATGTACTTGGTTGTCATTTTCTGGTATATCCCCACTTGGTTGGGAGATGGATGTATGTATGAGTATTTGGTGCTAGGAAGGTCACGTATGATGTATAGAGTCATGTTCTTGTAGAACACCTTTTTGCAGACCTTGATTACATACAGGGGGTTGTTGATGTATCATCTTGTTGTTGAATCTCTTCTGATTGTTGGTTGTACGCAAGGTTCATCTGAAGTATATGCGTAGATTGGTCGAAGATCGAATGGCACAGGTTCAGGGGGAGCATATCATGCATTGTTGGCATTATGGAGGAAGTACAGAAGGAGATCATGGATGCTGGTCTGAATATTGCTGCAATATGTCTCTATCTCTTTCTTGGAGAACATCTTTTGCATATCTTTCCTACAGTCAGGGGGAGCATGAACAGCACAATTCAGAAAGAGCAGAGCTTTCAGCATGTAGCATGAACAGATTGGTACACCTTTGCAGATACAAAGGGGGAGCTCATTCAAAGATTTCAACAGGTACTCAGGGGGAGTATGAACAGCAGAATGCCTTTCTAGGAAAGTGAATATCTTGGTTCGTCCTTTGCTCTTGATGTCGAAGGGGGAGAGTGATTTGGTATTGTTGCCATCAAGTCCAAAGGGGGATATTGTTGGCATTATGATGCATGTGTTGTACTTGATGGCAAACAACTCATAGAATATCAACTCACTTATATATATCTAGATGAATCTACGGAAGAGATATCAGATGACAATTCTCAGTATGACAAGTCCAAAGGGGGAGATTATTGGCATTATGAGACAAATGTTGTCCTTGATGGAAAATCACACAAATGATAAATTATAGTGCAGCAAATTTATTTGATAAATTATAGTGCAACAAAGTTTCCTTCATGTAGAGCAAGGATAATTTTAGGGGCGAATGTTCGCCCTTTGGCGAAATTAAGGGGTTTTAAATTTTTAGTGGGCGAATATTTTGTATCATAGTACATTTCTACAAATCACCTCAAATAGCCCACCTTATTTTAAGGGAGAGGGTAAAAAAGGTAAATTTAGCCCTTGAAATTAGGACTTACAACCTTCCATTCGCCCATTTTCAAGAATAGGTTTTATTTAAGTGAATCCTATGGGCCAAATACCATATTTATAAAAGAGATATGGTAAATTAATAAAAATATAAATAAATGAGAGGTATGGTAAATAAATAAAACATTTTTTATATTTACTCCATAAGTCACCTTATATACATGTAAGGGTGTAAACAAACAAAAATATAAGTAAAGTGGAGGTATGGTAAATAAATAAAACTTCTTTTTATACTTACTCAAAAGGTATGATAAATAAATAAAAATATAAATAAACTAGACGTATCGTAAATAAATAAAACCTCTTTTTATATTTAATCCATAACCCTCGTTCTATTTATGAAGGCTCAAGAAAGAGGTTTTATTTAAGTGAATCCTATGGGCCAAATACCATATTTGTAAAAGAGGTATGGTAAATTAATAAAAATATAAATAAACGAGAGGTATGGTAAACAAATAAAACATTTTTTTATATTTACTCCATAAGTCACCTTATATTTACGCACACTCAAAAAATGGGTTATATTTAGGTGAAACCTATGGCCAAAATACTATGGGACAAATACCATGGACTAGATTGTTATTAATAGCATGCAAAAAACCATTATTAACCCTAATATTAGAATTAATAAAAATAAAAATGGCACATGTTATTGACCCATGGTATTCACCAAAATGGCACATGGTATTGACCCATGGTATTCACCTGGAATTTAGGCCTATTTAAATGGGGGAATTAAACCAACATGTAGCCTATGCTAAGATTCACTAGGACTTTACAAAGTTTTATTATTTAGTGAAAGACTCGCCAAGATCTTACAAGATTTTATAATTGAGTAAAATATTCGCCATGCCTGGTGAGAGATTCGCCAAAAAATTATATATACATATTATATTATTGATAAAATCGCCTTCCATTTTTCCTATATACCATGGATATTCGCCCATTTATTATATTTATAAATTTAGGGGGGGTTCTTAAAATTTTCCCTGATGTAGAGAAAAGTTCCCGCACTTTTATGCAGAGAAAAGTTTGTTCCATGTAGAGAAAAGTTCACGCACTTTAATGCAGAGAAAAGTTTATTCCATGTAGAGAAACGTTCACGCACTTTTATGCAGAGAAACATTTATTCCATGTAGAGAAACGTTCACGCACTTTTATGCAGAGAAAAGTTTATTTCATGTAGAGAAAAGTTCACGCACTTTTATGCAGAGAAGAGTTTATTTCATGTAGAGAAATGTTCACGCACTTTTATGCAGAGAAAAGTTTATTTCATGAAGAGAAAAGTTTACGCACTTTCATGCAGAGAAAAGGTCCCCTCATGCAAGAGAAAAGTTCACACACTTTCATGGTTGGTTCATGGTATTAGTCCGACAGTTTTTGATCCTATGGTTTTGGTCCGTGGTATTGCATCCAAAAGTGTTGATCTCACGCACTTTCATGGTTGGTTCATGGTATTAGTCCGACAGTTTTTGATCCTATGGTTTTGGTCCATGGTATTGCATCCAAAAGTGTTGATCTCACGCACTTTCATGGTTGGTTCATGGTATTAGTCCAACTGTTTTTTGATCCTATGGTTTTGGACCGTGGTATTGAGAAAGGACTAAGGCTATAAAAGAGGAAGGAGATCATTTGGCAAAGCATCATCTGAATTATTGAATATCTGATAAAGTGCTAGATCTGGAATACTGTGATTGGGTTATGGTGCAGATCTGGATCTGAGCTAAAGAGGGATCTCACTGGTTGATGGACAACAAGATCTAAGGATAGATCGGGATCAAATGGTTTGAAATGAACTATCTCTATATATTTGATTATGCTTATTCTAGATCTGTATATTGAAAAATGATCTGAACTGGGTATAACTTAAGTTTGAAATCGTTGCAAGTCATGTTTGAATATTTATAGATCTGTACGTGGGTTGGCTTTGGTGTAAGCGCGTATATATGCAGGTTTGGTTCAATGTAGTAGCGTATACAATTTGAGCTATGATATTTGAAGCCACAGGCGGTTCTGGTTGTTGATGGGTTCCGATGACAATTTAAAGGTGTCAGTATTCTGCATATCCTATTTGGTTGATTGTGTTTAGCTTCAGTATTGATGGATGAGAACTAATATTGGATCAGGATCATAATGACTCATATTTATGTGATCTGATGGACTAGATCTGGGTGCTAACACATATATTATCCTTGTATATGTATTGATCTGGTGTTTGGGGGATTCAGTATATTGATTGATTATGTGCTTCAATGATATTAATGGGTCCAGTATGAAAATTGAATGAAACGTGACCTTTCAGATTATGTGTTGTGCTTCCGGAGTATCCAGTCTGAAAATGTATGAAACGTGGTACCTGGAGGAGAGAAGATTGTAGGCCGGTGCCTACGTACTAGTATCTTAGCTAGTACAAGAGCTAAGGGGGTGGTAGCTCCCTTCCAATAGCAGTTGAAAACTTTGGAGCATTGTAGCAGGTAGCAGCCCGCGTACTAGTAAATGGATCGGCTAGTACAAGAACTATGGGGGTTGTAGGTCCCTTCCAGGAGAGTCTGGAGAACGAGAGAGGGTTGAAGCTCTTTGCAGGTAGAAGCCTGCGTACTGGTATAAGACTGCACCAGTACAGAAATATTGTAAAATGATTTTCTTATTAAGAAGAAGATTGAGATGACTTGCAGCAGGTGGTTTTCTCCCACATTGGGTTTCCACCTTATATCATTGTGTTCATGTGTGTGGCTTATGTGTGATGATCTGTTCTATTTTACTGCACCTGTTTACTGTTAATATGGTTGATAATGTTCTAATGCACTCATTAAGGATCAACTAACTGAATCATAAGAAGTTGTGGAAGTAGCATATATGAATCTGAATATGGAAATGAAAAAGTTTTATTGATGTGATAATACTGATTCAACCCCCCCTCTCAGTATTATTTCCAACAAGAAAAAACCAAGGAAGGCTTCGAAATTTGGACACACGCGAAAATTTTGGAGGGTTTTGCAGCCTCTACAACAGTCAATTAATATCCTAGGTATGTTACAACCTTTAGCCATTCGAAGTCACCATTAGGAGGAGGTCTCAATGGATTTTATCACAGGTTTACCCAAGTCTAAAGGAAAGAGTTTTATCATGGTGGTAGTTGATAGACTTACCAAGTAAGCACACTTTTGGGGATTTTCTCATCCTTTTAAAGTCAATATAGTTGCTACTACATTTATGGAAACAATTCAATAGCTACATGGAAAAACAAATATTATTGTAGGTGACAAAGATCCCATTTTCACTAGAAATTTTTTGATGGAATTATTTTCTTGTCTTGGTACTCAATTAACTCTTAGTTAATCTTATCATCCTCAATTTGATGGAAAACTAAGATAGTGAACAAATGTTTGAAAGGATATCTTCATTTTTTTATATCTGATAAACAAACATAATGGGTCAAGTGGTTACCTCTTGCTAAATGGCGTTATAACACTCCCTTCCATACTGCAGAAAAAATGACCCCATTTATGGAAATTTATGCATATCATCCACCATCTATCATATCATATTTAAGATAAAATTATAAGGTTCAAGAAGTGGAAGATCACATCGAGCATGAAAAACAAGTTCTCCAACTCTTAAAGGATAATCTCACTTTGGCACAAAATTGAATGAAATAATGGGAATATCAACATCACAGTGAAAGAAATTCTAATGTAGGAAACTAGGTAATTTTACTACTACAACCATACAAAAAATGTCCCTCATGCAATCTAAGGAGGATAATAAATTATCACCCAAGTACTATGGTCCTTACAAGGTGTTGAAAAAGATTGGTACTATGGCATACAAATTGGAGCTTCCTGCATCTTCCCGAGTATACCCAATTTTCCATGTTTCATGTTTAAATAAGATTATCGGTCACAAGCTCTTAGTTCAAACAATGTTTCTAGAACTTGAAGAAGAAGGAAAATCATATTTGATCTAGAAGAAGTCACAGAAACAAGAACCCAACAACTACAAAATCGATTAGTTTCAGAGTATCTCATTAAGTGGAAGAACCTACCTACTAAAGATTCCACATTCAAGGATAAGAATTTTATACAGATGAATTTGGAACTACTCAAGCGTTGAGGACAACACTTTTTTGAAGGAGTGTGTCATGTTAGGTCCCTATAATACTAGTGTATTTCCCTTTTGTTATTGTTAATACTAGTGTATTCCCATTTTTTTTATTGTTAATGTATACCCTATTGTAATTTTTTTTCCCTTACATTATTATTGTTGTGTAGGCTCTGATTATATTGTGACCCATTAGATTCCTATATATACCAAGGAGTTATTATAATTTTTATCATCCAAGAATTGTTCATTTATGTAATGTAAAGGAGGTTTCCCCCTTGAAGAGGATAATTTTTAAGTCATTGATCTATCTTTTATTCTATTTTGTGAGCTAGTCGCATAAAAATATCGCCCCTATATATATATAAATATATTTTTGCTTCACATAGTTGTTATAGGAAGATCCATCTCATTTTCTTCTTTGACACACCAAAAATAAAGCATGTCTTCTTTATCAAAACTAATATATAGCTTGAATTTATTACAATAAAATCATTCAAATCACCTCTTCTTTATTGCACTCACCCTTGTCAGCTCAGACATCTCCTCCTCTGCTAAATAGTTGATTGATCCATCTTACTAAGGTTTCACATGTAATAAGACAATACACGTGTTGATTGTTAAGGCGTTTGTTACACAACATTTTGTCACTGTCCCTGTACTTCCCGTTCCTTGATCTTGGAGGGCCTCTACATTGAACCCCACATGCTTTTCCTTCATGAATAAACTCCCATTATGTCCCTCTTCATGAGCATATCAATTCCATTTTTCACAATTTCCCCTGAAACTTCTGTTCTTCCCAGTTTACAAGACCGTTGCTAATGGCCTTTGTCTCCCCTGCGCCGATGTGCAAAGATTAGCACTATCCCTAGCGCCAACTAGAGTGACTGAGCTATGTTCTAGTCACATCGGTGCTGTTATGGAAAGTTTTTTAAATTAAGATCTGAAGCTTCCAGCTCTAGAAGCTTCGTAACAGAAGTCTGGTAAATGGTTTGGCCAGATTGGGTCAAGGATGTAAGTTTGGGCTCCTTTCCCCTATAATGATGGAACTACATCAAGGGATAAGACCTTCTCCCATGAGAAGAGGATCCATATCCCATCCATTCATCTTATATAAACCTCCCTTCTTCCCAAGCACAAGCTAGTGTTAATGTTGGTGTGCTAGTGCTATTTTGGTTTGGAGTAAACAACAAGCTATTCATAGTTGTAGCTATCTAGTTGCGTGAGGGAGAAGTGTGTTTTGGTTTGGAGTGAAGCCTAAAGGGAAGAGCCTTAAAAATATTGTTGATTAAGGCCATCATGGAATGCTAGTAGAAGTGTGCGGGAACCTTGTCTTGTCAGAAGAGAACCACAACGTCAAGACAATGGTTGTAATCTCTTCTTGATATCAATATATATGCAACTATCGATTGATTTCCAACATGATTTTTCATCTTACATATTCATGGCTTAATGTTTCTTGCCTTGTTAAGTAGGTTGAATTACAATTTTTCTATTATCACAGTTATTGTTTGCTGTTGTTTACTTGTTTCAGGTGTTTGAAGAAGGAAGCGAGAGATAGTTGGAGTGAGTGAGCAAGGACATCATCAAACACGATAAGTGTACTAGGAGGTAGGCCCTCTTAATTGGTTCTAACCTAAGGAAATATTCCATAGAATGTATCTGTTATGGCTAGAACCATCATCGAGCTAGAGGAATTTGTTTGTGACCGAACTTATAATTTTACTTCACCACAAATTGGTGACTCCATTGGGGAACCAATCCTTTTGTTTGTCTTAGATTTCATGATTTCGTGAGAACTTTTCTAGTTCCACTTTTTCCCTTTGGTTTTGTTTCTTTTCTCCTGATTTTTTACCTGAGTTTGAAATTCATAGTAGCAGATTTGGTCTCTGTTTCAAATTTTGTTTTATTTTTTTCTTGGCTCCCTCGATCAGTGTGCTTAATCCATTGACAGTCACGCTGATTAGCACAATATGCTGAGGAATAGTCACGCCGACCAGCCTCTGGCACTTGTTGTTAATTAGGCAGTCGCGCTAATGCATGTAAGTGAAGATTAGGGTTTGAACCCAATTCTTGGCCAGTTTGTCTTGCTCTTATGATTTTGACCTCGTAAGCCTTTTGGACTGCTTTCTCCCTGACTAGAAAATTGCTTTTCATTTGCTTTTGTTTGCTTGTTGGCTTATCATCTTTCTATTTGATTTCTTGAGTCATTGGGTGGTCAACGACACTAGGGCATCTAGATTTTCATCCATTCATCTATTTGTGAACTCAGTGAGTCGGGTTGTAGGTGTACTTACTCCTTGCATTTTGTTTTCGGTCCTTTTATGACTTTTACCTCTATTATACAAGTTTGAAAAGTTTTCGTTTGCTTGTCTAAATGTTTCTTTTCCGGCATGGATCATGTTGCTTGTCTTGTTGTTGGTAAAGTCGATATTTCATTATGTTCTGAATGAGCCTCTAATTTCATGTTTTCATTTCCTTGAAGAGCTTATTGTCTCGAAAACTTTTTCATTGAAGAATTGTATGTGAAAAAATTATTTCATTGTTTCATGAAAAGGTATGAAATTCCAGTTTTTCGCATCATTGTGCTACGATAGCTTGCATCACTAAAGAATTAGAATTGCATTGGCATTTGGCAAAAGGAAAAGAACTCTTTTTCTTTTGAAAGGACTGTTAGATATGTGCTTGTCAGGAAATTAGGAATTGGAATGCATTTTTCACTAGTTTATTTTTCTAAAAAGTGAGGTAGTGAAAGATCATTTCACTTTCAATTGCTTGGTTTTTTGCATTTGATTGAGTAGTTTCTACTCTCTCTAGTGTAGGCATTTCATCGAATTGAAAGGGTATTGTCTCATTTAGTTGGATTTAAGGTTTTTCGAGTTGCATCACTAAGACCTAAAAAATGAAACATAACTCAAGATAAACTTTAAAATGAATTCAATTAACCTAAGGCGCATTTGGCATTTAATGATCATATCTAGAAGGTCTAGGCTAGAGACATGTTCCAACATATTTAAACCTAGCATGTGTTGTTAGCTTCATCATTAGACAGTCCTAATATGGATTTGTGCTCCCCGTACTATAGAGTATATAACAGGAGACCCCTCTAAGCTGCAATCCTTTATCCTTAGGAAGCCGAGTCAGCCGCCTTGCAAACGTGATACACCGAACACAACAGTTGGGGAGATTGCCTACTCGTACTTCTCAATTTGATGAGAAGTATTATGCAGTTAATGGTTGCCTGGTAATCTTGTTTACCTAGATCATCTAGAGTAGTCATTTGATCTTTTTGACTCATCAAACTTAAAAGATCATTCAAGCACTTGTCCTTTCGAGCTCATTTCCAATCAAAATTGGTAATGCCATCTTTGTTTCTTTCTCACCTCTTAAAAAATGAAAGAGCACCAGTCTTTTGTGCATCTTAATAATTGATTGCCCATGATCTAAAAACACCCTGTTAGTCTTTTCTGAGACCAAACCATGAGTTTCCCTTAACGAACATTTTAAACCTTTGAAGTTAATTTTTCTGTTGACTAAGACAAGGTCATTGTGGTTAAACCATCCGGTTCACCCAGATCCTCTTCCTCTCCACCGTCTGAAAGATTATCTAAGGAGTCATTTCCTTATTTACTAGAGTCACTTGAGGAACAAGGTGTTGAACTCAGAATTGTTCTAAGAATTCAGCCTTTGTCATCTCATCCTCCGCCTACTTTTGATACTAGGTCATCTGCTGATCTTGGCTCGGAATCTCCAGACAAACCCGTTCAAACTCCTGAGAACTCATCGACCACTGACGATCAGCTTGGACTAGTTATCTACCCTTTGAATCCTCTGTCTAACCCTATTGTGATATCACCACAACGTCCTTACAATCCGTACAACCAGCTGGGTGTTCCTTTGGAACTATCCTGTTACACAAAAATATCGTCACCATGATTATTTGCAGTTAGTATGGGTCTATCATCACTTGTACTGTCCTCCTAAGCAAGTCTTTGGCCTCAGCTCTTCAAGTCAAGCTTTGAAATAGAGGGAAAGACATTGAAAATCAATAAAACTCTGGTTCCGCACTTTCTCTCACTATTGCCTGCGGTCCCGCACCTTCTGTTTACAAAAACTGCGGACCTGCCCGCTCTGTCCCAAAAGGTGTGGGTGCGAACCCCTGTGAAAGTCAAAAAGGCGCAAGTTTATTCTAAAAAACTCACTTTGGGTTAATTCTAGATGATTCTAGAAGGAATTTTGACGTGGATTTTCCGCTCTTAGGTGGTTCATGCATCCCAAAAGAGAAGGAGCTAATCCCTTGATGAGAGGAGCTATCCATTTGAAGGAGGACTTTATCCCTTTGAAGGAGGACCTAGTAACTTCCCTCCATTACACTATAAATTCAGGCATTGGGCTGGTTGCTAGAGAAGTTAGAAGCTGAACATTTTTGAGGGTAAATGCTGGTGAAATTATGACTTCCTAGTTGAGCTTAAGAGGAGAGATCACATACCTTTTTGGCTTCATTGGGAAGAGAGTGAAACTTGTCAAAGTAGAGGAGACTTCTTGCTGGACCCTGGGAGGAGCTTGTACAGCATCAAGGCGCAGGTTGTAAAGTTCTTCTTCTTTTGAATTAATACAATCAAACTCATTTTTCTCAAAAAATGGTCTCATGTTATTTGTTTCATGAATTCCTTGACTTTCATGTTAAATATGTTTTAAGATATTGGTTTTACAGGTGCTATTTAATTTGTTTGTTTGTTTGTGTTTGCAGATTCGCGACAAAGGAGCTCATTTGGATCGAAGGAGCGAAGGCTTCCACAAACTTGCGTTGGACCTAAGGTAGGCCTAAAACACTTGTTTGCCTTTGTTTATAAAAGCATATTTAGAGAAAGATAGTGTCTGATTGGTTTGATTGTCATTAGGTCTTCTTTAGATTCTAGGAAGGTCTATCTTGTCCGCAAGATCGACTTATTTCGTGTGATAAAATGGCAACTCCACTGGGGACTTGATTTTTTCCTTGTTTTTACTTTGACCTGAGAAACTGTGTTTTGGTTTCTATTTTTGGCTTGTTGTGTGTGAAATTGGGTAGAGATTGTAGATCCAGGGTTATTTTTCATTTTTCATAGCTTTGGGAGAGGACCGCACCCTAGCCTTTTGACACAGTTCATACTTATCTGCACTTTGCTTTTAGCACAGAGAGATATCGCACATGTGTTAACTGCGGGCCTGCGGACCCTGTCAAAATTTTGAAAAACCTAAGATTTCCTCTTAGTTAGCTTAGTTTTTGTTTAGAAGTTATTGTCTACTGCCAGACCTGCATATAACCTGTCAGAAGCTTTCCTTAGGTTGATTTCATTGGCATTAGGGTTTTAGGTGAAATTCCTAGGAGTTTTGCTTGTTGGGTTTGTTTTTCGTTTTGGTCTTGTAGTAGCTCTGAGCTTGGAAGCTGTAGGGACCTCAGATCACTTTGGTGTCTACCAGCCTTCTTATGAGTCTGACCATTTATGAAATCTCCCCTTGTTGAGGAATCTGCTTTGTGTTTTCTCTTTACAAAACTTCGAAAAGCTTGTGTTTAAAAGTTTGGATTTTCATTTTTAAAAAGAAAACAAAATTGGTTGTTTTTGACTGATTTGTGATTCTGCATAAATTGGTCCTTAGCTTACATCTAGCTAAGTAAAACATCCTTAAAAAGACATATTGTAGGCTTTGACTTCAAATAGGTTTTTATAGTTTATAGATCTCAAAGTTAGTTCTTTGCATAGTTTTGAGCGTTTTATAAAAAAAAAAATCTCTTTTGGAAAAAAAAGTTTGTTTTTGTAGTGGTTGAGTGCTTTGAAACAAAAAAGGGAAATTTTTGTGAAATAACTAGTTGTCTCGTTTTGAGTGCATTGGAAAGAACAAAAGCTCTTCTTTTAATTTGTGCGTTAAGAAAGATTTGTGTTTACAAAGTATTTTTCATTCTCAAACTCTTTCCTGGCTAGAAGTTCATCGAAGAGAATTTTTTTTTTTAAATCATCTTAGGTGCATTTTTAGTGATTTTGAGTCAAGTCTTCATACCACGAGTTTCATCTCCGCAGCTTTTGACTTAAATAAAAACCAATAAAAATAACGCTTAAAGTAAAATTTATCTCGTAACATTTTTATTTCTAGGGCTCTAGTACACCAACTTAGCTTAGGCTAGTGTCTTGGAGTAGGAGAGTAATTAACTCTCCAAGACAGTAAAAACAAACAAGTAGTTGTATCTTGTGGTAGGGAAGAAATCCAATTGTTGCATTTATGCTCTGGGAAAGCTCCTCTTAAAGGAGAAGCACGAGATCATGTCCGAACCAGTGTGGGAATAAATCCTTCCTCATTGGGAACGACGCCAGATATTCATGTATTAAAAACGGTAAACCTCAGATTAACCATTATCGAGGAGCCTGGGGTCACTTGTTGGTAAACCTTGGATTATGTCAAGGAGCCTTCAAGGGGATTGATCTTACTACTCTGCCCTTGCATGCGTATTGGATCGTAAACTGTTCCCCCAGGTATATTTGTTTCAGTTGGTAACCTTAGTGGCCATATTCTTTAGGATTCTTCCTAAGGTGACAGTGGTGGGAAGATCCCACTGTACCTGAAGCAGATGTCAGTGAGACTCACTTGGATTTTCTGGGGGGTTCTCTTCACTCGAGACGGTTAAGTGGAGGAACTTGTGCCAGTCTATTCATTAAGCAGGTTGCCGGGGTAACTGTTCCAACCGCCATTTCTGTATTGAACTCTGCGATGTTGGATTTCATCACCAACTAGTGTTTTCAGTATGGAAAGCTACTGTTTGTGTGTGTTTGATCTCCTAGATTCTTTAGGCATGTGATTCAAATTTGTTTGGTTCTTTAGAGGCTTTAGGTGGTTTTCATTGAGATTTTACTTTGTTTGCGTGTGAAGTAGTTAAAAGTTTTTAACCATGGCTGAATTACCAAGGAAGTCCCGTAGACTTCTGGGCCAACCTCCTGAGTTTTCACTGAGCCAACTTGAAGGCTTGAAAGTCGTCGTAACTCCTAGAGACAGTAGAGTTGGGTCACCTGAAGAAGGAGAGTCTTCTTTGGTGGTACATCCTAATTTTCAAGCTTTAGTAGCAGATTATAATCCACAATTAGTGTCTGTTTCCAAAGTTACTGGTAGCTTTTCATCTACTAGTGATATAGGTGAGGAACCTGAAATATCTGAACCTGAAAGTGAATTTACTGCTACTCCGACATCAGGGTTTTCTTCTCCAGCTTCTAGTGGTCCTAGTTCACCTAGGGTAGAAAGAGTAATCACCCAAGATCTTCCTTCTGGACTTATAGCTATTGAAGAACTTGCTACTCCGGAAGAAGAAGTAGGCATCCCTATCCCTGAAAATCAACCTGTTATTGAGCTAAGGGAGCGTGAATCAATTTTTTACAGTCCACCTAGGAGCAGTACTTGGTATCTTTCTTTGACAAATTTCTTAGAAAACCCAGGGTTAATTTTTTCACCACCTCGTGTTCCTTATCACCCAACACCTAGAGGTTATTATCCTCTGTCAAATATGTCAAGACAGTCGTCCATGTTTACTCAATCGCCCGAATCCTTTTTGTATGGTGGTCCTTCTGTTCCCTCTGGGTATCAGTCGCTTTCTGGTACTTTTTCGGGAGCATCTCCTCAACCCATTGAGCAAGGGTTATTAAATGGAAGCAATGGTACTAAGCCATTGAGCGTAGAAGATATTCTCATGATGTCAGGTTCTATTCCCAATCCTCAACCTCAAGGTGGCCAGTTACCGCCTGGGGGGCAGCCTCAATTATCGCCTAGGGGGCAACCTCAAGGTACCCAATTTGCGTCTAGGGGGAAACCTCAAGGACATTACATACCTACGGGACAGTAGGTTCCTCAAGGTCAACCCCAGACTCAATATGTACCCCAAGGTCAACCCCAGTATCAATTTATACCTGAAAGTCAACCCCAGTATCAGTACGTGCCTCAAGGGTATCAACCCCAAGGTCAGTACTCGAACCAAGGTTTCCAACCACCCTCCGGTCAATTGTATGTTCAAGGAACGTGAAATGTACCTTTGAATTATCAATCCTACCCTCAACCCGGTTATGGTCCTCAATATTCTCAACCTGTTATGGGTCCGTACCCTGGAATGAATATAGTGTGGGTTCCATCGCAAACTCAACAGGTGTTGCAGCCAAATGTACAGTTGTCATCTCAAACTAGACAACCCTTAGTTTCTGGTACACCCCAGCAACCAGTCCAGTCTAATATTCAAACTTCTGTACCTTTGGGAGTTTCTCAGCCTAGGCCTAGTACGCCTCATACTCCTCCTCAAACGATTGCTGCAACTGCCGCAACATCTGTTCAATCTACCCCACCTACTTCTGGAGTATCGACAGCTCCGGTTTCTACTGTTCCTGTATCTACTCCTCCGACATCTTTACCACCTTATGGATCCATGATTCAAACTTCGGTTCAGATGCCTGTAGGACAACCTGGTTCAAGTACGGTTGTCACAAGTCAACCACAATTTACTTATCAACTGTACTAGGAACAATACCAATTCGGTTCTGCTGTGCAGCAGCCAGTCTATCAGTATCAACCGTACCCTGGGTACACTTATCAACAACCTCAACAACCCCAGTACGGTCCGGTTAATCTTGGTTTTCCCGGAGGATACAATATCCCAAATGCAATTCCTATTCCTAGTTATCCTGGATATCCTCCTCCTGGGGCTGGTCTCATGACCCAGAGTTTTAGGGACCCTAATCGTCAGTTATCGTTTATCGCAACTTTGGACTTGCCTGACTTGTCGCACCTAACGAACGATCCCATTAATTATCTTCCGTTTTGGCCGCCAATGCCGAATAAGTTGCCTAGTGATATTCCTAAGTTCGAAGGCAAATCAGGAGAGGACCCGTCGAACCATGTGATGACTTATCACCTCTGGTGTGCATCTAACTCCATTTCAGATGATTCAATCCGTCTAAGACTTTTCCAGCGCACTCTAATTGGTCTTGCGGCCAAGTGGTACATTGAGTTACCGCGAGGCACTTTTTATAATTTTAGTCAGTTAGCTACCTCGTTTTTAACTCATTTTCAGTTTCCAGTCCGATATGACAATGGCATAGAATTGTTAACTTCGTTAAAGAAATCGACGTCCACTTACATTTCAGATCATATTCATGAGTGGAGACGTCGACGGCGTTTAGTGAAGGTTTTTATTCCGGATCAGATTTTGGCTGAATGGTTCGTAAAATCTTGGTTGCCAAAGATCACTGAAGATGTAGCTAAAGCCAGAGTTGTTACTAAAGAGCAAGTAATTGCTCAAGCACAGTACCTTGACTTGGTCTATACTCAGTCAGGTACGTTACACGAGAAAATTCCCGATCTTCCCAAGAAAAATCAAATCGCTGCAGCTCCTTCGGGATCTCATGCCGCCGATGGTATGATTGGTACGGTTAACACTAAAAGTAAGAAGTCTTTCAAGAATTCTTCTCCTATCATAACCTTGCCTGATTCCCCGACAGGAGATTCTTCTATCGAGATTTACGCCGATATTCACGTTGTAGAGTCATCTACAGCCAAATCAAAATCCGGTGGGAAGAAGAAAGGAAAGAAGAAGAATAAAACGAACAAAAATTCAAAGGAGAAACCTGAAAAATCAGAATCAAATGATGAAAAACGCAAACCTCGTTATCCTTGTCTCATTTGTGACGATGAACATTTTACAAGAGACTGCCCTCATTGTGCATAGGTTGCGAAGATTGTCAAAGGTTCCCAAATGCCTGCTGTTTTGAAAGATCCTTTTCCAGCTCAAGACAGTAAGATGATAGGTTCTTCCTCGAGTGCCAATGAAGAACCCATCCTGATGATGTCCCATGTTAGGATTGCGATTTGATCACATGATTATGGTAGTAAAAGTCCTGTTGATGGTAAAGAAGCAGAATCTTCTCATTCTAATCCATCAATCTCAGCTCCCGGTTCCGATCCACTACAGATCGAGAAACCTAATCCAGACTTGGTAATCAAACCGCCCGCCAAGGGTATACTTTGAAAGTCAACTTTCAATCCACATGCGAGAGCGGCTCAGAACTATAACATTGTTGAGGATTTAGTTGTTTCACCCTCAGCAATGTCGGCTTTGGAAGTGCTGCAATCATGTCCAGCACAGCGTAAATTACTTTTGTCGACTATAGGAGCTGTTGACGTTCAGGACTCGAACCTAATAATTTTCGATCTAGAAAATAGTACACCGTTCTTACCTCATCAAATGGCTTTCCAGATTCTAGTGATAGTAAAAAACAGGCCTATTCATCGAATTGTGATTGATGAGGGAGCCTCAACGTGTATTATGTCGATACAGTGTTCGAGATCACTTGGTTCTCCTTCACTAACTCAATCCCCGACGATTCTAAAGGCCTTTGATGGCCGTGGGTTTCATCCCTTTGGCATTCTATAGGATTTGCCTATAGGGGTTGAAGGAAAAACCGTTAATCTAGATGTGGAGGTGGTTGATGCCCCTCTAGATTACAACCTTCTCTTGGGTCAAAGTTGGTCTTACACTATGACAGTTGTCGTTTCATCGGTCTTTCGGGTCATAAAGTTTCCACATAATGGAAAGATCGTAACAATAGACCAACTGGCTTACTTTTCATCCGACCCAGCCTCTTCTAAAAGTATTCAGCATGTCGGTAAAATGACTATCTTGTATAAGGATGTTGGAGTAGGACTAGTTAAAGATGTCGGTTTACTGGAAACTTTTCCTTTTCCTCCGATCAACGCATCGTCTTCATTTGTAACCATTCATATGATTACATCAGACACCATTGTTTATGATGATCCTTGGATCATTCCTTTTGAATCTGAGATAGACTCACTTGGTGATGTCATGCCTTTGAGTCCATATGAAATTGCATATGAGGCCATGCAATCGTTTACCGACCCATCTTCGACCGAAATTGACTTAATGAATGTGGTCCGTGAAGAATCACTTTTCACATCAAGCTCAGATTTAATCATGTTTTCTGAACTTGTTCACTCTGATGAGCAAATTCGTGAAATCCTATGTGTAGATGATTTACCATGGGAAGATCTCCATCCCAGATCTTCGTTTTTACCCGAGAATGACCGTTTTGAAAATGATTTTTCATCAATCTTTATGATTGAATATGTCAAGGAACCTCAGAATCCAATGAAACATCCTGATTCAGAGTTAAACTTGGGAAACATCTCTCGAACTATTCCTATTGATATTTTGGTTAAGCCTGGAATTTTTGAAAACATTCATATAGGTGCCTCGTGTACAAATGACAAAATTCAAATATATAAGGCCCTATTTCAAGAATTCTGCAACGTGTTTGCCTGGTCCTATGAGGAAATGCCAGAAATTGATCCCGCGATTGTTGTTCATGAGATCAAGACTTACCCAGATGCTAAACTCGTCCAGCAACGTTTGCGTCAGATTCACCCAAGAAAAGCTGCTGCAATTAAAGCGGAAGTTGAAAAATTACTCAAAGCAGGTTTCATTTACCCGATCCCGTTAACGGATTGGGTATCGAATATTTTTCCGGTTAACAAAAAGCAAGGAACAATAAGAATATGCATCGATTATAGGGACATTAATCGAGCCTGTCCAAAGGACAATTACCCAACTCCCTATATCGATCAAATCATTGATGATTGTGCCGGCAGCGAAATATTCTCCTTCATGGATGGTTTTTCTGGATACAATCAAATCAATATTCTACCTGCCGATCAACCAAAAACGGCTTTCATTTGTCCATGGGGGACATTTGCTTATTGCAAGTTACCTTTTGGGCTCAAGAATGCTGGAGCAACTTTTCAAAGGGCCATGTCTTATGCGTTTCATGACATCAAGCACATTGTGCAACCCTATCTCGATGACTTGCCTGCTCATTCATTACATCGAGCTGATCACCTCGTCCATTTACGAGCAATCTTTATGAGGTGTAGGCATTATCAGATTCGGTTGAACCCACACAAATGTGTCTTCTGTATAGAAACGGGTCGATTGTTGGGGTTTGTAGTTTCGAAAGCCGGCATTCGCGTCGATCCATCGAAGGTCGAAGCTATTGTCAAATTGCCTCCTCCTTCGAGTCTTCGCCAACTCCAAAGTTTGCAAGGGAAAGAAAACTTTTTACGACGATTCATTCCTAACTATGCTGAAGTTACAAAGGGTTTTACCTGGTTGTTGAAACAGAATACTCTATTCTTTTGGGATGAGATAGCTCAGAAATCTTTTGATGCACTCAAACACGCGTTGACCCATGCACCGTTATTGCATCCTCCCAACTACAACCAGGATTACTTCCTATATCTCGCCGCCTCTCATTCCACCATTGGAATGGTCTTAGTTCAGGAAGATGAATTCAGAACTGAACATGTGATATATTACCTTAGTCGAACTTTAAATCCAACTAAGCTAAAATACTCACATGTGGAGAAACTGGCATTGGCAGTAGTTCAAGTTGTCCAACGTTTTCGTCACTACATTCTACTACGTAAAACTACAGTAATTTCGGATTGCAACCCTATGATCTACATTTTGACCAAGAAATTGCTAGGGGGCAAGTACTCTAAATGGATCGTTATCCTACAGGAGTTCGACTTGGAATTTGAAAAATCTAAGTCTAAGAAATCTTTAGTTTTTGCGGAGTTAATGTGTGATTTCCCGCGTACTGATACGGAAACTGCGGAGGAGAAGCCCATTCCGGACGAATCCTTGTTTCTAATCAGCACTTTAGATCAACACTCCAGACCCAATCCTTTCAGTCAGAACATCAGAAAATATGATTCCAGTCCCAACAATTCAGGATTATTGGAGATACTCTTTATCACCGTGGGGCGGACTCTATTTTTCGACGTTGCTTAACTCACGAGGAAGCTGAAAGGGTTCTAAATGACTGTCACTCTGGAGCGTGTGGCAGTCATATGTCTGGGTATGCCACAACCCAAAATATATTGCGTGCTGGTTACTTCTGGCCGTCTTTGTTTAAAGATTATATTACTGCGGTCCGAAAATGCCACAACTGCCAGATTTTTGATCGAAAGATGCGCGCTCCACCTGCTCCTCTCCACCCCATAATTGCCGTTGGTCCTTTTTCCAAATGGGGTATCGATTTTATTACATGTAACCCTCACTCGGCCAGGGGCCATTCGTATATCATCCTTGCGGTAGATTATTTTACCAAGTGGGCCGAGGCGATGCCTACATTTGAGGCAGACGGCAAGACAGCTGCAATTTTCGTGTTCAATCATATAATTGCTAGGTTTGGTGTCCCACAAGCGATAATCACTGATCATGGGCGTCATTTTCGAATTGTTATGATGACCGAACTTACAAGCCAGCTTGGTTTGCGTCATGATAGTTCAACCCCTTATTATCCACAAGCTAATGGTCTGGTTGAATCAATCAACAAAGTTTTAGTCATCATGATCCAACGAATCATTGGGATTCATCGGTCGAATTGGCATAACATTCTATTTTCAGCGCTTTGGGCGTACCGAACTTCAGTAAAAACATCAACAGGGTTCACTCCTTTCCAACTAGTCTATGGTCTGGAAGCTGTGTTACCCATTGAATGCGAAATCCCGTCACTGCAAATGGCCATCGAGTTACTTCCAGCCACTTCCGAAGAGGAAAAGCGTTTGTTATACTTGGTGCAATTAGATGAGAATCGACATGATGCTGCATTGGTGATCGAGACTCACGCAAAACGTATGAAAGCTCAGTATGATCGGAATGTGACCCCTCAAAATTTTTTGGAAGGAGATCTAGTCTTAGTTTACGACCAAGCTAATGATAAATTAGGTGCTGGAAAATTCGTTCCTATGTGGCATGGTCCCTATGTTGTCAAGCGAAAGCTAGCAAAAGGGGCCTATGAATTGGTAGACTTTGACTGGGACTCTTTGGGTAAACCCAGAAATGGTCTTTACCTGAAGAGGTATTATGCTTAAAGAATGGGTATGGAGATTTTGAGTTAGGATAGCTTTTCTTTCTAGCAGGTGTGTTTTAGTTTAAACAGTGTGCTTAGCTTAGAGAGTTTTTTTTCATCATTATTCCTACTTATCTTGGTTTTACTCTTGATATTGTAGATGTTGATGCCTCTCCAAACATACATTGGTTTCGCTGATGGTGCTTGTCGTAATACACGGAACATTTCTTCCACAGCTTGGGTTATCTATTCGCCCTCTGACGAGTTAGTATCTATGCATGGGGTAAGCCTCGGTCAAACAACAAACAACATTGCTGAGTATAGTGCAGTGATTGAGTTATTATCTAAATCTATTTCATTTGGGATTCGGAGTTTGATAGTGAGGTTAGATTCTGAACTCGTTGTATTACAGCATAATAGAGTGTATGCCATTAGAAATCCAGTGTTATTAAGATTATTTTTGAGAGTGCGTCTCTTGGAACGTGAATATGATTATATTGAATATCAGCATATTCCAAGATATTTAAATACATTAGCAGATGCAATTGCTTCTCGAATGTTAAGTAGACATTTTCAATAATCATACATGTAAATTTAAAACCATTCCATAACATGATTTACAAGATAAGCCGGTAATAGTGATATATATATATATATATATATATATATATATATATATATAGGAGTGTGTCAAAAAATACATCGTCCTCGATCATAGGTTGAAAAACACCTTATGATCGGCAAAAATGATAAGTACAAAACACAAAAATGTCATATGTGCCCACATTAGGCGATCATCCTATCACTGGTGATGATCTCGATAAGAAACCACTGCACGGGCCACCTTGCAAAGGAACCTCCTAAAAGGTCCTGGAACCCCAATCACATAGTGCTGAAGTCGACGAGGAATGTCATCTATAGTGGTCTCCGGAATATCTCCTGTCAAGCACTCGAGATGACCCTCCAACTCGGCCAAAACATCTACTGATTCATCCTGTGGGGCTGGTGCGGCTGCAACTGGTTGTTTCCTCTTGTAAGGCCGGAGAGCGGCTGGTCATTGTGGACCCACATCTACATTTGAAACTTTTGCTATCAGTTTTGGGACGATGGAAAAATAATAAAAAAATTTAAAATAAGGAAAATGTTGAAAATGATTTTACTTGAGTCATCCCACTGCTCTCTTGGTGGAAGAGCCATGTCTGGGTCACCACGAAAATCTACCCCAGCATAAGGGAAGTCCTGAATAGAAAAAACCTGGTTTTCAAACCATTGCAAATACTCAGGTTTGAATCGAGCAACCTCTGTCCTCTCGTCCAGATGACGGGCCATAACTGCAACCCATCGCATCAGTTTGGGCTCTCGAGGAAGCCCAACTCCAACAATAAGGTGTTGCGGGATCAACATGGGAACCCTCTCCAGACCAAAACTCACAACCAAAGCCCCATAACCAGAGGTCTTTAGTTGTCCGTTCTTGGCTCTGGTCAGTTGGCCTTTCACATTGGCCAACACAGCATCGCACCAGTTGAAGATGGTGCCTCGAAAGCAATCAACTGCCATACGCATCTGGGATCCGGTGGCAATATGTAATGCGGAACTCCCGCAAAGTCTGGTGATAGTAAACGCGATCACCATGAGTTCAGGAAGGGATATGGTTTTTATGTCTATCCCTCTAGCCTGGCTGTTGCAGAACTTTAGTCGGAGGCTATCGACAGACTGGCCACCTGGCCTAGCCCCGAATAGAGTCAAGTCTTCACCTCTCTTAGGCAAACCAGTCAAGAAATATATGTCTGCCGGCTCGATTTCGAGCTGGTGGCCACCAATGAAGAAGCACTGGTCCTGTATGCTCCATCTGTCAACCAGCCATTGTAAGAAATCCACCTGAGCCCTCATGCCAGGAATGGCCCAGAATTTGTACAAGCCGCACGCCTTCAAAGCATCAAGCGAAGGTTGATGATTCCATGCAGCAGCATCCACGTCCTCATGCTCTCGTTCACGCCAATCTAGCATGATGTATTCTCTGCATCAAGTAAAAAGATAAATTAGAATGCTAGAAATTATTTTGTTTGGGCCAATTTTTAGAAATTTTGGGTTAAAAACACTTGCGGCGGGGACCGCACCCTCCGGGTTAGACACAGTGCGTGGGTCCGCACCTTGTCTACATGGAAGGTGCGGACCCCTGACTTTTTCCCAATGGAGCAAAAGTCGGGGTCCGCGGGCCAACAGTGGTACACCTACAGGCCCCCGCGCGCGGGTTTTAAGCCTAAAAACCCTCCAAAAAATGAAATGAAAGCCTAAAACAAGAAATGAAATGGTTAAAAATGAAGAGTAGGATGATGCGGATTACCTGGAGAAGAAGGCGTTCGATTCCGACGGTTGGATTTTCCGCAATCTTCACGGGAAGTTTTCTGAACAAAGGCACTATTTTCTCACCCAAAATTCAAACAGTAAAAATGAATTGACGAAAGCACTTTTTATAAGTTTTTTGAGTAAATAAATTGCAAATTTGTTTATGTTTCACTTTGGAGAGGTATTTTTGCAACATTTTTATCCATTTCAAACAGGTATGAGTAATGTTTGCGTTTTTGTTCAGGATAACGGATTATTCAGGCGGAATCTATCATTTTCGACAAAAAAACATTTAAAGTCACCTTTAAGCTCTTTTCTGACTCCTAATACATGAAAAGATTGCCGAGTTTTTCTTTTAAACTCGTTAAAATTGAATTAAAAGACGGTCCACTTACAACTCTTTTCTGACCGTAAAAACATGAAAAGATTGCCAGATTTTTGTCGTTTCAAATTCGATATTGGTTACAAAACGACGTGTCGATGATCGCTTTTTTACTCTTCAGATCAAGGGCACTAATTACGAAAAGTACTCCTTGGTCGTAAAGATCAAGCGGTTCTCTCAAGTATTATTTTATACTTTTTCGGGCTTGGGAGACATAAATTTACGAAAAAGGTCAACCCTGGAGTTTTCTTAAGTTTTTTCAGACTCTCTAAAATTGAAAAACGCCGAGTTTCTCCTATACTGGACTCGTTAAAATTTCACAGTAAAGGACCTGTTCAATTACAAACAGGAACGAACCACTCCTTCTTAGTGTTCGAATTTAAACTAAGTTGGACTCATCCGAAGGATGAGCTTATAATCAAGCAAATGTTATCCTCCTCAAGCTTGTCAAAAATAAAGAGGTACTTGCCAGAAATAGTGGGGGAAAGGAGAGAAAAATGAGCCTGTTTGTCATACTTTGTAACCACTCTTGAACACGACACCTTTAATCACCTGGGTTGGGAAATCCTTTGCCTAACAGTTGATCAAACCACATTGAAAGTCTTCAGCCAGTTTCTGGGTATTAACTTTGGGTCAATTGTCACCAAGCCATCTATCGTGTCGTTATGTGTGCAAGAGGTCACTGCCAATAAGCCTCTGCAAAATATCTGTCATCCATCTTGACCATCCCTTAGTCAGTCCTTGCAACTAAATTTCTTCAACTTGATCTATGATTTCGTGTTGTGGGCTTGCCTGCAACGGATCGCTTTCTATCGACTTCAGCTCATTATCTAGAAAGATGATCTAGAAATCGTCAGTACCTTGGGATCGTCATGCCTCAATGGCAGGTTTCTCGTCTTTGACGACAGGTTGCATCATTGACCTTCGATCAAAGGATTCTATGACATGTTCGACATCAACAAATTTATTCAAATCTCATGGATTGTACTGGGTACTTTGAGAGCCATTGACATCACTGGCGGTTTCTCTCACACTTGTTAACAGTTTACATCATTGACTAGTAATCAAGTGGTTTCTACCATGTTCGACTCCAATACATTCATTCACATCGATAGAATCGTACTGTTTCGGGAAGTAGAAATGAAGACCCTGGATCTAGTTTCCACAATCGAGGCTGTGAAGAATTTTGTATTCATTATATAATGGACTATTCATAAACAGATGGCTGCGTCCATACTGTGTCCACATGAGTCTATACTTGTGATGTTTTACAAGATCATTCCTGTATCAGAGCAGTAGTTAGTTTTCTAAGTCAGTTTTGATCTGAGTATGGGAATGCCTACCTCAGCGATGATATGATCTCATATATATATCTTGCATTGAATGTTTTTACAGGTTCCAACCGGGCTCTCCACAAGATGATCCTCGAAATGATAAAGTACTTCACTCTTCCTAAATGATAAATGAAATCCTCATCTACTACAGACTTCGCACTTTAGGGGGCAATCTGTTACACAAAAATATCGTCACCATGATTATCTGCAGTCAGTATAGGTCTATCATCACTTGTTTTGTCCTCCTAAGCAAGTCTCAGGCCTCAGCTCTTCAAGTCAAGCTTTGAAATTGAGGGAAAGACATTGAAAATCAATAAAACTCTGGTTCCGCACTTTCTCTCACTATTGCCTGCGGTCCCGCACCTTCTGTTTACAAAAACTGTGGACCTGCCCGCTCTGTCCCTAAAGGTGTGGGTGCGGACCCCTGTGAAAGTAAAGAAGGCACAAGTTTATTCTAAAAAACTCACTTTGGGTTAATTCTAGATGATTCTAGAAGGAATTTTGACGTGGATTTGCCGCTCTTAGGTGGTTCATGCATCCCAAAAGAGAAGGAGCTAATCCCTTGATGAGAGGAGCTATCCCTTTGAAGGAGGGCTTTATCCCTTTGAAGGAGGACCTAGTAACTTCCCTCCATTGCACTATAAATTCAGGCATTGGGCTGGTTGCTAGAGAAGTTAGAAGCTGAACATTTTTGAGGGTAAATGTTGGTGAAATTAAGACTTCCTAGTTGAGCTTAAGAGGAGAGATCACATACCTTTTTGGCTTCATTGGGAAGAGAGTGAAACTTGTCAAAGTAGAGGAGACTTCTTGCTGGACCCTGGGAGGAGCTTGTACAACGTCAAGGCATAGGTTGTAAAGTTCTTCTTCTTTTGAATTAATACAATCAAACTCATTTTTCTCAACAAATGGTCTCATGTTATTTGTTTCATGAATTCCTTGACTTTCATGTTAAATATGTTTTATGATATTGGTTTTTCAGGTGCTATTTAATTTGTTTGCTTGTTTGTGTTTGCAGATTCACGACAAAGGAGCTCATTTGGATCGAAGGAGTGAAGGCTTCCACAAACTTGCGCTGGACCTAAGGTAGGCCTAAAACACTTGTTTGCCTTTGTTTATAAAAAGCATATTTAGAGAAAGATAGTGTTTGATTGGTTTGCTTGTCATTAGATCTTCTTTAGATTCTAGGAAGGTCTATCTTGTCCGCAAGATCGACTTATTTTGTGTGACATATCCCCTCATACTTATTCGGCCATTCATCGTCATTTGTTTCCAGACATGGAACCCAAAGGCGATGCTCCAGTCACCTCTCTGGAAGAGTCTGAAATTTCTACTCCACACACTATCAAGGAGGAAGAGCTACCTTTTCCTCCTGAGGGTTTCCCTATTCAAGGGGTATTCCCACCAGTTTTCCACCCAACTATGTGTCCTTGGCACAATTTGTTTTAGGTTCACCTAATGCCTCGTCACTTTACCATAACCCTGTTTGGACTTTAGGCACCATGCCTACTTCAGGTCCGTTCATTGCGAACATGACTTCCCAACAGGTTGTTAACTCAGTCCCAGTGCAGCCCACCATTCTGAATACCCTTGTATCATCAATCCTAGTTACTCATCAGGCACAACCAATAGTTTTGAAGAATGTATCTATTAGTTCCTGCATCCCTCTAGTCAGTGGCCAGGTTGTGCCACCACTTGGGGTAAAAACCTGAATCTTTTTATGGTGTCAGGTGCCACCAATGTGAGTGGCTAACAAGCTCACATGCTTGGTATGAACCAGTCTTCTTCTGGTATTATTCACAACCCTGTTGATCATCAAGCAATGTCTAGTACTAAGAGGTTTTGAACCCCATTGGTCCATCTGGATCGAGCAATGTTCAGTATCAGCAGCCCTATGGGGCTCAGGTCCAATACCAAACTCCTTACGTTCCATATGGTTCTCAAGGAATGGTTAATCAACCTTAAACCCTCCAATCTAGGCAATACATTCAGCCTGGCTATGGCCAAATTCAATTCAGAAATTTCCCAGGAACATTCCAAGTACCCTTGCAACAACAAGGACAACCTCTACAACAACAAGGGCGGGCTTTGTTACCACAATGGCAACCTTTGTTGCAGAAAGGGCTCTCCGCGCAACTGTAAGGGAAGATGATCCCATAGAAAGGTAAACTGCAACAACCACAAGGTCAACCCTTGCAAAAGTGGCACCAAACCATGCAGTAAAAGATGAAATATGCTCCGCACACCTCCCAGCCCATGTCCTTGCAGGGCCAACCTCTATAGTCTTAGGGACAAATTTTGCAACCGCAAGGTCAACCCTTGCAACATCAAAACCAACCAGGGTAGCAACAACCCTTGTATACATATCATCAGGGTCAACCCTTGCAAGGGCAGGGTCAAGGTCAAATCCTACAACAACAGGCTCAAAATACTAATGTCCTAGGTAAACAGGTCTAGAACCCTACTGGCCAAGGGAATCAGGTACAAAACCCTAATGCCCTAGGTCACCAGGTTCAAAATCCTTTTCGTCAAGGGCAACAGGTATAGAATCCCTATATCCAAGGGCAACAACTGTATCAACCTTATGCCCAAGGAAAACAAGTCCAAAATCCTCTTATTTAGGGGCAACAAGTTCATCACCCATATGTTCAAGGACAACATGTCCAATATCCATATGTCGAAGATCAATAGGCTTGACAGCCTTTTAACCCATACATTGCTTATTACCAACCTATGGCTGGACAGTTCTAAGGTATCCATGGTCAAAATCCTCCCTATGGTCAAGGTAATCTGCAATGGGAGCAAACTCAGATGCCATATGGCCAAAATTCCCCACTGTGGTGCCAAAATCCTTACCAGAAGGGATGGGCTCTTCTGTTCATAACCGCTTATCGACCTCCCACGCCTTTTAACACCCAAATGCCATTCTTGGCTACACTCGAGTTTCCAGATGTATCTCGCCTTACATATGATCCCATCCTTCATTTGCCATATTGGCTTCTGGTGCCATTCAAGATACCAAGCGATTTTCCAAAGTTTGATGGAAATCTAAAGAAGATCCTCAAGCCCATGTGATGATATATCACCTTTGGTGCTCGTCGAACTCGTATGTTGAAAATTCCATTTGTCTCCATCTTTTCCAACGAACCCTCATGGGCGTTGCAGCTAAGTGGTACGTTGAGCTGCCTCGAAGTACTTACCACAACTTTAACTCTTTAGCCATGGCTTTCCTCATGCATTTTTAGTTTTCGGTTCACTATGAAACTGGCACCTATTTGCTCACATCGCTTAAGCAAGATACTGCGACACACATCTCTGATCACATCCATGAGTGGAGACATAGACGCTGCCTAATCAAATTTGAGTTTGTTGATCAAATTCTCACTGAATGGTTCACCAAATCATTTGTGGCCCCAGTTGCTCGTGATATAGCTATGGGTGGATGTGTCACTGAAGAGCAAGCCATCGCTCATGCCCAATACTTGGATCTAGTTTAATCTCAGTCTAGCACTTTGTATGAGTTATTACCCAATGCTTTGTGGCCATCATTTGATCCTGCAACATCAAAGTCACAAGTTGTACCTCCCGTTGATAGAGTTATTGGTTCGGTATCCCAGACCCCTGCTAAATCTTCTTCCAAACAGAAGTCGGTCTCGAATGCTATTCCTAATAATTCATCCCATAATCCACCTAGCCCTGGTAAAACCTTAGAGGTCCATGTTGTCCAGTCTACCACAACAGATAGATGCTCTAAAGGAAAGAAGAAAGGTAAAGGCAAGGGTAAAGCCGATGCCCCAAAATAGGGTCCTCCCAAATTGTCTGCTGGCAAATATTCGCAATGAAAACCTAAGTATCCCTACCTCATTTGCGAGGAAGATCACTACACTAAGGATTGTCCCAAAATATCTGAAGTTAGTCACTTGCTCAAAAGGACCCCCACTGTCCTCAAAGAGTTGTTTCCATCTCAGTAAAACCAAATGGTAGACCAACCCCAATTTTCTTCCTCTGGATCTCAAGTGTTCATGATGAGTACACCTATTAATGTGGCTACTAGATCAAAAGATTATCAAACTCCTACTTTGATAGATGGGAAAGAGAAAGAAGCCACACCTTCTTCTTCTACCTCGATTTCTGGCCCTCTTCATATTGAGCACGCTAACCCTGATTCTGCTATACGACCCCCTCTCCAAGTGTGCTGCAAGAATCCTTGTATAATCCCAATGCCTGAGCCACTCAACACTACAATATTGTTGAGGATTTGGCTCAAGCATCGTCCACCATGTCGGCTCTCGAGGTGCTACAAAGCTGCCCATCATAGTGGAAATCTTTGCTGTCAGCTATCGGGGGCATCAATCCCACTGACTCCAATTTGATATGTTTTGATCTAGAGAACCATGTTCCATTTCTCCCTCATTAGATTTCCTTTCTCATTTAGGTAATCATAAATGAGGAGACCATCCACTAGACTATCATCGATGAAGGTGCTTCCACCTGCATCATGTCGAATGGATGTTGGAAGGCTATTGCTTCTTCTATTTTGAACCAGTCTCTGAACACTTTGGAAGCTTTTAATGGGTGAGATTCACGACCCTTCAGTGTCATACCTAACCTTGCCATCACCTTAGAAGGCAAGACAATGCAAGTCGAGGTATAAATTGTTGATTCCAATCTCAATTATAATCTTCTACTCAGTCAAAGCTAGCCCCATGCCATGCATGCCATGGCCTCCTCTTTATTTCACATGATTCATTTTCCCCATCAAGGGAAGATTGTCACTGTTGACCAGTTGTCTTTCTTTACCTCTTCCTCCTCAGATGGCAATGTTTTGTATGTCAATCACACTGGTGCTCCCTATGAGAGTGTGGGGGTAGGTCTTTTCAAAGATTCTGCCTTAATGGGAATTTTTCTACTCTCACCTCCTCATGTTTCCTCTGTCAACATGATCTTGGTCAAATCTGATACTTGGGTCATACCTTCACCATATCTTGTTGACACCTGGGGCGAGGTTATGCTGCTTAGTCCCTCCAAATTCAATTACATGGAAATTATTTCGGTTTCAAGTTCTGCATCCTCTTATTCTTTTATGTCAAATACCTCTCTCAATACGTACTCTCAATCCCCATGGCTTGGAACTTTGGAATCGCCTGATCCCTTATCCGAGACCTTTCTTGCTGATGAAGGTATCATGGAAGTCATGTCTCTCGAGGAACTACCTTGGATTGATACTCATCATGACTCCTTGTTCCTACCTCATCCGGAGTTTACATCTACTTCTCTCGAAGAGTGCCCTTTCTCCGTTGACTATTGATGTGTCAGTTTATCCTGACATGATCAAGATCTTTCAACTAAGGGAACCTTTATCCCTTCATGGATTTTGGATTTTTATCCCTCCCAAAGTTTTTATTGATTGCCCATTATTGCAATGGGGTTGCCATCTGACTCGTAACCCTCCCTCACCCAGGGAGCCTGGGGGCAAAGCCTTATATGAGTTCTACTCCATTATTTGGCTGAGTCGATGCTTACTGGTCATGGCAACAGTTAAACTCCGGTGTCCTTCTTTGTTGATTGAATACCTGAGTCCCAGCATGGACTCCCATCTCAAGAGGTACTATGCTTAGGTCATCTTGCATGGTTACTTGTGTACATTAGTGTGTCATTCATTTTTGTGCAGTGTGGTTTTGTGTGTTAGTTTTCAAACAACTTTCCTATTTACTATGATTTTCTTGCTTTGCAGATGTCTGCGACTCCCCACATTTGTTTCACTAATGGTGCTTTCCCTAGTGCCCAGAACCTATCATCTGCTGCATGGGCTATTTATGACCCTAACGGTAAGTGGATTGAACTTCAAGGTATTTGTCTAGGTCACACAACTAACAACATTATTGAATACAGTGCAGTCATCGAACTACTATCAAATTCCATTGCTCTTGACATTAGAGAGTTGGTTGTCAACCTGGATTCACAACTTGTCGTCCTTCAACTCAATGGGAAATACTTCGTCAGAAACCCTCAAATATTGAGAATGTATCTTCGTACCTATCTATTGGAAAGAAATTTTGATTACATTACATATCATCATATTCCTAAACGCATGAATACATTGATAGATGCATTAGCTAATCATGTGTTGGATAGAAATTTATTAAACATGTGAAAAGATAAAACAAACCATTTGTACCATAGTAGACAAGAAAATAAAACATATATATATGGTGATAATTTTTGATACATCAGAACCCCAAAAAATAATATGTGTGTCCAAAATAACATCGGCATCTCATAGGTCTCATATATCCATGGCACGCAGGCCTCAAAAAATGTAAGTGCTGGTCCGAGGAACTAATCAGCATGGTGATCATGGTAGCATGATACAACTTGTGCAACACGAGTCAGCAATTGGCAGATCCAATCTGAGACTCCCATTGTGTGTCTCTGGTATTGACGAGGAATGTCTCCTACCTGAGCATACTTCGGGATGCCACGAGTCAACCCCTCAATGTTCCTCTCGATCTCCTCCTCGTTGCCACTCCCTTCCTAATAAGGAGTGACAACATCAATAGGACAGGGGATGCACCTAGCTATTGGGGACATCCCAGCAGTCCGCTCCAGTCCAACGTCTGTATTAACAAGAGAAATGTTATAAGCACATATATGCCAAAAACAATTAAAAAAATCCCAAAATTAAAAAGCTAATTTTTTACCTTCATCGTTAAAATCCTCTCCATCTAGTAAGGGCATGTACAAATCTCCATGGAAGTCGGTGCCACTATATGGCCAGTCCTTCATGGTGATTTTCTGTCATCATAGCCATCAAAAGAATGTAGGTCTGTACGACATGTGCTGACCCCTAATGATCGTGGGCATCAAATGACTCTAGAGGGCCATCCACGGATCATGTGGCATAGGAGGATCTACCTCAGTCAGCTGATACTAGAACAGTGGTACCCGTTCCAAGAAGAAGGTCATGAGCACAGATCCGAAGCAAAATTGCTTCAGATTCCCGCCTTAGCTTTGGAAAGCTGGCACTTTATGTTTATCTTCATGGCCTCTGCCAAGTTGAAGATCATAGGTGTTTTGTAGTCAATTTCATATAGGAACTTCGACTTGTTGGTGTCATGTTCTGCCTAGGACCCCACCACTCTATTGATGGTCAACAGAAGCACTCTCAATGTCAAATCTTGAACATTAGAAATCTCAATCTTCCCACTCTTGGATTTCAGGGCCTTAGGCCAGTGTTCAGCAAGCAATGAAGATATGCTTGCCCCAATCAGTCATGACCCATACAATTTTACTGGTTCCCCTCTTTAGGACAGTCTAGTGATGAAGTATATATCTGAAGTTTCCAACTTTAGCTCCTGGTCACCAATGACAAATATCTCCTGATTAATGTCCCAATGAATAATTAGGTACTAAAGCAACTCGGGTTGGACCCTCATCCTTGGCATGAGTAATAATTTAAGGAGACCTCAAGCCCTCAAAGCTTCTATGCAATTTGGGTCATTCATTTCCTGGGTGTCAACATCCTCATGTTCCCGTTCTTTCAGTCCACCATTTTCAACGATTCTTTCCAACAAAAGCCATTATTTGAGTAAACAATCATGCTTAGCCCATACAATTTGAGTTTTAATGATCATTTTTTGAAAAAATAGGGGTTTTCCCTATTCACGATGTCAGCGCGCCAGTTTTAAAAATAGTTGCTCCGACGGTGCAACTAGCTTTGTTAATCATTCTCGGCTTGCGCGATTCCATGCCTGGAAGTCGTGCCGATGGAGGGCAAATTTTTTTTTGCAAAACCCCCTCAAAAAAATAAAAGAAATGGTTAAAAACAGAAATAAAGGACATGTAAATGGAGCTCAGGGGTTTGGCTTTTACCTGTAACTGGTGGCTTGGCGATTGACCTCCTGGATCTCCTACAATCTGCTTTGGAACAATTAGGGAAAAAGTGAGTAAAAGGTTTTCACAGCAAGGTAAAATGGTAAATGGTAAAAATATATTTACTTTTCTCCTTTTTATTCATTTTTTCATGAAAATATCAGGGTTTTGTAAATATTTCAACCTATTTTTCCTCAAGAACTAGATAATACACTTTACCTGTTTTTGCAGCGACAGGTGAGGGATGTTCGACGATGATGACGAGTCACGTTTCAACTCTTTTCTCTACTTGTTAAACTCATATGAAAAGATTGCTGAGTATTTTTTCCCTTTTGACTCTTAAAATAAAATAAAATGGGGTGTCCACTTTCAAGCTCTTTTCCGACCCTTTAAAATCGAAAATATGGTTAAGCCCTTGTCATTTGGAACTCGTTAACAAATGCGAAAGTCATGTGCCTCGTATAAGTTTACCCCTTTTTCAGGCTAGGAGGCACTATTTATGAAAAAGGTACTCCTTGACTGAAATGGTCAAGCGGTTCTCTCAAGTATCGTTTTATACCCTCTCGGGCTCGAGAGACACAAACATATGAAAAGGGACCATGTGGAGTTTTCTTTTACGTGTCTTCTTCAAACTCTCTAAACATGAAAAGGATATCGACTTACACCTTTGTCAGACTTGTTAAACTATTAAACGACATCAGATTCATCATGATGACGAACATGAGCTTCTCCTTCCTAGGGCTTATTAAACTTACTAGGTCAGATTCATTTGAAGGGTGAACTTACAGTGCAAGCATATGCTATCCCCTTCAAGCTTGCAATTAAAAAATAATTGGGGTACCTGCCAGAATTGGTGGGGGAAAATTTGGAAATCTATCAGTTGTGTCGGCAACTCACTCTTGAACAAGATGCTTTTTGCTTTGTGTCGGGTTGGGATATCCTGCTTTGTATCATTGACCTTCCTGGGTTTGGGCCATTCATTTTTCCCTTCCATTTGATCTCTGCCACATCATCATGACCACCGATCCCATCAATCCAAAAGCTGCCAAACATCCAGTTGTGTCGCCGATATGTTTAAGAGTTGTCCTTTTGTAGTTACACTTACCTTTGTTTCTCTGTATCGCCCAAAATCATTTTGCATCCTTTCGTCCCATTTCGATGATGTGGGAAACATTATGGCTCTCCTTCGACATGGTCGCTTTACATCGAATTAAACTCATTATCAGGGAAGTTGACCGAGAGACTCCCTTCCAGTACCTTAGAGCTCGCATGCCCTAATGACAAGTTCTTCACACTCGACGAAAAATTCACATCATTGGCTTTCGATCGAGTGATTTCACGGGTGTTTGAATTTAGTTCCTCTATTTACATGCAGTGAATTGTTCTGATAGTACCTTGAGGACCATTATCATTATTGGTGGTTTCTCTCGCACTTGTTAACAGTTTACATCATTGATTGGTAATCAAGTGACTTTCCAGCATGTTCGACGTTAACACATCTATTCACATATTAGAATTTGTACTTTGATTGGGTCATGTTGGAGCACAAAACCCTAGACTCAAATCACAAAAGTCTAGGTTGAGAAGTGATGTGACATGGTTATGTTGATATGCATGTCTCTTTTCGATGGATGGCTGCGACCATACCATGAGTTATCAGATGTGATCCTTCTCATTATTAGATGGATGCACCCATACCTGGATCCATTTACATGATCATTCTCTAGATGGTTGCGCCCATGCCATGATTCATGTATCATTTGATAAAAATCTCAGTTATGTATATGTATTTGTACTTGCTTGTAGGTTTTTTGATGACAGACTATGGTTCTCCACACTGATTCATAAGGCATTTCATCCCTCACTCTATCTTAGCCTTCATACTTTAGGGTGCATCTGTTACATAACATTTTGTCACTATCCCTGTACTCTCTGTTCCTTGATCTTGGAGGACCTCGACAGTGAACCCCACATGCTTTGCCTTCATGAAGAAACTCCCATTGTGTCCCTCTTCATGAGCAGATCAATTCCCTTTTGCACCATTTCCCATAAAACTTATGTTTTTCCCAGTTTACAAGACCGACACTAATGGCCTTTGTCCCTCCCTCACCGATGTGCATAGATTAGCACTATCCCTAGCACCAACTGGAGCGACTGAGATGTGTTATAGTCACGTCGGTCCTATTATGGAAATTTTTTTAAATTAAGGGCCAAAGCTTCCAACTCTAGAAGCTTCGTAATAGAAGTCTGGTAAATGGTTTGGCTAGATGGGGTCGAGGATGATGGAACTACCTCAAGGGTTAAGACCTTCTCCCATGAGAAGAGCATCCATCTCCCATCCATTCATCCTATATAAACCTCCCTTCTTCCCAAGCACAAGCTAGTGTTAGTGTTGGTGTGTTAGTGCTATTTTGGTTTGGAGTAAACAACAAGCTATTCATAGTTGTAGCTATCCAGTTGTGTGAGGGAGAAGTATGTTTTGGTTTGGAGTGAAGCCTAAAGGGAAGAGCCTTAAAAATATTTTTGATTGAGGCCATCATGGAATGCTAGTAGAAGTGTGTGGGAAGCTGGTCTTGTCAGAAGAGAACCACAACGTCAAGACAATGGTTGTAATCTCTTCTTGATATCAATATATATGCAACTATCGATTGATTTCCTACATGATTTGTCATCTTACATATTCATGGCTTAATTTTTCTTGTCTTTTTAAGTAGGTTAAATTACAATTTGTCTATTATCAAGGTTGTCATTTGTTGTTGTTTACTTGTTTCAGGTGTTTAAAGAAGGAAGCGAGGATAGCTGGAGTAAGCAAGCAAGGACATCATCAAATGGGATAAGCATACTAGGAGGTAGGACCTCTTAATTGGTTATAACATAAGGAAATATTCCACAGAATGTATTTTTTGTGGCCAGACCCATTATCAATCTATAGGAATTTGTTTGTGTCCATACTTATAATTTTACTTTACCACAACGTCCCACAAGAAACATCTAAATAAAAACATCTTATGCAAATCAAGCCATATCATAGGGTTCCAATGTCATCACATATAGTTACCATGAGATGCATCATAAACATTTAAAACATTTTTTTTTATAGAAACCATATAGGTACTATGATTTCTAACTATACTAGAAAGATCCATCATATCATAGATATCATACACATTCAGTTACCATGAGATTCCATCATAAACATTCCAATAAAAAAATGCAAAACTATTTCATGCAAAAATGAAAATTGACAACTATGAGATCCTCCTCATAATCTTTGGCCCTTGCTTATAGTGGTGACCAATGTTCATTATGGACTTACACTCTTTTCCATGTCAATTAAAATTATACCTATAATATATGTTTTATGGAAAAACTTTAAATCAACCAAAAAACCTATGCGTAGCCATAGATATAATCTCTTCATTTCACATTGGGACAACATCCCATGAAATGATCTGAAAATTATAACATCAATAATTCAGTAACTTTCAATTATCAAAATAGTAAGTGAAATGAAGTACCACACACTATGTATGCCTTAGCATTACACTAGGAATTCACACAATTCAATCAAACATGTGTGCCAAAATCCAATATTCATCCATGCACAATAACAAGTTTCACATTTACATTATTTTCTTGTGGACATTCACTCAATGCATCCTTGCAATGATTAAAGAATACCATAATTATAATTCCAATTCATGTGATATGTCATGAAAATTTGTAGGTTTAAACCAATGCCTTGATACATTATCTAGCCTCCTCCAAAACAATTTTTCAATCATCTAAACACCTTCCTCTTTCTCTTAAACACAACACCAAGAATATACTCACAGCGTTCTAAAAAATCCCTCATGAATAGTAGAAGGCCTTTCCTTTCTCTTCTCAATAGTTCCTTAGGAAACCTTTCCTCCTCTTATGGTGCTACTACTATTGGAAATAAGGTTGCAATTTATGGTTGCAACACAAACTGGAGACCATGGGACACTTTTGCAAGTGCTAGAGCCTTTCCAAAATCCAACAATGTGTGGTTTCACACATGGTTATCTCACATGGAATCCATTTCAAAATATGAATACAAATACTCATTTACTCTATTTATCCACTCCTAACCAACTCAATCATCACATACTAACTTACTACTAAAAAAAACCAATGATTCTAACAATACTTAAATATCTAAGTATTTTACATTTTCCTCACCTAGGTAAAATTTGCATAATTTCACTCAAATAAACATATCAAGAATGACTAATGGAATGCTAACCCAATTACGTCCATAACTCATGCAGTACAAGCATAACCAAATTAAATATATATGTATGGTTTCCAACAACATATCTTGTGTTATATAACAAACCAATGCCTCATAAGAAGGCACATGATCCCCAAATCAACATCTTGATAACCTCTTTACCTATATTTTTCCTTATTAGGATGCCTACATTTTTATCAACTATTCCTAGCCATACACTAGATCAACAACCATATTTAGTCACCATGCCATACTCATTTCATAAAACAAAATATGACTCTTGATCAATATGTGACATCACATATATGCACGCTATCATAATTTTTCCCTTAATATGCTTATGAATTCCAACTATTCTACTCTCTCACATTCTCAACATTTCCATGCGTTATATTATCTATTAAGCTTCTTTCTATGTATAGAGAAATAAAAATAACCAAGAGAATGTTCAAGAAATTATCCCTTTGACTCTCCGAATAGCATGGAATTCCACAACATAATTAATCTACTCAATGTCCTTTCTACGAATTGATGGCCTTCAATGTTGTACCAACATTGCTAAAACTCACAAGTGTCTCATATTTAATTATCAACCTAGGGTATGTACAAACCTAAATGGGGTCGACACTCTATTTGCAATAATCACTATCTTATTCTTTTGTTGAATTTGATATAGATGGAGGTGTTGAGATGAGATTTGGTTACATAAAGACCATTCTAATTATTTTATGCTATAAGAAAAACTTGAAATTGCAAGGAATGAAATAAAAAATGTAAACCTATGCCAATTGAAATGAAATAAAGAAAACCATATTAACTGTAATGAAGGGAAATGATATATATTCTACTTATGCAAAGAAAGAAAACAAATTATTGAAGCAAAAGATGTAAATAACAAATCCTGATTATGCTGGAAAAGTAAAATTTCTATAGTAAACTAGTTAAAGGCATCTACTTGGTATCCATGCTTCTAAATTTCACCTTAAGGGTTCTAGGTACATTGTAACACATCAAAGAATGTGGACCATGACTTGGATGCCAATATGGGAAAGTTTTGGAAGTAATTTGCAAACTTCCACAAGAGTTTATGTTTTTCTACAGTAGACATTCCAACGACTAGTAAAATGTGCTAAAGACAAGTTTGGAAAGTAAAAATGGAAAAGGAAAGGATAAGAAATGGTAATTAAAATCATGTCCGAGTCATTAAATGATTGTTGGTAGATTTTCTTCATCAAGGTACATGGTTGTAAGGTTTCATGTAGTTGTAAAATAAGGGACTACACAAGTACAATGAAACAATAATTATATACAACAAATAAATAGTAAAAATAAAGTTAAATGAAATGAATGAATAAAGATGTTAATTGAACAATATAACCACTACCAATGTTATCATCTAATTCTCAAATACTTTGCAAGAAAAAAATTGTTCAAAAATAAGATAAGTAATCCTGCATAAAAGAAATATTCATAAATGAATGCATAAATAATAAAGGTACAAAATGGATCTTGATAAACTGAGGTGGACTCTAACCCAAGGAATCTAAAATCCCTAAAGGAAAAGAAGGCTAAGAAATAAAACCAAATATAACTTTCATTAACTGAATAATTACTTGAACATGGAAAAATGTCACAGAACTTGAAAAATAGACTTTCTACATTGGTATCCTCTTGCTTATAATTTCTTCTAGCTACCTAGTGGGATACTTTAGCCCTCTATTTATACAAAATGATTGATGGGAATCCCACTTTAAAGGAGGATTTCTTTCCCCATAGAACCCCTAGAAAACAAGATCATGTTCCTTTGGTGACCTCGTGACTGAAGGAGGAGTATTTATTGTCTCAAGCTAGCAGAGTTTGAACCTTTTGTAGTAGGGGGTAATCCCTAGCAATCTCTATTGATAGATATTCTCATAATCCATGAAAAATTGTCTTAATATTCTGCACAATAATCATGTTAGGCATATAAAGCATGAAAAACCCCTTTAACCATCCTAATAATTCGTTGAAGCTAAGAAAGCATTATGAAGTGCAAAAGGAAGACCTAATACATATTTTATGTTCTTAGGAGAGGCTAGATGGGTATCATTTTTTACCTAAAAGGGAGGCCCATTATTGAGTCTCTAAATTGTCATCTTTTTCACTGTTCTAAACAACCATTTTAGTCATTTTACCACACTTCCCTTCTATTGCACATCTTGTTGTCTTTCTTCGTGAATGTGCCAAATTAAGATTATGAATGTACCTTATTTTGATGAATTTGAAAGGATTATTGTTGGTTTACTCATGATGGTTTTCCTAGTGTTGTTCTTTTGGTTCTTATGTAGTAACGTTAACTCCCTCTGAGGTTGGTATACTTATGGAGCTCTAGGAGAAATTTTTAAAATGGGTTTTGTTCCCATGGATGTTGACATCGATTTATGTTACTCAATACTTACCCAATTCATCTTGATTAGGCTCCAACTCATGATATCTAGTACATAGAACTTGTGCTAGGAAGAATCAGTTGACTAACTTCAGATGCGATTTATGGAGGAATGAAGATGAATATAGAAAACATGAGGAATTTTTTTCTCATAAGATCCCAAATTAGGTGACTTGTGACTAGTTTCTCAAAAAAACTTGTGGATTTGGAGTTACATGCAGTTCTTCCAAGGATAATTTTTTGTTGCAGCTATTAACTAGTGACAATCCAAATAGAGTGATCAATAAGCAAATGAAACAACTATAGCCTAAATTTAGATGGATTATATGCTAAATTAATCCTATGTAATTAGAAATTCAACCAAGAATGCATAAAATATAATACTTTGTGAATATTTCCATGATTGATAGTCCAAACTTGGAGAAATTAGTTCTAATTTCCCCCTACTCTTTTCTTGTATAAATGTATTGTTAGAGAGTAGATTTGCATGTTTGGAAGGGTGTTGGAACCATAATCCTTGTAACAATGAATATTGTATTTTTATTTTGGAATTAGTGCAATCTTTGCAAGTTTGTGGCTCATATATGAGTTTCTAGTTTGTGAGTTGTGAATCACTAGTCCTCTACTAGAGAGGAAGGTCCCTCCTCTTCAGTAGGGATCGATGTGTTATAGAGATAGAATAATTAATTTACTTCAATTTGTTGTAGGTGTTGATATTCTAATTCTTATTATGTTTAACTTGGTATTATTACATATTATTACTAGGTAATTGTTGTTACTCTTGGATTAGATTGGTTTGTGGAATGTCTTGTATAATCACTCATGTATCAACATAGTTTCCTCTTGGATCGATCCTTACTAACCATGTTTTGCTACTATTAAATTTCCGCTACATATTTATAATTTGTGAATAAAACAAAATGTTAGTTGGTTAATGTTACATTTGTTACATTTTTTTCATGCAACTAATGAATGGTTGATTCTGATTGGCATAATGGTTTTGTAGTTGTCTTTGAATGGTTTTGTTTGCCTTTTGGGGCTTGACCCAAGTTCATAAGTGATTTAGCCTCCCAGTACTATTGGCCCTTTCGGCAATAGTCCGTGAAGCACGGACTGAGGTCTCACACGAAGTAATATGGGAGGGTGCTAGAACTAGGTTTCCTCACCCTGGGGATGTCTAATATGTTGGGATTGGTACATGGTCCAACCTTCACACTCACTGTGCTACGCGCACCAATGGACACTTCACTACCTTCGATGTTGTCTTCGCACAGTTCTATTCACAACGCGATCCTTGTTATTTACTCAAGTATTTCCTAATTATGCACTGTTAGCTGATTACTTAGTTTATTTTAATATATAAGTACTTTGAACCATACAAGAATTTACTCAACTACGCGTAGTAATTAAATAGAGTAAAAGTAATACATAACAACAGAATAACGATTCAAGACTAGATGCACAGAATTTAGGATAAACTTCTCTTTATTAGCTTTTTTGTCCCTATTACAGACTTGACTCCACCCTGCACACTCAGCTGCAGAGCCTCTTCCTACTGCTACAACCCAAGGCACTTAGAATTCTACTCTAAGCTTGAACCATTCCTTTGCTACCTTCTCTAACTCTCTATCTTTACAACTTAGAGCCTCGCTCTATTTATACAATCCCATGGTCCATAGACCATGGGTAGGCCAACATGAATTTACATTGCATTATAATATTTTAGGGCGGAAAAACCTATGAATAATCCTATACTTCGTGCTTTGCACCCGAAATTTGCAGAGAATTTACAATATACTTGACCAAAACTTGGGCTTTGAGCCCCAAAAAAATGTTGTGGGGGATTCCATGCCCAATGGGCCCCCAACACAATCATCGTGACTCGTCTCGAGTCACTTTGTTGGTGTGGTGATCTTGGCATAGAGCCCTTCCAACCAATCCTGTGCTGCGTGGAGGTCCGCAACACACTGTTCTGCAGTCTACTGGATCTGCTCGACTCTTTCGGTTGAAGTCTCGTTGTCAGGGGAAAATCCTTGTCTTAAGGCATGCATCGCCTTCATTTGTGTGAGATTTCCTTTGCTGTCTACAGTGATGAGGAAGGCCTTATCGATCCAAGGCTGGATGCGTGCTTTAAGGACTGCCTCTTTCTACCACGTGACATCCACTTGTTCCTTCAATTCCTTTGCCTGCTATAGTTTCGCAAGCCGTTCGGTGAGGACAACTGTCTGTGCCATTCCACGCACATTCTCATACTGCACTTGAAGCTCCTACGACTACGTTTTCAGGCGTTGTATGTTTAGGTCCTCCTGTAATTAAGTGAGGACTGCGAAGGATTCTTCCAACATAGCGGTGCAATTCTATACTGACTATCCTATTTCCTCCAACCCTTGTTGAATAGCACTAGTGAACTGTTCCCCAACTTCCGGGGGTATAAAGGACTACACGTTTATTAGCAGCTCGGTAATCTTAAGGTTGAGGTCCAGTTGTACCCTCGTTGCTTGCTTCCTCCTTTGCCTCGTGGAATCCACTGGCTAATTTGTGGATTCACACTCCAACTGGTAGGTCTATCGTGATTTCTAGCTTTAGAACGCGATGACATGCTTCCTCTAGCATTTGCTCCAGTTGTTGATTCTATGCAAGCACCTCATCGTGCTATAGACTAAGCTACTCAATGTTGATTCTTTGTTCGTTGAGCATATGCACTACGCCTCCTTACCTAGCATGGAGTTCTGCTGTCACTCCACCCTGTAGCTGATATAATGTATCCTATGGATGGGTAGCCAAGTTTAGGCCAAGTCCCATGATCCTACCCACCGTGGCTCTATCCTCCTCGCTTTCCACTATTAGCGCTCCTTCTGGCAGCACTATGGTGTTGGCCATTTTTTCATGTAGGAGCTACTTCGCTGCTGATGTACCTGCGGCCCCGTAAGCGGCTACAGTTCCTTCCTATGGGGCCCACACCTGAAGCTCCTACAGCTGCACCATGAGGGCCCCTAACACATTCTGTTGTTCCATCATAGCTTCCTGGAGCACTTCCCTGGTGACCTTGTGAACTGTGTCACTGATGTCATGGAGGTCACCCTCTGTCAATGTAATTGGTTCACTGTCCAGTTTGGTAGCCTTGGTCTTCTTCCATGGGTCTACTCTTTCCGTACCATGCAGCCGTTTCAACTATGTAGATGTTGTGCTTGGATCCGCACCTTCTGCTGTGTCCTCTGTTCCTTTTCCTATGGTAAAGTTTGGCCCTCCTTCCTCCCGCATTGTGGTGACCCCTGTTACCTATGCTGCTACTGCTTTTTCAACGGCGTTGTCCTACTCTGCGACTGTCTTCACTACCTCGCAGGCAGCCCTTACCTCCACAACCAACTACTCGTTGCGCTTTTGCTGGGCCAGTTGGGTGATGCGCAACTTGGTGGCGTCCTTCTCCTTTTGTACCGTTGTTCTATCCTACTCCAACAGATATGGGGCACACCACTTCGGAGGCCATGAGTTGAGCACAAAGAAGTTGGCATCATCAAGTGCGATGAAAGGAAGCTTGGTCCAGTTCTGTGCCACATCCTTACATGCCTTGATATACACATTGTGCATATCCGCCTTGAAGTCTGCAAAGCTCCGCACACTACTGTACATTGTGGGGGATAGGTGCAGCCTTATGTTAATCCAGATCTGGAAGCTTGCCTCCATGAGCACCCAAAAGATCTTAGCCTCACGGATCCGCATGGCATCCTTCATAGCCCAAAGCGACGCATATTTTGTAGCCTCTAGCAAGTCCTATTCAATATGAGGGAATTGACTATGCTTAGGTAGTTCCCCTGTCACCAGTAATATAGATAATAACAACCACGCGTAGTGGAAGGTCTTACCATGCTCCTGGGCCTCCTTATAATTTGTCAAAAATTCCTCATAGAGGAACTCAACCCAATTGAACTGGACCACCTCCGTGCATTGTTCTGCGAGCACAATGACCTGTGCTAGTACCTCGTCTCCGTAGAATTTTCTCATCACCTTCCTGGCCAGCAGTTGGGTAGCTATGTACACCCCTTTGTCTTTAATGCTACTGATTACGTAACCTCTCTTCTTCTTTTCTAATTTTTACTTCTTCTTCATGGCCTTTGCGAGCACCAAATCTCCGCTTTTGCTAGCTATCTTCGTGGGGTCCTTTCCCTTACAGGGAAGCCCAGAAATCCTATGGATAAGCTCCGAAATAATGGGAATAGGCTCCTCCAGCCATAAGTACCGATCGTGCACCAAGCAAAGAAGCTACCTGATGGAAAATATCGTGATGGCTGCGCGGTGAAAATGTGGAATCCATAGTAGGTGGAGTAGCCCGACCTTCTCCACACCGTGCACCCATTTATGTGGCTCTAGAACTATTATTGACCCCTCCTTTCTCTATTTCATAAGGTTATGAGTCTGTAAATGTGGAAACTTTTCGTTATCCGCGAGGTCCCAGTCTTCAAATTTCATTATGGGCACGCAGCCCAGGGCCGCGCCCTCAAAGAGAATTCCATCTGGGAGGAGTGGGGTTTGGAGTGCGCTCTTAGTGGCATCCAAATCCTTGGGTACCTTAACTTTCCCTTTCCACCGAGGAATGTACTCAAGAATTTTTGCTGTCACACGCACCGGCTGAATGTCTTCTGCCATTTCTTCATTTGCCTCTATCTCATCTACGAGAGCCTGTAGGTCCTCCTCCTCATCGTCTGTCTCAAGGTTAACAGCCTTGCCCTTTTCTTCCATGAAAAGTTTACCAAACTGTGAATTTTGTAGGGACATTCAGACTGGTCTTGCTACCTATTTATCCTTCTTGTTCCTCAGCGTCCGAGGTGATTTCAGAATTTCTGGCGCATCTCCCACCTGCGGAATAGGGCTCTTCGCGGCTTCCTTGGTAGTACTCTCAACAAAACCCACACCTCTACTAGTAGTTGTCATCTTGTTTGAACTATCTATGGTTGTTCGCAAACTTGGGGGCTCACATACTGCTTGGTGCTCAACACTCTGTGCTCTTTGTAATAGCTTAAATCTCAACCGAACAAGCGTTGTCTCATGGTTAGCCTTGGGAGTTTTATAGTGTCTTTCAAATTTGAATTTGACCATTCCCCCCACTTTTGAGTCATTAATGCATTCTTGGTGGAATATCATCCCAAAGTTAGCTCTTACTTTGTGTCTTAATTACCCACCACCTACTCCCTTTTTCCTTAAATTGGACATCTCATCATGAACAGTGACACCAACGGTCACTTCCCAGCCTACCCGCGCGGTAGCACAACTCCCAATGTGTGGGCGCGACCCTTGTGGCATGTTGATCCTATGCGCAACCCCCTTATTGCACAACTCCCACACAAAATCTTTTATAGCCCCATGCTATATTTCAATTGCTTGGAGCGTTAAGATTGTGCTCCCTACGGCTAGTAAGGTGGTCGCACCACCTATGCGAGACTTCAATTCGCCTTTTGGTCTAGTCCGCTGGAACTCCTCAATTACCCTCTTGATACTCAGCACCGCACATCCTACCTTATGTGGTGCGCTCCCTTGGTTACTACAATTGGTAAGGTGCCGTCACAGCCATGGTAGCAGAGTCATAACTTCTCGGCGACAATCTTCTAATGCAGTGGTATGGCTATCCGTATCTTGCCTTGTCATCCTTAGTTTATCGACAAGACATGCTTGCACGATCTCGTTTTCCATTTTTTTGATCTCAGCATCCATTAACATGCTCTTATTCCTCAATCGTACCCAATCTTCTTTGAGTTCATGAAGTCTAAGGTTCCCTCGTCGAATGGCTTCCTGAATCCTTACATTTTCGTTCTCGCGTAGCTGTGTGATTCCTTCGTCCTAGTCTTCACGTACTGTCCCAAATGTGGGAGTTATTACATTAGGATTCCTTTCTTCCGAGATTACGGTTTTGACTCTGTTCTGCCTCTTTGGAATCATCTCCACACTCAAGTTTTTTCACATGGTCTTATAGGCCCATCGAACCTCTGGTACGCACAGGTCCCAATCAGTTCGTCTCACTCGGTGAACCTTGTTTAGGACTCTGCACACCTTATTGAGTGCTTCTCTGTGGAAAATTTATAGTGCGTGATCCCTTTCCTACTGCTGCAATTTGCTCCGACTTTCCATTCTGGGGTTGGGGTGCACTTGTGCGGGTTGTACAACATATGTCTATACCCATCGAGAAAGGTGGGCATGGAAGTTGTTCCGCCCTTACTGACTGACTTTCATTCGAAGCTGGGGTTTTCCAAAATGTAGGTGCATCATCCTTCTACATCCACACTAGTCCTCAAAATTTCCTTGATGCGTACCCCATGATCATGCGGGTGTTGCGCATAGTGCCCACTTTAGCGCATTAAGCCACTGCTGCTCTGGTACTGTGCTTTCAAATTTGCTCAGAAATTCATCCATCGTTGACAATCCATCATATGTAGGAAGCTCCCTTGCCTCTGTTGTCACGCAATGCAGTGATCTATTCATCATGTTGCAATTAAGCATTGTTACTTCGTGCAGCCGATTCTGCCATCTCTTTACTTCTTCGTCTGAATCTGAGGTGCAGGATCTTTCGTGCTGTCACGAGATTCTCCCATCGGCAGTCAAATTCACCCAATCCTAGGCTCACACAGTTATCTTGTAAGTACAATCAAGATCATCATCACTATCATCGTCACGCACTGGTTCAGTGTAGCGCACTCCTTTGGCTGGATCCAGTGGTACTACTACGCGTAGTGAGTTTTTCTCGAATATAATTTTGCGCTTCTTTAGATTTATGACTCCATTCATATTGGTGGCCCAGTCTATCCCTAGCAGCATGAGATAGGAGTTACTATCATTGACAATCTCTATTACTTCAAAATCCACCTGCACGCTCGCACCCTCAATATCTACTGTTACCCCTTACAATCTCCCCATGGGTAAAATCTTCTGTTGGTTATCCATTTGTAATTGAATAGGGGACTATTGTAGCACGGGTTTGCCCATGCATTCCCATGTTTGCTTCGGTAATACATTCATGTTCGAACCCAGATCTAGGATTACCTGATCCATTTCATACTCACCAATCTGCGCAATCATCCTCATTTCCCTTCCAGTGTGCAATGCATGCTTCCCCAGTTTTTGGAGCACGTGTGGTTCTCTTGACCCCGCACACCTAGTGATCAGTTCCTGTAGTCCCTTAATTGCTTTGCTGTCACGCGACAATTTCATGCATTTCTCCAAAAAGGTAGTGAGAATTGAAGGATCCATTCTTGGTTCTAGTTGATCCTTACTACCTGAAGTGGAGGCCTCTGTGAAGCTATTCTTAGCTTCCATGAATGTCTCCTTTGTGCATTCTAAGTCAAACTTGGGTTCCATTGTAGGAGCCTTGCGAACCCACATACTTTCTTCTGGCTACTTCCCCTTATCATCTCCCATGGTCATACCACTTCTGAGCATCATGTTTACATTTGGGTCTTCTTCGTGTGACTCAGACATCATCATTTGTATATTATAAGTTGGAGGAAGCTAGAATACCCCTTTTTCACACATCCTTGTGATCAGCATATGCCAGTCTTCTGTCTCATGATCAAACTGAGCACAATACAAACATGATATCCTTGTCAAGTTGGTACAATTGCAGGCATAGTGCCCTGGCCCTCCGCAATTGTAACAAATTAGTTGTCTACGACCCCTTCCAGGTCCCATTCCACCTTATCCTCGACCATGCCCCTGAAATATAGTACACGCCATCCCTGCATTTGGGTCGAGGGCATGCATTTCAGTCTGCATCCTATAGGTAGGGGTCTGATCCATCATTAGTTCGTAACTAGGAAAAGTGCATTCATCGTGGCCTACTGACCTAGAGAAATTACAAAACAATTGCTGGGATGTTTGTGTATACTTTTGCAACAAATAACAATTATCCATAGTGTATTTCACTCCTATCTGACAGATCACGCACCATAAAGCAGGTTCCATGCTCAGCCCTGCTTGTGCCTCCAGTCTCAACGACATCGGCCTCCTCTTACTAAGTAGTTTGTGAACACTAGACAATGATCTTTGTCATGGCCCTCGCCTTTGCATTTTATGCACCATACTTCCTCACACGCTTCTAGTCACGGTACCCTGCCCTGCTTCAAACTCTGCATTTCCAGACACAGATTCTGAGTTGCGTGTGGATTTGTTGGACTCCCAACCCAAGGTCTTGTATAGGTGTCTCATGTAATCTCATTGCCATTTCCAACACTTCGGCCTAGGTGGAAAGTTTCTACTATGACATCATTGTCCTCAAGTGCAGTGTCAAAGATGCTACAAACCATGCACGATGTTGTCCATCCATTAATGTCATATTGGCTTTGTGGATCGTACTCTTCATTCGTTGATCTAGATCCCAGGGGATCTCAATGGGAAGCATCACGTTCTCTTTAAACCTAATGATTGATTGTGTTTCTAACTTTGGCCTGCTAAATTCCCTATTTAGCACGGCCTGGATCTCTATGGTTCCTACATTTGGGTGGTCATTAGAATGCTTGATATGCCATGTTAATGTGCAATCCTGCAGTGCGCTCACCAATGTAGCCTTCTTAATATTATTGTTCGTGACACCTTATGTTTCCCATACTAATCTTACCACGAACCAAAATTGGTCCAGATCTTCATTCCCTACTCCTCTGAATACTGGTAGCTTTATCGTGTTCGCCATAAAAACTGTGGAGGTGGCGGAGGTGGAGTGGTTGGAGATGGAGGTGAGGGGGGTGAACGGGTGGCGGTGTGGGTGGAGGTGGTAAACACGGAATTTGCTGCCTTATAAAATTGACTGCGCTTCTCAGAGAAACCTTTGCGAGCTCTTCCTCACTCTCCCACGAGGGTGAAATTAAGGGATTGTTTGCTAATTCTTCACCACTTCCGCTTTGGTAGATCTTTCCACTCCATGTAGTTCCAAACATTAATTTATTCACATAACCCACTTTTCACACAATAGCATCTTAATCCAAGCGTTCAAAGATTTAATATACTTACCTCGCGGTCCTTTGAGAAAACATAATTCTGCCTCACTGTAGCTCACGGTCATGTCTACTGCAAACTTAGTGATAAATCCTCCTATTATCCGGTCGAGCCAATTGTCCACAACTCGCGCAATTTTATCTTCTGACGCTTCTAGTCTGCGCACTAATTCCGGAGTCCAAACTATTGGTTTATCGAGCCTACACCTTCCCTGGCTATCTACTAACTTTGTGATCCACTCATACAGCTTAGAAGGAAAAGATGCGAAGAAATTTTTTTGGATTTCCGTATTTAAGTAGCACTCCAACCACTATTCCTTAGATACTCATGGAGTTCTATTTTCCTGTGTCGTGAACTCGTGAATCTCCTTGTCCAATCACTTTTCAATTTCTTTCTTTATTGGGTTCCAATGGCACGACATCAGACATCCCTTATGCAGATCCCGGTCCTGGAAACGAAACCATTTGTTGGCTTGTTGGGGTCTGACCCAGGTTCAGAATTGATTTATCCAAGCAAATCCGAGTACTACTGGCCCTTTTGGCAACAGTCCGCGAAGCGCGGACTGAGGTCTCACCCGAACTGGTACGGGAGGGTGCTAGAACCAGGTTTCCACACCCTGGGTATGTCTAATATGTTGTGACTGGTACGCATTCCAAACTTCGCGCTCACTATGCTACGCACACTAGTGGACACTTCTCAACCTGCGATGTTGTCTTCATGCAGTTCTATTCACAGAGCGATCCTTGTTATTTACACAAGTCTTTCCTAATTATGTACTGTTAGCTGATTACTTAGGTTATTTTCATATATAAGTGTTCTGAACCATACAAGAATTTACTCAACTGCATGCAGTAAATAAACAGAGTAAAAGTAATACATAACAACATAATAACGATTCTCGTCCCATGCATAGCGACCCCCTGCTAGGTTTTGCGATCATAGAGGAGCCACAGCCGCTGCCATGAGTGCACTTGGGGTTGGGGAGCCTTCACCCACCCCGCCAATCTCTTCAGAGGAATGTTGTTGGGAAAAGTATCCAATTCGGAATGCCCCTATCCCACTCTAAGGTGTGATAGTGCTTTAGCAACAAACAAGGAAAACTATCTGAGTATTCTTCTTTATGAGATGTAAATAGAGAAAGAAGGATGTAACTAACCGGTGTCTTCCGCTAGTTTGTCGATCCAATCACTCTCTCTTTTGTTTGCTTCCCGCTTCCTGCTCTTTCACTAGTCCAGCTTTACCAAGTCCCTGCAAGATCACAAGAGAGGAAAACTACACAAAAGACATGGATTTACATTCATAACTAGTTTAGGATCAGATATAAACTAAATATGCAAATATAACAAAGCATCATTGAGATACAAGCATATAGGAGAAACTCAAATATCTTTATTGATATGATAACAAAGTCCAAGAGGAGATACAACCAAGTGAGTCCCGATCTAGCATCTACCTCCCAGCAAAGGAATCCCTTCCTCTCCTCCAACAAAGCATAAATCACCCAATGTACTAATCTCAATCTCAAACCAACAGCAATTCTCTGCAAAGTACCAAATTCCAGCCTCCTAAACCTCTGGGTGAGAGATCCATATATAGATGTAAGCAGAGAGGATGAGTCAGCTTATGTTTTGACTTGTGGCTTCTCTCTGTCAGTTCTTGCTTCCATTTGGAGGTTGAGAGCCTCTTACTCATCACTAGTCGAATTCATTGAGGCAAGTGTCATTGGAGAAGATTCTGGAAGCTTCCAGGGTCTTTCCACCTCGTTGAATGAGCTTGCCATTTGTCACTTCCCGCTCAACGCACCCTGGTAGTGCTTCCACCTGCGTTGCAGTGCACCTAGCCAGTGCAGCCTCTGCATTTCAACGCAGGTAGCTAGTGGAGCCTCTGAATTGATCCTGAATTAACTGTTTCTGAGTGGTTTTTGGTGGAGAACTTCTGGAAGAAGCTGTCATTGGTTGACCTTGTTCCTTTAGGGGTAGGAACAACTCTTTTAGGGACTTTGGATCCCTTGGATTATGGACATTTCATGCTCAATGCTGTAAGGCACAAAAATGTCTATAACAGTTGCCCCCTAAAGTATGAGGCCGTTTATCGGGTGAAATGCTTTATTAGGAGGATCCGAAGTTCTTCCAATGCTGGGAGGAGACCTGTAATAAGATACAATACAATACATTATTTTTCATACTGCTTTCATGATCTAGCTGAGGCGGGCATTCCCATGCTCAGCTTTATAAATTCATTTTTCTGTACATAGAATAGACAATCGTCTGATGGTAGACTGATGATTTTGATGAAATCATCATCCTTTTGGTAGGATGATTATCTGTGCTGTAATGTTGTACATGTCAATGTCTTTATTTTTCCTAAATATATATCGCATCCCGGATGGATGAAACTAGATCCGGGGTCTTCTATCTCGTCCGATCTTCACTCTAAGTACAAGTCAATCCATGTGAGAAATGTTCTGAAGTCGAACATGGAAAGACATCGCTTGATTACCAGTCAATGATGTAAACTGTTAACAAGCGCAAGAGGAATCACCGATAATGATAATGACCCTCAAGGTACTGCAGTACAATTCATGTGGTGTGAATAAAGGACTTGGTGTCGAACACCACGCAAAATCTTTCGGTCGAAGGTCATTGATGTATATCTGTCGCCGGAAGTGAGAAACTTGCCATTGAGGCATGCAAGCTTCAAAGTACTGAAGGGGGTGTTCCTATATCAACTTCTTGGATAATGAGCTGATGTCGACAAGAAGCGATCCGTCAAAGGAGGGCCTTAATGTATCCCACATCAGTGACACGGAACGAAGCAAATGATTTTGATGGAGGTGAAAACGATCTGATGATATATGGTTCAGGGTGGCGGTCATGAAAGGATGAAGGATAATGTATGGTAGTGGATGGGACACGGTTGACTTCTCTGGATGACTTCTCTTGAACATATCGGCGACACTTGCGTGATGGATCGGTAGCATTTACCCCAAAGGTGGATGGTATGGCGAGACCATGGCGATGTGACCGGTGAATGAAACAACCCAACCTGACTCAGGCACGGAGTGGAAGTGTCATGTTCAAGAGCGACTTGCTACCAATAAAAGTTCTTTGAGTTTCTTCACAATTTTCCCCAGTCATTTCTGACCAGTACCTCTTTATTTTTGTCAAGCTTGAGGAGGATAACATATGCTTGTTCTATAATTTTCCCTTCGGGCAAACCCATCGCTATGTTTTAACGAGCCTAGTGATAGTAAAACTCGTTCTCGTCTAAAGACAAGTTTGTCACTATTAATGCTTTTAACGAGTCTAACGACAAAGATAACTCGGTCCTTTTCAATTTTAGAGTCTGAAAAGGTACGTAAAGATAACTCCAAAGTTCCTTTTTCGTCATTTAATCCCTTAAGTCCGAAAAAGTATAAAACAATACAGAAGGGATGAATTTTCGATAGTTTTAACGAGCTGAACAAAACAAGCGCTCGATCTTTTTGTGCAATAATCCTTCAGGTCCAAAAAGATTAAAATCTAGAGGAGGGATAGCACTTCCGGTAGCTTTAACGAGTTGGAAGGCCAAAACTCGGCAATCTTTTCATATTTTACGAGTCAGATGAAAAGAGCTTAAAGAAGACTCGTCTTTTGAGGAACGAGTGATGAAATGGGTTAGCAGCTGATTCCAGGTAAGGGTTGGAATTTTCCAATCACGACAATGTCACAAGGATGGCTAGTGAAATCACTCTTCGCAGCTGTTCCTAAAAATGGGTAAACAATCAAATGGAGGTGAATGATCGGCCAATGGAAAAGTGGAGGTGACGGTGCAAACACGACCAAGGCTTTAATGGCTAATAATGTTACATTCACGGTGGTTATTTACCGGAGGGTAGTTCATTTTTTAACGAGCTTAAACGCGGATTGAAACACTTGCTCGATCTTATGTTTATTTTTTAACGAGCATGAACTATGTGCTAAAACTGCTCGATCTTATGTTTATTTTTTAACGAGCATGAACTATGTGTTAAAACTGCTCGATAAGTTTGCATGCCCCCAGCATAATAACGTAAATCGAGGTGCATGCCCCCCAAGCTTCATTGCATTCAACTCGGTGGTTGGAATGAAGGTTTACCTTTGATATTTGGAAAGGGGATTTGTTTCATTTTTTAATGAGGTTGACACAGTAAAAGAACTATCCTCATGACTCCTTGTTTCATTTTTTAACGAGGTTGACACGAGATAAGAACTGTCCTCGGAACCCACTGTATTTGCAGTATTTGATAGAAAATCTAAAACTGAAGGATGATAAAGGTCATCTTGAGTATCTTCTCCACAATCCGGCAGAAGGGAACGATGGTGGGAATCATTCCATGGTGCCCAGTCAATTACCATTGATTGGACAATTCCTTTGTCGGTTCCATGCACTCGCGACCAAGGATCTGAAGGGGTACCATATTCTCTAGACCTATCTATCCAAATGCTTGATGAGCGTTGATTTGGGGTTGCCCCCCAGGCCAAGAAAATTGATTGCTACAATATTTCTAAAATGGCGATGATCCATGTTGACAAAATGTTCAGGAATCTTTGGAATCCATTAGATATAGAAGATTTCATATTGTAGGTTTCCACTGTGGCCACTTCCGCCAGATTACTCGGAGGCGGTAGGGCAAAAGTACCCATTAAGGCAGGGTCTTTTAGGAGACCTACTCCAATATTTTGAAGTGAATGATTGGTTCCATGGATCATTGGAATGCTTCCCGTAACTTGTGAACTGTCGGGGAGGAAAGTTTGTTGGTCGACGACTGTAATTCCTCCTTGAAAGGGAAATGCAATCTTCCTGAAGTAGTTCGACACAACTGCGGCCATGGCATATATCCAGGGCCTTGCCAGTAGGATGTTGTAATCGAGGTTTCCATCAATTACTTCAACATCAATTCCTACTGTTTTGCCCCCTAGTTCAACTTGCAAGTTACTTAAAATCCCGTATGGAGTGTATGATCGTCCATCAAATGCTTTTAATGTCGTTGAAGATCTCGACAAGGGTGGTGAGCCTAAATTTTTCCAGCAACTCATCGACATAATACATGTAGATGCCCCCTCATCAATAATTGTTCGATGAACAGTTTTGTTGAGGCCTTTCACTTGAATAAGGAAAGCTAGTTGAGCTGGTAACTGAGGGTCATATCTTTTATGATCAAAGGCCACAAGATTGGAATCCATTGGGCCAATCCCACCTATTGCTGATAATAAAGCTTGCTCTTGGGAGGGGCAATTTTGCGGTACCTCAAGTGTCGACATAGCGGACGACGATTGGGCCAGGTCCTCTATTATATTGTAATTATGTGCTATTTTTGCACGAGGATTAAATGTCAATTTGTGTACTACTCCCTTTGGCGACTTTATCATTTTTCCAGGAATGATGGGTGGCACAAATTTGGTCAAAGTTGTCGTCGAACTACTAGGTTGTTCATTAGCCTTGTTATTCGACAGCTGTGGATTCCTGTAATCTTTATTCCTTGTCAAAGCATCATTTTGCTGCTTTGAGATAGACAACATAAGCACTTGCGACGGGGAAGCATTTCCACTTTCAACCAGATTTGTTCCTGGATTTGGAAACGGGTCAGTTAACACAGCCGAGGTTTGTGAACTTTTAAAGAATCTTTTAAGCTCAGCTTTGTATGGACATTCTCTCGTCCAGTGATTTTCATCACATATCTGACACCCAAACGGGGTTTCCTATTTCCAGGAGGGTCTGAAGAAGTTTTTTCAGGAGATGATTCACCCTGCTTCTTCTTCTTCCCTTTGCTTTGTTTCTTCTTGCTTCCTGGTTGTTTGGTTTCTTTGCCCTTATCTGCTGATACGGCATTTACTTCCGAAAAAAGAATTTCGTCTTTTGCATTTTGATCTGAAATCTTACGGGCTTTCTTGGAGGCAGCCTTTGTCGATTTCGCATTTGTCGTGCCAATCACGCCATCACCGGCATGAGAGTCATTGTTTGATTTAGGAGGAGGAGGAATTGAGAATTCCGGTCTAGGGGCGTCAGGTATTTTGTCGTAGAGCATGCCAGACTGAGTATAGACCAAGTCTAGATATTGCGCACGAGCGATAACTTGCTCTTTCGTTACGACTCCCCCCTTTGCCACATCTTCCGTTATGGCAGGAAGTAACGACTTGATAAACCATTCAGCTAATAGATGATCGGGAACGTACGTTTTTGCCATCCTACGACGACGTCGCCACTCATGTATATGATCAGATATGTGAGTGGCCATTGTCTGTTTGAAGTTGGTTAAGATTTCCGTTCCTGTTTCATACCTTATCGGTAATTGAAAATGGGTTAAGAAAGTTGTGGCTAAGGTGCTGAAATTGTCGAACGAAGCTCTAGGCAATTCAATATACCATTTTTCCGCTGGACCCGTTAACGTCCTCTGAAAAAGGTGAAGCCTTATCAAATCATCATTTAGGGTGTTTGATGAACACCATAGATGAAATGTCATCACGTGATTCGATGGGTCCTCACCTGGATTTCCATTAAATTTAGGAATATCATAAGGAAGTTTGTGAGGAATCGCTGGCCACCAAGGGGCGTAAGCAATTGGATCGTTTGTTAACCGGTGTAAATCAGGTAACTCTAAAGTTTCCACGAATGGTAACTGTTGATTCAGGTTAGGTGAAGCATACCTAGGATACGATGGAATTGCCTGAGCAGTTGGCCTTTGCATACCAGCAAAATGCAGTTGATGCTGGTATGACTGATACGGTTGGTGGACTTGACCACTGTAAAGTGGTTGATTTTGACCGTTTTGAATGTACAGCTGTCCACTGTTCCCAAAGATCTGCTACTCAGAACCTTGGTACACTTGTTGGAATTGTGGTTGTTGGTATTTCACCAGCCACGGTTGTGAATCCATGCTCTGTTGTGCTATACTAACCATTGGACCAAGATGTGGGGTAATTGTACCCGTTTGGACCTGTGTCGCCCCACCAGTTGGCGATTGTGGTTGAGTCACAGGGTCAAGGGGCTGTTGCATTACAACCTGAGAAATATGAGGTTGACATACAACAGGCATCGTTTGAACTTGTGACACTGTTACAATAGCTGGTGTTGTCGGGATGTTCGACATAGGTACACATTGTTGCATAGAATACACAACTCTTGGTTGTTGGGGTAGTATAGGTACCCAACCACTTGTCGTAACTCCAGTATAACCTGAATATTGTTGAGAACTCCCGTATGGATATCCTCCTGGAAGGGGTAATGAAAGGGCATACTTCCCCCCATACGGTGGTAATCCGGAACTCAAGGGGATTGTCTGCCCTTGGGGACTGGATTGCCCAAATTGACCTCTAAACGGATCAATTTTTCGAGTCTCAACATAAGATTTTCTGGATATTATTCTGGAGGAACAAACAGGAACGGACCATACTGTCGAAATAGTCCCTGGATGGACTCCTTCTAGCGGTTGTGAGCTAGTTGGGACAGATGGTACGCCGGCAAACATTGTCGGAGTGACGGCAGGGAGTTCTGCTATCGCTGTGTCATTCGACACAGTCCTAGATGTTGACGGTTGTTCAGACATTTTGAGTCTATCCAAAAGATTACCTAGCGATTCTACAGGAACTTCCACTGGTGGTAGACTAACTTCTGATGTCGAAGGAAATAGAGTGACCCCGACTCCAAAATGTGTTGGAGTACTTGCTTGCGGATCTTCTATAATTTCCTCTATCGCAATCAAACTAGGTGGAAGGGGAAGACTGTCAGGTCCGTAAAATATTTCTGGTGCCGAAGAAGGGGTTGAATCGACAGTGACAGATGTTTGAGGAGCAAGACTCTCTGAACCGGTTGCAGATGGAACTGGTTCAGTAACGCAAGTGTTTGCTCTCAGACTAGGATCAGTATCACTGTCCCTCTGTGGCTGTTGAACTTCTTCTGTAGAGGCAGGGTTTCCAGAAATGTTTGGAGTAACCGGAATCTCGGATGTTGTTGGAACACATGTTCTAACTTTAATGGGAGATTTCAAACCGGTTAAACGAGTTCGCTTTGTCCGTACTATTTTCGATTCTGGAGACAAAGACGGTTGACTCGTAAGCCTCCATGAACGACGGGGTTTCAATTGACTTTCTTCCACGATTTCGGATTACTCGATCAACCAAAATACAAAAGGGGAAAGTGTGTTTCCGAATTAAATGAATTTTAGACGCTTTAGACACAACTTGCTTTTTCAATTTTAAAGAGTCGAGAAAAAGCTAAAGATGACTCTAGTCTCCTTCGATGTTTTAACGAGCCCGAAGTGACAAATGCTCGGATGGACTTTTTCCGTTATAGAGTCTGAAAAAGGCCAAAAGGAACTGCTCTGGAGTTCTAGGTAGAGGGTGTGCCAAAAATTTTCGCAAAATCGCAGAATACTTTTTAAGGTACGGGCGGTCAATCTTCCCGAATGCTGTGTTCAGTGCATTGCGATCAGTAGGGCGGCCGACACGGCTTCCTATGGATAAAGGTTTTATTCCTATAGGGGTCTCCCAATATATACTCGACGGTACGTGGGAGCACAATCCGTACTGGCACTTATCGTCTCTCAGGAGGAATCACCCAACCATCAGTGAGGCGACCAGTGACCAGGTTTTACGACGCCGGAACACGTCTCTAGCCTAGACCTCTATGTTGTGCGTTATGTTACAAAGCGTTGTTAAGTTCATTCAATTTATTTTAGGTTGATCTTTCTTAGAAGTTTGCCTTTTTGGATCACCACGAGATGTATGATACAATTCCTAAATGCAGTATAAAGATGATAAGCAAGCTTTTATACCTTTTCAACAATGAAAATCATAGCTACAAGGGGAAAAGAAAGACACCATCTTTTCTCAAAGAGCATAGAGCACACAGTAATGCACTTTTCCCTAAATCAACATACAAACTGTCAAAATGCAAATGCACATATGCATGTATTTGTTTTCACTTTCTTAATATTGATGCCTAAAAAGAAAGCTGTTGTACAAATTTGAATTCGATTTCAAGTGAAAAATACAAACAAGTTCCTTTTTCGAAATCAAAAAGACGATTACGACACTTTATGATTTACTTGTTTCTACACTAGAAATGCATAAATTCAAACCAAAAGACAAAAGTAAAAGATAAATCAACTGTGAACAGCAAACAAACTCACTCCTAAGATCAAAACGACACTTACGACAGGTCTAGATCTAAGGGCGACAGTATGACTAGTTTACTTTTGTAATGGGAAACTGCAAATGATGTAACAAATACACAAAGAACAAATACAGTTTCTCTATACAACTGAGGCGGAATTGAGGCAAATAAAAGGGGTTTCGGATAGGTACATTGACTGATAACAGGCTGCAAAAACAGAGATAAAACTGAGCAAAAGGAAGCAAGGAACCACAGCTGCACAAGGCAAGGATTGATCAGCGCACCCTCAGCACAGAGAAACTGAACTTCAGCACAGGTAGCCTTCACGGGACCTGCGTTGAAATGTAGAACCTCTTCATAGAGTCTGCGCTGAAGCAGAAACGAGAATTGTCTCTGGGTTCTGGGTCACGGTTTGTAGTTTAATCTACGGTTTTTGGCCGAATAAAAGTTATCAATTAGGTACAATTAGAGGGATGATTTAAAGGAGGACTAAGATCTATCACAAAGGGCTGTTAGAGCACTTGTGGATCAGCTGTTCAGATCATAAACATGCCAAGTGAATGGACTAGAGTAGCAAATCTCTACTTTGCATCTGTAAATGGCAAATGCAGTTCGATTCGGCACTCTTGAGTTTATGAGATGAACAACAATAGAAACACAAATAAACTAACAAGATACTCTCCCCAGTGGAGTCGCCAATTTGTTGTTGGGAAAAGTATCCAATTCGGAATGCCCCTATCCCACTCTAAGGTGTGATAGTGCCTTAGCAACAAACAAGGAAAACTATCTGAGTATTCTTCTTTATGAGATGTAAATAGAGAAAGAAGGATGTAACTAACCGGTGTCTTCCGCTAGTTTGTCGATCCAATCACTCTCTCTTTTGTTCGCTTCCCGCTTCCTGCTCTTTCACTGGTCCAGCTTCACCAAGTCCCTGCAAGATCACAAGAGAGGAAAACTACACAAAAGACATGGATTTACATTCATAACTAGTTTAGGATCAGATATAAACTAAATATGCAAATATAACAAAACATCATTGAGATACAAGCATATAGGAGAAACTCAAATAGCTTTATTGATATGATAACAAAGTCCAAGAGGAGATACAACCAAGTGAGTCCCGATCCAGCATCTACCTCCCAGCAAAGGAATCCCTTCCTCTCCTCCAACAAAGCATAAATCACCCAATGTACTAATCTCAATCTCAAACCAACAGCAATTCTCTGCAAAGTACCAAATTCCAGCCTCCTGAACCTCTGGGTGAGAGATCCATATATAGATGTAAGAAGAGAGGATGAGTCAGCTTATGTTTTGACTTGTGGCTTCTCTCTGTCAGTTCTTGCTTCCATTTGGAGGTTGAGAGCCTCTTACTCATCACTAGTCGAATTCATTGAGGCAAGTGTCATTGGAGAAGATTCTGGAAGCTTCCAGGGTCTTTCCACCTCGTTGAATGAGCTTGCCATTTGTCACTTCCCGCTCAGCGCACCCTGGTAGTGCTTCCACCTGCCTTGCAATGCACCTAGGCAGTGTAGCCTCTGCATTTCAACGCAGGTAGCTAGTGGAGCCTCTGAATTGATCCTGAATTGACTGTTTCTGAGTTGTTTTTGGTGGAGAACTTCTGGGAGAAGCTGTCATTGGTTGACTTTGTTCCTTTAGGGGTAGGAACAACTCTTTTAGGGACTTTGGATCCCTTGGATTATGGACATTTCATGCTCAATGCTGTAAGGCACAAAAATGTCTATAACAAGGAAGCATTCTATTGGGTCCCTATAATACTAGTGATTACCCCATTACTATTGTAGTTATACCCCTTATTTATATTGTTGTGCCCCTATTACCCACATATTGTTATTTCTGTGCCCCATAGAATCCCTCTATTATTATTTTTGTGGCTTTATATTATTATTGTTAGGTCGGTTGGATTATATTGTGACTCCTTAGACTCCTATATATAGAAAGGAGGTTTTGTCATTTGTATCATCCAAGAATTGTTCATTTATGTAATGTAAAGGAGGTTTCCCCCTCGAAGAGGCTGAATTCTAAGGCGTTGATATTTCTTTTCTATCTTTTCTTGAGCTGGTTTCATAACATTTGGTATCAGAGCTTTGGATTCTAGGGTTTCGCTGCTCCAAACAGGTCATCGTTGCATTTTCACTATAACTGTTTTTCTGTGACGTTTCAGAAGTCGCAAAAAAAACCCATTTGAGAAGAAGTCGTGCTGAACCTTGGGTCCAAACTTCAGAGTATCTTCTCAAGTGGAAGAACTTATCCGCTGAAGATTCCACATGGGAGGATGAGAATTTTATGCAGAAGTATCCAGAACTACTCAAGCGTTGAGGACAACACTTTTTTGAAGGAGAGGGGCATGTTGGGTCCCTATAATACTAGTGATTACCCCATTACTATTGTAGTTATACCCCTTATTTATATTGTTGTGCCCCTATTACCCACATATTGTTATTTCTGTGCCCCATAGAATCCCTCTATTATTATTTTTGTGGCTTTATATTATTATTGTTAGGTCGGCTGAATTATATTGTGACTCCTTAGACTCCTATATATAGAAAGGAGGTTTTTCCATTTATATCATCCAAGAATTGTTCATTTATGTAATGTAAAGGAGGTTTCCCCCTCGAAGAGGCTGAATTCTAAGGCGTTGATCTTTCTTTTCTATCTTAAAAGGGAAGAAAAAATCGATCCTAGAAGTCCCGAAATTCATCAAAAAACTAGAAGAAATACTTGAGATCACCCTGCCAGAAGATCAACCGATAAGAATCGCCTTAGCCTTGGCTGAGAGAGGGTTGGTAGGACAATTTATGGGATGCTGGCCCTCTAGAAAAACAACAGATGACTGGATCCAATGCATCTAGAGACCTCAATTAAAAGACAATGTGATCTACTATGTTTTCAGAAGAGGGTATTTCATTTTCGAGTTCACCTCCAAAGAAGATCGAGATCTAGTTTTCAGAAATGGTCTGTATTTCATGGGAAATCAGGGTCTGTATCTCAATAAGTGGACCCCCGACTTCAATCCCTCTGTCGATGCCCCTAAAGAGGTCCCAGTCTGGGTTTGGCTCCCCAATCTTTCGATCCATTACTGGAGCTATCACACCTTGCAGAAGATTGGAAATGGTCTAGGTCGTTTCATTGACAAAGTAGATAACAAGGGCCAATATACCTATGTAAGAATCTGTGTGGATGTCGATCTGGAAGTTGGATTGCCCGAAGTGGTAAGACTTACAGTCAGAGAATGGCATCACTATCAAAAATTGGATTATGAGCAATTGTCGTTCAAACGCAGAACCTGTCACGAACATGGACACTTCCAACGAAATTTCCCAAAAGCTCCAACTGGGGACAAGGTGGACGAAGAAGGATGGAAAGAGATAAAAAATGGCAAGGCAATCCTAAAAAAAATTGAGAAGAAAAATTCAGGGCCAGCCTAAACCAAAATCCAAAGAAGTTCCAAAAGAAGGCTCTTCCTCTGGGAAAAAGACAGATGCCATTGGGATCCAAGAGGAACTAGAAGACCCGTCGAAGAAAGTGAAAGAAGCCGAGGCAAAGTCAAATTTTCCTCCATCAAAGGATGATCACGGGGGAAAAGAAGAAAACGAGGAGCACATCAGTCTGGGCACCGATTCTGAGGGAGATTCAAAAGATGGAGTCTCTGAATCAGACAGCTCGTAAGTCACTCCTATCAAGATAGCCAGGGGTCGAAAGTCCAAGAAGAAACAGAGAGAGGAAAAAACTCATCTAGATGTACTCCAAGGCTCTCAGAAAACTCTCAAAGGAATGATGAATACCAGATCTAGGCATAAGCATGGTTAGGCTCCAAAAGGAGCCACAACCTCCCAAGCCAGTAAATAATGAAATACATCTCCTAGAACTATAGAGGGTTAGGCAGTAGGTTGAAAGAAGAAGCTCTGAAAGACATTGTGAGGATGTACTCGCCTGAAATCCTTCTCATCCAGGAGATAAAGCTGGAGGACCTTCTAATCCTCTAAGCAAGCAAATCTTTCTGGCATAAAGGCCAAGGGAGGGCAGTCAGTGCCAGAGGTGCCTCTGGAGGGATTGCCTCCTTTTGGGACAGCTCCAAATATGATCTGATTTATGAAGAATGTTGCCCCCATTGGCTATTCACTAAGCTCCTCCACAAAGAATCTGGCCATCAAGTAAGTATGCTCAATCTATATGCTCTGGTCTTACCATCTGAGAAAAAAATTTGTTGGGACTCGCTCCAGTCTTATCTTTTCTTGCAAAATCCAGAAAATATTATTATTGTAGGTGATTTGAATGCTACGCTAGCTGCAGAAGAGAAAAAGAGGGGCTCGCTGGTCAGGGACCGAGCTAGAGAATAGGTTGAAGACCTCATTTTAGGTTGGGATTTGGAGGATATCAAGCATACATCTGGGAAATTCACTTGGTCCAACAAAAGGATAGACCCCGGCCACATTGCTACTTGCTTGGACAGATTTGTAGTCCAATCCTCCTTCTTGACATGTGGTCTAATGGCCACCTCTAAAATTCTGCCGAATTAGACCTCTGACCGTAAACCCATTCTGCTTGAGCTCTCCTTGGATGGAAATCTGGGCCCCATTCCCTTTAGATTCAGTTCTCTATGGATTCATCAAGAAGGTTTCCATGAGTTGGTCTCCGAGGCTTGGAACCAGCTGTTAGAAAATTATATATTACGGAGCAATGGAACACATAAAGTATTGTAGAAATATAAACACAAAAAACGCACAAAACAAGAGAGACACAGATATACGTGGTTCACCCAGTTTGGGCTACGTCCACCCCAAACAGCCAGTCCTTCCTTTCTATTATCCAGCGAAATGAAGAGATACAACCTACAACAAATCCGCTGTAATATCCTCTGTTTTCTCTCACAGTCTCACCTCTCTGTTTCTCGCTCACAGAATACACACCTATCACACAGCCTCAAATACAATACCCTCATACAAATAGAGGGGTTGCCTTCTAGGGCAAAAAACCCTAAACTAAACATAAGTTCTACCGTCAGATCATCCGCCTAATGAACGGCCCAGATTGACTAGAAATTACTATACTTTTACAAGGCAATTTTACAGCTGTTTTTAGCTTCGAGGGCGTTGCCCCCCCCTGGACCCCCCCTACAGCGAACATTTTACAGGCGGCGTTGCCGCCCCCATTTCGAGCTGGGGTCCTATGTGGCGATACCTTTGAATATAGAAGATAATCAGGCTCCACACCCAACAATCTCCCACTTGGAGACTGATTGTAGTAACTCCACCGCTGCTCCATTTGCTAGACAATGACTCCTCTTTGGACCTGGCTGTTTCTCATCTTCATCGTCATCCTTGAAGACCAACTGAAACTGAGCATATTCTCAGTTTCTCCCTGGTTACAACTTTTGTTAGCATATCTACAGGATTCTGGCTAGTGTGTATCTTTTCTAGCTTCAACTCTCCATCTTCCAACACTGATCGTATGAAATGATACTTGAGTTGTATGTGTTTAGTCCTGGAATGAAACGCTGAGTTCTTTGCAAGATGAATGGCACTTTGGCTATCACTGTATAATGTGCCCATATCATGCTCCTTACCCAATTCACCCATAAACCTTTGTAACCAAATCATTTCTTTACTAGCCTCTGTAGCAGCAACATACTATGCTTCTGTTGTTGAAAGTGCAACAACACTTTGGATTTTTGAAACCCAACTGACAACTATTCCTCCAACAGTAAATACATATCCTGTAGTGCTCCTCCTATTATCTCTGTCACCTTCCATATCTGCATCAACATATCCTTGTAGGGAGATGTTTGAACCACCAAAGCATAATGCTTGATTTGTGGTACCTTTCAAATATCTGAGAATCCATTTCACTGCCATCCAATGTTCCTTTCCTGGATTGTTCATGTACCTGCTTACAACTCCCACTGCATGTGCAATATCAGGCCTTGTGCAGACCATTGCATACATTAAGCTTCCAACTGCTGATGCATATGGAACTTTAGACATATAATCCATGTCTTCTTGGGTCTTTGGGCACATTTCCTTGCTAAGTTTGAAATGGCTAGCAAAAGGTGTACTAACTGGTTTTGCATTGTGCATGTTAAATCTTTTCAACACCTTTTGTATGTACTCATTCTGAGACAATGTTAATTTACGATTTTTTCTGTCTCTAGTTATTCTCATACTAAGGATTTGTTTTGCAGCTCCCAAATCCTTCATTGCAAATGAATTTGCCAGTTTTCTTTTGAGCACATTTATTTCCTGCATGTTAGATCCTGCAACAAGCATGTCATCTACATACAATAACAATATAATATAGCTGCCATCATTTTGCTTTTTCAAATAAACACAATGATCAGAGTGACATCTAGTATAACCTTGTTCAGACATAAACTTGTCAAATTTTAGATACCACTGCCTTGGAGCCTGTTTTAAGCCATACAAGCTCTTCTTCAACCTGCACACTAGTTTCTCCTTCCCTTTCACCTCATACCCTTGTGGCTGCTGCATATATATCTCTTCCTCCAAATCCCCATGGAGAAAGGTTGTCTTTACATCTAACTACTCAAGATGTAAATCTTCAGCTGCTACAAGACTTAAAATAGTTCTGTTTGAAGTCATTTTAACAACAGGAGAAAATATTTCATCAAAATCAATACCTTTCTTCTGTGCAAACCCCTTCACCACAAGTCTAGCTTTATACCTCTGTTTTCCTCCATCTTCTTCCTTCAGCCTGTAAACCCATTTATTCTTCAATGTAGTTTTTCCTACAGGCAACCTGACTAAATCCCATGTCTGGTTATGCATTAAGGAGTCCATCTCTTCTTCCATGGCTACCTCCCACTTCTTCCTGCTTTCAACCTGCATTGCTTCTTCATAACATTTGGGTTCACCGGAATCAGTCAACAATAAATAATATAATGAAGGAGAGTATCGTTCAGGGGGTCTACTTATCCTGGTAGATCTTCTAACATCACTTTCAGGTGTTTGGGGTGCCTGTTGTTGTTGTGGTGGTTGTTGTTGTTGTGGTTGTTGATTATTATTATTTTCAGGCACCTTTACTTTTTCAGTGATTTCATCAAGAACTGCGTATTCCTTGTTTTCCTTTTCCTATTTCTTTTCCTGCAACTGATTCTTATACAAGACCTTTTCATTGAATATTACATCTCTTCTCCTAATGATTTTGTGATTTTCATAATCATATAAGCGATAACCAAAATCATTAACACCATATCCAATAAAGGTACATTTCTTTGACTTTGCCTCAAGCTTTGTTCTATTTTCTTTATCAACATGGACAAAGGCCTCACAACCAAAAGGCTTTAAAATAGAGTAGTTTACCTTTTTACCTGTCCATGCTTCCTCTGGAACACCACCATCCAAGGAACTTGAAGGCCCTCTGTTTATCAGATAAACAACAGTATCTACAGCATCTGCCCAAAACTGTAAAGGCAATCCTGCATGCAATCTCATGCACCTTGCACGCTCCATGATTGTTCTGTTCATCCTTTCTGACACACCATTTTCTTGTGGTGTTCTTGGAACTGTCTTCTCTCTGCGAATTCCATTCTCTGAACAGTACCTATCAAACTCTTTGCTGCAATATTCACCTCCATTGTCTGATCTAAGACACTTTAATTTCTTTCCTGTCTCAATCTCAACCAAAGCTTTCCATTTCTTGAAAGTATCAAATACATCAGATTTAGTCTTAATACAATAAATCCATTTTTTTCTAGTTGCATCATCAATAAAAGTAACATAATAACGAGAGCCACCGAGAGATGATACCTGAGCAGGTCCCCATACATCTGTATGCACAAGCTCTAATTTTTCATTCTTCTTTTCTTTCCCAACTCTGAGAAATCTGACTCTCTTCTGTTTTCCATAAATGCAATTCTCACAGAAGTCCAAATCAACATTCTTCAAACCCGGCAACAAATTCCTTGAGTGAAGAATCTTCATCCCCTTTTCACTCATGTGTCCGAGCCTATGATGCCATAATGCTGCATCTGCTCCTTTGGAAGTTAAAGCATTAACAGAGTTAGAAATACCATTGCATAAATACAATGTACCAACCTTTTCGCCTTTTGCTATTACCAGGGCTCCTTTAGTGACCTTCCAAGCTTTATCTGTGAAAGTTGTCACACAACCTTCACTGCCTAACTGCCCTGTTGAAATTAGATTTTTCTTTAGATCTGGAACATGCCTTACCTCCTTTAATAGCCATTGGTTTCCATTCTGCTGTTTTACAAGAACCTTACCCATTCCAACGATTTTACAGGGTTTATCATCACCTAGACGAACTTGTCCAAAATCTCCTTGAACATAGTCATGAAAGTATTTCTTATCAGGTGTGGCATGGAATGAAGCCCCTGAATCTACCACCCAGGAATCAGTAATATTTTCGAAAGAAAGAATCAAAGCATCTTGTAACACCTCACCTGTCACATTTGCTTCATGATTGTTTTCTTGCTGTGCATCTTCTTCTTTTCCCTTCCGAGATCTACAGTCTTTCTTTAGGTGTCCTTTCTTTCCACATTTCCAGCACACTATCCCCGATCTGGACTTGGATCTGCCTTTCCTTGATTTACTGCGATATCCTGAGCTCTTTCCTCTTTCCATTTTTCTTCCTCTAGACTCTGCACTCAAAGCATTTCCCGATGTCTCACCGAGCTTTTCCGTCGCATTTCCTCGCTAAGGATAGCACCGACAACATCATCAAACTTTAAAGTACTAGATCCAGAAACAGAGTTACTAATGGCCATTACCAAACCATTCCAACTTTCTGGTAATGAGCACAAGAATAACAGAGCTCTAACTTCATCATCAAAGTTTACCCCTACAGAACTTAACTGACTTGTAACTGTATTAAAATCATTTAAATGGTTTGCAACAGATCCATCTTCCGACATATTCATATTAAATAACCGTTTCATAAGAAATACCTTGTTTGAGGCCGAGGGTTTTTCATATAGTTTCGACAACGTCTGCATCAAACCCTCTGTCGTGGTTTCCTTCGAAATGTTGAAGGCGACTGACGCAGCAAGGCACAACCGTATTGTTCCGAGTGCCTTTCTATCGAGAAGGTTCCATTCTTCGTCTTTCATACCCGTCGGCATCTTTGTTTTTCCGCCCAATGGTAGGTATAGATCTTTCTGATACAGATAATCTTCCATCTGCATCTTCCACAGCGAGAAGTTTTGGCCGTTAAATTTCTCGACCCTAAACTTACCATCTTCCGCCATTGCTCCCACTCGAACCAGGAACCCTTCTTTCCTGCGAGTTTATCAGCCAAATAGACCTTCGGCTCTGATACCAGTTGTTAGAAAATTATATATTACGGAGCAATGGAACACATAAAGTATTGCAGAAATATAAACACAAAAAACGCACAAAACAAGAGAGACACAGATATACGTGGTTCACCCAGTTTGGGCTACGTCCACCCCGAACAGCCAGTCCTTCCTTTCTATTATCCAGCGAAATGAAGAGATACAACCTACAGCAAATCCGCTGTAATATCCTCTGTTTTCTCTCACAGTCTCACCTCTCTGTTTCTCGCTCAAAAAATACACACCTATCACACAGCCTCAAATACAATACCCTCATACAAATAGATGGTTTGCCTTCTAGGGCAAAAAACCCTAAACTAAACATAATTTCTACCGTCAGATCATCCGCCTAATGAACGGCCCAGATTGACTAGAAATTACTATACTTTTACAAGGCAATTTTACAGCTGTTTTTAGCTTCGGGGGCGCTGCCCCCGAAACCCCCCGCCAGGGGGGGGGCTCCCAAAAGGTCGCAGCCACCCCCCCCTGGACCCCCCCTGCAGCGAACATTTTACGGGCGGCGTTGCCGCCCCCATTTCGAGCTGGGGTCCTATGTGGCGATACCTTTGAATATAGAAGATAATCAGGCTCCACACCCAACACCGGCAAGTTCAAGGATCCCCTTTCTTTATGTTGGAAGAAAAATTGAGGGGACTTAAAAGAGAGCTCAAGGAGTGGGCTAAAAGGTTGAAAATGCCCACAACCAAAAGAAAGGAGATGCATGACAGTTTAGCAGGCCATCAATTAACAATGGAGAATTCCGATGTAACTCAAATCCTTCTTCAAAAAGAAGTAGAGCCGCAAAAAAATCTCCATAAAGCAATTAGGGATGAAGAAGAGTTCTGGAGACAGAAGTCCAGAAATCTTTGGTTACAGGCTGGAGACAAAAATACAGGCTACTTCTATAAGCAAGCTGAAGCATGCAAGCACTTCAAAATAGTAAATGAAATTCATTATCAAAACACTGTGGTTAAATATTTTGAAGGCATAAAGCGAGCAACCTACTCCTACTTCAAAGATCTTTACCCGACCCCGGAAGACCCTCCTATTGATTCTCAAGCCTATCTGATTGATCTAATACCTCACTGTGTTCAAGATTCTCACAATACTATGCTGACTGCTCCGATCAGTATGAATGAGATTAAGAAAGCATTGGATTGCATGGAACCGGATAAAGCTCCAGGCCCTGATGGGTTCACAGCAAGGTTCTACCTGACTTGCTGGCGCACAATTAAAAAAGATCTTCTGAGAATGGTCTAGAAATATTAGACTTGTACCAAGATTGGAGGCAGTACCAACTCGGCCTTCTTGTCTTGATTCCGAAAGATAAAGGTGCCATCGACATCAATAGATATTGACCCATCTCTCTGTGTAATACAAGTTATAACCTAGTTACAAAAATAATAGCCAACTGTCTTAAGAAAATTCTGCCGATCATCATCCCTGAAAACCAAGGACGATTCATCAAAGGGAGAAAGATTCTTGACAATATTGTGCTAGTGCAAGAAACAATCCACTCAAGTTGTCATCGAAAAGAGAAAGGCATGGTGATTAAGCTAGATTTGACAAATGCCTTTGATAGGGTGAGACATGATTTCTTGTTTTCTATGATGGAGAAATTTGGCTTCTCAAAATCTCTCATAACATGGGTGAAAGCATGCATTGCCTCTCCTTGGATAGCGCCTTTGGTTAATGGTCATTCAACAGAATTCTTCCAGGTCTCGAGGGGACTAAGACAAGGTTGCCTGTTGTCCTCGCTTCTTTATGCCATTCAAGCTTCGTGCTCAGATTCCAGCTAGACTACTGTCAACAGATCCAAACTCTGCCAGGCCTGAGGATGGCTCACAAGGTTAAAGACATAAATCATGCCTAGTTTTCTAATGATACATTATTGCTTGGAGGATCTAGCATAAATTATGCTAGGATTTTCAATAAGGGGCTGGACACTTATAGGGAGGTTTCAGGCAGCAAGATCAACTATCTAAAAAGCATGATCTATGGCTGGAATTACTCGATCAAGGAATTGACAGACATAGTTAGGTTGTTCGAAATGGAAGGAACCCTGACCTGGAGTCATTTAAGTATCTTGGGATCCAAATATTCAAATCAAATCCCAAGGTAGCTCACTGGATGCCCCTGCTAGACAAGCTAAAACTCATAATACAAGCTTGGGGAGCCTCATGGTTGAATAATGCTGGGAAGGTAATTCTAATGAAATATGTTCTCATAAGTCTATCATTATATTAGAACTCGATTCTTCTAGCCCCTAAAACCTTTATTAGTAAAGTGTATGGTCTCCTGAGAAGATTTCTATGGGAGGGAGGGAAAAATAATGAAAGAAGGCTACATTTAGTAAACTAGGACACTCTTAAGAAGCCATTCTTGGAAGGAGGTCTCCAAATGCGAGATTTGGCAACCCAAAATCTTGCTCTGGGCTCCAAGCTCCTCTAGAACATTGTTTTTGGGAATCCTAGTTGGAGCAAGAGAGTTCTGTGGAAAAAATATTTTCATGGGCAGCGCTTGAGGTGTTTGGACCAACCTCCAAGAATAACCAAAGGATCACTGGTATTCAAACTCTGTCTTACAGCTATGAAACATTTCAGTCACAAGCTATATTGGATCCCAGGTAATGGGAAAAAAATAAGAATTTGGGAAGATTCGATCCTTGGAGATCAGCCCTTGAATCAAATAGAAAAACATGTAAATATCAGAGTTTGGCTTCAAGCCAGCAATTTGGAAACCCTTTGGGACATCTCCAATTGGACAGACGATGCAGGAAGACTTTGGGATGGTTGGAATCTGGGGGAGGTCCCTCATTGGCTGGATGGTGAAGCCACTTTACTGTTGGATTTTCTCTAAGGAAAATCTCCCTTAAAGGCCTCTTCTAAGGACAAAATAGGGTGGGGTTCTCTCTCAGGCTCATAATCAGCAGAAAAAGGTTACAAAAGTATGATGGTTGTCCGAAACATTCCCCCAGAGCCAACTTAATGGAAATTTATTTGGTCCTTTCCTTCTCTCCCCAAAATTGACTTCTTTTGCTGGACTTTGGCGCATAAAAGTATCCTCACTAGAGATAACTTGAGAAGGCGTGGAATGGAAGGTCCCTCCAGGTGTCCTCTTTGTGTTTTAGATGAAGAAACAACTAATCACCTGTTGTTATTGCGCCCTTTTCTCAAGAAGTTTGGAGGGGTGTCCTAATGTTAGGACCTGACAAAATAGAGCTTCCCGGAAATATTTCGGGCCTGCTAAGAAATTGGGCCAAATTATCCCCATTCTGTCTCTCTAAAAAAGCCTTCTCAAGACTGGCTGGATGTGGATTCCCAAATTAACATGCTGGAAACTGTGGTAAGAGAGGAACAACAGAATTTTTAGGGAGGAGAGTTGTAATCCGGTCAGAATTATATCTAAGATCAAAGCTCTATTGGGTGAGACCTTAGAAGCCAAACCCGCCATAAGAAATGGTACGACTCTGGACAGCGAGGAAGATCAATGGCTAAAATAGCTAGTTCCAAACCGTCAAAATAGACCCATTCCTCCTGCTAAAGCCCCCTCTCATTGGGAAATTCATTTGGAAGAACAGGAATTCATCAAATGGAGATCAAATTTGGGTGATCACTACCTTTTCTTCGATGGAACCTCTAAAGGTAACCCAGAAGCGGCGGGTGGCGGTGGAGTTATCTTGAGTCTAGGTGGCTCAATTGAGCTGCACTTTGCTTGGGGTCTGGGGCATGAAACTAACAACAGAGCAGAGGCTCTTGCTTTGTGGCAGGGTCTAAATTTGGCTATCAAGAGGAATCTCCTCTCCATCTTAGTCTTTGGAGACTCTAGACTAATTATCCAGGCTATGAACTTTCAAAATATCCCTTCTCAGGTACATTTAGCCCCCACTCTCAAAAAAATCAGACTAGTTTTGCCCAAGTTTCGCAAAATCTCCTTCTATCATATTCTGAGGAAGTTAAACTCACAGGCAGACTTGGCTGCCAATCAAGGCTCTATCCGAAGTAGGAGATCTCTGTTAGTTAATGATGTTGAATCGGACTGCAACATTCCTTAATTCTGGAGAATACCGGACCTCTGCTCCTATGAGCATTCCTCTGGTTCAAATTTCTCTCCACTTTATGTTGGACTTCATCGCTGCGTCTCACTGCAATCAATTAGGTAGGTGCTGGGGGGTTCTCGAGGGCTCCTTCAAGGCTAGATTAGAGAGCAGAAAGGCCACGGCTACGTTCTATGTTGAAACAGCAAGCAATGCCGACGTTGTTGACATCCCTCTTGGCAATCCTCTAGGATGTTGCTACTCTATCCGCTTGAAGGATTTCCACCCTTGTGTGGAAAAAGCAATGCACCACAACTGCCCTGTGTGTTTTGAGTATTTATTTGACTCTACAAAGCTTATTAGCATATTGCCTTGTGGTCACACTATTCACATGGATTTCTTTAAAGAGATGCACGAGAATCTTCAATTTGCTTGTCCAATGTGCTCCAAATCTGTCTGTGATATGTCTAAATTGTGGGAGAAACTTGACCGAGAGGTTGCATTGACTCCAATGCCTGAAGCTTACTAGAACAAAATGGTTTGGATCTGTGGAGTAACTTCTGAAGTAAATTTTCACATTGTTGCACACAAGTGTCAAAGTTGCAATTCTTATAACACCCGACAAAACAGGGGAGGTCCTTCTGCAAGTTCATGTAGATATCATCTTTGATATTCTCAAATGTTCAGATTCATATATATCTCTTTACCACTCGTAAGGTTGCCTTAGCACTGCTTATGTGGCATGAAAAATAGTTGTACTACAAATTGCTATGAAATGGGTCTCCTCTCTACAAGCAAGGAAGCAGAGCTAAGACACAGCATGCAAAAGCAGTGGAAATCCAAGACGCCATTCTGAACCCAGATCAAGTGTATATTCAAGCCATTATCTGCAATCACAGTGTAATCCCTTCAGTGAACTTACCAAAATCTAAATGTACTCTCTTCACTTCCTATCAAAACGAAAGCAAAATCTGTAACAAGGAAATACAAAGTAGCCCTATTAAAGCCCTCGGCAGCTGTTTTTCCGAATCTTAAATAAAAACTAGTTGTTATTATAAAAAAAAAACAACGGAATAACGATTCAAGACTAGATGCACAGAATTTAGGATAAACTTCTCTTTATTAGCTTTTATGTCCCAATTACAGATTCGATTCTACCCTGCGCACTTAGCTGCAGGGGTTCGCGCACTCAGCTGCGGACTTTACTAGGCCTCTCCACAGTCAGCTGCAGAGCCTCTTCCTACTACTACAACCCAAGACACTTAGAATTATACTCTAAGCATGAACTATTCCTTTGCTACCTTCTCTAACTCGCTATCTTTACAACTTAGAGCCTCACTCTATTTATACAATCCCATGGTCCATGGACCATGGTTAGGCCGACACAACTTTACATTACATTACAATATTTTAGGGTGGACAACCTATGACTCATCCTATACTTCACGCTCTGCGCCCACAATTCGTGGAGTCTTTACAATATACTCCAAAAACATGCTGCAAGGGATCCCATGCCCAACAAGTTTTGTTCAATTGATTCAAGAAGTGATCTTTGTTTTCCTTGCAAGAGTGATTTGAGAGTGGATGGGTGTTATTTTATTATGAAAATGTGATTTCATTTCCAACATTGCATGCAAAGTGTTATTTTTATGCAAGTAAGGGTTTGATAGTGAGATTAATTTTCATTCCTATTAGTGTGAAGAGTGACAACAAGTTTTTCTTTGATTGAGTGCCAATTTTTGTAAAAGAAAAAATTATAATTAGGAATAAACCAATTCCAATTAGCAATTATTTCCTATATATGCATTACATAATAACCTTGAAATAAGCAAAATTACCTTGGTTGATAATTTATGTCTGAGAAAAATGATTTGTTTTATTAACACAATTAATTTTCTGAACATTCTAGCATTGTTGCTAAGGATGTTATTAAGGGCACAAGATCATAACTAGAATAGTTTCTTTTCATAAATGCATTATTAAAATAAAATGCATTAGAAGTGTTCCTAGCCCTGATGTGATAGGGTGATCATATGAGAGGTAAGAATTTGTGCATCACTTTGACACACTGAAGTGGGATCGACCTCATAAAGAGTCTAGAGACATAGTTTTCATGAATAGAGATGTTCAACCACTACTAGATGAAGGCCCCAAGCTCCTGAAATAATTAGAGCCACACTTTCATTTATTTTCAAACTAGACTCGAAGGAGAACTACAATGCTAAAAAATAATGCATCAATTCCTCTACAAAATGATAAATCCGATCAAGACAAACACTACATAAGATAATATGATAAACACATCAAAAACAACAAAATACTTTGGGTATATATTCAATATTATCTTTGCTCCAAATCCTTTCTCTCTTCTCAATATGTTAGTTTAAAAACATTTCTTCTACCTTCTACAACCTCTCCAAAATGCTTTATATTTTCTGCATAATGTCCCTCTCAACTTTTACACTCTTTTTCAATCAACAATACAACAAACCTAAACTCCTTAACACAATTTCCAATATATAGGTTTCTATAATGATTAAAGCAATAATTGTAATCAGTGCAATGGAGAACTAAACAACTCTATTCATACAGTGAAATTGGTCCAGTTCATAGAACTTTTCTCGTTGACTCAAATCACCACCACCTTCATTAAATGAGATATATTTTACCACTTTGATCATCTTCTAGAAGAGAGAAAAACTCAAGTCAAACCTAAAGCATCAAAAAAATCATGAAAATACCTTGGGAAATTCTCATGGGAAATTATGTGCATGCATAAATTGGAATTTCCCTTGTAAATCTATCCTTGTGGGGACAACACATTCTCCCATAGAGGATCCTCACTAGGATAGTTGGGCATGCTAGTGAGGATAGTGACATCCTCACTGTGAGGACAACTGCTTCCCTGTGAGGATGCAACAAATTAAGGAAATTTCATCCTTCTTCCACCTAATTTGCAGCCCAGCTTCATAATATTAATGTGCCAGCCTAGAGATTGTCACAACCATACAATATCATCCATAAAACTCAAGACAAAGAATAAAAATCATCATTACAAGGAAAATAGTGTCGAGTTCTGGTTGACATCAATGGCAACACTATAATGCCAACATCCTTGTCTGCACAATTGGATGTTTTGTAGGAAGAAAAGTAAGATGAAGTTGAAAAAGAACTATCAATATTCTACCCCAACTATAGGAAGACAAACTCCCTCAAATATTGTCCACTTAACACTATTAAATTTTGTGGTATTTGTGAGTATGCTCACTCAACAAAACAATCTTGTGACTTCCACTATTAAAACAAATATTCATGGAATCAGGTGAGGAAACATAGAAGACATATTTTAGTGGCTTTAAGAATCCATGTCGAGCTCAATTTCTAGATATAGCTTAAGATCGTTCATAATTTTTTAATACCTGGTCTATCATTTATAATCCTTAGCAAGTTCCTCAGAAAATTCAAAATCCTACAATTGTTTGAAAACCTCCTAGCCCTCTTCCAATTCAGTACCGTAGACCATGGCCATAATGGTCCTCTAACTTGAGTCATATATTCCTGTGGCCTCCAGGATGGTAGGGAGATTCCTTTCCAAGGACATTTCCTGTTCTCAAAAACTCGTGAAGCAGAAACAATTATAACTCCTATCTAATGCACCACCAAGTAATCCTCCTCTATGACCCCAACTATTTATTCAACCTAACCCAAATCCAAACAATAAGGTTGCACAATAGGTAGAAGCACCTATCTTTCCCACATACTCCCCCACTGAATGCAATGACCTACATTTGAGATTAGGGAGAGGAGTTAATTCAGGTACTTCTCGTATTATCAAGGAGCATGAAGAAGATATTTCACTTTGGGAAGAAGCCCCGATTTAGAGATCATTAGAGGAATAATAGATAATTAAAACTCATGCTAAATTTGTTGTAATAAATGATGTCATTGTTATTGTTAAAGCCATTAAAAATACTATAAAAATTGATGATGTTGTTACTATTGAAACTACTAAAACTACTGTAACAACTAATGTAGTTATTAATGATAAAAATATTGAAACTTCTATAAAAAGTGATGTTTTTGTTACTATTAAAATTTCTAAAACTGCTATAATAGTTTATGATGTTATTATTGTTGAAACTCCTAAACAATGACCATGAAAATAGGAAAAAATGAATATTGTAAACATGGTGTATGACCCAGTAGCAATCAAAAATACATTTGCATCTCAGAAAGGAGGAGAAGAGAAGGGGACTCATGAGAAAAATGAAGGGGTAGATAAGAAATTTCATGAAAAATATCAAGAAGAAAACCTCAAAATTTCTGTGATCATCCTTACCAACCTAAAGGAGAAGAAATAATTATTGGAGAGTAGGCACTAGAACCTAAGATCGAGGAATTTATTTCATGCGTATGATTAGATCCACATTCAAGAAGGAAATAAAAAAACCTCAAAAAATATTATTGGCATAATAAAGGACATGTCAACAATTGCTATTGAGCCAAGGAGCTAAGGATGCATAGATGACATTGAAGCTTAGTTCCAAATGATTTTTAGCACACAAAATTCCTCCATCATCAAACATTTCCCAACACCAAATAAGAGAGAGTAGTCAGATCCTTGTATTATTGTCTTGAAAGCATATCTTCCAAATTTGAATATCACATTATTTGCAATTATGTTACGCACATGGATTCATAGGAAATCTTCCTACACTTAAAAGGACACTTCCTTTTTCAAGTAGAGTAGGATAGCATATCTAAATAAATAAAATAGTAAAGATAAAAATAAGTTTAACTATGAAAACAAGGACATTAGAACAGTTAGACAAGGGATTTGCTTGAAAACTAGGTTATTGGTTGGCAAAGTTCTCAATAATTTTTGCATAATGTTGTGGATCCTCTACAAACTATTCAAATATTTATATATATGCTTATGTTAGCTGATATGGAATGCATTAAATCCCTCTTGTTAATGAGTCTTGACCCATCGAATTCAGCACACCATCCGGGTTCAAGGGTAGAGATTTAGTTTAGTGCCTTGAGGCTTGCATATATCAATGGTTGATTATCTCATAGATAACAATGGGAATACAACAATGTCCCCCTAATTATTAGATCTTCTAGATGAATGGAATTTAGAAAATTTATTTGTACCTAGCAATATGTACTAATGTCACTTGATGCTTATTTACATAAATGGTTACTTGTATCATATCGGTTAATGACATACATTAATGGATAGTAATCTAATGACTTCTTTCCATGATCAAATTCAACACATCCATTCACTCGAAAGATTTGTAGCATGGTTTTGGTTTCAAAGAATATTTTGTAAAGAATTAAATAGTAGTTGCAACATTTCATTTTTTGTAATTAAGAGAAAGTAGTTTGATTTTTGGACAACCAAGGAAGCATTTATTTCAGCCTTCACCCCCTTAAAATTTCCAACAACCATGTTGAGGTACAATTATAGTGATTCCATATTTTCCCTACAAAACATTATTCATCAACAATCTTCATCATACACCAGTGCTTTCTTTTAGATCAACTAAAAAGGATCTCAATTTAAGATTCATATTTTCTTTATCGATGTGCCTAGCAACATTAATAAGTTGAGGTAAAACTTTTCGGTAAAAATAAACTTGAAACTTTTTGATTTGTTAAAAAATTATGGGATAATTATAGGAGACTACTCTAGGCATGGAGTTTCATTTTGTTTCATCTTGTCTTAGTCTTTCAAATATATTTCAACCCTCATCTCCTACCAACCCACTGGTCTTCATTATTCAGCAAGAAGGACTCAATTCTTTCTCAGCATTTGCATAAGTATTGACTATTTATAACTTTTATTTATGTCCCCAACAAATATTCTCTTCACTATATATTGTGTCCTCCTTATTTTATTTATCTACACATGTTGGGTCCAAACCTGTTTCCAATCATAAATTCAAATATTGTATTGTGGTTACAACATAAAAGCCTTGAGTAACAACTCACATAGTGTCATAGTAGTTTTTTAATGGTTAAGCTTGACAATGATTAGAACAACCTTTTGTGAGAATAAGAAAGGGGAAGGAAATTGAGGCTAATCCTTAGGTATCCTTTGTTGGTATCATTCCAACATGTATAGAGCTTTTTGAACTAGTAGATGAACCTTTTTTTTGGAGGATTTACAGTGATGGAATTCAGAGCATGTGGTAGAAATGGAATATAGAACAGGGGAAAGTGCCAGCTGGTTCACTCTCATGTTGACAACTCTACCATGTTTGCATGAGGACATGAAAATGTGTAGGTGTGGGGGAGAAGAAAGGGAAGTTGTATTCGTACATGGAATCCCATATTCTACTATATTAAGTCTTGTCCATGCATGGTAATAATAGGTTTCCAAGGACAAGGAAATTACTTCTGGTAATTTCTCATTTATTTACACATTTTTTCTATATAAAATATAGAAATTGATTCATGGACATTTCCCAAACTGTGCATCGAATCACTGCGAAAGTTGGAGTAGTGAAGCATTAAAATAATATGAACAAACCCACAAAGTTTCAAGTATAACCAATTTATAATATTTGATAAATTAAGCATCATCCCCTCAAATAATTTTTCTTATATCTCAAGATCTATGCATAAGATGATCATGAAACTTAGAGGAGGGAAGCACTATGGTAAGTTGAAACAAATTGCGAAGTTTCAAGAAAAACCAATTTATATTTTTTATGAAATTAAGCATCATCACCTATTATATCTCAAGATTCGTGCATTGAATGGATCTAATTTTTGGTTTCGAGAAGTATTCAAATAGTAGAAACCCACTCACAAAATTTCAACAAAATCGTATTTGTAATTTGTGAGTAATTTTTTAACAAATTTTGTTGTTACACCTATAGTAGTTTGATGTTACACCTATAAAATTTTGTTGTAATTCCTATAACAAATTATTTTGTTATCTCTTAGGATCTATGCAATGGTTCATTATGATGTTTGCTAGATAAGTACATTAAATGGTGATGAACACACCCACCAAAAATCACCTTATGTTGGATTAACGGGGCCTAACCCAGGTTTAGAGTTATTCTGCCAACTAATAAAACCCTAACTACTGGCCCTTTCGAAAACAACCTGCATAGTGTAGGTTGCAATATCACCCGAAGCAGTATTGGGGGATGCTAGAACCAAGTTTCTACATCTAGAGACCGTGTGATGTGTATTCTGAATTCCTTTTAGCTAAGATATACCTTCGCGTAGATCTATACCTTCCTTCTATCTAAGCCTGCAACTCTATTCAAAAGACCTTTAGGTCTTCACGAAGGGATGCGATCATGCTTATCAAACATAAAAGAGTGATTTTCGCCCAATAAATAGCAACCCTAGACAATGCTTCTCGCAGATCTTCCTGATTTGAAAAGTTACAATAATAGATCCACTTAATATATTTGAAAAAATAATTCCTTATATTTTTCTTGCATGAGTATTAAAAATCCAACAAATTTACGCAGAGAATACACTTTACTTCATAGAAAATAGATCCTTAGGAAAAGATGCATAAAATTAAACAGAAATAATAACAAGTCACGGATGCAATAGATTCGATCCAAATCGTCTTTATTAGATTAGCATTCAATTACAGACTCTTTTCGCCCTGTGCACCTAGCTACAGGGGCCCGTGCACTTAGCTACAGACATGCCAAGGTCTTAGTGCACTCAGCTATAGGAGCCTTTCCCTCTCACCTAAGTACAGGAAACAGAGCTTTCCTACCTTAGAAAGTTTCCCTTACACTTGTTCTTCACCAAAAGGTATCTTTCTAGACTCACTATGACTCAAGTATTGATAACCTTTCTATTACAATACCCTGGCCTGTGGCCTATGGGTCAATCTCAAAACCATCCTATCACTTACCCATACAAAGGGTTGAATCCCCTTTGGATATTACTGAGATGCGCATTCTGTTTCCACATTTCACAAAGACTTTACATTATTTACAAACTTCTAACCAAAAAATGAATAAAGTAACCAAAATTGACCCTAGGAACCCTATCCTAACATGCCCCTAAACACAAAAATGGTGACTCACCATCGAGTCACTTAGCTAGCCTTTCTACTTTGTGGTAGAGCTCACTGAAATCATACTTCAATGCTTCCAGCTCCGTGATGCCTTGTACTGCAGCCTGATTCACCTCTTTGATTGGATTTTCTGTAGTTGGTCCCTCTACCGCAAGACGCATGGTCCTATGACTCTACTACAAAGCTCTTAGTTTCTCCTTCATAGTCTGGGAAATATGGATGGCCTCTTCTGTCCAAGGTTGAAGCTGAGCCTTTAACACTTATTCTCTTTTCTTCAATTTGTATACTTGTTCTTGTATCAGTTTCCCCTCCTATAGGCATGGGAAGCGGTGGACTGGCACTAATGTGCGCGCAATTGCCCTGAACTCATCATATTTCTACTAGGCCTCTCTGATTTTTGTAATCAATCTCTATAAGTTTGGGTCCTCCTGCAAAGTGTCCCATAACTCCATGACATTGTCAAAAAGAAAGTCACAACCTTTTACTGCATTTTCTAGAGTAGTCATGTGCTCCTTGATGGTTGCGTCGTGCTTCTCCTTGACCTCTGGCAGAGTAGTCAATTGTAGATTCAGCTGTAATTCTAATATTTACATGTGGAAGTCAAACGTGACTCTGCCTATCTCATCTTTTGATTCTCACACTACAGAAACCAATTTATTGATCTTCATCGTAGGTGTGACATTTTCCAGAATGTGTAATTCTAGCACTGAATTGCACCCTCTGCAATTGTTGTTTCCAGGCTCTGAATTCGTGCTTCTAGTTCTTCCTTTTCTTTCAGGGCCTGAGCCTTCTCAGCAAATATTTGTTAATTGTTTAACGATGACTCTGAGGTCTAGATTCCTTTTTGTCTCCAACACACTCTCACTCACTTATCTTAGGCTCTCTTGCACCTTGCTCACTTCCCCTATGCTCACTTGATTCTTGCCAGTTTAGATCTGTAGTTCACACAGATCCTTCTGGATGCTTCCTAGTGTTTTCATGTCTTTTTTTTCAAAACACATCTAGAGATCGAATGTTGTATCGAGAACCTTATCCCCGATCTCATCTAAGTCACCCTTTGTTAGGACCATGGGGTCCACTTGCGACTTTCTATCGGACTTTTGCTTTTTTCTTGGACTTGTAGTTGTTTCCTTAGTGCACTTCTGCAACTTGAAGGGAGTATAATTCTCATCATGCCCATTGCCTCCCTGTTCAAACTGGTCCTGTTCAACAGTATGTTGGGAAGCTGATTCATCGACTTCCACTGTGTCTTTCTGGCCAATGCGCTCTTTCTTAGCATGCTCTTTTTTAGCATGCAGTTGCCTTAGCAGTAACATCTTTCTTCTTTTGAGCAACCTTATCGCGTGCTAATTCTTGCTCTACTGCTTTCATCTTCTGCTCAGCGGTTGTCTGTGCGTAACAAATTTCTCCACCCCTACTAGTACCTACAACAAGGTTTATGGGCTCCCACCACTCCACTGGTCATAGTCCCATGATCTCCTGCACATCAAATTTTGTAACTAAGTATGGAAACTTGTGCCATATCTTCTTCTGGTCTCACCTCACCTAGATGGAGGCATTATGGAAGTTGGCCTTAAACTCTGCAAAGCCCTCAACTACTCGAACAAGGTTGGAGACAACCTTGGCCACTAACTTATTACTGTGCGGAGCTTCATTTCGACCAAGATCCAAAATACCTTTGATTCCACGATCCTCTCCGGATCATTTGTCACCCATAGCGAAGCGAACTTTGTTGCCTCTGGTAAATATTCTTCCTACAGAGGAAATTGACTATCCTCTGACAGGTGCCATGCTACCAGTAAAATTAGCATCATGAGCCAAGCATAGTGAAACATATTTCTCTCCTCCTATGCTTCGCGACAGTTTGCTAGGAATTCTTTATATAGGTATTGCACCAAGTTGTACTACACCCCCTTCATGCATTGTGCAGTCAACGAAATTAGTGGCATCAGGACTTCATCCATGCAATACTTCCTCATTATCTTCCCAGCTAAAATTTGGGCAGCAAACTGCACCACTTGGTCTTGAATTAAGCGGATAGAATATCTACACAAATTTTTAATCAGCCCAAACTCAGTCTTCATTGTATCTGCCAACTCCTTTTCTTTGCTTTCTCCTCCAAACTCCTTGGAGGGGTCATCCCCTTTATAGGGAAGCTTCCTAATTCTATGAATGAGCATATTGGTTATAGGGATGGGTTCATCCAGTCATAAGCACCTATCATGCACCAGCGTGAGAACTTGGCACACACAGACAGTGTTGATAATCGACCGGGGGAAGTGTGGAATGTAAATCATATGCATTAATCCAGCTTGCTCAAAGTCTTTGACCCATTTCATGGGTTCTAGCCTTGTGACCCTAGTTTTGTCATAGTAAATCTTAATCATGTACTTATTGGTAGCTAGGTGAGGTAATTTCTTGTGTTCGGTGAGATCCCAATCCTCCATCTTCTACACTGGGATACACACTAAGAGCGCACCTACAAAACTTACCTCTTTTGGTAACAGTGGCATAGAGACCATAAATTTATCCAAATCTGGGTCCTTGGTCACATTTTCTTTCCCTTTTCATGAAGGGATATATGTCAGGAGCCTTGTGAGAGGCTCACCCTCCTTAGCATCCAACTGCTCAACTCCATCATGGAGTTCCTTTGCCTCCAAGTCCACTGGTTCTTCCAGCTCCTTTACCTTATCCTTCTTCTCTTTTTGTCAAACCTCCAATTTCTTCCTCGGTGAATGCCTCACCGGTATAGGTTTCTTCTGCACCTCCTTAGCAAGTAATTGCTTTAGCCTAGGTGACCTCAGCACCATAGGCACAGAGGCTACAACTTCCATGGACATGACATCAGGGCCTCCCGCTTTAGAAACAACGGCTTCAAAACTGACTGGTGTAGATATTTTCAAGGATGATCTTCTGCTTCCACTCAAGTAAGGTTACAAATATCGGGCTTGAAACTAAATCCTCCAAACCTGTTGACTCATGTAGCAGGAACAAGATGGCTCATACACAATCGTTATAATTAAAAGTGTTCTTTGACAGACCAACATGCCTGATTTATAGGTGGTTTTGAATTCAAATCTGACCATTCCCTCTATTTTCTGATCATATATGCATCTTTGACAATAGATCTCCAAATAATTTCACCATAAATGTCGCCTGCTCAGTACTCCTAACATAATTTTTTCTATCTAATCATGAACAATGACTTCAATGACTACTTTTGGACCCAACTGCATGGCACTATCCCCCATAGCTCAGCCCTCCAAGCATAACTCTTCTTGGTGTACTCCTTGCTTCCATCGTACAACCTCCCTACTTTGTTTCTCTTTTTTGCAGTAAATGTAGTTAATAGTCCTGCAATCCCTTGTAGCTGATTGGATTACTAAGACTCCTATGCTTCCATATAGTCATTGCACAGGGGTAGGATCCCCTGTATACAACTTTAGCTTGCTTCCATTCACTCTTCTATGGAATAGTTCACCATTCAATTTAACAAGCTGAAATGCACCACCATCCGTGATCTCCTTAACAACATATGGCCCTAACTAGTGCATTCAAAATTTTCCTGGAATCTTTGTGAACTTGTTGGCATATAGAAGCACTAAATCATCCACTTTGAAAGTGCATATCTTAATATGCCTATCATGCAATGCTTTTTCTCATTCCTTTTGCACTTGCTAGTGAAATCCTACAAGAAAGTAGTCCTCTTCCAATTCCATTAGTTGCATGAGCCGTTCCTCCAAGTTCTCGTGATCTGCCATCCCTGTCAAAGCTATAATACATAGACTTGGCATAACATATTCCATGGCATCACCGCTTCAATCCCATAGACCAACCTAAACGGTGTTTGTCTTGTCAACTTCTTGCAAGTCTTCCTATATTCCCATAGGACTATGGCTATGTGCACATCCCATTCATTCCTCAATGTGTTATAGACATTTGTCAATGTGTTTTATAATATTTTATTAAATTCTTCCACCGTTACATTCGCCTCTGGGTGATAGGGCGTACTCTTTTCGTGGTATACCTGGAATTCTTCAAGTATCGCATTGATCATTTCATTCAATAAATGTTTACCCCTATCACTCATCAACACCTTAGGGAATATAAACCATGTTAAGACATATTAAAACACAAAATTCTTAGTGGTGGCACCTATACAATCCTTCATCGGCTGCACTTCCGCCCATCTGGTTAAATACCTTGTTGCAGTAATAATATACCGCGTGCTCGTCTTCTTTCTTGGTGGTTGTATTGGAGCTATGAAATCAATAGCCCACTTATCAAATACTCACAACAATACCTGAGGATTTAAAGGTAATTCAGCCCTTTGTGAAGGCTTTCCCCTTCTATGACAAGCATCACATGCCTTGCAGTATGATTTAGAATCCTTAGGTAATGTAGGTCGCCATAATCCTGCACGCAAAATCTTTTGTGCAGTCTCTTTTCCTACATAGTGTGCTCCCATCGTTCCTCCATGTGCTTTGGTGAGGATACTAGCATGCTCAAACTTTGGAACATACCTTCACAATATTTCATATGTTCCCATCTTATACAAGTGACCCGAAATCACTAAAAAATCCGTAGAGCGAACAACTAATTCATTCTTTCGCTGAGTGGAATACCCTTCTGGAGTTGTAACCGTGGTTAAAAACTAAATGATATCAACAAAACGATCATTTTCAATGTGCACAACAAAGAGATGCGCATCCGTCAATCCTTCCCCCAAACTAATTGTTTCTTCATTTGTTTCAATCCTTGACAGGTGCTCTAGTCCTGCATTCAGCCTTCCTGTCTTCACAATCACTTCAAAGTCATATTATTGAAACAACAATAACCATCGGCAGATTCCCCCACCCCCACCACAGGCTTATTGACCAGGTATGTCAGCGTAGAGTGATCTGTATACAATTTAAAATGTGCACCCAATAAATAATATCAAACTTTTTACAATGCATAGACCATCATCAACCCTTCGCAATTTGTAGTGGAATAATTCTTCTTAGCCTTTGATAACTTTCTTCTTGTGAAAGCCATCGAATGATCAATTTATCCTTCTCTTGCTTGGGTAAATACCGCACCAAGCACAATGTAAAACATATCCACATGCACATGGAATTATTTGTTCCAATCTGGAAACACCAAGATTGGTGCAGTCACCATATTTTACTTTAGCACATCCAAATTGTGTTGACACTCTTCATCCCAACAAAATGTGGCGTCTTTCTTCAATAGCTTTTCCATTGGTACGGTAATCAGAGCATAAGCGTTGATAAACGTTCTATAATACCCAATGTTCCTAAATGTCACGCGTATCTGTTTTACGTTGATGGGAGCTTCCAAGTTCACAATCATAGTGATCTTCGCAGGGTCCACCATCAATCCCTATTCACATAATACATGGCCGAGAAAAATTCCAAAGGCCACATAGAATATGTACTTCTTCAAATTCAGCGCGATCTGATACCTTCGACATGTGCCCAACATAAGACAGAATTGCAACATGGCGCTTCACCAGCTCGAAGGAATTCCAATCATCAAAATATACTTCCAAGAATTTATGAATAAATTCCTTGAATGTGACGATTACTACCTAGGAGAATATTACAGGTGTGTTCTTCAATCTGCATGGAATTACTATATAATGAAAGCAACCCCACTCCATCGCAAGGGTTGTCTTGCTTTGGTCTTTTGGCAAGATATTTATTTGATGGTATCCTAAGAACCCATCAGTAAATGAATAATCCTCCTATTCACCAACATTCTCTTATAGTTCATCTATATATGGTGTTGGAAACTGATCATGCACACATGCATCATTCAGTTTTGTTAGATCTACACATATCCAGATTTTTCCTTTTTGTTTCTTCTCTTGGACAACCATTGGGCTCACCCAATCAGATTCCTCTACTGGTTCCATAATACAGGCATCCATCATCTTATTAAGCTCTTGGTGTACCTTTTCTTAATACTTCAGATTTAGCTGATAAGGTCTATGTTTGACAAGCTTCATGTAAGGTTTCAAAGTGATTTTCATTACACCCAAATCTCCTACAATCCCCTTCAGATCTGAGAACTTTTTTGGGAATATATCCTGGTATTTTCACAATAGTTCAAACACCTTCTCGAATGTATCTTCATCCCAATAGTCTCCTATATTCGTGAAATTAGGCTCTGCTTTAGATCCAATATTTACTTGTTTAGTTTTCAAAGGCTTTGATATATGCAAGTTCTCACATTTCGGTCCTTCGATTTTGCGTTGTCCTTCTGTCTCTGGAATGTTAATATTTCGCAGGTCTTCTTCTTCCTCTTCAGTAGTCACATTATAACATTCTAGTGCATGGTGCAACTTTGTACTCCAATCCGGTTGAGCCCCTTCCATCGACTCCTTAGGAGTTCTGAATATAGTTTCTTTTATCTGCTAAAGCACTTCATTAGTGCATTCAAACCCATCCTCAAAGATGAAAGTCAATAAGAAACTCTCTCTTAAGATTTCCCATTCAACTATCCCATGGCAAAGCTTCGTTTCCAAATACCAGTTCATTGGGATTGTATCTAAGGTATGACAGAAAATGTGCACCCATTCTGGTTAGGGCTCCATTCCACAGGCCTTAGTCCATCGTGTGAAATGATCACGCGGATCATCCTTCCCACTGTACTTTTCTGTCATCCAGGTATTAACATACCCAAAGCTTAATCTCATAATTCGTCTATATTCCTTCCACCTAGTGCAACTTTCCTTGTTCGTACCCCACCAACAGGCAGGGGTAGTGCACAGTGCCAACTCTAGTGCTTGGAAGCGATGTTCTTTAGATACTTCCCTTTCAAATTCATCTAAAAACAGCTCCACATCAGTCAAGCCATCATAATGTGGAAGCTTCCTTACCTCATTTGAGACACACCGTAGTGATTTGATCATCATATTGCAACACAGCGTAGATACTTCATGCAACCATTTCTGTGAGTGTTCAAGCTTTTCATCTAAATCTAAGGTGCAAGAGCTATCCCTGTCCCACACAACTCATCCATCAGTTGTAGGATTGATCCAATCTTCATTTCACGTTGTGATCTTGTATATCTAATCCAGATCATCATCATCCTCCACAAAGTCATGAACATGTTCAGTATAGCATGCTCCCTCAGCAAGGTCTAGTGGCACTACAACCCTGAGCGCCTTCCTTCAAATGTCATTTTCTGCTTCTTCAAGTTGATTACCGCATCCATATCAAAAGCCTAGTCAATTCCTAGTAGTGCATGGTACGGGTTACTATCATCCACGATTTCAATGACCTCAAAGTCAACCAGCATGCTCGCACCTTCAATATCTATATTACGCCATATAAGCACCCCCTCAGAATAATATTCTATTGATTTTCCATACGGAGCTGAATAGGAGACCAAAGTAATGTAGGTCTCCCCATTCTTTTGCACATCTTGTTTTGGATTTCATGCGCATCAGAACCCAAATCCAAGATGAATTGGTCCATTTCATATTCGCCTATCTGCGCAGTCAGCCTCATCTCACGTCCCGTCGTCTTCTTATGCTTACCGAGTTTCCTTACGGTGTGTTGTTTCGAAGGAACTTTAATCTTATCTACACACTTTTCTATTATTTCTTATAGCCCTTCTACTATTGTGTTATCGTGCAACAACTTCATACAGGTCTTTAGAAAAGTAGCTAATATCAAAGGATCTACCTCCTGTGTCATGCTAGTTTCCGACATTTTCTCCTGGTTTCCTGAGGTGGAGGTATCAACAAAGTTCTTCTTTTCTTCCATGAAGGTCTCTTTAGCTCCATTAAGATGAAAATCTATTTATTTCTCGCCAGCCTTGCACACCCACCCATCAGTCTTAGGTTGCTTGCCCTTATCTACACTGGTGGCCATACAACTTCTTTTTACTATGTTTATGCTATGATCTTCTTCGCGGGGCTTTGCCCTCATCATCTAGATGTTCTATGTAGGTTGTTGGTGCTGCGTCCTCTTTTCTTGCATCTTTTTTATAAGGATCAAACATTCCTCTATCACATGGTCGAACTATCTATAGTATTGACATGACAAAAGCATTGGGTTTTGGCAGTCACATGCGAAATGTCCAACTTCGCCACAGTTATAACAGATCACTTTTCCATGACCTCTACCAGCCCCTCCCCCTCTTCCTCTTCCACGACTTTGGGAACCTTCGCACGCTGCTCCTACACCCTGATCATAAGGACAATTTTCTACCTGCATTCAGTAGGTAGAGGTTCTATCCATCATTAGTTCATAACTTTGGCAATGGCGTTCATCGTGACCTACAGTCTTATAGAAATTGTAGAACAACTATTGGGGTGTCTGTACAAACTTTTGTAGTAAGTGACAATTATCTATCACATTTTGTCCAGTAACATGAAAAATAGCGCACCGTGGTGCAACTCCTACACTCGAACCAACGATAGCCTCTAGCTTCGCAGGGAGCCTTACATTTTAAGCACGAGACTTCCACATGCACTGCCAGCTCAGTTTCCTTGCCTTTCTTCAAGCTCTGCAACTCTAAGTGCAAGCTTTCCAACTGCAAGTGAATCTATTGCACTCCAATGTTTTTATCTTGTATTAGTGAGGCTTCCAAACTCATTGCGATTTCCACTCATTCTACTTGTGTTTCTATATTTTGATGTGACAATGGTAATATTAAATGTGGTAAAAGCGACAAAATATACCAATCTCGATGTTGAGAATATGAGATCACCATATTGGCTTGCCTGATTAGGCATTTCAACCTTTGATTAAAATCCCAAGGTGACTTTTCTACCTTTTATCAAATTTCTTTAAACTTAGTCACCAACTGTGCCTCTGATTTAGGCTTTATAAACTCCTTGTTGAGAGCTTGTTGGGTCTCTGCCAACATCGCATTGGGGTTACTAGTGCAGTACTTGATGTACCATGTCAATGCTTGATCTTGTAAGGCTGTGACTAGTTGCGCCTTCTTTATGTTATTATCTGTAATCAGTTGTGATGTCCACACAACATCCATCACAAACTAGAACTTTTCAGGGTCTTCACTACCGACCCATTTAAAAACTAGCATCTTCATCATGTTTTCCATGTTGAATGGTGGAAGTGGAGGTGGAGGTGGAGGTGAATGTATAGTCGTATGAGGTGGAGATGGAAGTGGAGGTGGAGTGGATGGATGAGGTATTCGTGCGATATCCTACTTGATCAATTGTATTGCACTTCATGGTGTAGTCAACCCATCCATTCGTCATCACTTGAAGGGGATTCAATGAGCAGACTGTACTCTGAGCTCGTTCCTTCATTTCTTCTAAAGAATTTACCACTTCACGTAGCTCCAAACATCAAGGTAATTGAATAACCCTATTTTCACATAACAATATTTTAATCCATGTTTTTCAATGATTTTAGATACTTACCTTGCGGTCCCTTGAATAGCCTATGTTCTACTTCGCCATAGCTAATAGTTCAATCAACCGCGAACTCAGTCACGAAATTTCCAAGTGTGCAATCTGTTAGTTTCCTATACCAATAGGAGTCATAATTTTGAATGAATAAGGTTAAGCTTGTAATATTGTACATACCTTTGCTTTCTGCAAATTTTTTCCATGTTATAAAAAATTAAAAAATGTAAAGACGGTATGTCTTAAAAGAATAATCAAAGGACAAAAAGAACAAAAAGGTCAAAAACGATGAAAAATATGAACCCCAAGAAAAGAAAAAAGACCATGAAAGTGAGCAAGTCAAAATGCCACTATTATTTAATTTTATGCATAATAATGATTGTGTGTAGCTTGTTATTCATTCCAAAATCCATGGTAATCAAACTATTTAATCTCGATTATGCCATGCTTTAAATTTCATGTTGATAGTTAGAGAATAAAATCTGACCAAACTGTTTAATCTTGGCAGATCATTAGATAGGTAGAGTAAATAAAAGGAGCTCATCAGTTTAATCTGAGCCCTTGGATGATATAAGGTTAGAATTAGATAGTTTCCTGCTTTAAAATAAAATGGATAAGGGTTTGCTAGCCTATATGCACCCAAATAAGAATAAAATATGGTAGGATGATTAGATGGGTAAGTAGAAGAAAGGTTGCAGAAATATCATGTGATTACATAAAAGCACTTATGTCATTATTTTAAATGAATCTTTCCAATATGCATAAGTAGAGGACAAAGCAAAGGCAATGGTTCACAATGTGATTTAATTAACTTCCCCCATTCATTTCACCCCTTTACTTTCATAATTTCCCATAAATAAATTCTAAGTACTTAAATCCTTTAAGTCAAATAGGCTCAAAGAATTTCTCTGACTTCTGGAGGGACCAGACCCTCAGCTAAATGAGTTAAGGACAACAAGTACTAGATTCCCCCTCATCAAAAAATTCATCTCCCTTCATTCCCCCTCATTTTCCTAATAAAATCCCTTTTCCTAAGGTTAAAACACTATTTTCCTAGGGAAAGTAATCAACCCCATGTAAAACCCCTTTTTCCCAAAAACCCACAAAAATACTTTAGCCTAAGTTATAATGCATATATGCAAAAAACAAACAAATCACAGAAAATACATTATGCTTAGAGCAATTCATTTCCGCCATTTTTATATTGACTTCTAACTTTTATATATTAATTCTGATTAACGCCCTTTCCCGTATGTATATATTAATTCCCTTACATTAATATCCCTAGCCCTAGTTTTAACTATAAAACTATGAATTTCACCCAAACCCCAACCAAACCTACTAACTAATTGATTTGTGATTATGTTAGGCAAAACCCCGATTAAATCCTTCGTTAATCACACCGATGGCTTAATCCCACCTTAACCCATCACTAACCCTGATACCACTGCACTTAAGTGCTTGCCAAGCCCCACACTAGCCTCCGTGCAGCTTCCTCGCCCAATCACAGTGCGATCGTCTCCCTCCACATCCAATGGCCCTTATCCATATCGAGCCAACCCATTCACCGAGTGATACCCACCCGAAAAAGTGGTTTTCCGCCCAACCCCTGATGCTATGTGTCATTCAAGGAATGGAATCAGGCCACCCCTCCCGAATACCATCAAGCCCACAAAATTGGTGCGAAATGAACTACTTACCACTCTCTCGCTAAATGACAAAACCGTCAACTGTTCACCTTGCGCCAAAATTCAAAAAAATCAAACCTTTACCAGTTTAAACATAAAAACCTCAATTTTGCTCGTTTTCGCCTATTTGTGCAGTAAAACCCTATGTAACCCTTCTGCGCCACTTGAAGCCTCTGCTAACCAATTCAAGCATGGTTTACCTCCAAAAATCACTTTGGACTCACTCCATAGACCGATAAAGCTCGATAAAGCCATTAATGACCCTCCCTGTCAACCCAATATTTTCCTTACAATTTGTTTTCATTTACAAGCGATAAAAAGACAATAGCCTTAGATAAACAGTCTTAATACTAGTCATAAGACTTGTTTACCTCGAGATTGTTATCAAATCATTCAAATAGAGAAGGAAAATAAAACATACAGTTTGAAGACAAATAGAGGAAACATGAAATTAAATGATTTACTGTTGAAATAGACAGTAAAAGCCTAAAATATACAGTGAAGGTAAAAGGACACAGTAAAGAATAGTCAAAGTGTATCAAGGTTAAAGAGTATCATATTGAAGACCAAGTCAAGTAAAGCAGCTAGCATGAAGACAAACAACAGGGAAGACAATTACAAAGCATACATATTCATGTCAAAGTGAAGATAGATTAAAAAACAGAGCGATAAAAGTAAACATGGAGGCAGTAAGGGTTAAACAGAGATGAGTACACTTTCACCATCAAAAATGAAGTTTATCCAAAGTTAAAGTGAAAAACAATTAATAGAAATTTAAGGTTAAAAGATGAAATCAGAGCAAAAATTGTACATTCTTCAGAAATTTCCTGTTTAAGGAATAGATTTTCAGAAACTAGTTTGGCCAATACAAGATGAATTGTACGAAAATGCAGGAGGTTTGTGTTCCTAAAAGTCTAATCTACAAAAACCTGTCTCACTTTTTACACAGGTATTACCAAAAGTGAGATAAGTGCATATCTTCACAACATATTTTTTGGACCGTGCAAAGTCCTGTTTTTGACATCTTTTTGCAGAGAATATTGTGAACAGATGGAGCTGAAATTTTCAAAATTTAGAGAGGTTTATCTCGAAAAGTAACGTATCCATAATAGTGTCTTTCAATTTTTACATATATATCTCTAATTGAGATATAAAAAGGTATCAATGGACCCTAATTTTGCAGAATTTTTGAGGCAGAATGCACAAAGGAAGGAGGTAGTTGGTGACTTGGAAGCCTCATCATCAATTAAAAGCTGCTATCAAATTCGAATTTCTCTTCTTTGTCACTCTCAATCCATAAATATCATGCCAAATATATTCACTATTTTTGAGTGTCCTTTATTTAAGTTCCATTAATGTAAAATAGTTTGAGATATTTGTAAAACCAATCTTGATATTTTTTCAAGATATTTCAATTTAGAATTTGTATAAATCCTTCTTCATTTGAAGTATTTTGGGTGGATTCCAAGACATTTATATAGACTTTTTCTCTCAAATCAAATTTCTATTGTATCAATGACTGGATTGGCTTGTTGGATCTAGGAATAAAGATTGGATATTTTACAGGATTCTTGTGTAAAGTGAAATACAAATAAGTATTATTCTATGTTCAATGTTATTTTTCTTTATGTTTTTTCCATAATATTTTGTGTAAATTTCTAAAATCTAAATGTATAGCAAGGAATGATATTTTAGAAATTTCTTGAATGCACTCTGCCTTGACTGCTTTACATTCTTAATATTTTCTCCTAAACTATCTTAGCTAGGGAATTCTTAACTGCTCCTTAGCTTCCATAGTTTCTCCTCTGGTCTATAGCAAAGGATTCTTAATTGCCCTTTGTTCATGATCACCCTCTATTCTTCATTTTGATCCTAGTCCAGGGATTCTTAAGTGCCCTTTCACCCTGGTGTTGTGGCTAGCAACAACCCCCCTTCTTATTTAGTGTTATTCCTAATGCGAAATAAGTGGGGACCCTTAGTTAAAAAGGTTTTAAAAAATTAAAAAATCAAAATAGTGGTTAAATTTCCTTTCGAAATAAAACTTACCATCATAAGCTTAGGAAACCTCCCTTTGAAAACCTAAAAAATCTAAGTTTTATGATAAGTTAAGATAAAATCTTTCCTTAGGAAAATTGCATCGCAAAAAGATAGCGGGATGCCTCCTTACAAGATGAAGTTCCAATATAGCAACATCGCGATACGCGATAGTATCGCATCGCACCCAGCAAATAAAAATTACATGAAACACTTTAAAATTTGCCGATATGCGATATCGCGGATCGCAAGATCGCATTTCACAGAAAATAGGTTAAAAAAGATTGTCATACATAACATTCTTGCGATCTGCGATATTGCTATTTCGCGATACAACGATACAACGATAAAGCGATAATGAGATGTCATGAGCGATCAACGTTGTGATGAGATTCTGCGATTTTGCGATGTTGCTATGTTGCAATTTTGCGATGTTGTGATCTGCGATGTTGCGAACCAAATCACAAAATCACTTCATCGCATATATTTCGGGCACGTTATTCAAGACAAGTATTTTCCATAAGCTGACACATGGTTATGCGCTTTAATGCTAATAAATGAGGTAGTTACCAGTTATAATGGAATATGGGTGCGTGCTTATCGAAACAATCATTTCACTTAAGGTGATATACTTGATGTGTCTGCGGCATTTAAAACTTTCCCATCACCCTTCTTTGTCATTCATTTTTACTTCACTTGTGATTTACAGGAACGGAGTACAGAGGCCAAAACAAAGCAATACGTAGGTTGAAATGGGAAAGAAAAGCAAAGCTCTAAGCTCTGAGGAAAATGAAATGGCACCCTTGTATACAAACACGGCCTGTGACAGAGACGGGGGAATTGCTACGTGGGAAGGCATGTATAATTTGCTCGAAGAGGAGAATCCCAAAGCAATGGAAGTTACTGCTACCTCGGGCTCAAATGGTTATTCTGAAGCATCCCTTATAGAGCTAGCTTTCTCATTCTTACCGGATAGCAGCAAGGCCTAAAATTCTCCGATACACAGACATGGTCAAAGGGATACTGGATAGAGTTGATATCAGAAAAATACAGTATAAAATTCAGGGTCAAGAGCTTTGGGAAGTATTATTTTTACAAATTTTGAACCTTATATTTACTAAAAGGAAAAATCGCAAAAGGTGAAAAATGCATCAAGGCAACCTGGATCAAAAAACAGAGGTAGTTTCCGATGCGCTAATCACGCATCACTGAAAAAATTGCTCGAAAAGGCAAGCTGCTAATTGCCCAGTCACCTGCAAGCTCCGGAAACTGCAAAAAAGTAACGATAGAGACAAATTGGAAACATAGAGCTCAAGAAAAGGCAAAAGCAATCCAAGGGTTAACCAAGTTGAATTGGGATTATTACTGGGCATACTTGGTAAAGCCACATAGCCAGTGGATGACTGTTAAGTGTATCATCAATTCGGCTGAAAAAATGGCACCAGCTCTTGTCGATTCTGTTTTCTCAGCTCAGCTAAAAGTGGAAGTTAGCCAACTGACTCTTCTCAAACAGATGCTGCATGCGTGCGATTTCAAGGACCAAATACAGAAGTAGTTTAATTTTAGATTCAATTTTAGCTTTAATTTTGTTTTATTTTCCTGAAAAGAGGATGGCCATTTAAACCGCATCCTACATTTTTGTAATAATTTATTTTTAGAATTAGTTAGTAGTATTTAAACCCTTCTCATGCATTTAGAGAAGGGTCCTGAAATTTATCAAAAACTTGTCCCCAAAACATGCACTTCTGTACCCTCTGAGGAGGTTTTGATGAATGAATGGAACAAGATTTATTGATGTTTGCATTTGATATCTACTACTGATGTTGCACTTTTGTACTCTTAGTGGATATTTGATCAAGAAGAGATAAATCGTTATCACTTGAAGCGCATGAGTAGGACTAGTTATAAATGGTATTTCTATCTCTTAACTATTTCTACCTTGTGTTAAAGTGATTTCCAGTTCAGTTATTTATATATTAATGTATGAATGCCCGAGTTATCATTTGGCACTTTTGTACGGTGATAGCTATTTATTTATGCTTAGTGTATGAATAGCTCATTATGCGATATGTTTTGCACAACTGTTTCGTCTAACTTTTTATACGAAGTGGTTCATCTTTATTGAATTATTTTCTCATGGCAGCTGAATGATCTTTATTACCAGTTGTTGTCTGAAATCATTTTAGATCGCATTGAAGAAAGATTACACCTCGGGTTAGTGTAGATTTACATATTTCTGTCATTAGAATATAATTTCCTTATTATTAGATTAGAACTAGAGTAGAAGTATTCCATTTAGAAACTGTTAAAAACAAAAATATTCATCTTTCTCTCACACACACACACTGAAATTGGGAAACTGGTCCCATATCCCTAGTCGGACCCGCTATACCAAATGGAAAAGGAGCTGCCAACCAAGGTCCGGTCCGGGTAGGGATCATCTTCTGCACTTTCCTCTGTTAGTAGTTCAACAATGGCCCAATCTCCATGGAATAACCCAGGGGCAGTCTTAATGCCCTCACCGTTGAGTCAGATACCGGCCCATCCTGAAAAATGGCTGCCTAAGTTTAACCCCGAGGCAGGCATGCTAGCAGAAGATCATATAAATAACTTTATGTTGTCCATAAATCTCAATGGATTTGTTAATGAAGATGTTGTTGTTTGGATTTTTCCTTATACTTTGCAAGGAACAACCAAATCATGGTATTTCTCATTACCATCTGGATCTATTACTGGGTGGGACATCTTCCAAGAATAATTTCTAACCAAGTTTGGTGATGACAGGTCTACAGCGACACTGATCAACAACTTGTCTAACCTGAGGGCTGAGTCAAGAGAACCTATCAAAGATTTCAATTTATGTTTCAATAAAATCTTAAACAAAATACCTACTGCTCAGCCTAGTGAAGAAGTGCGTAGAGAATGGTACATTACTGCTTTACCATTAAACTTAGCAATATTTGTTGATAGGGCTAACAAAACAACCTTAGTTGAAAACATGAAGGAAGAAATAGTAGTAGAGAAATGTATTACGGCCTTAAAAAAGAAAAATGCGATGGAAGAACGAAAATCTAAGAAGGTTTCTTTCAAAGAAGATCCCAAGAAAAAACAACCGAAATATCCATTTGATTTAGAAGGATTACAAAAAGTTTTGAAGACCATGTCTAACGAAATGGTCGACATCAATAAACAGGTAGCAGAAACTTCTTCTAAAAACCCATATAGGCCTTTTAAAACAAATCCTTCAACCAATTCCAAACCCCCTAATGCTATTTCAAATGCTGAATCAGAAGAAGAAGAAGAGGAAAACACTACTGAAGAACATACCGATGAAGAAGAATTTGTAGAGTTACAAGGTATGTGGGATTTCATCCTCCCAAGTGAAGAGGATCAGGAGGCATTCCCGATTAGTACGTGTAGCAGAAATAAGCTTGATCCTCCTCAACCTACACCTAAGACAAAGAGCGCAAGCTCAATGACTAAGTCTAAAGTCGTAGCCAAGAAAACATCACCTAAAGCGACTCAAACCAACCCAGTCCAAATAGACACATCTACTCCATCTAAAACTCTAATCGTTTCAGATGAAATGGAGTATAATATCATAGAAGACATGAAAAATACTAGGGCCAATATTACTCTTTTTGAATTGAGCAAGTTAAAACACCAGCAGAAAGTACTTTTGAAAGAATTACATGTTGTGCTAGTTGCACCTTTACCAGCTGCTGTAATCTCTCAAGCTTCCCATGATATGGGAAGACCTCCAACTAGTGCGATTAATAAAGTTGATCTAAACGATATTGCATTAATTGGAGGGAGATCGAGATCGCATACTCCCCCATTTCTCCTTACTTATGAATTTTTCAATAAAAATGTGCATAATTGCTTAGTCAATTCTGGAGCTTCATCGAATATTTTACCAAGATCAATTTGCGCAAAATTGAACATTCAACCACAGAAATCCGTTGTACGCATAGTTCAGCTTGATCGATCGCAAGTCGAAGTGATTGGCGAGTTAAATCAGGTTACCATAAGGCTGTCATCCAACCCAAAGGTATGTCAAGTTATAGACATTTTAGTTGCTGATATTCCTGAATTCTATGGCTTAATTCTTAGCATAGACTGGTCAGAAAAACATCATGGATATTTTGCAACTAACTGGTCCCACATGTGGCTGCCTTATAATGGTAAACCAAATCAAATAACATTTGAACACGAGCGACATCAGAAATACATAGTAACAGAACACGAAGGAGAAAACAAACGAGTAGCATACAATTCTAACATTATTGGCAACTATTCAGTAGATTCTTTCTTAGGAAATTTTAATGCTCACACTTCACCTTACTTAGAACATTCTTTTTTGTCTCAAGTAGAAAATTTCTCTCGAACAGATAGTTCTAAATGCATTAATTTTATAGATAGTCCTGTAAATAAATCTTTGTCTTGGAAACTATTTTTTTATGGTTCTAAGTCTAACGAAGGAGCAGGAGCAGGATGCGTATTAGTAAGCCCAGAGGGAGATAAAACCATGCTAACTTGCAGACTCGAATTCAAGTGCACCAACAATACCGCAGAATATGAAGCTCTAGTCCAAGGGTTGTACAAGGCAATCAGATTAGACTTCAAATACCTACAAGTTTTAGGAGACTCCAAAATTGTAATCAGACAGGTACATAATACTACACATTGTTTATCAGGTCATTTAAAGCATTATCAATCTTTAGTTCAAGATCTGACTAAACATTTTATAGCATTTAATATTTCCTCAATTCCAAGACTCCAGAATGCTAGCGCAGACCTCTTAGCCAACGTAGCTTCCAAGCTCATTCCTTCAGAAGATTTTAGCCCTAACCGATTTTCAATTGAGCTAATTTTTAGACCATCTATCCCTGATAACATTACCAATTGGAGGATTTTCAACGACGATCCTGATATCATGAGTTTTCTCACATCTGAAGGATCCTACACCAATCAAATAATTGACGAAGACCAACATGACCAACAATTACAACAGGATAGTACTAACAATGCTATACCTAAATCAGTAGTCAAATTAGAAGACCTCTATGATTTGAAAGATCGATTTAAAATATCTACCAATTCAAAACTCCAAAGTTCAACTTTGAATTATGAATTAGTAAATCTAGGAACTAATGCCAAACCACAAAATATCAACCTAGGCCTTGGCCTAGCCCCTAAAGAGAAATTAGCATATATCCGTCTCTTGAAACAATACAAAAGTGTTTTTGCTTGGAATTACGATGAACTCAAAACATGCGACACCTCCATCATCCAACATACTATCCTAATGATCGATAATGAAAGACCTGTCCAATAAAAATTGAGAAAAATCCATCCAAATTTAGAAAATCAGATTAAAATTGAGCTCAATAAGTTATTGAAAGCCAAAATAATCTTTCCCGTTAGACATTCTAAATGGGTCTCCAATATGGTACCTGTTAGAAAGAAAAATGGAGATATCAGAATCTGCATTGACTTTCGAAACCTTAACAAGGCCTGCCAAAAGGATAATTTTCCTTTACCTCCCATGGAACAAATACTGTAGGCAGTTGCGGGCTCAGAATTAATGTCATTCTTGGATGGATTCTCAAGATACAACCAAGTGCTGGTACATCCCGATGACCAATTAAAAATGACATTTAGAACTAAATGGGGCACATACGCATATCAAAAGATGCCATTTGGTTTGATTAACGCAGATGCCACATTTCAGAGAGCCATGGACATTGCATTCAAAGGGTTAGTTAATAAGTCAGTGGTAATCTATTTGGATGATATTACTGTTTATTCCAAGAAATGAAACAACCATATCAGGGATTTAAAACAAATCTTTCAACGTTGTTTAAGGTATGGAATTTCGCTTAACCCGAAAAAATCCTTTTTCACAGTAAGTGAAGGAAAGATTCTAGGAATCATAGTGTCAAAATCTGGAATTCACATTGATCCTGACAGAATCAAAGAAATTTCTGCAGTCCCCCTACCTCACAATAAGAAAGTCATGCAATCTTTCCTTGGCCAAATTAACTTTGTAAAGATATTCGTTCCAGATTTTTCTAGAATCGTGTCTCCTTTACAAGCCATGATTGAAAAGAACACAAACTTTAAATGGGGCCAAGATGAACATGAGGCTTTCAATCTGATCAAGCCATTATCAATGCTCCATCGTTAGCAACTCCAAATTTTTTCGATCCTTTTATTTTGTACACTTTTGCCTCAGATAGATCATATGCTGCGATACTCACTCAAGCAAATCAAGAAAACGCAGAAGACCCAATTCCTTTTTTTAGTTCCAATTTACAAGGTGCTAAACTGAATTATTCATATGTAGAAAAACAAACTTATGATGTTTTTAAAGCAATTAAATATTTCAAACCTTTCTTACTCAAAACACATACCAAGATCATAGTACCGTTTCCAACGGTAAGAAATCTTCTAGTACAGAAGGATGTGGGTGAGAAAAGGGTCAATTGGGTTACTACCTTACAGGAGTATGATGTTGAAATCAAACTGGCAAGTATTGTAAAAGGCTAGGGCTTTTGCAAAATGTTGGCAGGAGCATCAGTAATACCCGAAAATCCATCTGAAGAGGTACAAGTGTACGAGGTAATCCTAAACGATGCTGAATCATTATACGCTGATATTATTTATTATTTAAAGAATGGATATGCTCCTCCAAATCTTGATCACACCAAGAAAAGAGCCCTGAGGTTAAAAGCCAAACAATATCAACTTTTAAATGATGTTCTTTTCAGAATAAATTACGATTCTATTCTACTTAGATGTCTTGAGAAAGCTGAAGCTGAAAAAGTCTTGCAGGAACTCCACGATGGGCCAGCAGGTGGACACTACGCTGGAGATGCAACTGCTCACAAAATTTTACGCACAGGCTATTACTGGCCTACATTATTCAAAGATGCACATAACTACGTAAGGAAATTTCAAGTCTGTCAAACTACTACTAGAAGACAAAAGAAACCGTCCTTGCCGCTGCAACCAGTTACCATTGAACAACCTTTCGATCAGTGGGGATTAGACATAATAGGTGAGATCGTTCCTCACTCTTCTAAACAACATAGATACATTCTTACAGCAACAAACTACTTTACCAAATGGGTAGAAGCAGCTCCACTCAAGACGGCTAATGCTGAAAACATCATTGAATTCATAGATCAGTTCATAATCACCAGGTTTGGATTGCCTTCCGCTTTAATGTTTGATAATGCATCATAATTTTTTAGAAATGCAATGACTGAATTCACACTCAAAAGAGGTTTCAAACTTAAATATTCTGCCAATTACTATCCACAGGGCAATGGGTTAGCTGAGTCTACAAATAAGAACTTAATTAGAATTATCAAGCGAACCATTGACCAAAATCATAAAAATTGGCATAAGTCTTTAATATATGCTTTATGGGCAGATAGAATAACTTAGAAAGCCTCTATTGGCACTTCTCCCTTTAATTTGGTTTATGGGAAAGAAGTAGTTCTTCCAACACATCTGGCAATTCCCTCTTTAGCCTTGGTTCAGTACATTGATGAAGTACCAACTTCTTCTTTACAACTTAGGCAGCTGGAATTAATTAAATTAGAAGAACAATGAGAAAGGGCTAAGATTACTCAAACTCATCATCAAGCATTGGTGAAAGCCTCTTTTGATTCCAATATGGTATCCAGAAAAGATTTTCAACTAGGGGATCTAGTTTTAAAATGGGACAAGGCTCATGAAGAAAAGGGAAAACATACAAAATTTCAAAGAATGTGGCTTGGTCCTTTTCAAATTGTAGAAGTCGTAGGTCCGTCTACCTTCATGTTACAGGATTTAACAGGGAGAAGAGATTCTCTACCTGTTAATGGTCAAATTCTTAAGAAATATTTTCCATAGAAGAATATTCTTCTATTTTTTTTAGGGTAGTTGTTTTTCTTTTCATAATAAAACAAGTTGTGAATGGTTACAATAGGCATTTACGCAAAAGACACCAATTCTCTTTCAAATTTTGATCCTTCGCTTGTATAAATAGCAAATCCTTTGGAAAATTGATCTTTATTATTGAAAGATACAGTTGAAAACTCTAGCCTAGATATGATACTAGTTTCAACTTCATAAAATTTGATGAAAACAACCTTTAGTGAGAAATTGTTTTATATCAGTACAGTGAAAAGTATCAATAACAAAATAAAGATTCTTTGTAGAACAGCTATTTCCAAAAAACTCTACTATTGTCATCCAGAGCTATCTTAAGGAAACAATGACTTCCTCCCTACTAAGGAAATCACAACTTTCAGAGGAACAATTCAAGGATACACTTTATCTTAAAGAGTAAGAGGTCTCATAATGAGCCGGCTTATCATAATCACATATATTATAACTTGCTGACTTTGCCAATACTGCATACCACAATAGGGCAAAGACTCAAGATTGTTGCAATCAAAAGACAAGGGGTCTCATCACGAGCTAGCTTGTTCAGCAAAGTTATAAATCAGTGAATGACTGTGTCATAATTGGCTATCAAACCAAGACATTGCTCTTTAAGAATAAAAAGAAAATTAAAAAAAGGAGTGTGGATGTGGATTCTTCTTTGAGAATTGTAGGTTTCTTTAAGTAGGATACAACATCATTGTTGGGTAACAGGTAACCTTATCGAGGCTATAAACGCCTGCTGGCAACAGAGGCTCTACCAATGACAAATGAGCATATTTAAATTTCGTTTATAGAGAAGACTTTATTTTATCTTTACAAACCAAGTAATGACTGATGTAAATACAAGGACTAGCTTGAGGTAACAAATAATCAAAGTTGAAAATAGATGAAACAAAATGTCATTGACAGGTTAGAATGTAATGTACTTTATCTTTCTATAATAAAGTTTAACTTTCTGGAAAATTTTCTATTTTGGAAGTTTTGAAAATTCAAAAAGCAGTAGAGATAACTAGTTCTTCCAAGTGAATCTCTAATTGTTGTGGTTAGCAGCAACCCCCCTTCTTATTAAGTGTTATTCCTAATGCGAAATAAGTGGGGACCCTCAGTTAAAAAGGGTTAAAAAAATTAAAAAATCAAAGTAGTGGTTAAATTTCCTTTCAAAATAAAACTTACCATCATAAGCTTAGGAAACCTCCCTTTGAAAACCTAAAAAATCTAATTTTTATGATAAGGTAAGATAAAATCTTTCCTTAGGAAAATCGCATCGCAAAAAGATAACGAGATGCCTCCTTACAAGTTGAAGTTCCAATATAGCGAGATCGTGATACATGATAGTATCGAATTGCACCCAGCAAATACAACTTACATGAAACACTTTAAAATTTGCCGATATGCGATATCGCGGATCGCAAGATCGCATTTCGCAGAAAATAGGTTAACAAATATTGTCATACATAACATTCCTGCGATCTGCGATATTGCGATTTCGCAATACAGAGATACAGCGATAAAGCGATAATGCGACGCCATGAGCGATCAATGTTGCGATGCGATTCTGTGATTTTGCGATGTTGCGATGTTGCGAAGCAAATCACAAAATCGCTTCATCGCATATCTTTCGAGCGCGTTATTCAAGAGAAGTATTTTCCATAAGCTGACACATGGTTATGCGCTTTAATGCTAATAAATTAGGTAGTTACCAATTATAATGGAATATGGGTGCATGCTTATCGAAAGAATCATTTCATGTAAGGTGATATACTTGATGTGTCTGCGGCATTTAAAACTTTCCCATCACCCTTGTTTGTCATTCATTTTTACTTCACTTGTGAATTGCAGGAACGGAGTACAGAGGCCAATACAAAGAAATACGCAGGTTGAAATGGGAAATAAAAGCAAAGCTCCGAGCTCTGAGGAAAAGGAAATGGCACCCTTATATATAGACACGGCCTGTAATAGAGATGCAGGAATTGCTAAGTGGGAAGGCATGTATAATCTGCTCAAAGAGGAGAATCCCAGAGTAATGGAAGTTACTGCTACTGCGGGCTCAAATGGTTCTTCTGAAGCATCCCTTACAGAGCTAGCTTGCTCATTCTCACACCGGATAGCAGCAAGGCCTAAAATTCTCCCATACACAGATATGGTCAAAGGGATACTAGACAGTGTTGATATCAAAAAAAGACAGTTTAAAATTCAGGGTCAAGAGGTTTCAGAAGTATTATTTTTACAAATTTTGAACCTTATATCTGCTAAAAGGAAAAAGTGCAAAAGGCGAAAAATGCATCAAGGAAACCCAGATCAAAAAATGGAGGCAGTTTCCGATGCGCTAATCGCGCATCGCTGAAAAAAATTGCTCGAAGAGGCAAGCTGCTAATTGCCCAGTCACCTGCAAGCTCTGAAAACTGCAAGAAGGTAACTATAGAGACAGATTGGAAACAGAGAGCTCAAGAAATGGCAAAAGAAATCCAAGGGTTAACCAAGTTGAACTGGGATTATTACTAGGCATACTTGGTAAGGCCACATAGCCAGTGGATGACTGTTAAGTGTATCATCAATTTGGCCTAAAAAATGGTGCCAGCTTTTGTCGATTCTATTTTCTCAGCTCAGCTAAGAGCGGAAGCCAGCCAGCCGACTCTTCTCAAACAGATGCTGCATGCGTGCAATTTCAAGGACCAAATACAGAAGTAGTTTAATTTTAGATTCAATTTTAGCTTTAATTTTGTTTTATTTTCCTGAAAAGAGGATGGTCATTTAAACCGCATCCTACATTTTTGTAATAATTTATTTTTAGAATTAGTTAGTAGTATTTAAACACTTCTCAGGCATTTAGAGAAGGGTCCTGAAATTTATCAAAAACTTATCCCCAGAACATGCACTTCTGTACCCTCTGAGGAGGTTTTGATGAATGAATGGAACATGATTTATTGATGTTTGCATTTGATATCTGTTACTGATGTTGCACTTTTGTACTCTTAGTGGATATTTGATCAAGAAGAGATAAATCTTTATCACTTGAAGCTCATGAGTAGGACTAGTTATAACTGGTATTTCTATCTCTTAACTATTTCTTCCTTGTGTTAAGTGATTTCCAGTTCAGTTATTTATATATTAATGTATGAATGCCTGAGTTATCATTTGGCACTTTTGTACGGTGATAGCTATTTATTTATGCTTAGTGTATGAATAGCTCATTATGCGATATGTTTTGCACAACTATTTCGTCTAAATTTTTATACGAAGTGGTTCATCTTTATTGAATTCTTTTCTCATGGCAGCTGAATGATCTTTATTACCATTTTTTGTCTAAAATCATTTTAGATCACATTGAAGAAAGATTACACCCCGGGTTAGTGTAGATTTACATATTTCTGTCATTAGAATATAATTTCCTTATTATTAGATGAGAATTAGAGTAGAAGTATTCCATTTAGAAACTGTTAAAAATAGAAATATTCATCTTTCTCTCTCTCACACACACACACACACATGAAATTGGGAAACTGGTCCCATATCCCCAGTCGAACCCGCTATACCAAATGGAAAAGGAGCTGCCAACCAAGGTCCGGACAGGGCGGGTATCCCCCTTGTTGTAGACCCAATTTTCGGGGCTTCAACACCTGGTTAGAACCAATTCACCCTTTAGGCCTAAAGATTTACATTTTGCTTTGCTAGCCTGCCCTGTGAATATTCCCTTTAATGATTTGGTCCAGCTATGCTATCCATTTGTTGACTCCATAGCCCAATTGCTTGAAGACCTAGCTCTATCCATCTACTCCAAGAATTCCACCACCCAATCTTCAACACAAATCAAAACCCCCCTGAACTTTCATAACTAGCCAAATATCCATCAAACAAAGCTAAATCATATAGAGAGAGCCCTCTCTGGAATTAGGTTGGCTAGAGCCTAAGCCTAAAAGTTGGTTTGTGGTTACCCCGGTGATCTCTTTTCTTAACCTTGGGAAATTATTGGGTGATAACATAGTGGCGACCATACTGGGGAGAACTAACATTCTCTTCATAAATCTTTTACAGGTTTAGATATGATCTATGATGGTAGATAGTGATTAGACACACAAAGGTTAAAATCATCCACTTGGCGACTCCAAATCAATTCCACAATCAAGACTCCACTGGAAGAATGAACCTGAAAGAACTATATGAAAAGATCAGGTTTTTAACTTGGATTGTTATCCAAGACATTGTGTTCTTTCTCATCAATAAAGTTTTCAAATGTATATTGTATTTTAAAGAAGAGTTTAGATTAAATTTTTATTATTTCCCTTTGATAATTGTAGATATAAAGTCTGCTTACACTTTTGAACTACAGTCTTTTAACTCTTATGAAGATCATTTTCCAATTGAGGAGCATCAAACAATTAAGACTAATCATACAATCCCTGTACATATTCCAATACCTCATAAAGTTCCTGATAAATATAAGCCACTCATCTTACCTTCTACACTCCACGCTTTCCCTAACAATTATTAGAAGCATCTCCCTAGGTTGATGGAGAGAATGGTATCACTGCTCAAAAACATATCCAAGGTTTTGAGAATTATCTAGACTTATTTGAAATTGACAAAGATGATGTTATTATCAGACTTTTTTCTCTTTCTTTGCAAACTAGAGTAAAGAGTTGGTTCAAAAATTTACCTATTTCAAGCATCTCAAATTTCCAACAATTTGTCAAAATTTTCCTTGATGGATGGATAATCGAAGTCAATCTTCTTGTGATCATAGAAGAATACAATCAGTTAAAAAGATAGCCAAATGAAACAATACAACAATTTTCAGATAGATTTAATCAAGCCTATTATTTAATGCCATCAAATATAAGACCTCCCCCTGATTCAGCTCTTTTTCATTACCCAAGAGAATTTGATCCAAAGATAGAATTTCAGCTAAGAGAAAGAAACCCCTCAACACTGGAACAGATGTAGAAACATATGAAGTTCCATTCAAACCTATATGCAATAAGTTGCAACATTCCTTCCAAGTTCTTTATGATCCAATAGTTGATAGGTTGGATGATAAATGCAATCAGAATTTTTGTCCATTAACAGACTACGAGAGTCAAAATCAAGATGATAATGGTTTCACTAAACAGACATTTCAATCAATATAAGTATCATCACAAAGCTCATATGAAAGTCTGCAGGGTGTTAAAGATAAAAGTGACATTTCAGTTTCATGGCATGGAAGCCATCCAGAACAAGTGCGCATTTGCTTAAATCAGTTCTACAATAGTGTATATATTTTGATAGATCCTTTTGTATAGTTTTTAAAGCCTACAAAGGAAAGCAAGTATTTCCTTGTCTTCTCTTTGGTTAACAAGGTTATATTTGGCTTTAGAACCTTAGTTTTAATCACAAACAAGCCCAAACAGCAAAATCCATCAATGTATATAATGCTTGAGTGGTTTCATTGGTTGTTTCATTTTACCTAACCAGTAGTCAGAAAGATGATTAGAGTAAGTAGGTAGGATTTCAGTTTGAATAAATTTAGCTTTCAGCAGGAAGTTTATGTTAGATAAGATTTCAATTTGCAAAAAAGGGTGTATTTCCAATTCAAAAGTTTTAGTCACAAAGATTATATAACAGAGCATATATATGTGTGGGATTGGCCCAATGGATCAGGCTACTAGTCAACGATGTTCTTGACATTTCACAAGGAAATGCCATTCCCAAGTGGAGCCACTGTTAGGTTCCTATACCAGTAGGAGTCATAATTTTGAATGACTAAGGTTAAGCTTGTAAAATTGTACATAACTTTGCTTTCTGCAAATGTTTTCCATATTATAAAAAATTAAAAAATGTAAAGAGGGTATTTCCTAAAAGAATAATCAAAGGACAAAAAGAACAAAAAGGTCAAAAAGAGATGAAAAATATGAACCCCAAGAAAAGAAAAAAGACCATGAAAGTGAGCAAGTCAAAATGCCACTACTCTTTACTTTTATGCATAATAATGATTTTGTGCAACTTTTTATTCATGCCACAATCCATCATAGTCAAACTATTTAATCTCGACTATGCCATGCTTCAAATTTCATGTTGATAGTTAGAGAATAAAATCTAACCAAACTGTTTAATCTTGGAAGATCATTAGATAGGTAGAGTAAATAAAAGGAGCTCATCAGTTTAATATGATCCCTTGGATGATATAAGGTTAGAATTAGATAGTTTCCTGCTTTAAAAGAAAGTGGATAAGGGTTTGCTAGCCTAAATGCACCCAAATAAGAATAAAAAATGGTAGGATGATTGGATGGGTAAGTAGAAGAAAGGTTGCAGAAGTATGATGATTGATTAGAAAAGGCACACTTATCATCTTTCAACATGTATTTTAATTGTGAATGGGCAATTAAGCATGCATAAGGTTTACAAAGTCAATTAATTAACTTCCCCCATTCATTTCACCCCTTTACTTTACTAATTTCCCATAAATAAATTCTATGTACTTAAATCCTTTAAGTCAAATAGGCTCAGAGAATTTCTCTAACTTCTAGAGGGACCAGACCCTTGGCTAAATGACTTAAGGACAACAAGTACTAGATTCCCCCTCATCAAAAAATTCATCTCCCTTCATTCCCCCTCATTTCCCTAATAAAACCCCTTTTCCTAAGGTTAAAACACTATTTTCCTAGGGAAAGTATTCACCCCCATGTAAAACCCCTTTTTCCAAAAAACCCACAAAAACACTTTAGCCTAAGCTATAATGCATATATGCAAAAAGAAAACAAAAGAAAAAAATACATTATGCTTAGCGCAATTCATTTCCATCATTTTCATATTGACTTCTAACTTTTATATATCAATTCCCATTAATACCCTTTCCCGTATGTATAAATTAAATCCCTTACATTAATATCCCTAGACCTAGTTTTAACTATAAAACTATGAATTTCACCCAAACCCTGACCAAACCTACTAACTAATCGATTTGCGATTATGTTAGGCAAAACCCCGATTAAATACTCTGCTAATCACCCTGATGGCTTAATCCCGCCTTAACCCATCATTAACCCCAATACCACTGCACTTAAGTGCCCACTTGGCCCCCCACTAGCCTCTGTGTAGCTTCCCTACTCAATCATCGTGCGATCATCTCCCTCCACATCTGACGGCCCTTATCCATATCGAGCCAACCCATCCACTAAACGATACCCACCCGAAAAAAGTGGTTTTTTACCTGGCCCCCGATGCTACGTGTTATTCAAGGAATGGAATCAGGCAACCTCTCCCGAATACCATCAAGCCCACAAAAGTGGTGTGAAATAAACTGCTTATTGCCCTCTCGCTAAATCACAAAATCGTCTACTATTCACCTTGTGCCAAAATTCAAAAAAATCAAACCTTTACCCGTTTAAACACGAAAACCCCAATTTTGCTCGTTTTCGTCTGTTTATGCAGTAAAACCCTATGTAACCCTTTTGCACCACCTGAAGCCTCTGTCAACCAATTCAAGCATGGTTTACCTCCTGAAAGCACTTTGGACTGACTCCATAGATCTATAAAGATCGATAAAGCCATCAATGACCCTCCCTGTCAACCCAACGTTTTCCTAACAGTTTGTTTTATTTTACAGGCGATCAAAAGACTGCAACCTTGGATAAATAGTCTTAATACTAGTTATAAGACCTATTTACTCCGAGATTGTTATCAAATCTATTTAAACAAAGATGGAAAATAAAACATATAGTTTAAAGACAAGTAGAGGAAACATGAAATTAAATGATTTACTGTTGAAATAGATAGTAAAAACCTAAAATATACAGTGAAGGTAAAAGGACACAGTAAAGAATAGTCAAATTGTATCAAGGTTAAAGAATATCATATTGAAGACCAAGTCAAGTAAATCAGCTAGAATGAATACAAATAGCAAAGAAGACAGTTACAAAGCATACATATTCATGTCAAAGTGAAGATAGATGAAAAAGCAGAGCGATAAAAGTAAACAGTAAAAGTAAAAATAGAGGCAGTAAGGGTTAAACAGAGATGAAAACACTTTCACCAGCAACAATGAAGTTTATCCAAAGCAAAAGTGAAAAACAGTTAATAGAAATTTAAGGTTAAAAGATGAAATAAGAGCAGAAATGGTACATTCTTCAGAAATTTCTTGTTTAAGGCATAGTTTTTCAGAAACTAGTTCAGACAAGCCAAGATGAATTGTGCAAAATTGAAGGAGGTTTTGTGTTCCGAAAAGTCTAATCTACAAAAACATGTCTCACTTGTTACAAAGGTATTACCAAAAGTGAGATAAGTGCATGTCTTCACAGCCTATTTTTCGGACTGTGCAAAGTCTTGTTTTTGACATATTTTTGAAGAGAATATTGTGAACAACTGGAGCTGGATTTTTGAAAACTGAGAGAGGTTTATCTCAAAAACATACTTATCTACAATAACCTCTTTCAAGTTTTACATATCTATCTCGAATTGAGATATAAAAAGGTATCAATGGACCCTAATTTTGTAGACTTTCTGGGGCAGAATGCACAAAGGAAGGAGGTAGTTGGTGACTTGGAAGCCTCATCATCAATTAAGAGTTGCTATCAAATTAGAATTTCTCTTATTTTTCACCCTCAATCCATAAATATAGTAACAAATAGATTCATTATTTCTTAGTGTCCTTTATTTAAGTTCTATTAATGTAAAACAGTTTGAGATATTTGTAAAACCAATCTTGATATTTTTTCAAGATATTTCAGTTTAGAATTTGTATAAATACTTCTTCATTTGAAGTATTTTGGGTGGATTCCAAGACATTTCTATAGACTTTTTCTCTCAAATCAAATTTCTATTGTATTAATGGCTGGATTGGCTTGCTGGATCAAGGAATAAAGATCATATATTTTATAGGATTCTTGTGTAAAGCGAAATACAAATAAGTGTTCTTCTATGTTCAATGTTGTTTTTCCATAATATTTTGTGTAAATTTCTAAAATATAAATGTATAGCAAGGAATGATATTTCAAAAATTGCTTGAATGCACTCTGTCTTGACTGTTTTACATTCTTAATATTTTCTCCTAAACTATCTTAGCTAGGGAATTCTTAATTGCTCCTTAGCTTCCGTAGTTTCTCCTCTGGTCTATAGCAAAGGATTCTTAATTTCCCTTTGCTCATGATCACCCTCTATTCTTCATTCTGATCCCGGTCCAAGGATTCTTAAGTTCCATTTCACCCTGGTTAGAATCAGTTCACCCATTAGGCCTAAAAATTTGCATTTTGCTTTGCTAGCCTTCCCTATGAACATTCTCTTTAATGATCTAGTCCATTTATGCTATCCATTTGTTGACTCCATAGCCCAATGGCTTGAAGACCTAGCTCTATCCATCTGCTCCAATAATTCCACCACCCAATCTTCAACACAAATCAAAACCCCCCTAAACTTTCATAACTAGCCTAATATCCCATCAAACAAAGCTAAATCATATAGAGAGAGCCCTCTCTGGACTTAGGTTGGCTAGAGCCTAAGACTAAAAGTTGGTTTGTGGTTGCCCCAGTGATCTCTTTCCTTAACCTTGGGAAATTACTGGGTGATAACACGATCAATCCAATGATCCACTGCCTATGCGATATTACTTTCTGATGCTTACAGATGTTGCACCAGTTTTGAAGTCCACACTATATGGATGTCAAGCCTCCACGTCCCTTGATTATCGGCCAATCTAGACAACCACTTGCGTAGTTCATCAGGGAAGAAACTGAAGGATGCTTCGATCTCGTCTGTGTACAAATATATCAAAAACCATTGCTCCTTGGGCAATTTAGGGTTTTTGTTCTCTTGAGATGCAAACGCGTGAACTTTTTAGTCAATCTACTTCTCGATCTCTTTCTTCATAGGGAAAAACTTATTCGACATCACACATCTCTTAGATAGATCTCGATCTCGGCATCAAAACCATTCGTTGGCTTAAGAGGGCCTGACCCAGGTTCAGTGTTATTCGCGCCAACCAAAAAAACCATAATTGCAAGCCCTTTCGGAAACAATTTGCGTAGCGCAGGTTGTAGTCTTACCTGAAGCAATATTGGGGGATGCTAGAATGAGGTTTCTGCACCTAGAGACCATGTGATCAGTATCTTGAAGCCCTTCTAGCTCAAATCTACCTTCACGTAGATCTATACCTTCCTTCTTTCCAAGCCTATAACTCTATTCAATTGACCTTCAGGTCTTCGCGAAGGGATTTGATTTTGCTAATTAGGAATAAAAGAGGCAAATCCATGACTTTCGCCCAGTAAATAGCTACCCTAGATCTGCCTTCGCATAGATCTACTTGATTCGAACAGTTACAATAAGAGATCTATTTAATATTTTCAAAAAAATAGTTCATTATATTTTTCATGCATGAGTATTAAAAATCCAACAAATTCGTGCAGAGAATACACTTCATAGAAAATAGATCATTAGGCAAAGATGGATAAACCTAAACAAAAATAATAACAAGGTGCATATGTAATAGATTCTATCAAAATAGTATTTATTAGATTAGCATTCAATTATAAAATCTTTTTAGCCCTGCGCACCCAGCTATAGGGGCCTGTGCACTCAGTTGCAGGAGCCTTCCCCTTTCACCTAAGTACAGAAAAAAAAAAAGCTTTCCTGCCTTAAGAATTTTCCCTTACACTTGTTCTTCACCAAACGTTATCTTTCTAGACTCACTATGACTCAAATATTTATAGCCTTTCTATTACAATACCTTGGCCGACGACCTATGGGGGAATCTCAAAACCATCATATCACTTACCCACACAAGGAGCTAAAGCCCCTTTGACTCTTAGTTGCACACTCCCCTTCCACATTTCACAGAGAATTTATATTCTTTACAAAATTCTAGCCAAAAAATGATTAAACTAACCAAAATTAACCCTAGGGACCCTATCCCAACACCTAAATATGAAGTGTTGTTTGCATGAAATATCAATGTCTTTGAATCAGCTACAACTCCATGGACATGTTGTTGCAACATCAAAATTGTTAAAAGGCTAGTTTTAAACGTATGTTGGTTGTGGGAATTGAACATAAGACTAATAATATGATCTAGGTAACCATGGATTGAAATATCATATGTTAAGAGAACCTATTTTTTGTTCATGAAATGCTAATGGAGATGTGATTTAAGAAGGTCTTTCTATGAGAAATGAAATTTTAACAAAATGGGACAACCATTATTCAAAATGGTTTTAAGGTGGTAGTGAGTAATAATTATTGTCTTTTATCAATAGAGTAAGCAAATATATAACATGTATGTATACCCAGTAGATGTAAAAAATTCCCAAGGCAATAAAACAACAGCACTACCACACAAGTACTAGTGTTGAAGATAGCACAAAATGAATCAATGTTGCCACAAAAGAACCACTGTTGGATATGGAAGGAAATGCTACTCCACAAGAGCCTATTGTTGGAAATGATCAAGGTCATCAACCTTATTTTAGTGGAATCATTCTTGGAAGGACAATGGAAAGACAAAAATAAAACCATTCAAGGTAAGGGAAAATTATTGGAAGAGGTATTAGGTTGTGTCATAGTGGGACTTTTTGCAATAAACAAGAAAGTTTGATGCACTTTCAGTCCTAAGAAAAATCTTGAATAGAAATCTCCACTAGAGGTAGAATTAAAAATGGTGACAGTTCGATGGTAGATGGTGTTCATGAAATTCAGAAAAACAGAGAGAGGTTGGAAAATTGCATTCCATTGCACTTGTTGTCAAACAAATGTTTGGTATGGACATGAAACTTGGGTGCCTTTGAAAGATTAGGTGACTTCCTGTTTTCAAATCTATCTTTTTTACATGAAGGCATGCAAAAGATTAGACATGGGGGAGATGTTGGGTTTCCAAATTGTCTTCTTTTTCACCATTCTAAACAAGAATTTCTGTCATTTTTGCACATTTTTTTCTCATCTATTACCCATCTTGTTGTGTTTCTTTGTGAATTTTCCAAATTAAGCTTATAATTATTAAAGTAGTTAATTATTGTTATTTTTCTTTATTTTTATGAATTAGAAGTCCTTATTTTTGGTTTTAATGATGATGGTTTTTCTAGTGTTGTTCTAGTGGTTCCTATGCAATAACAACAACAAACTCTAAGGTTGGCATACTTATGTAGCTTCGAGACAATTTTTGGAACATGGGTTTTGTTCCCATGGATATTAACATGGATTTATGTTACCCAAGTCATACCCAAGTCAAATCCATTAGGAGACATCTCATGATCTCTAGTATCGAAAACTCGTGCTAGGTAGAATGAAGTGACTAACTTTAGATGCATTTTGTGGAGGAAAAATGATGAATCTGGAAAATTTGAAGTGTGGGTTTTTCTCATAACATCCTTAGTTAGGTGAAGCACGTGTGATTTCTCCAAAAATTTCATGGATTGGTAGATATGCATGATTCTTCCAAAAATAAATTTCTTATTTTAGTCGTTAGCAAACAACAATTTAAATAGATCGACCAATTAACAAATGAAACAACTCCATCCTATCTAATTTAGATAGATTTTATGCTATGTTTAATCCTATGTAATCAAATATTTAACCAAGAATGCATAAAAATTAATGTTATGTGAATTTTCCATGATTTTCAGTCTAAACTTGGGAAAATTAGTTCCAATTCAACCCTACTCTTTGCTTGTATAAATGTATGGGTAGAGAGAAGATTAGGGTTTTAGGAAGGGTGTTGGAAGTATAATTTTTGTAATAAAGGAACTTGTATTTTTATTTTGGAATCAATGCAATCACTGCAAGTTTGTGGCTTATCTCTAAGTTGTTAACTTGTGAGCTATGAATGACTGCCCCTTGCTAGGGAGTAAGGGCCCTCCTCTTTAGTAGGGATCGATGTGTTGTATAGATAACATAGTTAATTTACTTTAATTTATTGCAGGTTGTGATATTCTAATCTTGTTAAGTTTAAATTATCATTGTTACAGATTCTCGCTAAATATTTTTGTTACTATTGGATTAGATTAGTCTGTAGAATGTTTTGTATAATCATTTGCGTATCAACATAGTTGTATTTGGGACCGATCCTTACTAATCTTGCGCTGCTACTATTTGATCGATGTTGTAGATTTATAATTTGCTGATGAAATAGTATGTTAGTTGGTTATTGTTACATCTATTACATTGTGTCATGTAGTTAATGAATGGTTGATTCTAATTGGCTTGATGGTTTTGTGGTTTTAATTTAATGATTTCACGTAATTGATTCAAGGAATGATATTTCCTTTCCCTGCAAGAGTGATTTGAGAGTGGATGGGTGCTATTTTATTCAAAAAATGTGATTTCAATTCCAACATTATGTGTAGAGTGTTATTCTATGAAAGTGAGGGTTTCATTATGAGACTTATTTTCATTCCTACAAGCGTGAAGAGTGACAAGAATTTTTGGTTTGATTGAGTGCCAAGTTCTGTAGTATAAATATTAGCATTAGGAATTAGCTAATGTTAGTTAACATTTTTTTCTACATAAACTTTGTCCAATAACCTTGAATAAGTAGAGTTATCCTGGTTGATAATTTATGCCTGAGTGAATTGAATTTTTTTAGTAAGACAATTAATTTTCTCAACACCCTTCATACCCCCTAAAGAAACTATTTCTCACCCATTGAGAAACCTACTACTCCCCCTTCCTCCATTTTTTCTCATTTATTTCTTTTATTTCATGTATAAAATTCCATTTTGTGCTTGAGGTGGTTGTTCCTACTGAATGGAAAATTGCATTCTTCTCAACACGTTACCACTCCCTTGACTCCTCTTCTTGACTATGATCTTATTGATGTATTAGACTCAAAGGAGGATTGAATCTAAGTCCATTGCATTGGAATCCAAGCCTCTAAACAATCCTTTTATATAAAGGAGTCTTGGCCAATGCAAGATGTAACCTATCAGGGGATGCTATTCTTTGATTCTCATGCTATGAGGTAGTTATATCCATCACCTTTGGAAATTTTGGCAACTTTCTTCTCCCCATAACCTAAAATTATCCTCAAAGTAGAGTATGTTCTCTACTTGGCTCTATTTGTAGACCTCCACCAAATTAGGGTCCTCTGCCATGATTACATGAGTGGTGATGAGGATGGATGGGTTTGAGTGTTCAGGTCTAATCCATAATGACTCCTTCAACTCTCCGTCCATGGTCCTTTTAAATTCATCTATGTATCTTCATGCCTTAGCCAAGATGATAGGGCCAATAAATGGGAATCCCAAAAATATGAATCTGGGTCCCATATGTTTAGTTCTAGGAGCACAAGGTTATGAAGGAAACATTCAAAAACCTTGGCCTTGTATTCTATTCTACATTGTAGGAAAATTTCAATGAAGTCCTTGACTTCTTGCAAAGGGATAGCTCCTTTTTTTTCAAGCATGTTAATATAAAACTGGCACCACTACTCATTCAGGAAGAAGGAGTAAGGAGTAAGATTTTTAGGGTTTCTCGCAATTCACTACCTCCAAAGAGAGGTGTGCAATGGTGCCCAAAGATGTCTCCAAGGTTGAAACTTAAGTGTGTCTTTCCTATAGAAATCTTTGGGTATACTGTAATTACATCTTTAACTACTTGTTTTCTTTCTCGAGGTGCTCCATTTTATTTACTTCATCAAACCTTAGGATTGTCATTTCCTCTCTCATTTTCTTCATCTCATCTTCCATCTTGGCTATATTAGAGACACCTTTTGTTTGGGTAATTCTTTTCCATCAATGAGTTTTAAATTTCTTTTGCTTTACCTAGAGTAATAGCTATGGTGCCAAGGGTACATGAAGCATTTTTCCTGCCTCAATCCAAGGATAAAAGAGGTGGATCTCCTTGAAGCTGGCTATTTTACTATCTTTTTAATCTCCTATATCTGTGTAGGTTGTTCCTATAGAAGGACATTTTGTTCCTATAGATGAGTTTCTTGCTCCCATGACTGTATTCATCGCCTCATTTCCTCAATAGGTGTTTATAATTATGTTGTTCGTACATCTAGTGCCTTTAATTTTTTCTTCTCCTCATCTTAAGGCTCTTAATTTTTTAGAATAGGGGTCCCTTCAATGGTGATAGGATTGGGAGAAGGTGGCCTAGGATTGTCACTATATTGTACTCTAGTTATTTTTCTCCTTCTGAAGTAAACAAGAGGTTGATTAGGTCTACATGGCTTTGTGGGAGTGTTAAGTTCCACTAATGTAGTTGTAGTTTTCTTTTCTTCTTCTACCAAGAGATATTATCCTCTATTTTATAGGGCTTGCCTCTAATTTTTCTTTTCTCATTTTAGTTCACCTCTTTTTTGGTTTCTCATCCATTGCCTAAGTTTTTATTAATTATCCTTGAGGTCTTTCTAATCGTAACTGGAATTTTTTCTATGTTTCTAATAATTTAGCCTTAGGTTTTTGAACTTTGTATTTGCCAACTCTATCTATGTTTTTTCTAACTTAGCTTGCGCTTCCAATAATGCCTTCTTGTCCATGTCAACAAATTCTACCTAGCTAATGGGGTACTGAACATGTTCTAATGCATCCACGACTATTAATCTAGTTAGGTCGTGATGGCCCATATAATTCTATTTTCCCTCCTTCACCTTGTTGCTCATTTCTTTTATGGATTGGAGGAGAAAATGTTGTATACTCAACCTCTACTGAATAGGCAAGTAAGCTTGGAAACTTAATTGATAAAGGAGCCTAAATTTGTATGCATAAACTATGGTTACCCTTCCTTCACATGAGATGTACTTTAGGATATGATACGTAGTTTCATTCAAAGGATGAGGTAATCTTTCCCTTCTAATCCCATTTTTGTCGTCATCTAGCTTCTCATTAGGGAGAAAAATCCTCTTTTGGCACTAATGGCTTCATTCCTCTTCTGTTTACTCCATTGCATCACTTTTGGAAGGGTAATTTATCCTAATGATTAAGTCCTCATCAATGTATATTATAAACCCTTTTACTGCAATGACTAATTCCTAGCCCTTAGGGTGTTGTAACTTCATGGAAAACTCTAGGGAAATTTCATCACCATATTCTCTAAGTTTCTAAAAGAACCATAACCAGTGATGTTTTCTAATATGGCCTTGACCTTAGGATTCTAATGAATATGAGTGGTATCAATGGGTTCTCTCCTATTGAATCCTCCTCCCATTGTGTGACACAACTTGCATAAGTTTAGACAAAAATATTTTAAATGAAATATTGTATTTGTGCTGCTATAAGAATCATGGTTTTCTTGTGGAAAAAAGAATTTCTATAGGTAAATAAAATGCACACTCCACAAGTTATATTCAAAATTAGCAACTTATATCTCCAATTCATATTTCCAAAATATGTGTAGAGGGAAGAAAATGAGGGGGTAAAAACACTAATTGTTCCTCTATTTTTATTACTTTTTGACACAAAAAGCGACCTAACTGAAAAATTCAATTAATTAAGCATTAATTATTGTGATAAATGAGAGTAAGGAAGTGGAGAGATGTTAGGCTTATGATTGTTGGAGGAAGCCTTTATTTCTCAACTTATTCGAGATCTCTGTGAGCATTTTTGGTGATATTTTGACTCTTGTAGTGGAACCCTCTATATCATGTAGCTCATTATAGATTGCTTCATGACACTATAAGTTTTTGAACCCAATATCCTATAACCTTCTCATGTATTGGTGGAAGGCTTCGTCGAGACATTTTAACACAATTTACATGCATAATGTGAATTGAGAATAGGCGGTGAGCGTGAAGTTGATCTTGACGTTAAGTGAAGATAGTGATAGGAAGGTAATGAAATAAACTTAGTGAGAAGTAGTTGAGTTGGTCCCCACCTAACTCCATTGGTCTTAGTGTCATTGTACACCCACTTTTCCTTGTCACTAGTAGGTGATATTTTGATTTCATCTTATTCACCTTGTCACATGTGAGAGCAAGTGGCGTTTTCTACTAAATGTTTGTAAGAACTTAACCAGTTTGTTTGGCTATAAAACCATTCATTTTGTGAACCCATAAAATTTCCTATTGAATTAAATGAATTCAAAGGGTAAGTGTAATAGGTCTTGATTCATGATTTTTTACTTTTTTATGATGTTGGAGGTTACTCTAATGTATTTGTAGGTGTTCTCATGTTGTTGTTATTGAACAGGTAACCTGTAGCAGTCTAAAAAAAATCCTATACTTTCTCGGGGTCATTTTTTAGAGCTAAAAGGGGTATCTACATTGCTACTTTTGTTGTGGAGATGTAGGAATTTGTTTCGTGTTGTGATCTTTCCTAGGAATGCTAGACACTTGGGCCCGTAGGATCTCGGCATGGTTCTATAGGACTATGTAGTCTCTTGTAGCAGCCACATAAATACTTCATTCTCATTAAAGTATTCTTCTGAAACACCAAGGGGTATTGATAATTCAAGGAGGAGATGATGTTGGTGATGGAGAAGCTTTTTATGGTGATTGTGATGGGACAAGAAGGAATTTGAGTTGCTTGGAAGATTGAAAATGGTGAACAATGGAGGAAAATCTAGGTTGTAATGTACATTGATGGAATAACTATGTGTTATGATGCATTTGGTGTCTACTCCCAGCTTCAAATCAAGAAGTTCCTTAATATATATATAGATATATATATATATATATATATATATATATATATATATATATATATAGATATATATATATATATATTTAATCTAGGTTATCCTATAGTATTATAAGACTTTCCTATAACAATTCAGGGAAGTGGAAAGAAATGCATGGAAAGGATTTCGTGATAAAGATTTAATGCTATGGATGATGGATGATGATGGGAAATGGTGTAGGGAAACTATCTGGGCCCTCTGAAAATACACATGTTCATGCCTTGGGCCAAATGTGTAGGCTAGTTTGTTTAACCCATCTTCTTGGTCCTTTACTTTATGATACCTACACACACATCATGGTAAGATAGAGAACATTTTCATTATTTTTCTCTTGTTTTTCTCTTTTCTCCTTTTTTTTATGCCTACTAGTTGCCTCATGGATGTTTTTAGCTAGTAGGCCTACCCCAAGTACCTTAGAGGAGGTTTTCACCTGGGGTTATTTATTAATTTTCTTATTATTAGACTTATAGGTTGCCTCATAAAGGTTTTCAGCTAATTAGTCTGCTTCAAGTGCCTCAAAGGAAGATTTTGCTAATTATTTTCCTTTTCTTTTCTTTATTTCATGTTGGTTAGGGGTTAAATGGATTGGGAGCTCTAATGCTTTTAATCAAACTTATCTGTGTTCTTATTGAATCAGTAAAGTCGGCCCTATAGAGGGGCTTATTATAGAATTTCAACCGCTAATAATTTACTAGAAAGGAGTCTACTCTTCATCTATAGATCTGATCCTTACTAAGACATTACCATAGCATATCTAAACCAGATAAGACCCTATCCATATAGTCATGAGATTCCCTTTAAGATCCTTAAAACTTTAGTAATACAAGAGGGCCCAATCACACTCCTAGAAGGATCTTTTTTTAATATGCTTTTAACGCCATATTCCTCTTTGTAAATGTACCACTTCAATATGAATTAAGGATGGCATAATGCATTCATCAAGTGCATTTAATTACTATAACCTTTCATTATGTACTTTAGTGAGATTCATATCTAGAAAGGTTGTCATCCTCAATGTGTTGTACTCAAACGTAGTAGAAAATAACGCCTTATTTCCATATACGAACTCATAATGGGTGAATCTAGTAGTGGTATTCTAGGTGGTGTTGTAAGCCTAGATGGCCTCAATAAGTCTCTCTACCAATCCTTTTTGTTACTGTTCATTACCTTGGTTAAAGTGCTTTCTAATGCTCTATTGGTAACCTCTAGTTTTCCATTTGCTTGGGGGTGATATGGAGTAGAACTCTTGTGTCATATGTATTTTTATTTCATGATTCTCCCTATCAGATTCGAGGTGAACTGAGAGCCTTGGTATACCACCAATTCCCTTAGAAACTAATATTTTTATAATATTTTTTCTCTTAGAAGCTCAATTACCTTCTTCTATGTTGTTGCTTCTACTACTTTAATGTCAACCGAATTATTCAAAAGGAACTTTAGGCTGTAAAGGAATTTCATCCTTTTGAGTGGGTTTTCTCATTCTTTGGCCCTTATCACATTTTGTTGTGTACCTTTGGGCATATTTTCTAAGGGTTGACCAACAATACATTGTGTCTAGGAACTTGTAGCTTGTCCTCTTCACCACAAAATGGACCCTTGAGGGTCCGTCATGACAAGTTGTGAGGATTTCATCAGATTCATCCTCTATCACATCTTCTTAAGGTATTATTAGGCCCCAAATTGAAGAGGTTACCACAATTCCAAGTGCAAGAGACACTCTTTATAACAATCATGATTTTCTCCATTGAAGACAGATGAGGAGGGAACTAACCAATAGCTAGGAAGTTGGTTATGTCAGTGAACTGTGGATATAGAATTGAGATGGAAGAAAGATTATCATGAGGGAACAAGTCACCCACAATTTCTTCATCATCTGTATATATGGTTTATCTTGAAGGAAAGTATGGAACAACATTCTCTTTTCCAGTGTTGTCAACAGTAGTTAGATTAATGTTTTACAGTAGTAGTAACAACCTAATTATGTGATGTTGCTATTATGGCACAGGTTTGGAGCTATGGCATAGATGTTGTCCTTGATGGCAACTCTCTTTGGTAACAGATCTCAGTGCAGGCTTTCAGAATGAAGGAAAAGACATATACGCAGGTTAATCTAGACGAAGACACGTATACATGTTGGCATTATGACTAAAGTGTTGTCCTTGATGGCAACCCATTCAGGTGACAGGTCACTGTTCTTCAAGTCAGCAGCAGAAGTTGATGATCAGCTATCAAATATTGAAGGAAATAAGGAGGACGCAGGTATACCTTACAGAAAGTGCGTACCCGCAGGTACACCATGCAGAAGACGCGTCCAGAGACGCAGGCCAGCCGTTCAGGAGGTGCGTCCACCCAGTGCACACATTTTAAGGCAGAGAAAAGCACACGTGGGGGTTTCTTGTGTTTTACTCTTGGTATCTAGCCGACGGTATTGTGTTATTGTGGTGTCGGCTCGTGGTATTGTTCCATGATTTGAGGAGGAGCTTGCTTATATAAAGCAAAGGAGATCATTTGGTTTAAGTATGTCTTTGGTTGAATATCTTATTGGGTGAAATCTGGTCTAGATCTAAAAGGCGAATCTACTGAAGGACTAAGATCCCTTTGGCGCAAGATCAGATCTGTAGATCTGACCGTTTGGGTTACACTTAAAGTCTTGAAATCATTCATACCCGAAGGGACGCAGGTACAGTGAAAGGAAAGCGCGTCGGGACGCAGTGCAAAATCTGGAGATCTGCGTGGGGACGCAGGGCAGACGAAGTTCAGGTGCATCTGGGACGCAGTTCAGTGACTGGAGATCTGCATGGGGACGCAGAGCGATCAAGGTTCAGGTGCGTCTCTGAAGCAAAAGGACGCGGTGCGATAGTGTTTTTGGGTGCGTCCCTATAGCAGAAGGATGCGGCGCGATAGTGTTTTTGGGTGTGTCCCTGTAGCAGAAAGACGCGGCGCGATAGTGTTTCTGGATGCGTCCCTGAAGCAACAGAACACAGAGCAGTTAAAGGAACAGTGCGTGGGCACGCAGTGCAGCAGAAGGATATCTGCGTGTGGACACAGGGGAGCAGAAGGTTAACTGCGTCTGGTCGCAGGCCACAGAAGGAAAAACTGCGTCTCTGTCTTAAGATATTCTGTTGATTGAATTTCTCTGTTGATAAGGTGTTCTGGGTTACTTCTGTTATTGCTGATCTGATATCTGTAGTGGACTGTAACTGTTATGTACTTGTTGATCATCTGATGCTTTATGAAAAGAAGTAGGGGGTTGTAGCTCCCTTCCAGGAGTAGACTGAAAACGAGAGAGAGAGAGAGTTGTAGCTCTCTGCAGGTTGCAGCCTGCGTACTGGTAAAGGACTGCACCAGTACAAAATCATTGTAAAAGAAGTTTCTAATTTGAAAGAAGATAGAGACATATTGCAGCAGGTGGTTTTCACCCACATTGGGTTTCCACCTTACATCTTGTGTTCTTTGGTGTGACTATCTGTTTTTCTTTGTTCATGCTCATTATTTTATGGTACTGACATGCAAAAATAATTCAAAGATCAAATAAGGAAGATTTATTAAATTGCTAGATAATACTGATTCACCCCCCCTCTCAGTATTATTTCCAACAATTGTGATCAGAGCAGGTCCTTCAGAGAAGCTTGATCGCTTGAAGGTAGATCGTTCATCATGAGCAACTACTAGAGAGAAGCATCAATCAGGCCACCGGTTTTTGATGGGACAAACTTCAATTATTGGAAGGTAAGAGTTACTGCATATCTTCAATCTCTTGGTACAGAAGTTTGGGACATTATAGAAATAGGCTATGCTTTTCCTTCAGCTACTCCTACAGATCCAGCTGAGAAAAAGAAGTATGAAACAAATGCAAAAGCAGTATATCCCAAACGGAATTCATGAAGGTAATGCACTTCAAATCAGCAAAAGAGATATGGGACAAAATGGTCACGAGCTATGAAGGAGATGAACAGGTAAAGCGAGCTAAACTTCAAACTCTCAGGATTCAGTATGAGACTCTCAAGATGTATAATGATGAAAGTGTGGCTAATTATTTTCTTCGGGTAGATGAGATTGTTAATTGTATGAAAATTTTGGGTGAAGAAATAAAAGAGGCTATAGTAGTTGAAAAGATTCTAAGATCATTATCCCCCAAGTTTGAATCTAAAGTATCTGCAATAGAAGAAAAGGAAAATCTCCGGATTCTCACTATGTCTCAACTACATGGAATTCTAACTGCTTATGAAATGAGAAAGGGAGGTCCATCAGACAGAAGGGAAGCTGCTTTCAAGGCATCAGGCAAAGAAGATTACTATGAAGCAAGCCATGTTCCAGAAGAAGAGGAAGAAGAATCAAATTTTGTCAGAAATCTTCAAAGGGGTTCTGGAAGGTTCAGAGGTAAGCTACCTTTCAAATGCTTTGCTTGTGGAAGAGTAGGTCATTATGCTGCAAAATGTCCTTATAAGGATAAAGGAAAGGAACCTGCTAGATGGAACAAGAAACAAAGTGCAAATAAGAAAAGCTACTACACCCATGAAGATAGTGATGGTCTATCAAACAGTGATGAAGATGAACGAGGTAATGAATATAAGTTATTAATGGCATTTGAAGATGATGATTATATGGATGCTATAGATGTGGATAACCTTTATGATGAAATCACTAGACTCAAGAGATGTATAGAAGAAAAGAATGTGATCATTGATACTCTACAATTTCAAATTGATGAAAAGGAAAAACATCTTGAAAAACTAGAAGGAGAAATTGTTGGTCTTAGAAAAGAGATTGAGAAAACAAAAGCTATTAATCTTAAGTTTGTCAAAGGATCTGAAACTTTGGATAAGATTATCAATGTGCAGCGGTCTCCTCTAAACAAGACAGGTCTGGGCTACAATGGAGAAACCTCTCAAGCATCCACCTCAAAGAGTTATCTTGATGTAGCAAGAAGAAATGAGCAAAAGAACAATGAAGATCATCAGGTAAAGCAGGGACGAATTACAAACAGAAACTATCAAGGGCAATCCATCTTAAGGGTGAACCAGCCACAGGTAAAATCTTCTCAATTTGGTCCAAGAATAGATGAAAATAGAAATTACAATCAGTTGGCTGGTAGATTCGATAACCGCAAAAGTTTCTTCAATGGACAATGCTTTTCTTGTCATAACTTTGGTCACAAAGCAGCTCAATGTGTTGCATATAAAACAATCATGACTAGGGAAGCTCAAAAACAAAGAAGTATGACAGGGATTACAAAAAGGACCTATAACAACTTTTCGGTTCTTGAAAATGAAGTCGAATGTTCTATTTGCAATAACTTTGGTCATGAAGAATTTGAATGCAGGAGCAGGTTTCAGCAGAAAAAGGAGCAAGCCTCAAGCACCAAAACATGGAGAATAAAGGAACCTCAAACAGAAAGATGTGGAATAGCATTTTATGCAGAGGGACAGGAAAATCTATGGTACATTGACAGTGGATGTTCGAAGCATATGACAGGTGATAAAGAAAAACTTGAATCTTATTCTGCTCTAGAAAAAGGAAAGAAAGTCTCTTTTGGAAATGATACTCCTGCAACTATAAAAGGAAAAGGCATTGCTCAGTTAAAAGAAAAGGTCAAAGCTGGAAATGTTTTGTATGTTGATGGATTGAAGCATAATCTTCTAAGTGTCAGTCAGATGTGTGATCAAAGAACCGAGGTTATTTTCAGATCGAATGGATGTCTTGTTCGTGATCTTGATACAGGTAAAATAGTACTCAAAGGAAAAAGAACTCCAAATAATCTGTACATATTTGAAGAAGGACAACAACAATGCTATCTGAGCAAGGATGAAGAACACTGGTTATGGCATCGAAGGTTGGGACATCTAAGCTTCTCACAAATAAGGAAAGCATGCAAATATCAGGCAGTTCGCGATCTTCCAGATATCAAAATTCCTGACAACACCATATGCAGATCATGTCAGTTTGGAAAACAAACCAGAACTAACTTTCCAAAGAAAGAAGGATCAGCTAGCATGCCTCTTGAGCTAGTACATACAGATACATGTGGTCCATTCAGGAAAAGAACACCTAGAGGAGAGGAATACTTGATATTATTTATTGACAATTTCTCGAGGTTTGTTTGGTTGGGACTTATGAAGCACAAAGATGAAGCATTCGAAAAATTCAAATCCTTCAAAGCCTTGGTTGAAAATGAATCAGGTCACAAAATTAAGTGCCTCAGATCCGACAGAGGTGGGGAATTTACTTCAAATGAATTTTTCGATTTCTGTGATGAACATGGGATAAGGAGAGAATTCTCTACAGCTAGAACTCCTCAGCAAAATGGAGTTGTTGAAAGAATGAACAGAACAATCCAAAAAATGGCTCGTGCTATGCTTGATGAATCAGGAACTCCCGCAACTTTCTGGGGTGAAGCTGCACATGCTGCGGTTGTTATTCTCAACAAAACAAATGTCCGGGTGAACAGCACTCAAACTCCTCATGAGCTTTGGAGTGGCAGGACTCCTTCGGTAAAGCACTTCAAAATCTTTGGGAGCAAATGCTATATCAAGAATACTGATGAGCAGCTTGGCAAACTTGAACCTAGGGCAGATGAAGGCATTCTTCTTGGTTACTCTCCATATAGCAAAGCATACAAGTGCTACAATAAAAGACTTGGCAGAATTGTTGACAGCATTGATGTAGTGGTTGATGAGAAGGGATACATTCCTAGGCAAGTCCATCATGAAGACATCGAAGAAGATGAAGGCTACCCTCAAAGACAGAATGATGAAGAAGAAGAACCTCAAGAAGAACCTCAAGAAGAGCCAGAGGAGCAAACAAGAATAGAAGAAAAGACTCCATCCAGATATGTTCAGAAGAATCATCCAGAATCTCAGATTGTGGGGCAGAAAGAAGCAGGTGTACAAACAAGAAGAACAGTTGCAGAAGCCTCAAGCTATTTGGCATTACTCTCCTCTACTGAACCACAAAATGTGAAAGAAGCATGCAAAGATGAATGTTGGGTGAAAGCAATGGATGAAGAACTTGAGAAAATCGAAAAGAACAACACTTGGGAGCTGGTTCCTAGACCAAAGGATAAGAATGTTATCGGAACAAAATGGGTCTTCAAAAATAAATTGAATGAAAATGGAGAAGTAATTAGAAACAAAGCCAGACTTGTTTGTAAAGGGTATGCACAGCAAGAAGGAATAGACTTTGAAGAAACTTTTGCTCCTGTTGCAAGACTTGAGGCCATCCGAATGTTCCTTGCTCTCTCAAGTTTTCAAAACTTCAAAGTATTTCAAATGGACGTGAAATCAGCCTTTCTGAATGGAGACTTGGAAGAAGAAGTGTACATTGAACAGCCAGATGGGTTCATTCTTGGAAATGATCCAAATCTTGTATGCAGATTGAAAAAGGCTCTCTATGGTCTCAAACAAGCTCCAAGGGTTTGGTACTACCGGTTGGACAAATATCTTCATCAACAAGGTTTTTCAAAAGGTTCAGCAGATAGCAATCTGTATATAAAAGTTGAAAATGACAAATTGCTAATACTTGTTGTGTATGTAGATGACATTATTTTTGGCAGCAATGAAGAAGCTATGAGTCAAAGCTTTGCCTCGGTCATGCAGAAAGAATTTGAAATGTCCTTGCTAGGAGAACTGACATATTTCCTTGGTTTGCAAATCCAACAAAAAGAAGAAGGAATCTTTTTATCTCAAACCAAGTATCTCAAACAGATTTTGAAGAAATACGGCATGGAAGATGCAAAACCAGTATGTACACCCATGATCACAGGATGTAGTCTTAGTGCAAATGATGGATCTGCAGCAGTACATCAACCAACCTACAGATCTATGATTGGAAGTTTACTATATTTGACAGGTACCCGACCGGACATCATGCATGCAGTTGGAATAGTTGGAAGATTTCAGGCAAATCCGAAGGAGACTCATCTTCAGGCAGTGAAGAGAATTTTCAAATATCTTCAAGGGACTCAAAATTATGGCTTATGGTATCCTAGAGATACAGATCTTACTCTTCATGCTTATACAGATGCAGATTGGGCCGGAAGCGTGGATGACAGGAAAAGCACAAGTGGTGGTGCGTTCTTTATGGGTTCCAGACTGGTATCTTGGTTCAGCAAGAAACAGAGTTCGATTGCCTTGTCTACAGCTGAAGCGGAATATGTTGTTGCTGCATCTTGTTGCACCCAACTTCTTTGGATGATGCAGACTTTGCAGGATTTTCAAATCACTTGTACACCACCTATCCCCATCTTATGTGATAACACAAGTGCAATCAACATCTCAAAGAATCCGGTTATGCATTCAAAAACCAAGCACATACCAATCAAGTATCATTTTCTCCGGGAACAAGTGCTTGAACAGAAGGTCAAGTTGGAGTATGTTCCTTCTAGGGAACAAGTTGCTGATATTCTCACCAAACCATTGCCCAGGGACACCTTTGAGTACCTCAGGCAAAAGCTGGGGGTTGTTGATGCATCATCTTGTTGTTGAATATTTTCGGATTGATGGTACAGGTTCAGGGGGAGCATATAATGCATTGTTGGCATTATGGAGGATGGTCAGAAGGAGGTCTTGGAAATAGCTGCAATATGTCTCTATCTCTTTCATGGTAGATTATGGTTCTTTGTTGCAGATCTGGTTCATATTCAGGGGGAGCATACCCCTTTTGTCCTTGATGTCAAAGGGGGAGAATGAAGCTGAAGTTTGTGAGGTTGCCATCAAGTCCAAAGGGGGAGATTGTTGGCATTATGACTAAAGTGTTGTCCTTGATGGCAACCCATTCAGGTGACAGGTCACTGTTCTTCAAGTCAGCAGCAGAAGTTGATGATCAGCTATCAAATATTGAAGGAAATAAGGAGGATGCAGGTATACCTTATAGAAAGTGCGTACCCGCAGGTACACCATGCAGAAGCCGCATCCAAAGACGCAGGCCAGCTGTTCAGGAGGTGCGTCCACCCAGTGCACACATTTTAAGGCAGAGAAAAGCACACGTGGGGGTTTCTTGTGTTTTACTCTTGGTATCTAGCCGATGGTATTGTGTTATTGTGGTGTCGGCTCGTGGTATTGTTCCATGATTTGAGGAGGAGCTTGCCTATATAAAGCAAAGGAGATCATTTGGTTTAAGTATGTCTTTGGTTGAATATCTTATTGGGTGAGATCTGGTCTAGATCTAAAAGGCGAATCTACTGAAGGAATGAGATCCCTTTGGCGCAAGATCAGATCTGTAGATCTGACTGTTTGGGTTACACTTAAAGTCTTGAAATCATTCATACCCGAAGGGACGCAGGTACAGTGAAAGGAAAGCGCGCCGGGACGTAGTGCAGAATCTGGAGATCTGCGTGGGGACGCAGGGCAGACGAAGTTCAGGTGCGTCTGGGACGCAGTTCAGTGACTAGAGATCTGCGTGGGGACGCAGAGCGATCAAGGTTCAGGTGCATCTCTGAAGCAAAAGGACGCGGCGCGATAGTGTTTTTGGGTGCGTCCCTGTAGCGGAAGGACGCGGCGCAATAGTGTTTTTGGGTGCGTCCCTGTAGCAGAAAGACGCGGCGCGATAGTGTTTCTGGATGTGTCCCTGAAGCAACAGAACGCAGAGCAGTTAAAGGAACAGTGCGTGGGCACGCAGCACAACAGAAGGATATCTACGTGTGGACGCAGGGGAGCAGAAGGTTAACTGCGTCTGGTCGCAGGCCACAGAAGGAAAAACTGTGTCTCTGTCTTAAGATATTCTGTTGATTGAATTTCTCTGTTGATAAGGTGTTCTGGGTTACTTCTGTTATTGCTGATCTGATATCTGTAGTGGACTGTAACTGTTATGTACTTATTGATCATCTGATGCTTTATGAAAAGAAGTAGGGGGTTGTAGCTCCCTTCCAGGAGTAGACTGAAAACGAGAGAGAGAGAGAGTTGTAGCTCTCTGCAGGTTGCAGCCTGCGTACTGGTAAAGGACTGCACCAGTACAAAATCATTGTAAAAGAAGTTTCTAATTTGAAAGAAGATAGAGACATATTGCAGCAGGTGGTTTTCACCCACACTGGGTTTCCACCTTACATCTTGTGTTCTTTGGTGTGACTATCTGTTTTTCTTTGTTCATGCTCATTATTTTGTGGTACTGACATGCAAAAATAATTCAAAGATCAAATAAGGAAGATTTATTAAATTGCTAGATAATATTGATTCACCCCCCCTCTCAGTATTATTTCCAACAATACACGCGGGTTAGACGTTTCAAAGGCACGTATGCATATACACGCACTTTCATGCAAGGAAAAGTGCGTATATGTTGGAGAACTTACTTTTGGTCCATGGTAGTTATTCCTTGGTATTTGAACCTATGGTTTTGGACCATGGTATTGTGGAAGGCCTAAACCTATAAAAGAGGAAGGAGATCATGTGGAAAAAGATTATTTGAATTATTATTGAATATCTGATAAAGTGCTAGATCTGGAATATTGGTAATTGGGTTATGATGCAAATCTAGATCTGAATGAAGGAGGAATTTGAGCGCAAAAGAGCAGGATAAGTTCTATTGATGGATCATAATCTTTAAGCTTGAATGATAGTATCTTTGTATAATTTTTATTTGTTATATGTGGTGCTTGCTTGATCTATAGATCTGATAATCTGGGTTAATTAGTGTTTGAATATCTGAAAGAGCGAATTATCCTTTATAGATCTATACGCAGGTTCAGTGAAGCGAAGGTGCGTATACACGCCGGTTCAGTGAATGAAAACAACGTATAAGTAGGTTGTTCCATATGCAGAAGCATATGCACGCAGGTTTCAGTTTATTGAAGTAGCGTATATCTTTTGGGTTGTGATCTAGCTGCTACTGTTTATTGCTGCAGTGTTCTGGGTTCAGATTTGGTGTTTGGTTACTGTTACTATGATCTGGGTACAGTCATCAGAGAAGTGTTTATTTTGATTCAGTTTTGATTGGTGAAAAGGTGATTGGTTGATGCAGAAATTCTTGATGTTTGATTGATGTTATTTGTGGATCCAGTCTGAAAATTTATGAAACGTTGTCCCTAAAAGAAAGAGAAGGTTGTAGCCTTCTGTAGGCCAGCACCTACGTACTAGTATCTTGTCTAGTGTAAGAGCTAAGGGGGTTGTAGCTCCCTTCCAGGAGAAGTTGGAGAACGAGAGAGGGTTGTAGCTCTCTGTAGGTTACAGCCTGTGTACTGGTAAAGGACTGCACTAGTACATTGTAAAAGAAGTTTCTAATTTAAAGGAAGATAGAGACGAATTGTAGCGGGTGTTTTTCACCCACATTGGGTTTCGACCTTATATCTTGTGTTCTTGTGTGCGATTTTCTTTCTGCTGTGTTTTACTATTTCTGGTTACTAGTTAATTGATTTTGAAAGCACAGATTAACAATCAACATCTGAAGGCCCACGGGGCTTTGGATTGACGGTGAATGGGTGCCTTGTTAAGGCGCTCCTTGCGATAGGTCACCGGTTCAAATCCCCCGTGGGTACTTAGGTTAGTCTTAACATAGAAAAAAAAAGAAAAAAAGAAAAAAAAAAACAATCAACATCTGAAAGATAAATAAAATTAAAAGTTTTCCTTGTATACGCTGGTTTCCTTCTGCAAAGTTACGTATATACGCGGGTTTAATTAACTAAAGTAGCGTATAACATTTGATTTTGAAAATAAGGAATATTTGACTTGATAATACTGATTCACTCCCCCTCTCAGTATTATTTCCAACAATTGGTATCAGAGCAGGTCCTTCAGAAGAAGCTTGATCACTTGAAGGAAGATCTTTCATCATGAGCAACTACGAGAGGGAAGCATCAATCAGGCCACCAATGTTTGATGGGACAAACTTCGTATATTGGAAGGTAAGAGTTACTGCCTATCTTCAATCTCTTGGTACAGAAGTCTGGGATATCATAGAAACAGGGAATACTTTTCCATCAGCAACTCCTATAGATCTGGCTGAGAATAAGAAATATGAAACAAATGCAAAGGCGGTCAATACTCTATTAGGATGCCTATCTCAATCAGAGTTTGTCAAGGTTATGTAGTTTAAATCTGCAAAAGAAATATGGGACAAGATTGTACTGAGCTATGAAGGAGATGATCAGGTAAAACGAGAAAAACTTCAAACCCTCAGAATTCAGTATGAAAATCTCAGAATGTACAATGATGAAAGTGTGGCTAACTATTTTCTTCGTGTAGATGAGATTGTTAATTGTATGAAAAACTTGGGTGAAGAAATAAAAGAGGCTGTTGTGGTTGAAAAAGTTCTAAGATCTTTGTCCCCTATGTTTGAATCTAAAGTTTCTGCAATAGAAGAAAAATAGAATCTACAAAACCTTAAAATGTCACAGTTGCATGGAATTATAACTGCTTATGAAATGAGAAAAGAAGGTCCATCAGACAGGAGAGAAGTTGCCTTCAAGGCTTCAGGAAAAGGAGAGTACTATAAGTCAGGACATGTGTCATAAGAAGAAGAAGAATCAAATTTTGTCAGAAATCTTCAACAGGTCGCTGGACGATTCCGAGGTAAGTTACGTTTCAAATGCTTTGCTTGTGGGAGATTTGGTTACTATGCTGCCAAATGTCCTCATAACGATAAAACTGACAAAGGGAAGGAACCTATTAGATGGAACAAGAAATAGAATGTAACTAAGAAAAGTTACTACACTCATGAAGATAGTGATGGTCTTTCAAATAGTGATGAAGATGAACGAGGTATTAACTATAAACTTTTAATGGCCTTTGAAGATGATGATTACATGGATGCTATAGATATGGATGGCTTTTATGAAGAGATTTCTAGACACAAAACATGTTTAGAAGAAAAGAATGTGATCATTGATACTCTGCAGTTCCAACTTGATGAAAGAGAAAAATTCCTTGAGAAGTTAGAATGTGAAATTGTTGGCCTTAGAAAAGAAATTGAGAAAACAAAGGCTCTTAATCTTAAATTTGTTAAAGGATCTGAAACTCTGGATGAGATTATCAATGTACAACATTCTCCACTAATCAAGACTGGTCTAGGGTATAATGGAGAAGCATCTCAAGCATCCACCTCAAAGAGTTATCTCAATGTAGCAAGGAGGAATGAGCAAAAGCCCAATGGAGATCACCAGGTAAATCAAAGACGAATTACATCAAGAATAAACAAAGACTACCAGGTAAATCAAGGGCAATCCACCTTAAGGATGAACATAAGCTACAACCAGCCACAGGTAAAATCTTCTCAATTTACCTCAAGAATGGATGACAATAGAAACTACAATCATTTGGCAAGTAGATTTGATAATCAGAGGAGTTTCTTCAATGGCGAATGTTTCTCTTGCCATAACTTTGGCCACAAAGCATCTCAATGTGTTTCCTATAAGACAATCATGACTAGAGAAGCTCAAAAACAAAGAAGTATGACTGGAATCACGAAAAGAACCTATAACAACTTTTCGGCCCTTGAAAATGAAATTGAATGTTCTATTTGTAATAACTTCGGTCATGAAGATTCTGAATGTAGGAGCAGGTTTTGGAAGACAACTCAGAAGGAACAAACCTCAAGTGCCAGAACATGGAAAATGAAGGAACTGCAACGAGAAAGATGTGGGATAGATTTATATGCAGAAGGACAAGAAAATCAATGGTACATCGACAATGGATGTTCGAAGCATATGACAGGTGATAAAGAAAAACTTGAATCATATAGTGTTTTAGAAAAGGGAAAGAAAGTTTCTTTTGGAAATGATACCCCTGCAGTCATAAAAGGAAAAGGCATTGCCCAGTTGAAAGAAAAGGTCAAAGCAGGAAATGTTTTGTATGTTGATGGCTTGAAGCATAATCTTCTGAGTGTCAGTCAGATGTGTGATCAAGGAATCGAGGGTAATATCTCGATCAAATGGATGTAGTGTTCATGATCTTGATACAGGAAAAACAATGATTAAAGGCAGAAGAACTCCAAATAACTTATACATATTTGAAGAAGGACAACAACAATGCTATTTGAGCAAGGATGATGAAAACTGGTTATGGCACCGGAGGTTGGGGCATCTAAGCTTTTCACAAATAAGGAAAGCATGTAAATACTAGGCAGTTCATGGTCTTCCAGATATCAAAATCCTAGACAACATATGAAAATCATGTCAGTTTGGTAAGAAAAATAGAACCAACTTCCCTGAGAAGGAAGGATCAGCCAACAGGCCTCTTGAGCTATTCCATACAGACGTATGTGGTCCATTTAGGACAAGGTCACCTCGAGGAGAAGAATACTTTATATTATTCATTGACGACTTCTCCAGGATGGTTTGGTTAGGACTTATGAAGCACAAAGACGAAGCATTCGAAAAATTCAAATCCTTCAAAGCCTTGGTTGAAAACGAATCAGATCACAAAATTAAGTGCCTCAGATCTGACAAAGGTGGGGAGTTTACCTCAAATGAATTTTTCAATTTTTGTGAAGAACATGGAATAAGAAGGAAATTCTCTACAGCTAGGAATCCTCAGCAAGATGGAGTGGTGGAAAGGATGAACAAAACGGTCCAACAAATGGCTCGTGCTATGCTTGATGAGTCTGGAACTCCCGCAACCTTCTGGGCTGAAGCTGCATTTGCTGCAGTTGTTATTCTCAACAAAACAAATGTCCGAGTGAACAGCACTCAAACCCCTCATGAGCTCTGGTATTGTGAGACTCCTTCGGTAAAGCATTTCAAAAATTTTGGAAGCAAATGCTATACTAAGAATAATGATGAATAGCTTGGCAAACTTGAACCTAGAGCAGATGAAGGCATTCTCCTTGGTTATTCTCCCCACAATAAAGCATATAAGTGTTACAATAAAAGGCTTGGAAGAATTGTTGACAGCATTGATGTAGTGGTTGATGAAAAAGGATACATTCCTAGGCATGTAAATTATGAAAATATCGAAGAGGATGAAGACTACTCTCCAAATCAGACTGATGATGAAGAAGAACCTCAAGAGGCACCAGAGGAACAGATAAGGATAGAAGAGAAGAGAAGACTCCATCCAGGTACGTTCAGAAGAATCATCCAGAATCTCAGATTTTGGGGAAGAAAGAGGCAGGTGTACAAACAAGAAAAACAATTACAGAAGCCTCAAGCTATTTGGCATTGCTCTCCTCCATTGAACCACAAAATGTAAGAGAGGCATGCAAAGATGAATGCTGGGTCAAGGCAATGGATGAAGAACTTGAGCAGATTGAAAAGAACAACACTTGGGAGTTGGTTCCTAGACCAAAAGATAAGAATGTCATAGGGACAAAATGGATCTTCCAAAATAATTTGAATGAAAATGGGGAAGTAATTAGAAACAAGGCCAGACTTGTTTGTAAAGGGTATGCTCAATAAGAAGGAGTAGACTTTGAAGAAAATTTTTCTCCCGTTGCTAGACTTGAGGCCATTCGAATGTTCCTTGCTCTCTCAAGCTTTCAGAAGTTCAAAGTATTTCAAATGGACGTGAAATCAACCTTTCTGAATGGAGACTTAGAAGAAGAAGTGTACATTGAGAAACCAGATGGTTTCATCCTTGGGAATGATCCAAATCTTGTATGCAGACTAAAAAAGGCTCTCTATGGTGTTAAATAGGCTCCAAGGGCTTGGTACTACCGTTTGGACAAATATCTTCATCAACAAGGTTTTTCAAAGGGATCAGCAGATAGCAATCTTTATATAAAAATTGAAAATGACAAATTGCTAATACTTGTTGTGTATGTAGATGATATTATCTTTCGCAGCAATGAAGAAGCTATGAGTCAAAGCTTTGCCTTGGTGATGCAAAAAGAATTCGAAATGTCTTTGCTTGGAGAATTGACATATTTCCTTGGATTGCAAATCCAACAAAATGAAGGCGAGATCTTCATGTCTCAAACCAAGTATCTCAAGCAAATTTTGAAGAAATATGGCATGGAAAATGCAAAACCAGTATGTACCCCCATGGTCACAGGATGCAACCTCAGTGAAAATGATGAATCAGCAGCAGCACATCAACCAACCTACAGATCTATGATTGGAAGTCTACTTTATTTGACAGGTACCCGACGAGACATCATGCATGCAGTGGGAATAGTTGGGAGATTTCAGGCAAATCCAAAGGAAACTCATCTTCAAGCAGTGAAGAGAATCTTCAAGTACGTTCAAGGAACTCAAAACTATGGCTTATGGTATCCTAGAGATACAGATCTCACACTTCATGCTTATAAAGATGCAGATTGGGTCGGAAGCGTGGAGGACAGGAAGAGCACAAGTGGTGGTGAATTCTTTATGGGTTCCAGATTAGTATCTTGGTTCAGCAAGAAGCAGAGTTCGATTGCTTTATCTACAGCTGAAGTAGAATATGTGGTTGCTGCATCTTGTTGCACTCAACTTCTCTGGATGATGCAAACCTTGCAGGACTTTCAAATCACTTATACACCACCTATCTCCATCTTATGTGATAATACAAGTGCAATTAGCATTTCAAAGAACCCAGTCATGCATTCAAAGACCAAGCACATACCGATCAAGTATAACTTTCTCCGGGAACAAGTGTTGGAACAAAATGTCAAATTGGATTATGTTCCTTCTAAGGAACAAGTTGCTGATATTCTCAGCAATCCACTGCCCAGGGAGACATTTGAATACCTCAGACAGAAGCTGGGAGTAGTTGATGCATCATCTTGCTGTTAAAACTTGTCTGTTTCAGAGGAAAATGGGTGTACACGAGTTTCATGAGGAGTATCCGCGTACATACGCCAGTTTGTGCAAAGATAGTCGCGTATATGGAGGTTTGATGGATATCAATAGGGACAGGCTCTGGTTGAAGATATTCTGATATGGGTCTGACTGAGACCATTCGGCACAGGTTTAGGGGGAGCAGATAATCTTCTAATAATGCATTGTTGGAATTATCTTAGAAGCTTTTGGTTCTAGATCACAGCTGTTGTTGATTTCAGGTGGAACAGAGGCAGAGGGAGAACAGAAGGAAATCTTGGTTGCTGATCTGAATGATGATGAACACATGCTACTGCTATCAGTTATTGGTGACTTTCATAAGTCTTGTTCTAGATATTTCGTCTCTATGTCATTTATCTCTTTTGTGGTATCTCTTTTATGGTGTCAAGGTCATGTAACGCCCTATTTTGGTTTCCCCACTATGCCTGGGATGAACATGTAATGATCTTGGTTGTCATATGTAAATTTCTGATGTATCCCCACTTGGTTGGGTCATGGATGTATGTATTGAGTCTTTTGGTGATAGGAAGGTCTTTTATGATGCTTAAGTCATGGTTCTTTTTGAAGAACATCTTTTACAGATCTTGCCTACAGTCAGGGGGAGCATGGTCAGCACAGCAGGCCAGAAATTTCAGCATGTACTCAGGGGAGCACAACCCTTTGCCCTTGATGACAAAGGGGGAGAATGACTTTGAGGATTTTGGGTTGCCATCAAGTCCAAAGGGAGAGATTGTTGGCATTATGGCACAGGTGTTTTCCTTGATGGCAACTCTCTTCGGTAACATATCTCAGTGCAGGATTTCAAAATGAAGGAAAAGACATATACATAGGTTCATCTAGACGAAGACGCGTATACACGCGGGTTAGACGTTTCAAAGGCGCGTATGCGTATACAAACACTTTCATGCAAGGAAAAGCGCGTATATGTTGGAGAAATTACTTTTGATCCATGCTAGTTAGTCCTTGGTATTTGAACCTATGGTTTTGGACCATGGTATTGTGGAAGGCCTAAACCTATAAAAGAGGAAGGAGATCATGTGGCAAAAGATCATCTGAATTATTATTGAATATCTGATAAAGTGCTAGATCTGGAATACTAGTAATTGGGTTATGATGCAAATCTGGATCTGAAGGAAGGAGGAATTTGAGCGCAAAAGAGAAGGATAAGTTCTATTGATGGATCATAACCTTTAAGCTTGAATGGTAGTATCTTTGTATAATTTTGATCTGTTATATGTGGCGCTTGCTTGATCTATAGATATGATAATATAGGTTAATTAGTGTTTGAAAATCTGAAAGAGTGAATTATCCTTTATAGATTTGTACACAGGTTCAGTGACGCGAAGGTGCATATACGCGCCAGTTTAGTGAATGAAAACAGTGTATACGCAGGTTGTTCCATACGCAGAAGCGTATGCATGCAGGTTTCAGTTTATTGAAGTAGCGTATATCTTTTGAGTTGTGATCTAGCTGCTACTGTTTATTGCTGTAGTGTTCTGGGTTCAGATTTGGTGTTTGGTTACTGTTACTATGATTTCGGTAGAGTCGTCAGAGAAGTGTTTATTTTGATTCAGTTTTGATTGGTGAAAAGGTGATTGGTTGATGCAGAAATTCTTGATGTTTGATTGATGTTATTTGTGGATCCAGTCTGAAAATTTATGAAACGTGGTCCCTGAAAGAAAGAGAAGGTTATAGCCTTCTGTAGGCCAACACCTAAATACTAGTATCTTGGCTAGCGTAAGAGCTAAGGGGGTTGTAGCTCCCTTCCAAGAGAAGCTGGAGAACGAGAGAGGGTTGTAGCTCTCTACAGGTTGCAGCCTGCATACTAGTAAAGGACTGCACCAGTACATTGTAAAAGAAGTTTCTAATTTAAAGGAAGATAGAGATGAATTGTAGCAGGTGGTTTTCACCCACATTGGGTTTCCACCTTATATCTTGTGTTCTTGTGTACGATTGTCTTTCTGCTCTATTTTACTGTTTCTAGTTACTAGTTAATTGATTTTGAAAGCACAAATTAACAATCAACATCAGAAAGATAAAGTAAATTAAAAGTTTGCCTTGTATATGGTGATTTCCTTCTGCAAAGTTGCGTATATACGCGGGTTTAATTAACTGAAGTAGCTTATATCATTTGATTTTGAAAAAAAATGAATATTTGAGTTGATAATACTGATTCACCCCCCTCTTAGTATTATTTCCAACATGTGAGCATTTACATCTATTTTATTCATTAAGTATTTGATTAGTGCATGGAAAGTATGTACAAAGACCCGATAACCAATATCATAGTGCCTAAATTTGTTGAAGCACTGTACAACAACAAGGAGTTATTTTTCAGTAATTGTATAGTAAAGTTGATCTTTACATAGATTTTAGCTAATGAAATAAATAGAATAGGAAATTTTACATGTGAGCTGTCCTAGTATTGACCCACCTACTTTATTTGATGAATTTATATGGATATGTCTTGGAAAATTCCAGTTTGGACCTCTAAGAATAGGTGCAAACATTAGTTTTCCTTTTGTTTTCTCAAATGATTCTGACATAAATTTGTCTAGTAAAATTCTAGCAAGGACTAGAAATATTTTAGGAATGAAAATAAAGGAGAACCAATCTTGCTAAAATATTTGACGAATCTTCGATAATATCTAGCAAGGACTAGAAATATTTTAACATCCTTCTTTTTCTGAGGAATATGAACCCTTTAATGATTTCTATTCATTTTGGGTCCACTTGGATTCCTTTTGAAGAGAGGAATTTCCCTAACAAAATCCCTTTGTTCATAAAAGGTAGGCATTTCACATGGCTCAATGACAGATTCATTTCTATACACCTATATAAGCATTTGCATAGGTTTGAGAGAGCCTCTTGGAAGTCCCCATGGGGTGTAAAATCATCCATGTATATTTCCATCGAATCATGCATAAGGTCATAGAATATACTTAACATAACCCTCTAGAAGCTTACAAGGTCTTTAAATAGATCAAATGGGAGAACTCTATAAGAAAAAGTTCCCCATGCACATGTGAAAGTGGTTTTATCCTAGTCTTCAGAGCTGATGTGAATTTTATTGTACCCTCTAAATCCATCCAAAAGTGATAAGGAATTTCATGCAAGGGTATTCAAAACTTGGTTAATAAAGGGCAAGGGAAAATTATCCTTTCTGATCAATTTATTGGGTTCTTTTTAATCAACATAGATTCTTCATTTTCCATTCTTCTTAGGGATAATGAGTAGGGGAGACACCCATTCACTATCTAAGATCAGATAGATGAATCCTCCATCCAATAATTTATGTAACTCATATTTCACAATGTCTTTTAATGTGAGGTTCATTCACCTTTGTGGTCATAAAAAATGTTTATGACTTTCCTTGATATATATATGGTGATTTCACACAGAAGGATGAACTCCCTTCATTCCTTTATAGTCCCATGCCAATGCATGAACGTGATGTTTCAAGAATTCTTCTAGAAACATGAGGCTCACTAGTCATAAGCTATCCACTGTGATTGACATGACCTCTAAGATGCCTTTTCTATGAATTATCTTCTTTCTATCAATTCAATATCTCAAGCTATAACAAACCAAGCTTGTTCTAATTCATCAATAGTGTGAGCGTTATCATGAATGAAATCGACTGATCAATATGAAATACTCCTTTGATCATTCGATCAATTTAGAATATCTAGTTGATTGGGAGATTGAATGGTCATGTAAATAAAAAGATTGATATAACCAAGGATATAATAATTACACTAGTACAAAATGACTAATTAGTTACTAAAAGAACAACTAAAATTTGCATAGAAATGATGATTTTTCAGTGGATGACCAATAGTAGCTAATTTACAGTATCTTATAACGCAACCAACTTTCAGTTATTTTTAGCTTAGTCATTAATTGGTTTCCTCAATTTTACCATCTAGTAGTATATTTAGTCATAAATTTGGTCATTAATATTTCATTCGTTTATTCATTATTGTCGCAATTAATGACCAAATATATAACAAAATATATTACTATATGAATCTTCGAGAAAACCAATTAATGACCAAAAAAATATGACCAAAATGTTGGTCGCGTTATAAGATACTATAAATTAGCTACTAATAGTCATATATATGCAAATTTTAGTCATCATTTGAAAGCAATTAATGACCAAAGAAATATGACTAAATTTTAGTCATGTTATAAGATATTGTAAATTAGCTACTAATAGTCATATATATGCAAAATTTAGTCATCATTTTAATAAAGAAAATTATCATTTGCAGTAGTCATTTATTGTTTTTTGGTATTTTCATATTCATTATATAAACAACTGATTTAGTAGTTTCTATTTGTTTCTTTTTATTTAATTCATAATCATTATAAATGACTAATTTAGTCATATATTCAATTTATTCTTGTTCATCATTAATTAATATAAAATACTAATTTAGTAGTTTTAGATTGATTTTATGTGTTCATTATTAATCAACATAAATTAATTAGTATGATTTTGTGACTAAATTTAAAAAAATCCATACAATGTGCATGTTTATCTAATATGATAACGCAAAGTTACATATGTTAATTACAAGACCAAATAATATCAAGTTCAAAAAAAAATAATTTTAACCATATAAAGTTTATTATATAAATATCAAGTATTACAATATGAGTTTCCAACTTAATATTGGTTGGACTACAATTTACACATGAAATATTGTTTCATCATTTCAAAACATTATCACTGTGTTGCCAAATCATTACAAGTGAATTTGCCAAGTCTGAAGGCTTGACCAACAGTCTCTATGAGTGTGTCATATGCAAGATATTGGCTCTAAGGGTATCACTAGACATATTCTCTTCTCTCCCATTTTTCATTTGTCACTCTAGTGTTATTGTTCTCCTCTTTCTTCAATTGCTGCTTCTTACCATTAATATTGAGTTCCTCTCCTAAAAATGAAATAAGATACAATGCAGAGTATAATACATGAAAGACGATGAATACTTGAATATAAAATAAAGTATATTATGAAAGATTTATACAACATATACCTCAACATTTCATAGTGGCCACTATGTAGCTATATGACCTGTAGAAACAAAAAAAAAAAATGTCACCATAGAAAATAACACCTTAGGAACTTAGTATTTAACCTTGAACAAAACCTTAGGCAAAATCATGCCAACTAAGTTACATGTTAAAAATATCAGGAAATAGATAACTTGTCAAAATAAATGGAAAAAAAAGATTAGTGTAAAAAATATCCTTATTTCTTTTTCTAAAAGATTCATGTTCCTTAAATTTGGATATTCTTTTGCCCACAGTAAAAGTTCATTGCTATTATGACCTATGTTTTTAGGATCATGAGATTGATCCAACATCATATTGGATTGTGGAGAGAAAATGATTAAACTTTCCAAGATGAGTACCTCACTTGGTTGAATGAAGGTGCTAGCTGTGCGTAGTATCGAAACCTTAGGGAAGCAGAACAATAAGGCCTAATAAAATATATCACCACTTATCCATCGGAAGAAAAAATTTCAATCCCACAATGGCCTCTGGGAGTACATTTCTTTGGATGGATATCACACTCTGAGATATTATTGTCTAATACAATGAGAAGTGTACATATATTGTCACAATGCCCCTCACAGCCAGGCCCTATAGTTGTGTCCTATAATATTAATCATATTATAATATTTAATTATAAATTATGACTATCAGATAATTATTAGTTTGAATAATTAGTCTAAAATTGCGTTTTTTAGTATTTCTGTATACATGAAAATATTCGGAAAAAAGAGCTACGTTTTGTGACTAGTTAATTTCAAGTGAATCTAAATACACAAGAAATTATGGTGCCTCACTTTTTCTCTAGCGGTTATCTGCTCATTGTACCAATTTCTCCCATGTCCTCTACTACTTTTGGTGAATTACTTTTTGATGATGTTCAATGTCAATGCAATGGACATTTATCCTCAATGTTTTTCTAAGCCAAAGGGAAGCTCCACAAGTAACAACCAAAAAGTAGCCTCAAATATATTATTGGGGTCCAAAATGTAGTAATTATATGACAAGACAAGAAAAAATTCATGTTAATCATCTTCTCTTTAATATTTATTAATAATTTATTTGGTTGATCATGTAAAACTAAAGTGCCAAGTAGGGACATTTAAAGTTAGTCAACCATCAATATCACCTTTAAGAGTTCTTAGTATTTAATACTTCCTATTACACACACAATAGATCACCAACTTCAACGGTAGCAATATAAACACAACAAAAATGAAATTAAAATAAATGCTAGGAAGTTGAATGCGACTATTCTTGAGTCAAGAAAATACAAAACCCTTCACATTACCAAGGCATTTTTAGGCACTAAAACAAAAGTTCCTTCCATTGCATCATTTTCACCTTTTATTTAATTTCTTTAATTGAGAACATAACTTTTAGAAGAAAAAAAATTCATTGAAAAATGTCTCAAAATCCTAACAAATGCTCGAGTGATTGTCTTATCAATTAAACAACAAGACACTCATTCGGTATGCTTTTAACTTTCATAATATATTGAAGAATATGAAGCTTTGTCGTCCCTTGCTCCTAATCAAATTGTAATATGTGGATTCCAATCAAGTAATCAATTTCCCTCCAAAATAGTTAAGAGATCACTTTGGAGAAGGACTTTTAGAAGCATTCAGATAGCAGAAATGAAATTAACTAGGAGGAAAATGAAGCACTTTAGTGGGTGCTCCAAAATATTTGAATGCAACTGAAAATGATTTTATAATCCCTCCACACATTTCAAAATAGAAACCATTCAGCTACATCTCATATATTTTCAACCATTCTGTAGTATGTAATTCTTTGAGAAAGAATAGAGCATTCGTAAATGTTGTTATGAAAGAGGACTCTTCATAATCCTAATAAGTTGGGCATTGACAAATAAAAAAATTCATGTAATGAATAAATCTTACATGGTAGATTTGAGTGATTAAAATGACAACTTTATTCTTAATCTCATTACAACAAAAAAAATTCAACCCTAACTAGTTGGGATCTAACAAATCAAGAATTTCATGTAGTAAAGTAAACTTACATGGTAGATCCAAATTATTTTCAATGAAAACTTTATTCTTGATCTTATTACAACATAGATAAATTCAAGAGTACATACATATTTCCTTATCTGAGACAAACTTTGAACACATTCCGAGATTTCATAGAAATATAATGATACGATTTACGTGTAGGACATGAGAAATCTATCTACATCTAGCACCCATCACTAGACAATAATGTTATTGAGACACCATCTCATGGCATTAGAATCATGTAGATAGATAGTGTTATAGAGATACCTTGCAACAACTTGTCAACACTACCTTGAAGCTTCAAATTCATCAATTGATTTACTTTAGTAGAAAATTGTAGTGGGATTTCATTAAATACAACCCGAAAAAAGCCATTTATGATAGTTGTCGTTGCCTTCTATGGATCTGTCCCCCTATGGAAATAGAATAACTGATATTCCCCAATTTTTGAGGTACTTGGTTCATGTTCAACTTGGGCTATCGGGTTCTTCACGTGGAAAAGGTTACAAATATTAGATGTATAATGGAAAGAAGCACATAATTCAAGGTTTCTCCTAAAGTCTCTTGGGTGAATTATAAAACACCGTCTACTTAAAACATTATATATGGTAGTAACAAAAACCTAACCAAGATCCCACTTAAGAATTAAAAATGTTGCAAATAGGAAATGTCTTAAACAATATCAACTATTTAACTGCATAATCACACTAAAATAGACAAATCTTTAAAATGTTGAAAACTATGAAAAAATGGAGTTAGAAAATTATAGTTATGCTAGGGTAGATATAGCTATGTAAGATGTAACTTCTATCTAAAACACATAAATGTAACTTCTATAACTACATGAAATGTAACTTCTATATAAAAAATGGAGTTGGAATATTATAGTTATGCCAGGGTAGATATATCTACGTGAAATGTAACTTCTATATAACATTTTAAATATCCTTTTCAGTCATTTAAGAGACTAACATTTTTTATCTTCAGTTAATAACTTAATACTCCACCACAAATAAAATTGAATTGGTTCTTCACCAACCAAGGAGGAAATTCTAAACCAGTGTAAAAATGCTTACTCATTCCCCTGCCATATTTCTGGTATTTTATTTGTGCGCATATTTAAGCTAGTGTAATGTAACTTCTACATATTTGAGAATTGAAATGTAAAAAATTTACCCAGATTGAAGTTATAAAATTAACATATGCACAATAAGATACAATATGCATGAGTTATAAGTAATATGGTGTTTACATGCTATATCAAGACAAACGTTTTCTCATATGATTAACTCTTATCTTATAGTTGGTGATGGATATAGGCTTTAAAATTTCGAGCCATCCTTGTCATATCTTATATTTAATGATGGATATAGATTTTAAAAGCATCAACATTGTTTCTTATTTTATGTATGGTCAATTTAAATGGAGCTGATCATAAGTTTATTCAATATTATCTTATTGTTGATGGTGTTGGACCTTCCAACATGTCAGGGGATGTCCCCAGTAAGAAGTCCCAATTAGACCTCAGACCATTTGATGTAGGAGTCCTAGCAGTGGGTCGTACGGTAATGCGTTGACTGTGATTTCGCATAGGGGCAAGTAAGATAACTCTGTTCGTAGTAAGGGTGTGACAGCTGTAGTAAGACAAGGAAGGTGCATGAGAGGTTCTAACACACTGAGGGTGAGGTGAGTGCGCCCAAAAGCCTATACAATGAGTTATGAGGGACTATTTATAGCAAACGGTGGGGTGACCCTTGACATTCCCCTTTGTGACAATTCAACTACCCTCATGACTCTTCATCTACTCTATAACTGTTACATCCAACTATCGACACTTGACTTACACTTGACAAGACATTACATTACAATGCACATGTACCCATGTGAGACAAAATGGATTGAGCAAGCCATATTAGACATCACTATGACTTAGACAACCATGGAAGTCCAACTCCTCAACATCCTCATGTTTATCGATAGTAACATACTGATGCCAAGATCGGTAGTCCTTGATGGTGTCCATGTGCTTCATGGTGACATCTGCCTGAAACCTGACTCTTGCCTCCATAGCATCCAGATACATTTCTCGGGCTCCTCTGTCCAACTCATCTAAAAGCATGCACATCATTGTCTTCAATGCGTTTGGACCAGCGACATACTTGTGTATGATGTCTGCACTGATGGACAAGTTTGGGCTGGTGGAAATGCACATCAACACGTCAAAGTACGAGTTAAGCTCTACTCGGACCTGTGCCTTCTTCTTCGCCTGGATGAGAGTTCCAATAGATGGGATCAAATGTGTGCACACGAGAACATCCATACTCTTGAATACTCATGCATGGGAAGCCTGTATTCTAGTGATGAGCTGCAAGAGCTCTTCATAGTTACAGATCTGATTTTAGATATGTGCCTTTAGCTTGACTGCATTTTCCCTCATCATCTTAGGAAAGTGAAGTGGGGCTCCCTTGTATTTCATCGTACATGTTTGCATGTCATGAAAAACAACATTCAAGTTCGTCAAGATACGTGCTCTTCTAGCACGTCACTGCTACCATCCGTTAAGGTGGGTGACTACCTTATGCAGGGTACCAAATTTGGAGTACAATGCTCACATAACTATGTCAAGAGGCAATACCCCATCAAGTGTTTCCTTCTTTAGTTCAGCTCGAGCAGACAGTGTCACCAACTCTCCTCCTTGCTTGGCCATCTATAGTTCCTTTGTCATTCACTCATTCTCAGCTATCATAAAGTGAACACTTGAGCTAGTGGCTTCGACATACACTCTGGTTGCATCAGCCAAGGCTGGTGGATGTTTGTGCACATTAGTCATGATCAATAGTTCTTCAACTTGTGTAGGAGATGTAGGATCCTCCGGAGTTAACATTCTGCAAGACTATACAACTCTATATTGAGATTTATTGAATGAGATTTTGTGCATCTCTCCTTTCGGCTGATTGCAAAGGATCTCAGTGCCTCCTTTGTCACTTGAGGCTTTCTCATCATCTCGATGCGGTGAAGCGGGTGAGTTGACCTCTTGGTGGTGAGGCATGAGGTCAATGTCCTATTCCAACTATTGAAGTTCTTGCTCTATCTCATTATCGAAGCCTTGCTCCTCCAATGGTTCACCTTGTTTCCCTAGTGCCAGTTGATCTGATAAGTCCACTACCTGTACGGGCATTGTTTCATATGTTTGCACATGTTGTGCCCCCAGCTGTATCTATTGTTGTTGTGCTTCCCTCTCCTGTTTGCGCAGGTCTTGTTCCTTCCAGAGTTTCTCCTTCAACTCATGCAACTCCTTCTATGCTTCCTCCATTATTCTCTTATCCCTCTGCCTTTGCACGATTTGCATGTTGCACTCATGCCTCTTTACCTCTATAGCCATAACTACTTTCTTTACTAATGGATCTGCTCAGAACTTGCAGCTTTTCTTGTCCTCCATGCGATCGACAATCTTCCTCTTACCCTTGTCACGCACTGGTATTCTTGCCTCTGTTGCTACTACTGTTATTGCTGCTACTGCTGTTGGTGTTCTTCGAGATGATTCTTCATGTTGCTTCACTAACCACTCCACAGTGAAGATGACCTATTCATTGGATCTGGAGAAACTGTAGCAATACCTCCATGAGTCCTCCATGGCCCAATGGAACGCCCCGTGGATCTAGTTGAACTGAACTCTCGTGTAGTGATTCTTCACAATGTAATGTGGGTCATACGGATTGTAACTTTAGATGTTGAATGGGTACTTCTTCATCTATTCTGCTTCGACATCCACGTGCTTGAAACTCCAGATCTCATATAACCAATCCGCAACAAAAGAGCAGGCCAAGGTGCCTTCTTCTTCCAATGTAGTCTAGCCATTAGTCCTACCGAGATGTGTTATGCTACTTCCTGCATGACAAGTATGTCCAAGGAAAACTTTGGTAGAACATGCGGAGGCTTTTCCACACTGAACATTCGGATGAAGGTGTAAGACAGTGAGGCATACTAATCAGCAATGTTTATCAGTGCCTCAATTTCTTCCTTTGATATGTAGGGTGGATCTTCTTCGAATATCATCTTGTAAACTAGGGTGACAAAATGATCAGACAACCGTGTGATTACTCCTTTGAAGCTGCATTCGGACAACAACTTGAAATATGTGTTCACAATAGTCTCCATCGGTTACCATGCACACTCCAAGCCTGGGACCTCCTCGTTACTTATTCCTTCAACTGATGAGCCAACATGCCAAACCATTTACAAGGTTTTCCTTCTCTAGCCAATTGGTCCAGCACGATCACCCAACTCTGTGGGAAAGTTTCGGTGCTTTCTTGGCCATAGAGTCAACATGAAAATATGACCAAGTATTGATATGACTTTTGTAGTATCTTCATCTTGTAGATATGGTTAGGTGTCGACCTGAATCGAGCCAGCTCCTTTACCCAATTCTTCAGAATGTCTTTGGAGTTTGCACTGCTGTTGGGTAAGCTGAATAGAGTCTTCATGATGGTCACGGGATCTGACATCTCATACATCTCATCATAATCTCGTGCCAAGAAGGTTGCAAGCTTCATCCCACTGACACTGCTCAAGGTCATTGTATCGAGATTAGTGTGAGAGACGATCCAGTGTGCCATGTCTACGCATGGGAATGTGGGGTATCTGCATGAAATCTGATACAAGCTAGACTTGTGAATTTTCACGTACACCTGATGGTCTTCGAGGTCTTCCTCAAAAGTGTCTGCAAATGCTTCATTAGCTTCTTGCCACTTTAGTTTGATGTGCTTGTCTAGAAACATTTTAGTGTCTTCATAGATCGATAGACATGCGGACACTCGCTCAACCGCTGCTCCAGTTGCACTTTTGTCATTGTCCTTTGATCCCACTCTCTTAGAGGCCATTGATCCTATACTGCTAAGAGCTGAATGAACACCTAAAATATCTGGAGACAAAGCAACATGCATGGCAAGAAATCTGTCAAGGGAAACCAAAGCAAATTCAGGAATGACATAGCACATACCTAGGGAACTAATAGGTAAGATTGCGCAATTTCTTCTTGAAGGTTGGGTGACTAGCTACCAAAATTGCGCAAAAGGAAGTTTGTGTTGTCTAGCAGGGAAGACTGGATACTGGAATTGTGGGATGTGTAATTCTAGTTGGGAGTGACTGCAGGCTCAGGGACTACTTTGCACAATTTTCTGGGCTAGCAATCATTGTCCCTAAGAAATGCACAAAATAGTCCTGGAGGCCAGTGGCTTGGGAAGAAATGTGGATTTCTGGAGAGGAAGGCAAAGCCTTCCTTCCCTAGATTGCACAATGTTGTCTCAGTGAAAGCAGAGTCCAGGCCAAGGCTGTTCTGACTCACCGACGAGAAACTGAAAGAAAATATGACAGTGAAGGCATGGCAACACTAAGTGAAAGAAGAAGTGATTGATAGTGCATGCAAACACAAATGAAAGATTCAGTAATCATATCAACATGCATGTGGGTGAAGTGAGTCATCGAATCAACGATTGTTTGTGCGAAACCGTTTCATGCATGTGACAACAGTGAGATAGCAACGAAAAATGAAATAGTGCTAATAAAAGCTAGTATACATGTAAATGACAGCAAGCATTAAAACACATCAAGAAGACAACACTCACACAAGTGAAAACACAAAAAGTGATATAAATGTTGAAAAAGACAAGTTGAGGCCACTTACCTGTGAATAGCTGAGCCAGATGTGTCGAAGAGTCTTGGATGTACTGTGGGATGTCAGAGCTCCAAGATTGATGTGAAAGAATAGCTATGATGAGTCGAATAAATAAGTTTGGGCTCATGACACGCATGCCACAAATCTAGGAAAAACCGACACTTGGAGGAAAGTTTTTAAAACAAATTTGCATGTAACCTCCAGCTACTAAAAATAGCTCCCTAAATCATGGGATTTCTTTTGCATGTTGTCATTTTCTATCCTGAGAAAAAGCAAGCCATGCATGCAAGTCAAGCTTACTTGGTCCCGGGTGGAATTTGTAAACCCAATTGCTCATGCATGAAGCTGCTCAATTACTGGAAGCAAATTCGCATTTTTCGCTGGGAGCTGGTTTGTTTTCCCAGGGGATTTGCACAATTTCTGGGAAAAGAAGTAGACTGATACCCATATTTGTGCAAATTCTAGGCTGAGCATCCCTACTGGGGAAAATTTCACAATTTTCACTACGAGTGTTGGCTGGCAAAATTGTGCAATTATGGAGCCCAATAGGTTGGCAGACAAGATTGTGCAATTTCTGGAGGGAAGGATGGTTTCCCTCCAAAAATTTGCAATTTCTTAGGGGAGCTTCTTAGCTTACAGCTTGACCAAGTTTGGATAAACAACATGTGAGGGGAATGCATCAAGTTGTGATCGACATGTCACCTTTCTGCAAGAAAAACACTGAATCATGTGTACTTGATGAAGCAATACAAGGTGTTGTGAAATGTCGGTAGGGAGGCTCCAAAATGAAGCTAAGGAAAAATTTTGGAGGGTGGTTGTAGCCGCTACAACACTTGGCGACACACTGGTAGAACTCCAGCTCTCTGAATGGACCCTGTTCATGAAAAGCAAGTCTAAAACCTCTAGAAGTATTGTTCAGTTCTTAGCTCATCTTGGTTTCACACTAGCTTCATTGTAAGATGTAGTATCTACCAAGCTCCTAGTTGATTGACACACATTCCAAGCCAAGCCAACACATTTGTTTCAATTGGGGTTGAGGGGTATATTGGTGCACAAGCAGTATAATCGTCAGAGTCATAGTTTCATCTCTAGTGTTGCTCCGCTACCAGCAGGCCTGGATAGTACCCCAACAAAGTCACATTGGAACACAAGCATGGCTCTACTTCCAGCAAACCTAGTCAACACCCCGACGGAGTTACTTGTGTCACCTCCCTGTGCAGGAAGCCTTTCTCTTCTTTCGGGTCCTTCATTTTTCATTTTGATTTTTTTGACTTTTCATTTTTTCATTTTCATTTTTCAACTGTTTAGAGAACTTATTCATTTCAAGAGGTGGAAAAAGGATCCTGACTAATTGAGAGAAGAAGACGTTGTTCCAGCAAGGAAGTAATTTATTATATCTCTGACGTGCCTGTTAAGGTTTTCCCCCTCACCTTACTCTACTTGACTGAGATGACAAGGGTTAACCCAAAAATAACTGAATAGAGTAGGTAACACTAGTTAGCATGAAAGCGTTGTGTTTTCACCAAGGTTCACTTCGAACAATCCATATTTTCCTTCGACATATCATGGACTAAAAGTAACAAGTTCTTCATATAGAGGTAGGATGACAAATAACCAAGTAGTAATAGTTGTACAAGCCCTCTTGTACTTCACCCAGCTTGTTTCAAGAGTCATACATGGTTTCATGTAAAACTAACCTAAGAACGAAACAATCAAATGAACAAACAGCAAGGCAAAGCAAGAGCAGAAGCAAAAGCAAAAGAAAAGAGAGTAAGCAAACAAGAAATTAGACAAACCAACAAACAAAGCATGTAAGCAAACAATCATGCAAGAAAACAACTGAAAACAAACACTACTCCTACTCCTACACTAATGGTGCATGGGCCTGATCATGTGAAGCGATATTTCCAATGCAGTCACCAGCGCATTTTTTGACCCATTGTTGGCATAGTTGGTCCTGACCCAGGTTCAGAGTTAAGTTTGCCAAACAAATCCCTACACTACTAGCCTTTTCGACATCAATCCATGGAGTGCAGACTGAAGTCTCACCCGAAGGAGTATGTGGGGATGTTGGAACTATGTTTTTTCACCTAGAGATGGTTGTGATGTCGTTTTGTTCCCTAAACCTACCTTCATGCATATCGATAAGCCCTTAAGGCTTATCGATATAACTCCCTCTTGCCAGCCTCTAGACCTACGCGAAATTCTATGACTATCTTTCACGGACCCTAAATAGGTAAATCCACCACTTACGCATCTCTTTAATTACTCATAAGTTTGTTATTACCCAGATTAGCTTAAGTGTCTGATATCTTTAACACGTATTAAGATGTTCTTCGTGTAAATAGATATTATTACTTGTGTTCATATAACAATGTAAACCATGCAGAATCATGCATCAATACAGTATTAAATCATAAACCCAATATTCATCATAACATAAACACATTTATTCATAAAAGAAGTAAATGGAAAAAACATAGATATATCCATAATAATCTCTTTATTAATACTTCAGTTCTTCTTCAGACTAAAGACTACCCTGCACACTCAGCTTTAGGGGTCCGCGCACTCAGCTGCAGACTCTACTCTAGGCCTCTACACACACAACTGCAGAGCCTCTCTTATATTCTAAGACTCTTCACTCTGACTTCTAATGACCAATTACATTTTTTGATCTCTTCGTTCATTACTAGCCCTTAGACTCTCTAAGACTCTCCTTTTTATACAATCCCATGGTCTGCGGACCATGGGTCAATCTATACAAGTTGTCACAACTTACATAAAAGAAGGGAAAATCCCTTTATGACACTTACTATCTATGCACTCTGTGACTACAACTTGTGGAGACTTTACACTTTACATAACAAAAACTTGGGCTTTCAGCCCCAAAACTTGACCACAGGAGACCTTGTCCCAACAGGCCCACAAGAAAAATATTGTGACTCACCCTCAAGTCACTCTGTTGGCATGGAGATCTTGTTGTGGAGACCTCCCAACTCGACTTGTGTACACTGCTACCTCAGTCGCACTCTGTGTGGCTACCTACTTGATTTTCTCCACTAGCTGCTTTGTTGCTGGTGCTATATTCCTTTACCTTTTGATGTGTCCTCTGTAGGCTCACCAACTTCTCCTCAACGGTGGCAGAGATAACATAGGCCTCGTCCATCGAAGGCCCCAATATGGCCTTGAGGATCGCCTCTTTACGTTGCACTGCCTCCACCTGTTCGAGCAACTACTTTGCCTCATGCAACTTAGCCAGTCGCTATGATATAGCGATGGTGCGTGCTGTTGTTCTTGCTTCGTCATATTGTTGTTCAAATTCCTAGGCCTCTATGTTCAACCTCTATAGCTTAGGATCTTTCTATAGAGTCGTAACGACCTCCATAGACTGCTCCAAGAGTGTGGTGCAATCTGCCACTGTGACATCTACTGTTGCAACTACATCCTTCACAGTGGCTTTGTGCCGTGCTCTGACCTCTGGGGGAGTTGAAGGCTCTGACTTCAACTCAAGCTTTGTGATTTTAAGGTTCAATTCAAACTGAACCTTGGCCATCTCATTCCTTGCATCGTGCACACCTATAGCCAACTTCCTAATATTGGCCTCCACCGACGCTTCTTCTGTGATATGCAGTTCTGGAATGGTTTTGCATGACTCGGCTACCACTATTGTGGTTCACTCATTATTCTCCTGAACCTTCTTCCATGATTCCAGCGCAACTCTCTTCTCAACAAATATTTGTTTGTTGTTGACTTTCTACTCGTTGATCATGCTCAACACATGCTGCTCTCGAGCCTTAAGCTCTGCACTCACACCTTCTTGCAGTGTGTGAAGGAATTCACTAGGAAGTGGGCTAAGTTCCTACAAATATTCTTCAAAGCACTGACAATAGCCTTGTTAGCTTCTGCCTCTGCACTCAGAGTTCCATCTGACAGTGAAACTTCCTGGAGATCCAAGGATTGAACCAACTCTGCAGCTTAAGTGGTCCCCGATGCCAAACTAGTTGATGTTGTGCTACTTTGCCTTGCACCTACCTACAGTCTAGTTGTTTGGATCTGCGGCTCACACAGATATGTCTGTATGGAACTTAGTGCCTGCTTCTACTGCTGCTCAAACTGCTGCAGTAGTTCCACTGTCGTATCCCTTACATTATCTCTAATATCATCCAAGTCAGCCTTTGTCAAGGTTATTTGATCTAGTGGTGATTTTGAGGCTTTGGTCTTCTTTCGTTGTCCCTCCTTTTCCTATTCCATATGTCGCTTTATGCGAAAAGGAGTGCTATCTAGATATCCACCACCCTGTTTTGACTATTCTTCTTCCTCCATTTAGGGTGAAGGATATTTCTGACTTCTTTCAAAGCCACACTCTTCCTGCTCTACTTGTTCCTTTGCATCGTGCTCCGCTTCTATGCATGCCTTGTCCTTGGTCTCCTTCTTCCCCTTTTTTTCCAACTGTTGCACCTTCAGTTGGGCTACTTCCTTTTCTGCTTCTCCGTAGACTTGCTAGTCCCAGCGGCAAAATTTGATGGTGTGTGCTAACCAGCTGGTCATCACTTGAGGACCTTTACGATGGCATCATATGTAGCCAAGTAGGGAAGATCATACCACTTCTGGTCTGGATCCTTCAGTGCCCGGACATAAACGCAGTGGAATTCCTCTTTAAACTCTGCATACCCAGGTAACTACTCAAAAATGGTTGGTGATAACCATGGCTTTCGGTTGATGGCCATATGAATTCTCATCTCCATTAATACCCAAAAAAATTTAGCTTCTTGAACCCACGCAGTGTCCTTTGTGGCCCATAGTGAAGAAAACTTCACTGCTTCTGGTAAATCTATCTGAATTGGAGGAAACTGGCTATCCTCCAGCAACTCCCATGTGACTAGCACAATTGATAGTAAGATCCATGAGTAATGGAAAGTTTTACTTTGGTCCTATGCCTCTCTGCAGTTCACGAGGAAATCACTGCATAGGTAGCGTGCCCAGTTGAATTGTACGCCCTCCGCACACTAAGCCGCTAACGAAACCACTGGTACCGGCACCTCATCCGCGCGACACTTCCTCATCACTTTTCTAGCCAAAATTTGGGTGGCCACCTTCACTGTAGGGTCAATAATACTGCAAATAGAATACTCGCGCACTTTCCTGACAAGTTTGAACTTGTCCTTCATCTTCTCGGCGAGGTCGCACTCGACCATCTTGATGCCAAATGCCTTTGCCAGATTCAGTCCTGAATGAGGGAGTAATGTGATCCTATGGATCAGCATATTAGTGATTGGTATTGGCTCAGTCAACCACAAGAAATTGTCATGCACAAGGCACAACAACTGCTTAATGTCTGTCAAATTTATAGGGGCACGGTGGTAGTGAGGCACCCATAGGAGGTTCAACAACCCTGCCTTGTTTACCCCACAAATCCATTCCACCAGCTCCAGCGCGGTGACGCCAGACTCCTTGTAGAATACTCACTTCATGAAGGTATCCATGGGCAGGTGAAGAAACCGCTCAATGTATCCCAAATCCCAATCTTCAAGTTTCAGATGTGGGACGCACGCCAAGCGCAGACCTTCAAAAGTGATTTTTTCTGGCAGCAAGGTGTGTGTTCAAGAGGAACTATCCCTCATCTGGGTCCTTTGGGACCTTCACCTTGCCTTGGCATGAAGGGATGTACTCCGACAACTTTGAAATAGGGTCTACCCCCTCAACATATATGTCTTTCGCTCCCTCGTCGGCCTCCAAGTCTACCACTTTGCCTTTCTCCTGTGTGGTTGGATTTTCTTTCGGTTGTGCCTGTGTATTTGAATGTTTCCTTGGTGACTCGTGCATGGAAACATCTTCTTCTGTTTACCCTTCTTCATCTTGGGAACCTCTCTTGGCGGCATAGGCTTTGGGCTAGGAAACCTCGATGCCTTAGGAACTTCTGCAAGAATGTCCATACTCACAACCTCAGGTGAGCTCCCTCGGAGGCATCAGTGCCCCTAGTACTAGCAGTCTCATCTGGGGCAGACATGATGTTGTTAATGAAGTTCTAATCGGAATCAGACATAGGGCTTGCAAGAAAATTCTGAGAAAGATCACACAACAGAGAGGAAAACGCAGAAATTATCAAAATGCAAAGTGTTTCTTGCTAGATGGACATCTATAAATTATAGGCAATTTTGAATTCAAATTCGACCATTCCCCAAAAAATTTGTCCATAATTGCAAGATTGGCAGCAGATTTCCAAAGATTTCACACTTGATTTCAGCCTTAAATGCCTTAAATGTCAGCCGCCCACTCCTCTTAACCGTCTTCTGGTAGTCAAATCATGAACAGTGACAGTAACAGTCACTTTCTGGCTACGCTGCGTGGTCTCTCATCCTGTAGTGAAACTCCCTTCACACTTATGTTGGTACTATGACATCCTCCCATTCTGTGCAAACCCCTCATCACGTAACTCTACAACCTGGGCAATGTAGTTTAAAGTCCCGCACCTCCTTGCAGCTTCCTAGAGCACTAAGACTATGATATCGTCATATAGTCATCTGGCTAAATCCCTGGTGTATGGCTTCAATCAGCTGCCATTTACCTTTCCTGGAAATGGATCTCCATTCAATTTCACAAGCTCAACTTCTCCACCATTGGTAATCTCCTTGATCACATATGGCCCTAGCTAATGCATTTGAAATTTCCCTGGAAACTTCTCAAACTTGCTATCATATGATAAAACTAAATAATTTACCTTGAATGTGCAAAGTTTGATGTGTGAATCGTGCCATGCCTTTTCGCCCTCCTTCGGAACTTGTTGATGGAATCTAACCAAGAATCTATCTTCCTCAAGCTCTATCAGTTGCGTGAGCCACTCTTCTAAGTCTCCACATTTCACTATTCCTATGAACACTGCTATGCATATGCTAGGCACAATATACTCCATAGGCATCACAGCCTCTATGCCATAGACCAGCCTAAAAGGTGTTTGTCCAGTTAGCTTTTTACAAGTAGTTCTATAAGCCCATAACACCACTAGTATGCGCATGTCCTAGTCATTCCTCTACGCATTGCAAAATTTTGTCAACACATTCTCCAATATCTTATTAAATGCTTCCACCATCCAATTGGCCTGAGGATGATATGGCATGCTCTTTTGATGATAAACTTGGAACTCTTTCGTCAACACGTTGATCGTTTCATTAAGGAAGTGCATACCAGCATCACTCATCAAAATTTTCGGGCAACTGAACCTCGTCAACACATATTCAAATACAAACTTCACTGTTGTTGCCCCTGTATAGTCTTTCATAGGTTGTGGCTTCGTCCACCTGGTCAGATACTGAGTCGCGGTGATGATATACCACACACCCGTCCTTTTTCTTGGAGGCTGAATTGGTCCCAGAAAATCAATCACCTATTTCTCAAATGGCTGCAATGGCACTTGCAGATTTAGAGGCATCTCATCCCTTCGCGATGGCCTGCCTGTCCTCTGACATGCATCGCATGCCCTATAATATTCTTTAGAATCCTTATGCAAGGTTGGTCATCACAACACAGTGCGTAAAATCTTCTGGACTGTCACTTTTCCTGTAAAGTGGCCTCCCATGACTCCTCCATGAGCTTCAGCTAGGATATTACTATGTTCAAAATCAGGCACATATCATCATAATATCTCATCCGGTCCCATTTTATACAAGTGACCTACAATAACAGAAAAGTTTACCACACACACCACAAAGAGAAACGCAGTGACCTTATCCACCGTAGCATCATCCCAGAAGTCCCCTATCTTTGGAAACTTCAGCTCCAACTCTGTTTCAATGTTCACTTGTCTAGTTTTTATCGACACGGTAATATCTGGATTCTCTATCTGTGACCCCTCAACTTCGCAGTGACCTTCTATCTCTGGGATATTAATGTTCCTTGGATCCTCCTCTTCTTCTTCAACAGTCACATTGTAGCACTCCAGTGCATGGCACAGCTGGGTGGTCCAATATGGTTGAATCAAATCAGAGGGATCCTACATGATTCTAAAGATCATTGCCTGGACCTCCTGCAATGATTCATCAATACACTCGAATCCATCTTTAGAGATGAATGTCATTAATAATCCTTATCTCAAAATATCCCATTCATTCGTGCCACGGAAGAGCTCTGTTTGCAAGTACCAATTCATCAACACCACGTTGAAAGTGTGACAGAACAAATGCATCCACTCCGGTTGCAGCTCTACTCCATAAGCATCAGCCCATTTCTAAGTGATCTCATGGATCACTCCTCCAATTGTATTTCTCTATCAGCCACACCTTTGGGTTACCAAACCACACCCTCATCATTCTTCTATATTTGCACCATCCATCAAAACTGTCTTTATGTGTACCCCACCATCTTGCGGGCGTAGCACACAGCGCCAAGTCCAAGGATTGGAAGCGATGCTTCATGGGCACTTCCCTTTCAAACGCATCCAAAAATTTATTAGCATCAGTTAAAACATCATAATAAAGCAGACTTCTTACCTCCAACGATACACAGTGCAATGATTTAGTCATCATATTATAGCACAGCGTAGACACTTCGTGCAATCAACTCTGGAAGTGTTCCAATTCCTCATCTAGATCTAATGTGCAGGAGCTTTAGGGGTCCCATGCAATACATCCATCAACTATTGGATTCACACAATCCTCATCTCGTGTCGTTATCTTATAAATTTGGTCCAAATCATTATCACTTTCTTAATCGCAGACCGATTTAGTATAGTGCGGTCCTTTTGCAGGGTCCAGAGGTACTACTACACGGAGTGATTTCTTCTCGAAGGATATTGTTCGCTTCTTCAAATTGATGACCCCATTCATGTCAATAGCCCAATAAGGATCGCGGGGTAGGGATTGTTATCATCAACAATCTCTATCACTTCGAAGTCAGCCAACGCGCTCACGCCTTCAATATCGACTGTCACTCCCTGCAATCTTCCCATGGGGATAATCTTTTGTTGATTCTCCATCCTCAATTAAATTGGAGACCACTGTAGCATAGGTCTCCCCATTCTCTCCCATGTCTGTTTTAGAAAAACATTCACATCTAACCCGAGATCCATAATAACTTGTTCCATTTCATACTCTCATATTTGCGTGGTGAGCCTCATCTCATGCCCTGTTCTTGCCTTATGTTTACCAATTTTCTTGACCACTCGTGGTGTTATAGACATTTTTGTGCCTAACAGCATGAAGCATGAAATGTCAATAATCTAAGGGATCCAAAGTCCCTAAACATGTTGTTCGTACCCCTAGAGGAACAAGGTCAGCAAACCACAGCACTGAAAATTAGTTCTCCACCTGAAAACATTCAAAAACAGGCTATTTCTAGATCATGTCAGCTGCTCCACTGAGCATCTGTACTGAATGTCAACTGCTCCTCCTTGTACCTGCGTTGAAGGTCAAAATCAATGAAGGCTACCTACGCTGGGCGAGATTGGCCAAGTGGCACAGTCATTCTGCAAGGTGTCAACTGCCCAGGAAGCTTCCAAACTGACACTTGGTTCAAGGAATTCGCCCTATGATGAGTAAGAGGGTCTTGATCTCCAAGTGGAAGCAAGATTCTCCAAGTGGACTCAAGAACTGAAGATTAACTAAAGTGGGAGAGGACACTAGTCAGCTTTATGCCAGCCTCAAGCTAACTCATCCTTTCTCCAAATCTCCTATATATAGAGCTCTCTCATGAGGTCTAGGGAGGCTGGAATTTTGTGCAAGTAAGGAAGTGCTGTTGGTTTGTGTATAGAGCTATTGGGTGTTTTGCTTGAAGGAGGTGAAGAGGAGATTTCTTTCAGCTGGGAGGTGTTGCTGGATTGGGCCCATTGTGGTTGTAACTCTCTCAGAACTTTACTTCTATTATCAATAAAGAATTTGAGGTTCTTCTATATGCATGTGTCTTTATGATGAATAGATGCTTGTATATTTGATTTATGCTAATCCTATAATCGATTATGGATGTATGCTTCTTGTAGTTTCCTCTTCTTGTGCTTTTACAGGATCTGTGTGTAGCTGGGCCGGTGAAAGGGCGAGGAGCTAGGAGCGAGCAGCAAGGAGTGAAGACTGGATCGACTATTAGCGCAAGATAACGGTTAGTAGATCATCCTTTTCTTCCCTCTCTCATCTCATAAAGAAGAAACTTTGAATAGCGTTGCATTCAGTTGTTGCTGAAGTACTATCACCTTCAGAGTGGGATAGAGGCATTCTGCATTAGATACTTTTCCCCCCAACAAATTGGCGACTCCACTGGGGAACGTATCTTGTTGGTTTGTTGTGTTTCTTGCTATTCATTTCATAAACAAAGGGAGTACCGAATCGAACTGTGTTTGAGTCCATCAAACACAAAGTAGAGGGCAGCTACTCTAGCTCAGTTTCTGGGCAAGTTTATGATTTGAAGAGCTGATCCACAAGGACTCTAATAAGCTCTTAGTGATAGCTTTTCATCCTCCTTTACATCCCTTAGTGTGTCCTTGACTGATAGATTCTGATTTGAGCAAAAACTGTGAATTTTTGAGCAATCTGTGACCTGGAAACCAAGACGGACGAAAGTCTCGTTCTTCATTGCAGGCTGTACAAAGGCAGTCTGCATTTCAGCGCAGTTTCCGAAGGGGCTACCTGCGCTGAAGGTCAAACAGGCAGTGTTACACCTGCGCTGGACCAGTCTTGGCTTGAGTTACTGAGGTTTCCTGCTGTGTCTTGCCTTGTTTTCACTATTGTTTTTGTTGTTTGTTGCCAGTCAGTAGGCCTATCTGAAATCATCTTCCTTTGTCATTATTCCGCCTCAGTTGTATAAAGAAACTGTATTTGTTCTTTTTGTATTTCTTGTGTCATTTACAGTTTCCCATAACGAAAGTGAACCAGTCTTGCATTGACCTCTTAGATCTAGACCTGTGATTAAGTGTCGTTTTGATCTTAAGAGTTAGTTTATTTGTTGTTCATAGCTGATTGAGTTTGTCGCTTTCATTATATGGTTTGAATTTATATATTTCTAAGTGTCGAAACAAGTGAATCGTAAGGTGTCTTTCGATTTTGGACGAACTTGTTTGCTTTCGCTTGAAATTGAATTCGAAATTATACAACAGCTTTCTTTTTGTATTTCATCAAACATTAAGGAAGAGAAAAGAAATACTTGCATCTTTGCATTTTGCATTAAGTTTGTATGTTGATTTAGGGAAAAAGTGCATTAGCGAGTGCTCTTTGATCTGTGTGAAAAGGATTTCATCTCTCTTTTCCCTCAGTAGTTAAGATTTCCATAAGTCGAAAAGATTTGAAAAGCTTGCTTCTCATCTTAGACTGCATTTAGGAATTTGTATCAATACATCTCGTGGTGAACCTTGAAAGGAAAACTTTAAAAAGATCAACTTAAAATATATTGAATGAACCTAACAACGCTTTGAAACATAACGCAAACATCTAGAGGTCTAAGCTAGAGACGTGTTCCGGCGTCGTTAAACATAGTGACTGTCGATCTCGACGAAGGTGGGTGATTCCTCCTGAGAGTCGGTGGCACTAATACGGACTTTTGCTCCCACGTACCGTCGCGTATATATTGGGAGACCCCTATAGGATCAAAGCCTTTATCCATAGGAAACCGTGTCGGCCGCCCTACTGATCGCAATGCAGTGAACACAACATTCACGAAGATCAACCACTCGTACCGTAAAACGTATTCTGTGGTTTTGCGAAAGGTTTGGCACACCCTCTGCCTAGATCTCCAGAGCAGTTTCTTTTGGCCTTTTTCAAACTCTATAACTGAAAAAGTCCAACCGAGCATTTGTCACTTCGGGCTTGTTAATACATCGAAGGAGACTAGAGTCATCTTTAGCTTTTTCTCGACTCTTAAAAAGTGAAAAAGCAAGTTATGTCTAAAAGCGTCTAATAAAATTCATTCAATTCGGAAACACAAATTTCCCCTCTTAATATTTTGGTTGATCGAGTAATCCGTAATCGTGGAAGAAAGTCAATTGAAAATCCGTCGTTCGCGGAGGCTTGCGAGTCAACCGTCTTTGTCCCCGGAATCGAAAACAGTACGGGCAAAGCGAACTCGTTTAACCGGGTCAAAATCTCCTTTGAAATTTAGAACAAGTGTTCCTACTACATCCGAGGTTCCGGTCACTCCTAACATTTCTGGAAACCCTGCCTCTATAGAAGAAGTTCAACAGCCACAGAAGGACAGTAATACTGATCCTAGTCTGGGGGAAAACACTTGTGTAACTGAACCAGTTCCATCTGTAACCGGTCCAGAAAGTTTTGTTCCCCAAACAACTGTCGCTGTCGAAGCAACCCCTTCATCGGCACCAGAAATATTTTACGGACCTGACGGTCTCCCTCTTCCACTGGGTTTGATTGCGATAGAGGAAATTGCAGAGGATCTGCAAGCAAGTACTCCAACTCATTTTGGAGTCGGGGTCACTCTATTTCCTTCATCAGAAGTTAATCCACCACAAGTGGAAGTCCCTGTAGAATCGCTAGGCAATCTATTGAATAGACTTAAAATGTCTGAACAACCGTCATTATCTAGGACTGTGTCAAATGACACAGCGACAGCAGAAGCCCCTGCCGTCACTCCAACGATGTTTGCCAGCATACCAGCTGTCCCAACTAGCTCTCAACAGCTAGAAGGAGTCCACCAAGGGACTATGTCGACAGTATGGTCCGTTCCAGTTTGTTCATCCGGAGTAATACCCGGTGATTCCTATGTTGAAACTCGACAGATTGATCCTCATGGAGGTCAGTTTGGGCCATCTAGTCCTCAAGGACTAACAATCCCTCTGAGTTCCGGATTGCTACCATATGGGGGGCAGTATGCCCTTTCATTACCTCCTCCGGGAGGATATCCATATGGCAGTTCTCAACAGTATTCAGGTTATACTGGACTTGCATCAAGTAGTTGGGTACCTATGCTACCTCAACAACCAAGGATTGTATATTCTATGCAACAGTGTGTACCTGTGACAAACATCCCAACCACACCAGCTATTGTAACCGTGTCTCAAGTTCAAGCGATACCTGTTACATGTCAACCTCAGATTTCTCAGGTTGTAATGCAATAGTCACTTGACCATGGGTCACAACCACAATCGCCAACTGGTGGGGCGACACAAGTACAAACAGGTACAATTACCCCACACCTTGGTCCAATGGTTAGCATGGCGCAACAGAACATGGCGTCACAACCATGGCTTGTACAATACCAACAACCGCAGTTCCAGCAAGTATACCAAGGTTCTGAGCAGCAGATCTTTGCGAATAGTGGACAACCGTATATCCAAAACGGTCAAAACCAACCACTTTACAGTGGTCAAGTCCATCAACCGTATCAATCATACCAACATCAATTACATTATGCTGGTATGCAAAGACCCACTGCTCAAGCGATTCCATCGTACCCTGGTTACGCTTCGCCTAACCTGAATCAACAGTTACCATTCGTGGCGACTTTAGAGTTACCTGATTTACATCGGTTAACGAACGATCCGATTGCTTATGCCCCTTGGTGGCCAGCGATTCCTCATAAACTTCCATCTGACATTCCTAAATTCAATGGAAATCCAGGTGAAGACCCGTCGAATCACGTGATGACCTTTCATCTGTGGTGTTCATCGAACACCCTTAACGATGATTCGATAAGACTTCGCCTTTTTCAGAGGACATTGACAGGTCCAGCGGCTAAATGGTATATTGAATTGCCAAGAGCCTCTTTCGACAATTTTAGTTCCCTAGCCACGACTTTCTTAACCCATTTTCAATTACCAATAAGGTATGAAACGGGAACAGAAATATTAACCAACTTCAAACAGACAACTGCTACCCATATATCTGATCATATACATGAGTGGCATCGTCGTCGTAGGATGGTGAAAACATATGTTCCCGATCAGCTATTAGCTGAATGGTTTATAAAGTCATTACTTCCGGCTATTACGGAAGATGTGGCCAAGGGGGGAGTCATAACAGAGGAGCAAGTGATTGCTCGTGCACAATATTTGGACTTAGTTTACACTCAGTCCGGCACACTCTATGACAAAATACCTGACGCCCCTAGACCAGAGTTTTCAATTCCTCCCCCTCCTAAATCAAATAGTGACTCTCATGCCGGTGATGGCGTGATTGGCACCGCAAACACGAAATCGATAAAGGCTTCAGCAAAGAAAGCCCGTAAGAATTCGGATCAAAATGCAAAAGAGGAAATTCTTGCTTCGGAAGTAAATGCCATATCGGAAGATAAAGGCAAAGAAACCAATCAACCAGGAAGCAAGAAGAAACAAAACAAAGGGAAGAAGAAGAAACAGGGTGAGTCATCCCCTGGGAAAAATTCTTCAAACCCTCCTGGCAAAGGGAAACAAAATTATCCATGTCTAATATGTGATGATAAGGATCATAACACAAAGAATTGCCCATTCAAAGCTGAGTTAAAGAGGTTCTTAAAATGTTCCCAAACCTCAGCTGTGTTAACTGATCCATTTCCCAAACCAGGTCAAAATCTGGTTAATAGTGGAAATGCTTCCCCGTCACAAGTTCTTATGTTGTCGGTTTCAAAACAGCAGAATGATGCTTTGATTTCGACAAGGAACAAAGATTATGGAAATCCTCAGGTGTCGAACGAAAAGGGTAAAGATCAACCAAGTAGTTCGACAACAACTTCGACAGAAGTTACACCCACCATCCCTGAATTAACAATAAAACCGCGAAAAGGTGTAGTACATAAGTCGACATTTAATCCTCGCGCCAGAGCGGCGCAGCATTATAATATAGTGGAAGATTTGGCCCAATCGCCATCCGCTATGTCGACCCTTGAAGTGTTGCAAAATTGTCCAACCCAAAGGCAGGCATTGTTATCAGCAATTGGTGGAGTAGATCCTAAGGATTCAAATCTGGTGTCCTTTGATCACAAGGGATATGATCCTCAGTTACCGGCTCAATTAGCTTTCCTTATTCAAGTGAAAGCCCTCAACAAAACTGTTCACAGAACGATAATTGATGAGGGGGCATCGACATGTATTATGTCGATGAGCTGCTGGAAAACTTTAGGATCTCCAACCTTGTCTCGATCATCGACGACATTAAAAGCTTTCGACGGAAGGACTTATACCCCTTACGGTATCCTTAATAACTTGAAAGTTGAACTAGGAGGAAAAACAGTAGAAATTGATGTAGAAGTCATTGATGGAAATCTTGACTACAACATCCTACTGGGTAGACCATGGATTTATGCCATGGCAGCTGTCGTGTCGACTTATTTTAGGAAGATCGCATTCCCGTTTGAAGGAGGGATTACGATCGTCGACCAACAGAATTTCCTCCCTAATGGTTCACAAGTTACAGGAAGCATTCCCATGATCCATGAGAGCAACCATTCAATTCAAGATATCGGAGTAGGATTATTGAAAGATCCCACATTGATGGGAACTTTCACGCTACCACCTCCTATTTATATAGGAAATGTACCGTTTGTAGCAACCTGCAACATGATATCTTCCATGAAGGTCAACATGGATCATTCAATGGTTTTGCCCCCAAGCCCTTTGGAAATATTGTAGCAATCAATGTTTCAAGCATGGGAGGTGAGCCCAAATCAACGCTCGTCAAGCGTTTGGGTAGATAGATCTAGAGAATATGGAACCCCATTAGATCCTTGGTCGAAAGTACATGGGACTGACGAAGGAATCTTACAATCAATGATGATTGAGGGGGCACCATGGAATGATCACCACCATCGTTCCCTTCTTCCGGAATATGAAGAAGATACTCAAAGTGACCTCTATCACCCTTCAGTATGTGAGTTCCTAACGAATATTGTAAACACGGTGGATTCCGAGCGAAACCTATCCAATATTGAAGAGACTATAGCCATAAATATCTCGTCTAGAACAGATGTTGTACAGAATATTTATGTCGGCAAAGGTTGTTCCCCTTCAGAACTGGAAATATATAACGCTCTTTTTCGCGAATTTAGAGATGTTTTTGCATGGTCATATGATGAAATGCCAGGCATCGACTCGAGTATCGTTGAACATGAAATTAAAATGTATCCTGATGTCAAACCAGTAAGGCAACGGCTTCGGCAGGTGCACCCGAAGAAAGCCGCTGCCATTAAGGCGGAAGTTGAAAAACTCCTCCATGCTGGATTCATCTACCCGGTTCCTCTAACCGATTGGGTATCGAATATTGTCCCTGTTATGAAAAAACAAGGGACGATAAGAGTGTGTGTTGATTATAGGGATGTAAACCAAGCTTGTCCGAAGGACAACTACCCTACACCCTTCATCGACCAGATAATTGATGAATGCGCCGGATGTGAAATCTTTTCATTTATGGATGGATTTTCTGGGTATAATCAAATAAATATCCGCCCACAAGACCAGTCAAAGACTGCATTTATTTGTCCGTGGGGCACATTCGCTTATCGAAAATTACCCTTTGGTTTAAAGAACGCACGGGCGACGTTTCAGAGGGCGATGAATTATGCCTTCCATGACATCAAGAACATTGTTCAACCTTATCTCGACGATATTCCGGCTCATTCGCGAAAGCAGACTGATCATCCGCAGCATTTAAGAGCGATATTTCTACATTGCCGACACTACAAGATAAGACTCAACCCACACAAATGTGTGTTTTGCGTCAGTTCTGGTCGTTTACTTGGCTTTGTAGTCTCTAAGGATGGGATTCGTCTCGACCCCTGTAAGGTTCAGGCAATCATTAATTTGCCTCCACCTTCAAATTTGCTTCAGATTCAGAAACTCCAAGGGAAAGAAAACTTTCTGAGGAGGTTCATTCCAAATTACGCAGAACTTGCTAAAGGCTATACTCGTCTTTTGAAAAAGGATGTACCTTTTGTCTAGGACCAGGTGGCGCAAGCTTCCTTTGACGCTCTGAAAGATTGTCTAGTAAAAGCATCATTAATGTACGCCCCGGACTATCAAAGAGATTTTAACCTGTATCTGGCTGCAGCGGATACGACCATTGCGATGGCTTTAGTTCAAGAAGTCGATGGAATTGAACATCCTATCTATTATTTAAGTAAAAACTTAAACGATACAGAAAGTAAATATTCTTATGTTGAAAAACTAGCGCTTGCAGCTGTTCAAGCGATTCAAAGGTTTCGACATTATGTCCTCTTTCGGAAAACTACCATCCTGTCAGATTGCAACCCCATGACTTACATACTGTCCCGACAGTTGCTGGGGGGCAAATATTCAAAATGGATAGCGATCCTTCAAGAGTTTGATCTGGAATTTGTAAAATCCAAATCAAAGAAAGCTCTAGTTTTCGCAGAATTGTTATGCGATCTCCCATCATTATCCAACGATGAAACTTTGGAAGAGTCAATCGTGGACGAAAGTTTGTTTCTGATATCTGTAAGCGATGAATGGTATGGAGATATCATAGTTTATCTCCAAACCCAAAAGTTCAGGCCTAACACCTCTCGCTCCGAACAAAAACGTATACGATACCAAGCAAAAGACTACATGATCGTCGGTGATACACTTTACCGTCGTGGTGTCGATACGGTTCTGAGGAGGTGCCTTACCCATGAGGAGGCCGAAAAAGCCCTGAATGACTGTCATTCAGGCGCGTGTGGGGGGCATCAGTCTGGATATGCAACAACACAAAGAATCCTACGAGCAGGATACTTCTGGCCAACCATGTTCAAAGATTGCATAACAGCAGTCAGAAGTTGCCATGCTTGTCAAATCTTTGATAGCAAAACCAGACGACCACCCGCACCCTTGCAGCCTATAGTTGCTGTTGGGCCCTTCGCCAAGTGGGGCATCGATTTCATGCAATGTAACCCCACCTCGACCAGGGGGCATGGGTGTATAATAGTCACTGTCGACTATTTCACCAAATGGGCCGAGGCGATGGCTACATTGGATAACACTGGTGAAACAGCTGCCTTTTTCTTTTTCAATCATGTAGTCGCCAGGTTCGGCGTACCACAAGCTATAGTTACAGATCATGGATCACATTTTCGCAATCACATGATGGTCGAATTAGCTGCCAAGCTAGGACTATCTCACGACAGCTCTACCCCATATTATCCGCAAGCCAACGGACAAGTTGAAGCAATCAAAAAGGTCCTGAAGCATATGTTGCAAAGGATGATCGGGGTTCATAAAAGAAGATGGCACCTAATCTTGTATTCAGCTTTTTGGGCTTACCGAACCTCGGTAAAGAACGCAACCGGGTTCACGCCTTTTCAATTGGTGTATGGCCTGGAAGCAGTCTTGCCAATCCAGTGCGAAATTTCGTCACTTAAACTCGCAATCGACCTCCTCCCCAGAACTTCAGAGGAAGAGGCTCGTTTCTTGGAATTAATCCAATTGGATGAAACCCGTCGTGATGCCGCTCTGGCTAACGAGGCCCATAAGAAACGAGTCAAGGCTCAGTTCGACAAAAATGTCAAACCCCGTGTCTTCTCAGAAGGTGATTTGGTCTTGCTTTATGACCAAGAATCCGATAAATTGGGAGCAGGTAAATTCAAGTCCTTATGGATGGGCCCCTATATTGTTAAAAGGGTGTTAGCAAAAGGAGCCTACGAGTTAATGGATTACGATGGAATTCCACTGGCGCAGCCCCGCAACGGGTTGTATCTCAAGCGTTACTATGCTTAAATAGTAACCTGTATGCTTTTGTTGTATTTTGTTTTCGCTTAAGCATTTGTTCTGGTCGAGTGATCCACCTTTTTCATTGATGGCAGATGTCAAACCTTATGGAGACATGTGTTGGATATGCCGACGGAGCGAGTCGTAGTTCGCGGAACCTGTCCTCCGCAGCCTGGGCCATTTTTTATCCAAGCGGTGAGTTAGTAAGTTTCAGAGGCGTATGTATTGGGCAATCAACGAACAACATCGCTGAGTATAGCGCGTTGATAGAACTACTCTCTGATGCCATCACACGTGGCATACGCCGACTAATTGTCAGGCTAGACTCACAGCTCGTAATACTACAACTCAATGGTATATATTCTGTTCGCAATCCAGCTATTTATCGCATGTTCCTAAGGGTTAAGATCTTGGAAAGGCGATTTGATTCAATTCAATATCAACATATTTCAAGAAATTTAAACACATTAACCGACTCATTAGCAAACTATGTGTTAGATAGACATTTGCAACATTCATAAAAAGGACACATCATCAAAGATTGTACATATGGATCACGTAAATCAACCAGAATAAAATCCGAAAATCAAAATATATAAGCTGTTTATATAAGTTCATACATAATGTTCTGTAACCAAGACAAAATTGGTCATATGACCTAAAAACTCAAAAAGATGCTAGGGGGCACCCTAGCCAAGTGTTGCTCATGATAGTATGTCACGGCCTGTGCAATCATGCGCAAGAGATGAGTCCATCGTCTAGGCACACCAATGGTGTGACGCTGCATCTGTAAAGGTAACTCGTCGATCTGTACATCCGGAAGGCCACGAGTAAGGCTCTCAACCTGCTCCTGCACAGCTGTAAGGGTCTCAGTGTCGTCAAGATCGCGGATAATGACTCTCCTAGCAGGCTCCCCAGCTGGGGCAGCAGCTGGCGATCTCGGACGAACTGCTGGACGAACAGGACCAATATCTGCATGCACCCAAGAGTACAATTAAAAGTCTTGATAGAATAAAGCACAACAACGTTATGAACAAGAACAATAAACAGTAATGTGGTCAAAGAGTTTACCAATAGCACCCCACTGCTCGCCATCCGGTAGAACCAAATCCGGATCACCTCGGAAATCCATACCCACATATGGATACTCAGAAAACGCCATCTCCTGGCACTCGAACCACCTAAAGAAGGCCTCAGTGAAAGTAATCTGAGGTTGACCTGCATGCCTAGACATGTGGTCAACCCACCTCTGCATGCGTGGCTCGGTCGGATATGGCAAGTCAAGTATGATGTACTGAGGCTGCATCAGTGGGATTTTCTCCAAGGCAAAGGCAGTCAGAATAGAACCAAATCAAAAGTTCTTCAGCTTCCCGTCCTTTATCTTGGTCAATTGACTTTTCATCTGAACAAGTACTGCATCACACCAGTTGAATACTTTCGGTTGGAGACACTCCAAGGCATGCTGCATATAAGACCTGTTGGCAACATGTAAAGCTGCGCTACCGGCCATCCTACCAATAGTAAACAGAATGGACCTGAGAGCCCGATCAATAATCTCACGGATAACAAATTTGCCGTCTCTGCTCGGCTGAGAACCTTCCCTGCAATACTGGCGGACATAATCTCTGGTGGAATCAGTCCCCCGAGCCGTACCTAATAAGGAAACGAAGGCACCACGTCTTGACAACCCAGTCAAGAAGTACATGTCCTCTATGGTCAAGGGGATGGTCTTCTCCCTAATCTGGAACACTTGGTTAACAGGATCCCAAGCATCAAGCATATACTGCAGTAAAGAAATCTGTGCTCTCATACTAGAGATCCGGAAGAACTTCAGCAGGCCACAGTTCCGTAGCGCGTTCACCGTGACCGGGTCATGGAGGGCAATCATGTCTTCCTCTTCATGTTCTCGTTCTCGCCATGTAAGGGACATTTTGCTCAAGTCACCCTGCAAAGAAAACAAGACCCGAGAATGAGTTCCTGTTTTGATGAAAAACTGGCGAAAAAATCATCAAAAATAACCTCAAAACTCAGTCTTTTTGAGCCCAGCGCAGGCACGAAGTCTCCCACTTGCGCTGAGGGTCAGGCTGCCTTAAGGCAGCTTGACCTTCAGCGCAGGTTTCGAAAGGGAAACCTGCGCTGATCCTAGGGCGCCCTGGCAAAACCCCAGGGGCTCAGAAAGACTGGAAAACAGGCAAAAAATAGGAAAAGGAAACCATGAAAAGAAAGAGCTAGGGTTCAGCTCCTACCTGGTCTAGACGGTGCCGAAAATCGTCCGCAGAATCTCCCGGAATCAGCTGGTGAAAATCAAGGGGGAAGAGGCACCTCTAGAGCTCCAACAAACCAAATGCAAATGAAATGGTAAATGAGAGGTAAAAACACCTTTTAATGGCTTTTTACATAGTACAAAGTGAAATATTAGGGTTATAATCTCATTTTCATGCAAATATTATCCATTTCTAACATAGTTTGTTGCAGCAATTGAAAAATACAGTACTACATTTGAAAAGAGAAAAGCTAGTAATGGTAAAAAATCGAAAATTTGACCACAATTCGAGCAGTTTTATCGCGGAATTTATGCTCGTTAAAAAATAGAAAAGCGTGAGCAAGGGTTCCACCAGAGTTCAAGCTCATTAAAAAATGAACCTATTCCGGTAAATAACCATTGTGATCGTAAATTTATTAGCCATAAAAGCCTTGGTCGTGTTTACACCTGCCACCTCCATTCCGTTTGGCCGATCATTCACCCCCATATGATTGCTTACCCATTTTGAGGAACAGCTGCGAAGAGTGATTTCACTTAGCCGTCCTTGTGACACTGCCGTGATTGGAAAATTCCAACCTGTACCTGGAATCTGCTGCTATCCCTGTTTATCACTCGTTCCTCAAAAGACGAGTCTTCTTTGAGCTCTTTTCATCTGACTCGTAAAATATGAAAAGTTTGCCGATTTTTGGCCTTCCAGCTCGTTAAAAGGACTGGAAGAGCTATCCCTCCTCTAGATTTTAATCTTTTTGGACTTGAGGGATTATTGCACAAAAAGGTCGAGCGCTTGTTTTATTCGGCTCGTTAAAGTAATCGAAAACTCATCCCTTCTGTATTGTTTTATACTTTTTCGGACTTAAGGGATTAGATGACGAAAAAGGAATTATGGAGTTAACTTTCTGTACCTTTTCAGACTCTCTAAAAATGAAAAGGACCGAGTTGTCTTTGTCGCTAGACTCGTTAAAATGATTAAATAGCGACAAACTTGTCTTTAGATGAGAACGACTTTCCCTATCGCTAGGCTTGTTAAAACATAGCGATGGGCTTGCCCGAAGGGCAGGTTATAGAACAAGCATATGTTATCCTCCTCAAGCTTGACAAAAATAAAGAGGTACTGGTCAGAAATGACTGGGGAAAAATTGGGAGAACCTCAAAGCTTTGATGGTAGCAAGTCACTCTTGAACATGACACTTTGTCCTCCGTATCACATCGGGTTGGGTTGTTTCATTCACCGGTCTCATCACCATGGTCTTCGCTAAACCATCCGTATTTGGGGTAATGCTACCGATCCATCACATCAGTGTCGTTATATGTTCAAGAGATGTGTTCAGAAAGAGTCAACCGTGTCCCATCCACTGCCATACATTATCCTTCATCCACCCATGATCGCCACCCTGAATCATATTTCACAGATTGTTTTCACCTCCACTAAAGTCATTAGCTCCGTTCCGTGTCACTGATGTGGGATTCATTAAGGCCCTCCTTTGACGGATCGCTTCTTGTCGACTTCAGCTCATTATCCAAGAAGTTGATCTAGGAACACCCCCCCAGTACTTTGAAGCTTGCATGCCTCAATGGCAAGTTTCTCACTTCCGGCGACAGGTATACATCAATGACCTTCGACCAGAAGATTTTGCGTGGTGTTCGACGCCAAGTCCTTTATTCACATCACGTGAATTGTACTGCAGTACCTTGAGGGTCATTGTCATTATTGGTGATTCCTCTCGCACTTGTTAACGGTTTACATTATTGACCGGTAATCAAGCGATGTCTTTCCATGTTCGACTTCAGCGTAATTCTCACATGGATCGACTTGTACTTAGAGTGAAGATCGAACGAGATTGAAGACCCTAGATCTAGTTTCATCCATCCGGGCTGCGATATATATTCAGGATATAAAGACATTTGTTATGTACATCATTGCAACAGATGATCATCCTATTCAAAGGATGATAATTTCAACAGAGAATTATCAGTCTACCATCAGACGATCGTCTGTTCTATGTACCAAAATGAATTTATAAAGCTGAGCATGGGAATGCCCGCCTCAGCTAGATCATGAAAGCAGAATGAAAAATAATGTATTGTATTGTATTTTATTACAGGGCACCTCTCAGCGATTGAATGAACTTCGGATCCTCCTGATAAAGCATTTCACCCGGTAAACGACCTCATACTTTAGGGGGCAACTGTTATAGACATTTTTGTGCCTAACAGCATGAAGCATGAAATGTCAATAATCTGAGGGATCCAAAGTCCCTAAACATGTTGTTCCTACCCCTAGAGGAACAAGGTCAGCAAACCACAGCACTGAAAATCAGTTCTCCACCTGAAAACACTCAAAAACAGGCTATTTCTGGATCATGTCAGCTACTCCACTGAGCATCTGCGCTGAATGTCAACTGCTCCTCCTTGTACCTGCGCTGAAGGTCAAAATCAATGAAGGCTACCTGCGCTGGGCGAGATTGGCCAAGTGGCACAGTCATTCTGCAAGGTGTCAACTGCCCAGGAAGCTTCCAAACTGACACTTGGTTCAAGGAATTCGCCCTATGATGAGTAAGAGGGTCTTGATCTCCAAGTGGAAGCAAGATTCTCCAAGTGGACTCAAGAACTGAAGATTAACTAAAGTGGGAGAGGACACTAGTCAGCTTTATGCCAGCCTCAAGCTGACTCATCCTTTCTCCAAATCTCCTATATATAGAGCTCTCTCATGAGGTCTAGGGAGGCTGGAATTTTGTGCAAGTAAGGAAGTGCTGTTGGTTTGTGTATAGAGCTATTGGGTGTTTTGCTTGAAGGAGGTGAAGAGGAGATTTCTTTCAGCTGGGAGGTGTTGTTGGATTGGGCCCATTGTGGTTGTAACTCTCTCAGAACTTTACTTCTATTATCAATAAAGTATTTGAGGTTCTTCTATATGCATGTGTCTTTATGATGAATAGATGCTTGTATATTTGATTTATGCTAATCCTATAATCGATTATGGATGTATGCTTCTTGTAGTTTCCTCTTCTTGTGCTTTTACAGGATCTGTGTGTAGCTGGGCCGGTGAAAGGGCGAGGAGCTAGGAGCGAGCAGCAAGGAGTGAAGACTGGATCGACTATTAGCGCAAGATAACGGTTAGTAGATCATCCTTTTCTTCCCTCTCTCATCTCATAAAGAAGAAAATTTGAATAGCTTTGCATTCAGTTGTTGCTGAAGTACTATCACCTTCAGAGTGGGATAGAGGCATTCTGCATTAGATACTTTTCCCCCGAACACGTGGTCCCTTAGGAGCATTTTATTTTCCAACGCATTTATTGATCAACTCCTGTAATCCTTTTATGAACTTAATATCACCTAGCAGCTTCATACAAGTCTCGAGAAAGATAGTAAGCATGGATGGGTCCATTTCTTCAGACTGCTTATAGTGGCTTCCCTAGGTGGAAGCCTCAGCAAAGCTTTTCTTCACTTCCATGAAGGTTTCTTTCACACGCTTGAAATCAAAGCCAACCTCCTTCTCTAGAGCTTTGCGGACCCATTAACTTTCTTCAGGCTACTTTCCCTTATCCTCGCCATTCTTCGTTCTACTTCGCAAGATGATATTCGCATAAGGATCCTCTTCACGGGGTTCAGCCCTCATCATTTGCAGGTTCTGGGTAGGCTACTGAGGTTGCATCCCCTTTTCATGCATCTTAGCTATTAATACAAGGCAATCTTCTGTTGCATTATCAAACTGAGTGTAGTATCGCAATGACAAGAGCATCGGGTTCATACATTCTCATGTGTAGTGTCCTGGTCCTCCACAATTGTAGCAAATAACTTGTCCCCGATCTCTCACGGGTCCTCCTCTGCCTCGGCCTCATCCGCACCCATGATGTCTTCCTCACGCTCCCCCAACACCTTGATCAAGAGGCTAAGTTTCAGTCTTCATCTAATACGCAGGCATTCTGTCCAGCATCAACTCATAACTATGGTAGTTATGCTCATTGTGACCCACTAATTTGCATAAGTAGTTGTTGCAGTGCCTGTACTAATTTCTTTTGTAGCAAGTGACAATTGTTTGTCACATGTTTTCCAGCTACCTAATATATAACACACCACATTGTGGGCTATGCATTTGGCCCTACTTGAGATTCCACCTCAGAGGCATTGGCCCTCCTCCTGCAACATAATTCATGAAGACAGGGCAATGATATTTATCATGCCCTTGACTCTTACATTTCAAACACAAAAATTCTTCACGCACCTCAGTCTGAGCCACTCTATATTTCTTTAGACTTTGGAACTCTAGGAAAAGATTCTACAACTCTCTGTGAATTTTCTGAACTCCTAATGTAGCATCTTGAATTGGTGCCTCATGTAGTCTCATCATAATTTCCAAGGCTTCCACCTGGGTCCCGATCTTTTGCTGTGATAAAGAAACTCTTAAATGAGGCAAGAGAGAAGCCAAAAACCATTCGTGGTGCTACCCATCCATAAGGTTCATGTTAGCTTCACAGATCTTTCACTTCAATCTCTAATCTAGCTCCTAGTGTTTCTTTCCCAACTTCATCATGATCTCCTTGAATCCCACGATTGATTGCGCTTCAAAATTGGGTCTACTGAATTCCTTATTTAGTGCAGTCTGAATGTTTTGCCAACACAGCTGTTGGGTTATCAATGCAATACTTGATGTACCACATTAGCGCGGGATCTTGTAAACCAGTAACCAACATTGATTTATTCATCTAATCATCTATAATGTTTTGGGCTTTCCACATAACCTTCTCAACAAGCCAAAATTGGTTCAGGTCCTTGTTTCCCAAGCCCTTGAAAATGGGAAACTTTACTGTATTCTCCATATTGAATGGTGGTGGAGGTGGTGGCGTTGTGGATGAAGGTGTATGCAATGGAGGTGATGATGGAGGTGGTGTGGGTGGATGGGGTATTCACAGGAACCCTGCCTTATTAGGTGGACAATGCTCTGTGGTGAAGCCTACGCTACTCCTTCGTCGTCACTTAGAGGAGGCTCGATCAGCGGGCTATATTTAGGTATTGTTCTCCTTCTATCCCTGAACAACTTTCCACTTCGCGTAGCTCCAAACATCAAGGTAATTTCATAACCCACTTTTCACACAATAGCATTTTAATCCATGTATTCAAAGATCTCAAATACTTACCTCGCGGTCCCTTGAATAAGCGTTGCTCTGTAACTGACTGAGGTATCGACTGCGAACTCTGTCACAAATCCTCCGCTGACACAATCAAGCCAGTGATTGATAGTGCACACAATCTTATTTTCAGAGGCTTCCAATCTCCACACTGACACCAGGGTCCACATTATTAGACTGTCAAGCCTCCACCTTCCCTGTCTGTCCACTAGTTTAGGGATCCACTTGTATAAATCAACCGGGAAGGAACAAAAGAAAATTTCATGTATCTTTGTGTACATACACCTATCCAACCACTATTCTTTCATCAACATCAGATTCATATTTTATTTTTCCATGAAATTTGGATCTTCCTATCCAACCAATCTTCAATTTCTTTCTTTATCGAATTCTAGTGATGCAACATCACACATCTCTTTATGCAAATCCCATTCTCGACAATGAAACCATTTGTTGGCTTAGTGGGTCTTGACCCAGGTTCAAAGTTAAGTTTCTTAAACAAATCCCTACACTATTATCCCTTCTAGCATCAATCCGCAAAGCGTGGACTGAAGTCTCACCTGAAGAATTATGGGGGGATGCTAGAACCAAGTTTTTGCACCTAGAGATGGTTGTGATGTCATTTTGTGCCCTAAACCTGCCTTCGAGCAGATCGATAAGACCTTAAGGCTTATCGATATAACTCCCTCTTACTAGCCTATAGACCTGTGCGAAGGTCTACGACTCTCTTTCATGGACCCTAAATAGGTAAATCCACCACTTACTTACCTCTGTAATTACACCTAAGTCTATTACTACCGAAATCGGCTTAAGTGTTTGATATCTTTAACTTGTATTAAGATATTCTTCGCATAAATGGACATTATTACTTGCATTCATATAACAATGTAAACCATGCAGAATCGCACATCAATACATTATTAAATCATAAACCTGATATTCATCAGAAGATAAACACATTCATTCATAACAAAAGTAAACGGACAAAACACAGATATATCCGGAATAATCTCTTTATTGATACTTCAGTTTTTCTTACAGACTCAATACTACCCTGCGCACTCAGCTGTAGGGGTCCATGAACTCAACTGCAGACTCTACTCTAGGCCTCTGTGCACACAGCTGCAGAGACCCTCTTCTATTCTAAGACTCTTCTCTCTGTCTTCTAATGACCCATTACATTTTTTAATCTCTTCATTCATTACTGTCCCTTAGACTCTCTAAGACTCTCCTTTTTATACAATCAAATGGTCTGTGGACCATGGGTAAGTCTATACAAGCTGACATAACTTACATAAAAGAAGGGAAAATCCCTTTATGAAAATTATTATCTACGCACTCTGAGACCACAACTTGCGGAGACTTTACACTTTACACAACAAAAACTTGGGCTTTCTACCCCAAAACATGACTACAGGGGACCCTATCTCAACACCCATGTTGGGGAAGGCTTGGTCCGTGAGCAACCAAGTTGTGTGAACCAGAAAACAAGAAAGATATAACAATGAAGACAACCACCCTTCACGTTTCAACGTTCCCACGGGACATAAGTGAGTGTAGGTGCATGACGAGCAGTCTGTGGACTTATCATAGTGCTGTGACACTGCATGCAACTTTGAAGCATAAGCACATTCTTGACTATGACATGCAAGCAAACAAAAGAAAGAAAGATAAATTGTGTCATGCACGTGTGCTTGCGATGTAAGATTCCTCCAATGCATGAGCGATATGATCGTGCATTTCGAGTGGAGGAAGCATGGTCTGTGTGTGAGATTGTTCTTCAATGCATACAGATGAGTGATGAGGAGCCTTGGGTGATTGAACAGTTTCCTGATCAGAAGTGAGACTAACCCCAAGAGGGTGAGGACCTGACATAACCATCATCTCGGGATGAAGTGCCTCGACATTCTTGGGTGTTTCAACTTCATCATCAGATAGATCATCATAAACCGGTGGCTCTAAAAGATCAATTCCGTTAGAGTCATTATCGTGATCAAGTATGGGAGTAAATGGACCATGACAACCATGATTATAAAAATCAATGATTTCATCAGCATCCTCATGATCAGATAAATCAAACAGAGGGGTCAATGAAAAGCGAACAAACTCATCCTCTATGTTTTCAGAAAGACAGATGAAAGATCAAGTAGATTTTCAATGAATGATTTATTCTTTCTGTTGTCGAATGATGGACCAACATCTAGTGTGTCCTGTGAGTGATCAACAATGGGTGCATCTATGGATGAAGACACACATGTGAAATCATGGATGGTAGGTTCACCAAAGATGTCAGGATAGAACAGAGGAGGCTCGAACGGAATGGAGTCATCCTTCACCGAGTGTTGATGCTCAAGCTCCCACTCATACTCTTCATGAATGACATCACATATTGTTTTTGCAACACCAACTCCGTCAATGGCTTGTTCCTTGTTCACAAAAAGTGTAGAGTCTGGAATGGATGAACACAAGATAATATCATCTGGAGGAATAGCTGAGTGCGAAGATGGAGGTTGTGGAACAAAATGCATATGACAACTCGATGGACTCACAACCAAATCTATGTCAAAATTAAGAAAAGTGATTTTGGAAGGATGTGAAAGATGGATAGGTGTGTGAGCATGATCCTCAACATCATTTGGCAGTGATGGAGTTATTTGATGAGGGGATGGTGGACAGTCACTCATGACAGTGACTGCATCCGCATGAGATTGCGCAACTCCATCAGTGAAGAATGTTGAGAGATGCTTGATTTCAAACCTCTTCTTGGTATGGGTAGATTTCTTAAGGAAATACTCAAATCGGTCCCAAAGATAGGAAAATTTCATCTGGCTCCTTGGAGCTTGAAATTGAAAGTCACGGAAACATTGCCAAAAATCCATGATTTATTCATGCGGAGCCTTGCATTGTTGTAACAGTTTTCGGTCAAGATGGTCGGGATAAAAATGATAGAAAGTGTCTTCAATGAGATCACAGAAGGTCTCAAGTGAGTGCACGCTGTCAGCCGGCAAGCTGAACAACCATCAAAGTGGAATATTTGTGAAGTGTGTATGCATGTAACAAACTAGACTATTCATCGAAAACCCATCTTCCTCATGAAGAATGGAAATAAAGTCATGTAAGTACTCAAGGCAGGCCACTTTTCTTTCACCATCATACATGTAAGTGGACAAGTGATAAAAAAACTCTCTCGTGATGGTGACATCTTCTTGATTCAAAAAACATCGTGAAGGGATAAGAGTGCAAGAATCCATGAAAGATATGTAAAGGTTCAAAACCAGATGAGAGGACACAGCTTGTCATCAGGACCTCCTTCTCATGCCATAAATGTTAACGGTGTTGGACCCGCCAACATGTCAGGGGATCTCCCCTGTAAGAACTCCCAATTAGATCTTAGATCGTTGGGTGTAGGAGTACCAGCAATGGGTTGTAAGGTAATGTCATGACCATGATTTCACACAAAGGCAAGTAATATAACTCTGTTGGTAGAAAGGGTTTGACAGCTACAGTAACACAAGGAAGGCGCATGAGAGGTTCTAACACACTGAGGGTGAGGTGAGTGCACCCCTTGGAAACTTGTAATAGTACTCGGATTGGAAGGAAACACACGAGCAAAGATACATCACAACATGGAAGGAAAGTTAGTGAGAAATCCAAAGTGATGGTTAAACAAACAACACATTTAAGAAAGATTCATACACACTTATATAGAATATTTGATACATGCATGTGTAATCAAACCAATACATATATCATTTAGAGTAAACTAGATAACGTAGAATACAATACAACATATGCATGAAACATGCTGGCTTTTATTATATAAATAAGTGTAATTTCCACTCATACAATACATCCATGTCCAACCACTAGTTCCAATAGTGGAATGTTATAAGCACATCCACCTGCTCCTCCAAAGAGATGTACTAGCTCTGGGCAATGGAGAAGCCAAGGCACGTTACAATACTGTCCAAGCTCTCTCCAAGATAGTCTTATCAGAAGATTGGCTAACCAAAAGCCTATACAATGAGTTATGAGGGACTATTTATAGCAAAGGGTGGGGTGACCCTTGACATTCCCCTTTGTGATAGTTTAGCTACCCTCCTAACTCTTCATTTACTCTATGACTATTACATCCAACTATCGACACTTGACTTACACTTGACAAGGCATTACATTACAATGCACATGTACCCATGTGAGACAAAATGGCTTGAGCAAGCCATGCTTAAGATCACTATGACTTAGACAACCATGGAAGTCCAACTCCTCAACATCCTCATTTTGATCGAGAGTAACATACTAATGCAAAGATCGGTAGTTCTTGATGGTGTCTGTGTGCTCCGCAGTGACATCTGTCTAAAACTTGGCTCTTGCCTCCATAACATCTGGATACACTACTCGGGCTCCTTTGTCCAACTTATCTGAAAGCATGCACATCATTTTCTTCAATGTGGTCATACCAAAAACATACTCATGTATGATGTTTGCACTGATGGGGAAGTTTGGGCTCGTGGCAATGCATATCAACTCGTAGAAGTACAAGTTAAGCTCTAGTCAGACTTGTGCCTTTGTCTTCACCTTGGTGAGAGTTCCAATAGATGGGATTGAATGTGTGCACACCACAACATCCATACTCTTGAATACTCATGCATGGGAAGCCTATATGCTAGTGATGAGCTGCGGGAGCTCTTCATAGTTTCGGATCTGACTCTAGATACGTTCCTTCAACTCGACCACATTTTCCCTCATCATCTTAGGCAAGAACATCAATGATTGGATGCACTAACCAGTGGGTAGGTAATATAATAGAGTGGTTAATTCCTTGAGCATAAAAGAGCCTAGAGGGACATAGTCAATTTTTTTCCCCCATTATTTTTGAGTCATTGGTAGCTAAAAAATACAATAGAAAATGAGTTAACTGAAGGGTGGTATACCCTGACCAAATCACTACAAAATGTATGATCTCACTGGTGGATCAAAGCGTAAATCCCAACCATTCAAGCTTGACCTCGACATGAATTAAGCCAAATGGGACTTTGATAGAAACCCACATACCCAGAATCACAAGGGAAAAAAAGGGGTAAACAAATGACGTATACCAAGGCTCAAGAAACAAAGAAAAGGGTGAGGTATCATTCATAAAAGTGTATAATGTGCTAGGCTAAAATGTTAGGCCCAATGGAAAGACCTTTATGTATTTGGGTAAGGTGGAGGGATAGTTGGGACATATAAGGGATTAATTGGGTTTGGTTAATAAATTCCCTAGTGTTAGAATTATGCCTTATGTGTTACAATGCATCTAATATAATGTTGAAACAATAGTTTTGATTCATCTTTGATTGTGTGTGATAAATACCAAGGAGAGGAGTGATATGACTAGGAAATAACTTGTCACAACATCCATGTGTCTAGAATGATAATGAATAGGAGAAGCATCCCTCTTGAGTATATGACCTGAATCAATAAAAAAAAACACACCAATAAAAAACCATATCAAGTTTAAATTACAATTAAATATCATGGGAAGAAAATAGAAGAGATTAACTTAGGGGATTAAAGAGTAAACATGGAAATATGCTACATACTGGTGAAGGTACAAGGAAACATATGTTTACAAATAACTAATAAATAAACATGAAGAGAAAATAATTTTGATAATCCTATTGACATTAGAATTAAAGTTTTGCATCCCTAATGGGAAATTCCCCATAAATGTGAATTAGAAATAGAGGAAAAAAAATTAGAGTGGATTTTGGGATACATTACAAATGCCCAAATTAAGATATTATTATTTACAACAAATATTTATAAAGAGATGAAAGAAAATTATTTAAATCATATTCGTACAAGAAAAATAAACAAAACTAATATAGTAGAAAGATAAATTAGAAAAGAAATCATATAACTAACCATGTACACCATTGTAATTTAATAACTTAAAAGTTAAAGCGAACTAACAACAATCTCAAATAGTTTAATATACAGGTAGGCTTTTAAAAATAACGGGGGCTTCATTGTGGGAGAAATACCATACCATATGCATTCATATTGGGGGATATATATTGAGGAAAAAATGACATAATATATTGGTCATATAAGTGGGGGGTAAAGATTTTTTATATTGGTAGGTATAAACAATGGAGCTCAAAGTTAATGAAAAAATATAAAGAGGTATTAAAAATGTTATTGAAAAAATGGATACCTACAATATCTAGTGAAATTATTGGTTTTTAAAATTGGGAAACTCTATTGGGTTTGTATTGGTATGGGGTTAAATAATGTGATTTTTAGAGGTATTTTCCAATATGTAGGCTTTCTTCTTTCCTTGTAAGACTCTTGGTTCCCCATTTTCATCCACATACTCAATGGCCTTGTCATAACAGTGTAGATTGGGTCTATGAAGATATAACCAATCCATGCCCAACAACATACTATATGATCCCAACTATAATACATTCAAATGTGTTGCGATAAGCATACCATTCAAATCAAATGCACAAGCTCTTACCCAATGGTGAACTTGCTTCTTTGTACTTGTAGCCAACTGCACTAACCAAGATTCTGCATGTAATTCCTTCAAACCACACTTATCCACCAAGTCAAGCCTAACATTAGAGGAAATTTCAGCAAAAAAGTGGCCTCCTAAGAAAAAGTAATAAAATAATAGTTAAAATAATAAAATAATTGTTATGAATTTTAGATGGAAAAGAAGAAAAACTATTTTTTTAATTGTATTTTTGTCTGATCTCCTTATAGGTTTGCTCAAATTTCAAATATGCACACTCGTTGGATGCATAATTAAGTTTTTCATCCAAGGAGTACCCATCATGAATAGTTTTGAGAAGAACCACATTGATAAAGATTGAAGATACATTAAAAAAGTGCGTTGAACACGATTTTTAATGCATCTTCAATTTTTATCAATGTGTGTCTTCTAAAAAGTATGTGTGATGGGTACTCGTTGGATGCAAAATTTAATTCTGCATCCAATGAGTGTCTACACTTGAAATTTGAGTAAACCTATAAGGCGATAAGCCAAAAATACAATTAAAAAAAAATTGTTTTTCTTCTTTTCCCTCCAAAATATTTACATGTACCTCTTTTTAAATTTAAAGGATTTTGATTGGTTTACATGTTATGACATGGAAATTACATTAAAATTCATGAGAACTTTTAGCCTAAAATTTCCTCTAATGCATAACTATAATTAGATCCAAGGTCAATCAAAATAGAAATATCTTGACCACAAAGCTTACCATCCATGTCAATGATAAATGCCTGATGGTATGCATGTTTTCTATCTAGTGGTGCAAAAATACGAGAAATACTCTGGCCAACATCCCCAACAGTCTGTACATCTTTTGCACTATTTATCTGAGGCCTACCAACCTGATTCTGTGGGCAAGCTCTCCTGCAATGATCTTTGCCACAAGTCCAATACTCTATAGACTTCCAACCTGCATCCTTGTTCTACTCTTCATATCGATGCCTCTATCATCTATTTTATGCATTGAACTTATTAGATGGCACTACATTCTCTTTATTACCTGTATCTTAAGGTCTTTCTTGCTTTCTGTCCCATTTTCCTTTGTTCATTTCATTACCTTTCCTATCTGACTTAGTCTCACAAATGCCATTCAATTGTTCATCCCAATGCCTTAACTTTTGAATGGCCTCCTCCAATGATCTAGGTTCATCAAACTCAATCATGTATTTCAATGCAACAAGTAATCCACTAATGAACATCTAAATCTTGTCCTTTTCCTCTGTGAGATAAGGCACATACCTTAGTAACTCCAAGAACCTACTAGTGTACTCATCATTTGTCATTGATCCCATCTTTAGCTCATAGAATTATTTTTCCTTGTCATCAAAGTATCTCTCTGACAAATACTTCTTCTTGAATAACTACTCAAACTCACTCCAAGTCAAGTCTTCCTCATGAATACATCTGACATTATTCACGTATTCCCACCAAATGTATTCTTTACCTTTGAGATTGAATGTAGCTACTCTGTCTTTCATATTCTCTGAATAATCATGCAATATGAAGAACTTCCTCATGCCAAGCAACCATGCCTCTACATCTTGTTTTTCTTCATCTCTACATCAAAATTTGGTGGCTTTTCTTTCTTAAACTCATTTGGAAAGTATCGCTTATCACTCCTCCTGTAAGGATGATAACGATGACGATCATAGTGCCTATCTGAATCATAACTATAATAGTACCTGTGCCCATCCCCTCTCCTGTCTGGAGTGTCCAAAAATCTTCCATCTCTAACGTGTCATCTCTATCTGACCTGTGACCACCATGCAATATATTACCATATGCCCCATTAGTTATTTCCTTTTGCTCATAGTTAATCTAACGTGGTCCTTGTCGCTGTGAATTTGACAAACTCTAAAGTATCACTACATTTACCTCTACTTGTTGCTCATGTGCCTACATGATTCAGTCATTATCTGCCTTATAACTCCTTATCTCTTCCTTTAAGCTTCTCAATGTATCTGCCAAATTGGAAGACTTCCCAACACCATAGTGCTCATTTGATACATAGGAAGAGTCCTTGTAGTCTACCATCTTGCTATCCATTTGATATTTCTTCGTGCAAGGTATATCATGTCAGCTAAACCAAACCACAATAAACCAACGTACCTTAGTATAGCTCGGGGAGGATACCTTGTCTAAAAGATAAAAAATTAACGTGATACATGTATAACATAATCATGATAGAATATATAAACATAATGTATAATTATGTAACCCTACAACCATCATTCTATCTAGGTTTCAATCATCAATGCATGACCTTAACAAGAACACACACCATGACCTCATGCATGACAACAATCACTACATCACTACACACTTGACCACATGAAAACATTAACATTCATAAGCACTATGTGTCCAACCACACACATGTATAAACAGATGTACTTAAGCATAAATGAACAATATGTGTAACCAAACCTAAGAGAATGATACATGTAACCAAGCATACAAGAATGAAACCAAACATACAAGAATGCAAAATGATACATGTAAGAGACATATAAAAACATTTAACCAATCATACACTCACGTCGATGCACTCCACAATAACAACATCAACTTCCACATCATGACATCACTACAAACATGATCAACATTATGAAAATGCAACAAGCACATGTAATGCAAGTGTAAGGGACACCCATGCAACTAACATGCATGCATGACCAACACACAACCCATCCAGTACGAGTGGTGAACCATGCTCTGGTACCACTTTGTAACACCCTCCTCCCACATCTACCCAAGAAACTGGCCATCGAGGTAAACATGCGACGAGATGCCACTATGATATGATTCGACCTCCTAGGTCATGTTAATGAAGTGGAACGAATAGAAACACACCATACCGACATTCAACATCAGCATTAGGACCCTTAGGAACTAATATAACCTTTTTTCCAACTAGCCCCTGGGTCCCACTGAGCTTTTGGACCACTTGAACTCTAGATGCTATCATACTATGGGCATTCCACCGTCTAGGGACCTCCGGACTCTCTCACAGGACTACAAGCTAGTGTCCAAGGACTTTTTTGCATAATGTTGTGCCAATGTTCCTAGAATTTGAGCCACTTTTCTAGGCCCAGAGCCCAGGTCACTAACTAGAATAGAATGACATCTTTAGAACAATAAAATAAAAAACAAATGACAATATAAATGCAATAAATTGAATGAGAGCTTGACTAGACCCCTACTAGCCATGACAGGAATTTCATTAAACATATCATGAATATGTAATCTACAGGTGTAAATAACTTATCTGAGCATAGAGGTCTCATACTTAGCTGAAAAACACTAAGATACATTGATGCTTCAACACATTGACCTCTGTTTCATCCATTAGGTCATTGATACATTCATTTACAAGTAAAAAAATTATGAGATCTATACATAGCTACTATCAGAAAACAGATACATAACAAGCATAATAGAAACATAAATACCAATGAAATCACAACCATATAATCCACATATAGACCAGTATAATACTCATAGAAATACAAGGAGAAATAACCTCATATTGATGATGCAAAATCCAAACCTTGGATGCGACTTCCACATTCCATAAGACTATAGAATGGCTGAGCCAAATCTCTCTTCAGTCATTCACCCCCATGCCATATTCCAAGCATGAATATGGGATATCATAGAACACATCAATCCAAAACCATCTAAGGTGTCGAGATGCCATCCACACCAACCCATCAAACAATGATTCCACGTCACGGTCAGACATCAAAAAACCATCATCAGATTGGTCTCCATCCAAGCCTTCCAGGGCTTCCAGAGCATTTGTTCCAACTAAGGCTTCTAGGACTAGTAACTCAACCCACAGTTGTCATCGGGCTTCCAAAGCATTTGTTAAACCAAGGCTCCCAAGACTAGTAACTCAACCCACAATGGGATTCCATAGCGTTTTTCCAACCAAGGCTTCTAGGACTAGTAACCCAACCCAAGTTGTTACATGGCTTCCAGACCGTTTGTCCAACTAGGGCTTCTAGGAAGTAATAACTCAACTAAAACTAAGGAAACATGAGAACCAATAAAAAAAAAACAAGGAAATAAATCCAAATCTCCATGTCTCTCTAGGAAATGGCAAGGTTAGGAAATACACTGTCAATCCAGGTAATCCTCCATGCTAGTGACATATCATGACCAATAATCCACATTCATATGCCATGCATGCCAAAAATAGTGAGGAAAACATACATGAAACTAGGTACCTGTAAGAAAATCCCGCTATAGCTACTGATCTTGATGTACTCTTGCACTTTCCTTCTCTTCCTTTTCCTTCTTGCTCCAAAAATCCAAGTATGCCACACCCTCCAAGAGTGCTCGAAGAAAACTCTAATTATCCAAGAGTATGAGAGAGAAAGAATAGTGAGAGAGCTCCAACAATGAATTCACAAAAGGTTACCAACTGATCCTTAGAAGCCTTTTCATGAATGAGACCTCTATTTTCTTCATTTCCCTCCTCCCATGCAAATTGTGACCTTTCACCTCCCTTTTCTCCTAATTTCCATTATTTTCATAAATAAATGTGCCAAAAATGCCATTTTTCCTTTCCAAAGCCTTAGCCATTGCCTTTTTCAATTTCCTTAGCCATTAATCAGTCACAAGTGACCCCCATAAGTAGGATTATGCCCAATATTTAGCTTGGAATAAGTGTCCCATCAACCGTGGTTATTATTTTCCTTTATTAACTTTTATTACATGAAATTTTCACCAAGGTTGTTACATATTATAAGGTCAATTGAAATTATAAGATTGAGAAAATCATGAGTGGAGTTTGGAAAGTTTACTGTGGGCTTGAAAGAAAATGTAAGTTGGTAGATCTTTGGATATAGGGAAAAAAACTCCTCTTTAAGATTCTGTTTACTCCTATTATTTTACATGGATATGATGTGTGGGGTTGTAGTACATTGTTAGCTTCTTAGAGGAAGATTGATCAGATCCAAAAGTATCTTATAGCCTTCAATATCAATATTAAAGGAAATACTCAATATTCTATCCTCTTGATTGAAGCCATCTGTTCTTGCATTGAAAAAATGGAAATTACTAGGTACCTTATGGAAAGGAAGAACTTATGCAACATGGAAGTGAAGAGATTTCCTAAAATTAACACTAAATCTAGTAAAAACCTCTGCCTTCTGCTCAAGTGAGGATGACATAACGATTCCCAAGATTGGATAGCACATTGGGGGATAAAGGAGGATATCATTTTGTAGAATAAGGATAATAGTAAACATATTATTACTTCCACATTTAATGTGAATTTGTGAGGAAATAAAGAGTTAGAAGGAAAATAAACAGTAATATATTATAAGGAGGTGATCAACCTCAATCTAGAAAACCAAAATTATATTTTTGTCTTAACTAGTGTTAAGAAAAAAATGAAAATTGCTAAAATTTGAACTAATTCTCATGAACTCGATAGTAAAACTGAGAGTTGGTAAATTCCCATAACACGTTGGGATGAAAAAGTCTATCATTTGTGTGATTCTAAGAGAATTGAAGATGAAAATCACTTTCTCTTAACTTGTCATTTTTATACTAACATTTGATCTAATTTTCAAAATATTTTCCCTGATACTAACCTTCTTGACCTTTTAAGTTATCAAAACTTTGGCGATCTGGGAACACGTCTCTCACTTATTTTGAGTATAGAAAGAAAATGTTAAATAATTCTAATTAACCAATTATCTTCTTAATGTTTAGTATACCATCTACGTATTTTTTTATGTTAATGATCATCGTCATCATTATTAGAAGTTTGATTACTTCATAATCAGGCATATTTATACAAGCAGTAAATATGGGAAAATGAATGGATGATATCAGCATGTTGAAGACTCATATGGCTAGGACCTTTGATATGAAGGATATAATGGTAGCAAAACAAATCCTAGGAATAGAAATACATAGATACAAGAAAATTTGTAAGCTTGAGTTTTCACAATAGAACTATAACAATAAAATACTTGTAAAATTCAAAATAAATAATATGAAACTTATAAATATCCTTTTAGCTTCTCATTTTAACCTTTATTTAGTTTTATGCCCTAGTAATGAGGAAGAATAGGATTATATGTCTCATGTATGATAAGCTAATGTAGTGAGAAGTTTGATGTATGCGATGATATATACTAGAGAATATATTTTATTGAAGTGGGTGTTGCTTGTAGGTGCATGGAAAATATAGAAAGAGAGCATTGAAATGAATTGTAACAAGTGATTTGCTATCTTAGAGGAATAAGTGATTATTGCAACACATTTAATGGTTTTAGTGATTTTGTTTCTAGTAGTGTTGATTCATATTTCCCAGGTAATTTGAACAAGAGGAGATCTACTTGAAGTTATGCCTTTACTCTTACAAGAGAATCTATTAGTTGGATGTGAAAGCTTCAAGAAATAATTGTTTTATCCATTACCAAGGCAGAATATATCCCTGTCTAACATGCTTGCAAGGAGGAAATTTGATTGAATGGGCCTTCTACGTGAGCTTCAAAGAATGTAGGATAATTTAACTATATTTTGTTATAGTCAAAGTGCTATCCATTTGGATATAAATCCATATTATCATAATAAGACTAGGCGTATTGATATTGGGTATCATTTTGTAAGACAAGTTATTGATAGAGGTGACCTATATCTTAAGACAATCCACACTCAAGAAAATTTGTAGACATGTTTACTAAGTGAGTGTTGTAATAGAAATTGTGGTGGTTTCTAGCTTACCTTTGCTTATAGAAGAGGTGATGAAAGGGCTTGGGAAAGATATCAAGTAAATTGTTGTCGAGGTGAAAAATCTTAGAATTGTGACACCAAAATTAAAAAAAATTGTAAATGAAAAAAATTACATTATGTGAATATTTTGGAAGCTTGAACAACATTCTTGGTTTCTAAAACTTACATAAATTTATATAAAAAATGTAATGGCACCGGGATATAATATATCTAGGGTAGCGAGAGAAATGATTAGAGTGGTTTGTAAACCTAGATAGATATATCAAGGCAGCCTAAAAGATGGGTGGAGTGGGTTGTAAGCTGGATTTTCATCTCGATAAATAAAATACCATACCTTACATAGTATTAGACTTTAAACATGTAAAATTCATGTTATGTGAATTATTCATTGCATCATCCAAGATACAATATATCTAGGGTAGCAAGAGAAATGATTAGAGTAGATTGTAAACCTAGATAGATATATTAAGGCAGCCTTGAAGATGGGTGGAGTGGGTTGTAAGCTGGACTTTTGCTTGATAAATAAAATACCATACCTTACATAGTATTAGCCTTTAAACATGTAAAATTCATGTTATGTGAATTATTCATTGCATCAGTATTTCTCTATTATTAATATTTTATAAAAGATACAATACTAACAAGTACCTTATTTTCATCGTTGGCAGTGAGAGGAAAGAAAAATAGCATACCCATTGATATTTGCAACTTGTATGAAATATTACCATACTTTAACATCTACAAAACATTCAAAAAATATTATCTTGTTGGGGGTGGAAAAACATGAAGAATTGGCTACAACAAATCTAATCCTGCACCTGCACCTTGAGTCAATCTAACTAGTCCAAAAACCGCAGTCAATCTAACCATTCCAAAAACCATTAATATTTTTGTATCTTCTTGGTGGTTGTAGTTAACTTATGACTTTTCTAGTGCAATTAAAACATGTAAAATGAGACATCATATTTTGCATAATGAAACCTTGGTGGCTGGACTTTTTTATATACATTTAATTAATATATAGATATTTGGTAAAAAGGGCCATTAATTATCACAATTAGTTTACTTTGAAATTTGATTAAAAAATTAATATTAATATTTTTTATTTAAACAAAATATTTAAAAAATATTAATAATTTATTTATTTATTTCTTTAATATATATTTTCCGTTTTAAAATTATTCAGTAAGTAGTTTCAAGTTCTAAAGCTTATAAAAATATGTATCTAATTCAATATTAACATGGAAATTTCGATTATTTATTACCAAGTATGAAAGAAAAGTATAATATAAACCACTTATGAAAATCCAAACACACAAGAGTGGAAAATGGTATTATTTTTCAACTATATTGATAGACACGATAAAATTTGGCAGAAATGTAAAATGCGGTGTAATCATTTTCACTTCCCGCCAAAAACGACGTTCTTCACTTCCCGCCAAAAACGACGTTCTTCAGTTTACCATATTTTGATCTCTTCTCCAAGGCAGCCAGCCAAAGACTTCATGCAGTATGAGTTGGTACTACACCTAATGATAGGGGATGGCAAAGTGAAGTTTCTATTGTATGCAGAGATGTTAGATTTTTTATTACTTATTTCTTTGGTAGTCTAGCATGTAGTCGATATATAATATTGAGAGCTTTTTTTTTATATTTTTATTTTTCATTTATATATATATAATATGATATATATTTTTATTAATATATTGAGAGCTATTATATATATATTTTTTATATTGAGAGCTTTGATATATATATATGTGTGTGTTATGTTAAGAAAGTTAAAAATAAAATGATATAGTATATATAGTTAAATAAAATTTAAATTTCAAAATATTCATTATGTTATGTTAGCACCTAAATCTGCCTTAGGCTGAAGGAAAGCAAAATTCAGGGTAACCACAAACCACGCTCAGTTTGGTAGCTAGCCTTGGCAGAAATGTAAAATGCGGTGTAATCATTTTCACTTCCCGCCAAAAACGACGTTCTTCAGTTTACCATATTTTGATCTCTTCTCCAAGGCAGCCAGCCAAAGACTTCATGCAGTATGAGTTGGTACTACACCTAATGATAGGGGATGGCAAAGTGAAGTTTCTGTTGTATGCAGACATGTTAGATTTTTTATTACTTATTTCTTTGGTAGTCTAGCATGTAGTCGATATATAATATTGAGAGCTTTTTTTATATATATATATTTTTCATTTATATATATATATATATGATATATATTTTTATTAATATATTGAGAGCTATTATATATATATATTTTATATTGAGAGCTTTGATATATATATGTGTGTGTGTGTGTGTGTGTGTTATGTTAGAAAGTTAAAAATAAAATGATATAGTATATATAGTTAAATAAAATTTAAATTTCAAAATATTCATTATGTTATGTTAGCACCTAAATCTGCCTTAGGCTGAAGGAAAGCAAAATTCAGGGTAACCACAAACCATGCTCAGTTTGGTAGCTAGCCCTACCAGAACAGGAGAGGGCTCTCTCCGAGTCACACTCAGTGAATGGATAAACAAAACGGTCTGAGATGACTTACAGTGAAATATTGATCTTAGGCCAGTAAGTGAATAGGGATACAAGAAACAATTTTTATGAATGACTGAGCTTTTGGGATAGTATGGGACCAACGGTCAGTAAAGAACAGAGAATTTAATACAAAGGCACAGATTACTTCGTAAGGCAAGGCAGACGGAAAGTGTAGCGATTTAGTTTGAAATAATGCAAAATGGAGAGATTGTTTAGGAGAGTGAAAATGGCATAGGAACATGAATCCTTTTCAACAGAAGAAGAACACTGAACATGAAATTTTCCCATAGGCAGAGCAATAAAATTGAATTCTACCTTATCTAACTCAAAAAATTTCACTGGAAATGAACATGAATTGAATCATGAAACATAACGAAATACATATGAAAACATAAGAAACACATTTGCTACACTCACAACCACATGAATCTCATGAAATAGAGCCACTATCTTTCATTAATTCTCTGTAAAAAATATACAGTGAAGAAGCAGATTTTCTTTCCCACGGTCTCCCAGAAGTTACAAGCCAACCAACCCTTTGCAAATGGTTTACATACAATATATAGAATGTGACATGAAGAGATAGAACGCCCAAGGGTTGGGGAGTTACTCAAATGATTACAAAATGGAGATGAAGAGCCAACCATCAGCTACAGGTGCAGCGTTACAAACATGACAAATGGCTTGGGTGACCATTTGTCTTCCTTCGCCACTTGGATAGAAGCCAATCTGGAGAGAAAATACTTTAAATTCCGCTTTAGGTGCCAAAAAACTGAAATGTAGATGAACGGGCCCACTTGGAGAAGTCGCGAATCGAAATTTCGCGAAATGGAAGCAAATTTGGCAATTTTTCCTATGTGCGTCATGCCATTTTCTCTCTGCGCTGCCCTATTTTGGAGCCTGATTTGAGGCACTTTCAGGTGTCCAAAATGTGACCAAGTGTGCTTGTTGGAAATCCCGTCCTGTCTACTTTCTAACCCAACTAGAATTTCTGAATTTGGTGCTCATTTGCCCCTCCAAATATTCATTCTCGCAAGACTGCTTCCTGTGTGTCAAAAACGGGGCAGAGAGGCCATTTTTTGGGTGTTTTTGACATCCTGGAGACTCAGATCTTGCCCAAATTTCTTGTCCAAGCACTAGTAGTCGTGATTTTCCATGCTGAATCAAAAAATTCAAACCATTCTTCATTTGGAGCTCCCAATTTTTAGTGGCACGGAGCACAGGGAGAAAAAACCTGTGTTTTGCCCAAAAATTTGTCACGTGAGCAAAAATTCTCCAAATTCCTTAAAATTTGGGCTGGAGGTTCTCTATGGGGTGCTATGCTGTGCCAAAGAAGCCTCAACCAAGATTCGTAGCCGATCTTGCTCTTTTGCCTCTTTTTCCTCTTTTGTTGCTTTGCTCAATTTTGCCTTCAAGCTCCTTATCCGGGCCTTTGCAATCATATTTCGTGTCCTGTAATGATAAGCCATGTGTCTCAGCAAAGCATGGTCCTGGTTGGCCTTGTCTAGCAGCCTCTCCAAGTGCATGTTCACGCTCTCGAGATGTGCCTCCCGGTCCTCATTGATCTCTTGCTCCAATGATGTGAGCTCAACTCTTCTTCTTTGTGCATCTTGGCGATGCTCTCAAATTTTTTGTAGCTCCATGATCACCCACTGATCCTCTAGCTGTTTATTTCTTTGCTCCAGGTACTTCATGTTCCACTTAGCCCTCTCCAAGTCAAGGGATAAGGCCTAATCACTGATTGTTGCTCCTGCATGATATCTCTAAGCTCTGCATTTGTTGGTTCTGTATCTGTCTTATCATCATGGAGGAGAACGAATTCGGTCTCTCGTTCACCTGATGGCCCTTCCTCCTGCACTGGCTCCTTACTTCTACCCTGCTCCTGTGATGCTAATGTCGGAAATGAGGCCCCTTCCACCCCAGCTGGAGATAACACTCGCTTTGCCGCTGCAAATAAATGTCTACTACCTCTTTGATAGGTGATGAATACTGGCATAACAGTAGTCTCATGGTGCTCATACTGTTGTGAACGACCACCTATTTCATGCTCTGCCTCTGATACTACCTGTGGAGCGTTGAAGAAGTCACGGGAGATGATGTCCTCCCAAGAAATGCCCTGCAATCCCAACTGATGATCCACCAAAATCCAGATAAGAGCAAAGTGATAAACACTGTTGAGTTGTTGCTGAGGGGTCTTATGCTGCATGAAGTTTTTCATCCTCTCTATGTTCCCGCAAATGAAAAATGGGAGGTTCATCATCCGCAACCTGGTAAAGTGTATGAGCAACCTGATGTGATAGGCATATAGGTGAGAAAACCTCCCCTCACAACTGAAGTACTTCATGATCAATTTCATGAGCGGAGCATACTCATCTTTCAAAAATCTGAATGGGAAGACTCTTGTGAGATGCCTCAAACAATTGGCCTTAATGTAAGGCTCATAATGATGCCTATCCACCTTCTTTTTCTTATGCCATTGTTCTCCAACATTTGGTATGCATGTTGCCACTGAGATAGTTTTGGGTGTCAATGTGAAGGTGACCCCGGCCAAGATAGACTGACCTCCATGTAGGTGAAGCACAAACATATGGGCCAACTCATGATGAACTCTAACATTTGCCACCCTTTGACAAAATTCAAAACATGCTAGGTGCTAGAAACATGACATGGCAAGAGGGCATGCCTGCAACTCAGTGAGGGTGTTTGGCTCATCCCTAACATGTTTGCCACTCCTGTGATGTCTCATGGGGGCCTGTTCTCCTGAAGCTGTATCACTGTGGATATCCACCTCATACTCTGATGAACCCTCAAATGCCATGACTGCTGTTTATAGACTGTATTTAGGTTGCCCCTTTGATGATGGTGAAGCTAGGTGTTGTTTGTGATATCTGCCACCAAGGGGGATAATGAAACAAGGGAGTATTAGGAGGGGAGTAATGTAATGGGAATAGGGGTTATAGGGAGAATTTTGTTTAGAGAGATGTAGGGGTTTTGAGTATTTTGATAGGCTAGGGTTTGGGGGTTTTAATAAGGTAGGGTTTGGGGTTTTTATTGACCAATAGGAGGAGGGGAAATGGAATATGAGTTTGGTAATGTTAGAGTAGTGATAATAGGAAAAATGGAATAGGGGAATAAGGAAAAATGGTAAGGAAGGGAAAATGGGACCTTGGCATCAACAACACAATTACACAACCCTAGCAAAAATGGTCCTTTGTGTTTTTCTTGTGGTTGCTTTATGAGTTTTGTTGCATTTCAATCATAGGCATAAAACCACCATATCATCTATAAAATTTGAGGAGCAAGTGATGTTATAGAGCCTACCTTGCAATTTGATGGGCTTCACAAAAGATTTGAGGGAATTTGGCACTATTTCTGGCCCTTTGTCTGTGTGCGCCGCGCACAAAACCCAATGCATCGCGCTCTTGGTGTGCGCCGCGCTAGTTATAAAAAAGCACTGCGGGCGGGCTCTGTGTGTGCCGCGCCAGTTATAAAAAAGCACTGCGGGCGGGCTCTGTGTGCGTCGCGCCGTGTGTGTGCGCCTCACTCCTGCCTGCGTGCGCTGCGCCCCTGAAACCTCTTCCAAACTGCTCCAAATCGCGCGATTTCACACTCCACGACCTTGCAACATTTCCTCTATGCCTTTGATTGCACAATGAGTTTGATTTTGGATGAAAACTTGTGTATAAAGACTTGGAGGTCATGATTTAAATTTGATTTTTCAAAAAACCCACTTTTCTAATGTCATGTTTGACACTTTTTCACTGACTTTAAAACAACCCTGATTTTCACTTTTCCTCTGAAATTTTGACTCAAACGATGAAATTTTCGACACTCTTTGTAGGGATTGCTTGACAGGACATTTGGCCATGGAAACCATGATTGCACCTGAAGAAATCAACTGTCGATCTCTTTGAAAAATTTATCACCAATGACGCTGTTTGACTTTTCTTCAAAACAGAGTTTTGAAGAACAGTCGAAGTTTATCAATATGACGAAGAACAGTCGAAGTTTATCAAGATGACAATGAAACTCTGTGAATCATCACTTTACACGGGCACCACTCTGGCCTGCATGGCTTTACTGGACATATTTAAAGACAAAACTGATAAATCCCTAGACCTAATGATCGAAAATGACCTTTGTCCATCAAAGGACCAGACCTTGACTGTCATGGACTTTTGTGATCATTGACCAAAGACTTAAGCCAGCAAGAGCCAGACATGAGGGGAAATGACTAGCATGACCTTCTCCGTCAGATCATGGCATGCCCCTAGCGGAATGCAGCTGAATGAATGGAGCGGGACACCTAAAAATGAAACGCATAAAGAGTTTTGATCTCTAACGGAGGGCTGACCAGACCGACTCTAACATTGGCTCCAATGGGGGATGGTGGCTCCTTGTAGGTGCCAAGAACAACAGATCTCTGGAAGAGCTAGATAGTGCCTTCGTCCATTGGGCTAAGGAGTCATCATTTCGACAACAACACAGGACTCTGACTCATTTATGAAACTAAAATGAGCAAAAAATTGAATCAAACTTGACATTGAAATGACTCAAAGACTAACTTGACATACTAAAACCAAACTGAAATAAAAATGGTATTTACAATGATAGTGGAAGCAACGTTAATAACTCAGCTTTGGTACCGCTTGAGTAGCCGACCATTTATCGGCCCTCCTGGACAATCTTCCCTGTTCATTTCCCTCAAAAGAAAGGCATTCTGACCCCTATATGCTGCAATCTTGAAAGGACCTTTCCAAAGATTCTCAAACTTTTTGTGCTTACCTTTCTCTTCATTCCTTGCATCCCACTTCAGCACCACATCATCTAACTGAAATTTATCTACCTTTGCTTTTCTGTCATAATTTTTCTTTATTCTCTCCTGCAATTTGGATGTGTTCTTGAAAACTTCTTCCCTTGTCTGCTGCAAGTGGATCATTTGATTCAACCTTCTCTGCATGGGATTTCTTCACTGCCGGCCTCCTGAAGAAGTCTGACTACTGGGGGAGCGAGAGAGGTGGGAAATACTGTGTCAACTCCATAAACAGGCTCAAACGGTGACATACCAATGGATTTTTTCTAACCGATCCGATCTGCCCAAAGCGCATGGACCAACCTCTTATTCCAGCTCTTTTTATTTATTTCCAGCAGCTTCTTGATGATGTTGACCAGTGATTTGTTCGAAGACTCTGCCAATCCATTGCCTTGCGGATGGTAGGCAGTTGAGTGACCCAAAATGATGTGATATTTATGACAAAATTCTACCATCCTTTTTGATTTGAAAGCTGCTGCATTATCGGTGATTAACTTATTCGGACAACCAAAACGAGACAAGATGTTATTTTCAAGAAATGAAATGATTACCGTATCTGTAGCTTGTCTGGTGGGAGTTGCCTCAATCCATTTTTTAAATAATATGTCACTGTGAGGATCCATCTATGCTAATCGGAAGAAGGGGGATGAATTTCACCAACGAAATCCAACCCCTACTGTTGGAAAGGAGCACTCAGCTCAATAGGCTTAAGTGGCAAAGGCTGTAACTTCTATTTTTCTTCGAAAATCTGACATTTATGACAACGCTTGACCATCTTATGTACATCAGCAAATAATGTCGGCCAATAATACCCTGCTCTCAAAATTTTATTGGTTGTTGACTTCCAAAAAAGGTGACCACCACACTCTCCTCCGTGGAAATCCTCCATGAATTTCTTTGCCTCTTCTTCCACCAAACAATTTAACAAAATGCCACCGGGATCTTTCCAATACAACGCAGAATTTAAAATGCAAAACTTGGCAGCCTTCAACTTGAGTGTTCTCGCTTTGTTTCTAGGCATGTCGGGCGGTGGTGACAAATTTTTAAGCACATATATGATATCTGAATACCATGGAGAAAGAGAAAACATTTCAGATACCTGAATTGATGATGATTCTTCATTCTCATCAGACATAGCAGCGATCAAGTTTATGTCCAAGGCATGCAAGTTTGATTTGGCCATTAGCTTTGCCAATCCCTGTCCTTTGACCAACTTTGTGGGCTTTATTTCCACATCATATTCCAGCAAGGATGCAATCCATTTGCCTCTTCTTCCTTCAAGATCGGTCTACACTAAAACATCTTTTACAGCAGCGTTAGGTACATAGGCCAGAATATGAGAATGTAGAATATATACCCGTAAATCTTTCAATTCCTTCACAAGTGCCAGGGCTTGTTTCTCAATGATGTTGTACTTTAAGGTTGCATCTCTTATGGCTCTACTGAAGAATGCGATGGTTCTTTCATGATCATCTCTTTTCTGCAATAATACTGCTGCCATAGTGTGCTCTGAAGCAAATGAAAACAATATGAAATCCTGAGCGTAGTCCGCGCTGACTAGAACAGGAGCTGAAGAAAGAGCCAATTTGACCAAATTGAAAGATTTTACAGCCTCCTTTGTCCATTTCACTTGGCTGTCCTTCTTAAGCATGTTGGTCATTTCTCTTAGGTGTTTAGCAAGATTAGGTACAAAGTGACGTAGAAAATTCATCTTACCATTGAATGATTGTATCTCTTTTTTATTTCGGGGCAGATCGATTTGCTGAATTGCTTGCACACGTGTTGGGTCAATACGAATGCCATCCTTTGAGATAATATGCCCAAGTAATTTTCCTTCTTCCATGGTGAACAAGCTCTTCTTCAGATTCAACGATAATTATATTTTCTGCACTTTTGAAAGACATTTTTTAGATGATGCATGTGCTCTTCATCAGATTTGGAAAACACCGTCAAATCATCTAGGTACACCACCAAAAACACATCTTTCTCATTCGCAAAAGCCAAGTCCATTGCACGCTGAAATGTGGCACCTGCATTCTTTAAACCGAAAGGTATTTTGGCGTAATGAAAGGTTCCCCATGGAGTGGTGAATTTTGTTTTGTCCCGGTCATCTTCATGGACAAAAATTTGGTTATATCTGGAATAGCCTTCAAGTAGTGACATACGAGATGCCCCCACTACTCGCTGAAGTATATGGTCCATTTTGGGCAGTGGATAGTTGTCCTTCAATGAAACTTTATTTAAATTTCTGAAATCAATGCATAAGCGGACCTCACTTGTCTTATTTCATATGGACACCAAGTTAGAGATCCAATTCGAAAATCTGATGGGCATAATGATACCTGACTTGTACAACTTGTTTACCTCCTTTTCAATAGATGGCAGCAACTTTGGATTTATCCTTCTCAACTTTTGTCTAAATGGTTTTTGATTGGGCTTGATGGGTATCGTGTGATGAATTATATTGGTATCATAGGTCTTTTTTAATAAATCAGAATAGTCCCAACCAAACACATCTGCAAATGAAGCCAGCAAACTGATGCCTTTGTCCTTGATCTTTGGCGGCAATGCTTTGGACAATTTTACCAACTTAGGATTGGCATCTGTTCCGATGTTGACCTCTTCTACACCCTTCTCTGTTGGCTGCAATGTTGGCTTGCAGGCTACATCATATTGATCAAAAATTTCTTCTAAAGGTATCAAGATTTTAGGAATAACATTATTATTCAGCTGTAGCACGTCCATTTCATTGATCTGCGCTTCATCTGTACCATTCCCTTTACCATCGTCATTTTCTACATCTATTGAGGTTTCTTTGAACTTGCATTTGTTTTGCAGAAAATCTTTAATCTCCTCATCATCTTGAAACACTTTCCAATATCTCTGATTGTCTGGAACAGTTGGACGATGCTTGACATGGATTTCAAATTTATTGCTAGAATTCATTGGGATCTTCAAACTACTTGCTACCTTGGCAAGAGCGTCAACAATACTATTTTGTATACGAGGCACGCATGTCAAGGTGTATTCTGAAAATAATTTTAGGATGTCTAGAACTGCATTACGGCAAGCCCGCATCCTAGGATGCTTTGCTTGATACTCGCCTCTGACCTGCTTTATTACCAATTCGGAGTCGCCATATACCGAAATCCTCTTAGCATTCAGCTTTCTTAGAATTTTCAGGCCAGCAATCAGAGCTTCATGTTCAGCTTCATTGTTTGAACACTCAAAAGCCAACTTGTAAGAGCAAACCCTCACGCTACTAGGCACTTTATTTGGGGCGAAGAAAGGACTACGTACCCAAATTCCAATTCCAGCGCCATCATTTCCCACTACTCCATCAAAATCCATGGTCCACAAACCTTCTTCCTTGTCTTGTAAGTGCTGGAAATCTGTTTATTGTGCCTTGTCTTCTTGTTGTCCATTACTTTCAGTTGATTGCTCAACATTGTTCTGTTGTTCTTGTCCTTCTTTCATTAAAATTTCTCTGAAATTTTCTGTTATTTCCGGAATATCATCTGCTTCTACTACCTAACTATCTATATCATTTAAACTATCTAAATACAAAACAAAAGACTCTAAATTTGTATGTACATAGTTAATTGGATGATTTATTGGTTTCTCCTTGCTTGTGATCATATATTTAATTTTTTGTTCCCGATACAATTTCCTCATTTGTCCAAACACCGGAATAGTTGCATAGGAGAAATCTAGCTGTAGTGTCCCTTTCAATTTCGCTACCCAAGACCTGGAAAGAAGCATGCCAAACCTTGGAGGAATATCTGCTACCACAAAATCCATCAAAACATTTTTCATGGGAAGTTGTTCCAAACTCACAACCAAGTCTTTGATGAGTCCTATACATCTCGCTCTAGTGGAATCAAATGAATAGAGATCATGGTATTGCCGGGTGATGTCCAGACCGAGATTATCCATGATAGCCTTGGGCATGAGATTGTGAGAAGCTCCAGAATCAAACATGGCATTATGTAACACAAAATCATGCAATCTTAAACTGATGTAGAAGAGTGGCACATCACTATCACGAGACTCACCATTCGATGCTGGCCCAAAAATCATTTCAGGCTGATCGTCTTCAACATTTACCATGTCGGACATTGGTTCCAAATTCAACATTTTAGATATTTGTCCTCTATAATTGTTGTTCTTCATTATTTCAGTCAAGGGGATGGATACCTTTAACGTAGAAATCTCATTCTCTAAGTTAAAAGTGGGAATCTTTTCTACTTCTTTGACTGGGATATCTTTCTTTTCCTTTTCTTTTTATGCAGCTTGCTAATGTGATTGTTCTACTGATGGTGATTTGCTACTCTCCGGACCAGCTGCCTCCTTTCCTTTCCTTTGCGAAACTGATGAATCATTCTTTGATGCTTCAACATCCTTCTTTTTATGAATTGGTTTGGCTGGCACATCTCTGTTTCTAAGTGAATATCGCTACTACTGTGTGGACAGAGCATTCATATACCCCCTTTTATACTCCTCTGATTCTTCTTGTAAAGCAGTGTCACTTGCTATAATGAAATCTGCATCTTTGTGTGCAGTTGATCTCACCGCACACTCCTCTTCTTCGATAATGTAAGTAGGTAGCTCATCTGGAGTAAGGAGGTGGTTTTCTTCACCTATTACATTTCCGTCCTCATCTGACTCTGGTCCATGCTCAAAATTTTGCTGCAAAGGTGTCTATACTAGCTGTTGTGCTGTCTGCTCTTAGGCGCGTTGATCTCTTTGTCTTATTCTATATTGTGGCTGCTGCTGCTAGCCACGGAAGTTAGGATTTCTAAATTGTAGCTCAGGTTTGTCGAGCTTTACTCTTTCAAGCATCTGCTCTACCTTTTTGAGTAATTGATCCATTGAAGAAGACTCTTCCTTAACCGTGACTTTCTTTTCTGCTTTTGCTCTAGCTATTTTGGACAACAGATTCGCTTCAACGCTGACCGCGATTTTCTGCATGTCTTCCATTGTAGCCGATTCTCTCTCTCTTAATTGGTAGTCCATATCAGCATCAAAACCATCCGGAAATTTCATCATAGCTAGTCCCACAGGTGGCTTTAGATGATCTTGAATTTCGTTATAAACTGTATTGAATCTAACACAATAATCCTGGACCGACTCACTAGCGTTTCATTTGATTTGCTCATATTCAGCCAGAATTTGAAGGGGATTCTTTTTCACTTCCCATCGGTTTAAAAATTGTCTTTGTAGTTTGGCCAAGGTAGTGATACGTGCTACTAGCAAACCTCTGAACCATTTCCTCACTTCACCTGCAAATGTCTATACGAAGAGTTTCATTGCCACGTTCTCCGCATCGATCTCATGAAGTTCATAGAACTCTACCATTTCGTCCACATGTTGCTGGGCAGTAATGTTGTTAGGAGTGTGATCAAAAAATGGGATTTTGCTTTGATAATCTGTGGGCATGTCATCTAGAACTTGAGGCAGAACAAGGGGTACAAAACGGGCAGCCATCACTCTTGGTGGATTTGGCCTTGGAGGTGTTGGAGGGGTGTGTACAGTTTGTAAGGGGCTAGCACTTGGAGTTTGAGGCTGTGCCACAATATACTTATCAATTAACCGATTAGCTCTTTCGGTTTCTAAGTCTACAAGAAATTTCGGATTGGGGACAGTATAGTCAACAGCCCTTTCGGATTTAGACTCAAACAATGATATTGCAAACCGCTCGTCAAACTCAAGCTCTTCAAGATACTCAAAAATGTCAGGACATGAATGGTATTTGAACACAGGAGTTATAGTGCTCTCTTGACGAAGAATTCACGGAATCAAATTGGGGTTTTCGTAAATATGAGGAGGATCTGGGTCTGGATTGGCTCTGGTATATCGTCTCGAAGCCAACGTGCTATTGAGAAAAACCACAGGACACAACCAACTTACTCAGCTTATCCAATCCTAAACTTATCATCCAGAAGCTTAGAATTATTAAGAAATAAGGGGATTTGTTTTCAGTTGAGTCCCCAATGGAGTCGCCACTATGTTAGCACCTAAATCTTCCTTAGGTTGAAGGAAGGCAAAATTCAGGGTAACCACAAACCATGCTCAGTTTGGTAGCTAGCCCTACCAGAACAGGATAGGGCTCTCTCTGCGTCACACTCAGTGAATGGATAAATGAAATGGTCTGAGATGACTTACAGTGAAATATTGATCTTAGGCTAGTAAGTGAATAGGGATACAAGAAACTATTTTTATGAATGACTGATCTTCTAGGATGGTATGGGACCAACGGTCAGCAAAGAACATAGAATTTAATACAAAGGCACAGATTACTTCGTGAGGCAAGGCAGGTGGAAAGTGTAGCAATTTAGTTTTAAATAACGCGGAATGGAGAGATTATTTAGGAGAGTGAAAAGGGCATAGGAACATGAATCCTTTTCAACAGAAGAAGAACACTGAACATGAAATTTTCCCACAGGCAGAGCAATAAAATTGAATTCTACCTTATCTAACTCAAAAAATTTCATTGGAAATGAACATCAATTGAATTATGAAACATAACAAAATACATATGAAAACATTAGAAACACATTTTCTACACTCACGACCACATGAATCTCATGAAACAGAGCCGCTGCCTTTCATTAATTCTCTGTCAAAAATATACAGTGAAGAAGCAGAGTTTCTTTCCCACAGTCTCCCAAAAGTTACAAGCCAACCAACCCTTTGCAAATGTTTTACATACGATATATAGAATGTGCCATGAAGAGATAGAATGCCCAAGGGTTGGGGAGTTACTCGAATCATTACAAAATGGAGATGAAGAGCCAACCATCAGCTACAGGTGCAGCGTTACAAACATGACAAATGGCTTGGGTTACCGTTTTCCTTCCTTCATCACTTGGATAGAAGCCAATATGGAGATAAAATACTTTAAATGCTACCTTAGGTGCCAAAAAATTGAAATGTAGATGAGCGAGCCCACTTGGAGAAGTCGCGAATTGAAATTTCACGAAACGGGAGCAAATTTGGCAATTGTTCCTGTGTGCACCGCGCCATTTTCTCTTTGCGCCGTGCTACTTTGGACCCTGATTTGAGGCACTTGCAGGTGTCAAAAATGTGCCCAAGTGTGTTTTTTGGAAAGCCTATCCTGTCTACTTTCTAACCCAATTGGAATTTCTGAATTTGGTGCTCATTTGCCCCTCCAAATCTTCATTCTCCCAATACTGCTTCCTATGTGTCAAAAAAGGGGCAGAGAGGCCATTTTTTGGGTGTTTTTGACCTCCTGGAGACTTAGATCTTGCCCAAATTTCTTGTCCAAGCACTAGTAGCCATGATTTTCCATGCTAAATCCAAAAATGCAAACCATTCTTCATTTCGAGCTCCCAATTTTTAGTGGCGCGGCGCACAGGGAGAAAAAACCTGTGTTTTGCCCAAAAATTTGTCATGTGAGCAAAATTTCCCCAAATTCCTTGAAATTTGGGCTGAAGGTTCTCTATGGGGTGCTATGCTGTGCCAAAGAAGCCTCAACCAAGATTCGAAGCCGATCTTGCTCTTTTGCCTCTTTTGCCTCTTTTGTTGCTTTGCTCAATTTTGCCTTCAAGCTCCTTATCGGGCCTTTGCACTCATATTTCGTGTCCTGTAATGATAAGCCATGTGTCTCAGCAAAGCATGGTCCTGGTCGGCCTTGTCTAGCAGCCTCTCCAAGTGCATGTTCATGCTCTCGAGATGGGCCTCCCGGTCCTCATTGATCTCTTGCTCCAATGATGTGAGCTCAACTCTTCTTCTTTGTGCAGCTTGGCGATGCTCTTGAATGTTTTGTAGCTCCATGATCGCCCGCTGATCCTCTAGCTATTTGTTTCTCTGCTCCACGTACTTCATGTTCCACTTAGCCCTCTCCAAGTCAAGGGATAAGGCCTCAATCACTAATTGCTGCTCCTGGATGATCTCTCTAAGCTCTGCATTTGTTGGTTCTGTATCTGTCTCATCATCATGGAGGAGAACAAATTCGGTCTCTCGTTCACCTGGTGGCCCTTCCTCCTGCACTGGCTCCTTACCTCTGCCCTGCTCCTGTGATGCCGATGTGGGAAATGAGGCCCCTTACACCCCGAGTGGAGATAACACTCGCTTTGCCGCTGCAAATAAATGTCTACTGCCTCTTTGATAGGTGATGAATACTGGCATAAGTAGCAGTCTCGTGGCACTCATACTGTTGTGAAGGACCACCTATCTCATGCTCTGCCTCTGATACTACCTGAGGAGCGCTGAAGAAGTCACGGGAGATGAAGTCCTCCCAAGAAATGCCTTGCAATCCCAACTGATGATCCACCAAAATCCGGATAAGAGAAAAGTGATAAACACTATTGAGCTGCTGCTAAGGGGTCTTATGCTGCATGAAATTTTTCATCCTCTCTATGTTCCCGCAAATGAAAAATGGGAGGTTCATCATCCGCACCCTAGTAAAGTGCATGAGAAACCTGATGTGATAGGCATATAGGCGAGAAAACCTCCCCTCACAACTGAAGTACTTCATGATCAATTTCATGAGCAGAGCATACTCATCTTTCAAAAATCTGAATGGGAAGACTCTTGTGAGATGCCTCAAACAACTGGCCTTAATGTAAGGTTCATAATGATGCCTATCCACCTTATTTTTCTTATGCCACTGTTCTCCAACATTTGGTATGCCTATTGCCACTGAGATAGTTTCGGGTGTCAATGTGAAGGTGACCCCAGCCAAGATAGACTGACCTCCATGTAGGTGAAGCAGAAACAGACGGGCCAACTCATGATGAACTCTAACATTTGCCACCCTTTGACAAAATTCAAAACATGCTAGGTGCTGGAAACATGACATGGCAAGAGGGCATGCCTGCAACTCAGTGAGGGTGTTTGGCTCATCCCTAACATGTTTGCCACTCCTGTGATGTCTCTTGGGGGCCTATTCTTCTGAAGCTGTATCACTGTGGGTCTCCACCTCATACTCTGATGAACCCTCAGATGCCATGACTACTATTTATAGATTGTATTTAGGCTGCCCCTTTGATGATGGTGAAGCTGGGTGTTGTTTTTGATATCTTCCACCAAGGGGGACAATGAAACAAGGGAGTATTAGGAGGGGAGTAATGTAATGGGAATAGGGGTTATAGGGAGAATATTGTTTAGAGAGATGTAGGGGTTTTGGGTATTTTGATATTTTAGGGTTTGGGGGTTTTAATAAGGTAGGGTTTGGGGTTTTTATTGACCAACAGGAGGAGGGGAAAGGGAATATGAGTTTGGTAGTGTTAGGGTCATGATAATAGGAAAAATGGCATAGGGGAATAAGGAAAAATGGTAAGGAAGGGAAAATGGGACCTTGGCATCAATAACACAATTACACAACCCTAACAAAAATGGCCCTTTTTGTTTTTCTTGTGGTTGCTTTATGAGTTTTGTTGCATTTCAATCATAGGCATAAAGCCACCATATCATCTATTATCACTGGAAAAATTTCAAAAACAATTTGGAGAATGTGTATGGTTTCAAAGTTGTAAGTCAGTCTTGGTCAAGTCATTTCTATTATTTTATTTATGGATTCTAAAACATAAGATAGAGTCTTGTTCCCTTTGTTAAATATGGTCAACAATCTTGTTTTACCCACCATTGGTCCCACATTTATTCAAAGTGTCATGCGTTAAGGTTGTTTCAAAAATTACATGCACTATGAAATCAACTAGGAGCTTTCGTAGGGCAAACTCACAAAAATACACTATGTGCACTACGAAATCAGGGATTTGTGCCAGATCTGGTCTAACTGTCTTTTCCATCAAAATTCGTTAATTTTTCATCACCATGTGTCAGTACTTGAAACATGCTTATCACTTGCAGCCATTCATTCTCATTATTAGATTCGTTAGGAGACTTGGTATGCTTAGGTTGCAAATTTCAAAAAGAGCCAAGTATTCGCAGTTGTGAGTTAGGTTTGGGTTCATACATGAGGAGCACATTGACAGGTGTTCAATTCCAATTCTTTGAAGATCAAACAAGGCAACTTTCCTTATCCATTGCAAGTGAGGCAGCTATTAGTTTCAAATTCAAGCGAGGCAGTGTTCAAAACAATACAGTGCAGGTTCATCTTCAAGTTTCCTTGCAGGGATTTCATAGACATCTTTGAAGAAAGGAAGAATCACAGATCAGGCCGATGTCTTAGACCTGAGCCTGAAGGCTTAGATGTTCTCACGAGGAATAGAGAGGTTGAAGAAACATTTAAACAGGTAGGCTGCTAAAAAAAAAAAACTCCAGGGAGGTCACAGTCAATTAGCCAAGGAAAATGGGAAGACAGTGATTGTTAATGAAAGCCCAGCTTCAAAGGGAAATTTGAACCACCTTCTCCACACCATCTACATAGAAGAGACTCCTCTGGTCCAAGCAGAGCTATTTGAAGCCAACAAGAACAAAACCAAAGGAGTTAAATCTTCCAAAAAGCTTCAATTTGATGACCAGATCTCAGAGTTTGTTTTCAAGCCAAGAAGGCCTGTGACTAGGCATTTAAGAAGGTTACAAGACGCAGAGCCAGAGGTAAGTGATATAGATTGGAGCCTTAACCCAATTTTGGTTAGAACATTACCTTTTTTAAGCTTTTTATGGATGAATTATGTCAAAGATATGTGGCCTATTGGCATAAGGTTAAGCCGTTCAAAAAATCCCAAGAAATACAATTAAAAAAAAAAACAAACTGTGTTTTTGACTCACACAGCAGTTTCGTAGCACGCTACGAAACTGCTGAAGGTGACAATTTTGTTTTTTTTGAGGATCTACCTTAAAAGAAAAAGAAGATTATTTTGAAAGGGATGTTGCTGCAGAGGTGTAATAATATCACTTTGGAAGGTTTAAGCCCTAATAAAAAGGAAAATTCAAGAAATGAAGACATATACACATGCCAAACCTTGCGCTATGAAATCACTGAAGCAACCTTTTTCAGGAGAAAAATTGTTTTAGGTAGTCAACTTCTAGGAGGTCTCTAGAGCAACTGAAAGAATATTTTTGGAAATTGAAAGAGGTTTTTATTCCTAACATACTGAAATAGAAAAAATTCATTCAGTTTCTTCAAATTAATTATGAGTTGGGAGAAATGGGTGACTAAACTTGCGCTACGAAACTGCTGTAGGTGCAAGTTTTTCACAGGCATATTTCTCTGTTTTACACCTGTTTTTCAAAGACACATTCTGGGAGGTAGGGAAGGTGTTTCAAAAAACCAAGAGAGGTTTTTGTTCAGCATGGATTGTTTCACAAAAGCCTCCTTCAGGTTTTCCAAATACGTTTTTTGTGAGAAGTTATGAGCTCTGTCCCAAGACCCATTTTTCAGCCAGAACAGAGCAAGGAACAACCTCCTAGTTTCCAGGAACAGTAAAAGGATGAGTCATCAAGGGCCAGCTGGAGGGTTATGAACACTATCAAATTCGAATTCATGGGGTTATAGGTGTCATAGGGAGTGTTTAATTCCTAGATAAGGTTGTTTTAATCATAATGAGGATTTACACTCCTAATTGTTTTAGGTCTCTAGGACTGCCAGTTAACAATTAGTTTCATTTAATAATTAGTTTTAGGTGTCAATAGGTGTCATAATAGGTGTAATTCAAATTCCCCTCATGTTGGAGGAGGAATCTCAAGTATGTAAAGATCTCTATATATAGCAGAACATCTGATGTATAAGGGGTGCGAAATTTATGAAAAAAAGCTCTGATATTTGGCTTATGTAAAAGACTCTGTTTTTTTGGTAATACAGTACTGGCTTATGCTTCTCAAGAATCATAAAGAGTTCAATGTGATGAATTTCTTTTGTTGTCTTTTCATGTTATATACAGTGTTATGAGTATGTGATTACATAGAAATTGCTAACAGTGCTCTAATTTCCTTTATATACTCGTAAATTGCCTTCTATGTGTTTGGTGTGCTTTACATATGTTGAAATCTGAATGCCTTGATTTCTATGCAAAGCCAACCCTACTGTTAGTACTGAATCATATATGACTCCATAAGCCTAATGGATACTTGTTAGTTGTGTTTCCACCATTTTCATTTTTATTTGTTTCACAAGAGTTAGCCATCTTGATCATAATCAAAAACCTTTAATCCTTTGAGAGAGCCCTCTCAGGTTGGGGAGGCTAAGCCTCAGCCTAAAGTAGGTTTGAAATAGTTACTTGAAGTCTTCCTAGTCTGCAGCCTTCCAGGGCCTGATTTTGAGATAACATTTTCATGCGTCTGCCGGGAGCCTAAAGTCTATTCATTCCCGAAATTAAGAGGCTGAACTTCTGAAGGTAGCAGGAGCTCAGACATATTTTTGAGGCTGCAAAACTACCTTGGAGACTCCACACATCGAATAAGAAATTGGAAGGTGACTCCACTGCTAGAATATCAGTAGCTTGATGAAGTTCCAAGATGAGTTCCACTACGAGAAAGAATACTAGGTATGCTCCTATGAATTGGTCTCATATCCCTGGTTTTCCAAATCCTATGCCAAAGGTTGATTGGTCAGATGATCTTCCAATATTCAAAGATGAAAAGAAGGACAATGCTGCTCTTCATTTGGTTAGGTTCCATGTGCATGTACACAGTCTTAAGGTTCATTTCCCTGAAGATTGTCTCATGAAGATGCTTATGACCACTTTAGAAGGAAAAGCATGGTCTTGGTATAAAGGTTTGGAAAATGGTTCAATATATTCGCTTGCTAATTTTCATGATGAATTCTATGAGATGTATAAACAATGTCATCCTTCCTTATTGTTGCTCAAAGATTGTTGTAGACATTCTTTAAGTCTTACTCAGTAACTAGAGGATTGTTATGATGATGATGAATTTATGGATGAAGAAATTTTAGAGGCTCTTCATAACAATGCATTTCAACACCAAGAAGAAAGTATAACATCTCATGAAATGCAGCATAAAGATCAGCAGGGGTTTACTTATGAAAATCATATTACATCCTTTGATATTGATGTAGAGATGCAGCAGATTTGTCAGGCTTCAGATCATTATGAGTATGAAATTGATTGCAAAAATAAAGAAGAAGTACTGGAAAATAGCTTTTATATCCCTCAGGCAGAGGAAAAGGTTGTTCAATTTTGTAATTCCTTGCAACAACTTACTTCAAAGAATGATCACAATAGTGAGGAAAATTGCATTGTCTATGAGAATCATGTAGAAAGGGAGTTGGATAGCACATCAAAGGAATTTTGTATGGCTGAGGATCAATTGTCTGAAGAGATAGAATGTTATGATGATTATCAAAATAACCATGTTTTCTTTGACCCCATAAATCAATACATGGCAAAGCTTTGCACATCAGTATTTCATTTTCATTTGCATTATGAAGATCATATACATTATAATTTTATTTGGTCATCTCACTATCATGGTTATTTTGAGGTTGAATGCAGTCAAGAGCCTCCCATATCAGAAAAGACAATTGATTGGCTTTATTGGAAATATCATGTTGCTTGAGCTACAAGTGGAGATTGCAATTAATAGGGTAGGTAGGTAGGAAAATGCAAATAAGCTCAAGGTTGACTAAGCAATTTTTCAGTAGATATAGATTTCTTTCTCCTACAGTGACCATCAAGCTTAAGCCCGAGGTGAAGGCCCAAGAAGCTTAAAGGGGATGCTTGTCAAACAAATTTCCATTTATCATAAGAGGATAAAGCACTGGACCTGCAAGTTCTTAGTGTACTACAGGAGCACACTATCCCAAGTGGAGCCACTGTTATCACTGGAAAAATTTCAAAAACAATTTGGACAATGTGTATGGTTTCAAAGTTGTAAGTCAGTCTTGGTCAAGTCATTTCTATTGTTTTATTTAAGCAGTCTAAAACATAAGATAGAGTCTTGTTCCCTTTGTTAAATATGGCCAACAATCTTATTTTACCCACCATTGGTTCCACATTTATTCAAAGTGTCATGTGTTAAGGCTGTTTCAAAAATTACATGCACTATGAAATCAACTAGGAGTTTTCGTAGCGCAAACTCACAAAAATACACTATGTGCGCTACGAAATCAGGGATTTGTGCCAGATCTGGTCTAACTGTCTTTTCCATCAAAATTCATTAATTTTTCATCACCATGTGTCAGTCCTTGAACCATGCTTATCACATGTAGCCATTCATTCTCATTATTAGAGTCGTTAGGAGTCTTGGTATGCTAAGGTTGCAAATTTCAAAAAGAGCCAAGTATTCACAGTTATGAGTTAGGTTTGGGTTCATGCATGAGGAGCACATTGACAGGTGTTCAATTTGAATTCTTTGAAGATCAAGCGAGGCAGCTTTCCTTATCCATTGCAAGTGAGGCAACTATTAGTTTCAAATTCAAGCGAGGCAGTGTTCAAAACAACACAGTGCAGGTTCATCTTCAAGTTTCCTTGCAGGGATTTCATAGACGTCTTTGAAGAAAGGAAGAATCACATATCAGGCAGATGTCTTAGACCTGAGCCTGAAGGCTTAGATGTTCTCAAGAGGAATAAAGAGGTTGAAGAAACATTCAAACAGGTAGGCTGCTAAAAAAAAAAAAAAACTCCAGGGAGGTCATAGTCAATTAGCCAAGGAAAATGGGAAGACAGTGATTGTTAATGAAAGCCCAGCTTCAAAGGGAAATTTGAACCACCTTCTCCACACCATCTACATAGAAGAGACTCCTCTAGTCCAAGCAGAGCTATTTGAAGCAAACAAGAACAAAACCAAAGGAGTTAAATCCTCGAAAAAGCTTCAATTTGATGACCGGATCTCAGAGTTTGTTTTCAAGCCAAGAAGGCCTATGACTAGGCATTTAAGAAGGTTAGAAGAGGGAGAGCCAGAGGTAAGTGAGATAGATTGAGGACCTACAAATTCAATTGAGCAAACCAGGAGGACAATCTCAGCATAAAAGAACCGGGCAGTAAGTGATTGGAGCCTTAACCCAATTTTTGTTAGAACATTACCTTTTTGAAGCTGTTTATGGATGAATTATGTCAAAGATATGTGGCCTATTGGAATAAGGTGAAGCCATTCAAAAAATCCCAAGAAATACAATTTAAAAAAAAAAAAAAAACTGTTTTTTTGACTCACACAGCAATTTCGTAGTGCTGAAGGTGACAATTTTGTTTTTTTTGAGGATCTACCTTGAAAGAAAAAGAAGATTATTTTGAAAGGGATGTTGCTGCAGAGGTGTAATAAGATCACTTGGGAAGGTTTGAGCCCTAATAAAAAGAAAAATTCAAGAAATGAATCCATATACACATGCCAAACCTTGCGCTATGAAATCACTGAAGCAACCTTTTTCAGGAGAAAAACTGTTTTAGGTAGTCAACTTCCAGGAGGTCTCTAGAGCAACTGAAAGCATATTTTTGGAAATTGAAAGAGGTTTTTATTCCTAACATACTGAAATAGAAAAAATTCTTTCATTTTCTTCAAATTAATTATGAGCTGGGAGAAATGGGTGACTAAAATTGCGCTACGAAACTACTCTAGGTGCAAGTTTTTCACAGGCATATTTCTCTGTTTTACACCTGTTTTTCAAAGACACATTCTGGGAGGTAGGGAAGGTGTTTCAAAAAACCAACAGAGGTTTGCGTTCAGCATGGATTGGTTCACAAAAGCCTCCTTCAGGTTTTCCAAATACGTTTTTTGTGAGAAGTTATGAGCTCTGTCCCAAGACCCATTTTTCAGCCAGAATAGAGCAAGGAACAACCTCCTAGTTTCCAGGAATAGTAAAAGGATGAGTCATCAAGGGCTAGCTGGAGGGTTATGAACACTATAAAATTCAAATTTATGGGGTTATAGGTGTCATAGGGAGTGTTTATTTCCTAGATAAGGTTGTTTTAATCATAATGAGGAGTTACACTCCTAATTGTTTTAGGTCTCTAGGACTGCCAGTTAACAGTTAGTTTCATTTAATAATTAGTTTTAGGTGTCAATAGGTGTCATAATAGGTGGAATTCGAATTCCCATCATGCTGGAGGAGGAATCTCAAGTATGTAAAGAGCTCTATATATAGCAGAACATCTGATGTACAAGGGGTGGGAAATTTATTAAAAAAAGCTCTGATATTTGGCTTATGTAAAAGACTCTGTTTTTTTGGTAATACAGTACTAGCTTATGCTTCTCAAGAATCATAAAGAGTTCAATGTGATGATTTTCTTTTGTTGTCTTTTCATGTTATCTATAGTGTTATGAGTATGTGATTACTTAGAAATCGCTAACAATGCTCTAATTTCCTTTATATACTCGTAAATTGCCTTCTATGTGTTTGGTGTGCTCTACATATGTTGAAATCTGAATGCCTTGACTTCTATGCAAAGCTAACCCTACTGTTAGTACTGAATCATATATGACTCCATAAGCCCAATGGATACTTGTTAGTTGTGTTTCCACCATTTTCATTTTTATTTGTTTCACAAGAGTTAGCCATCTTGATCATAATCAAACACCTTTAATCCTTTGAGAGAGCCCTCTCAGGTTGGGGAGGCTAAGCCTCAGCCTAAAGTAGGTTTGAAACAGTTACTTGAAGTCTTCCTGGTCTGCAGCCTTCCAAGGCCTGATTTTGAGATAACATCATCTATAAAATTTGAGGAGCAAGTGATGTTATAGAGCCTACCTTGCAATTTGATGGGCTTCACAAAAGAGTTGAGGGAATTTGGCACTGTTTCTGGCCCTTTGTCTGTGTGCGTCGCGCGCAAAACCTAGTGCGCCGCGCTCTGGGTGTGCACCGTGCCAGTTATAAGAAAGCACTGCGATCGGGCTCTGTGTGCGCCATGCCCTGTGTGTGCGCCGCGCTCCTGCTTGTGTGCGCCGCACCCCTGAAACCTCTTCCAAACTGTTCCAAATCGCGCGATTTCACACTCCACGACCTTGCAACGTTTCCTCTATGCCTTTGATTGCACAATGAGTTTGATTTTGGATGAAAGCTTGTGTATAAAAACTTGGACGTCATGATTTAAATTTGCTTTTTCAAAAAAACCACTTTTCTAATGTCATGTTTGGCACTTTTTCACTGACTTTAAAACAACCCTGATTTTCACTTTTCCTTTGAAATTTTGGCTCAAACGATGAAATTTTCGACACTCTTTGCAGGGATTGCTTGACAAGACATTTGGCCACGGAAACCATGATTGCACCTGAAGAAATCAACTGTCGATCTCTTTGAAAAATTTATCACCAATGACGCTGTTTGACTTTTCTTCAAAATAGAGTTTTGAAGAACAGTCGAAGTTTATCAAGATGACGATGAAAATCTGTGAATCATCACTTTACACGGGCACCACTCTAGCCTGCATGGCTTTACTGGACATATTTAAAGACCAAACTGATAAATCCCTAGACCTAATGATCGAAAATGACCTTTGTCCATCAAAGGACCAGTCCTTGACTGTCATTGAATTTTGTGATCATTGACCAATGACCTAAGCCAGCAAGAGCCAGACATGAGGGGAAATGACTAGCATGACCTTCTCCGTCAGATCATGGCATGCCCCTAACGGAATGCAGCTGAATGAATGGAGCGGGACACCTAAAAATGAAATGCATAAAGAGTTTTGATCTCTGACGGAGGGCTGACCAGACCGACTCTAACACATTATAAATTTTTTTAACTTTTCTTGAAATAAAATTATTGTAATTTTTTTTTTAAATATCAAAATAAATTGTAAAATTTTTAAATATCCTTTTAAACTCTAATAAACTAAATTCAAACCTTAATAATCACCCTCACTTGTTTTCAATGTTATCTTGCAAAATGGTAAACTACTCTAATAAATAAATAAATAAATTCAGTGTAGATGATAAGGTTAGGTGTTTTGGTTTTACTTAAATCTTAAATAGATTTGATTTCTCACCTATAAAATAAATAGTTATATTATAGTTATATAATGTAATATAACATAATTTGTTTTTTAATTATATTTTTTTATAAAATTTTAAAGAAGATGAGCTTATACATGAATGTTGAATTTATTGTGTTTAAAGATATTAAAGAAAAACTCAAGATGTACTTGATATATCATATTTGAAAAGACATTAATCACACAAATATCATGCAATGCCAATTTATTATGCATCAATTGGAATATATTAAGAAAAGTTGGAAAAAAATAAAAACTATTTTACATTTAAGGGATTTTTCTTTTTATTGTTGAAAGATTTAGAATTATGAAAAATAATGATGATTATGTGACATTTTTAGAAAATGAAAGTTAAATTTGGTAATACATTTTATTATAGAATTTCCTTTAATAATAAGCATTTATCATATATCTTCATTTTCCTTTAATAATATATGTTTATTATATTGACAAATATATGCTTATCATATTCATATTCTAATCTTGGTCCAGATGATGAACCACATTAGATAATTCGAAACTAGAGCTATGAATTATTTCAAAAGTCAATTTCAAAAAAAAACATTTCTTTTATTTTTATCCTAGTGTTTGAAGTTCTTTGGTATCATGTTTTTATAGTGAATTTATTCCATATTTTTAATATTCATAATTGATGTAATTCACTACCATTTTTAACATAAGATTGTTGGTATGTGCACCAAACAATTTTTCAAATAAATACAATATGTTTTTTAACTTTTATTGAAATAAAATTATTGTAATTTTTTTTTTTAAATATAAAAATAAATTGTAAAATTTTTTAATATCCTTTTAAATTCTAATCAACTAAATTCAAACCTTAATAATCACCCTCACTTGTTTTCAATCCTATCTTTCAAAATGGTAAACTACTCTAATAAATAAATTAAAAAATTCAGTGTAGATGATAAGGTTAGGTGTTTTGGTTTTACTTAAATCTTAAATAGATTTGATTTCTCACCTATAAAATAAATATTTGGTTAGGTGTTTTGGTTTTACTTAAATCTTAAATAGATTTGATTTCTCACCTACAAAATAAATAGTTATATTATAGTTATATAAGGTAATATAGCATAATTGTTTTTTTAATTATATTTTATTTTATTTTATTTATAAAATTTTAAAGAAAATGACCTTATACATGAATGTTGAATTTATTGTGTTTAAAGATATTAAAGAAAAACTCAAGATATACTTAATATATCATATTTGAAAAGACATTAATCACACAAATATCATGCAATGCCAATTTATTATGCATCAATGGGAATATATTAAAAAAATAAAAAATAAAAAAAAAAACTATTTTACATCTAAGGGATTTTTCTTTTTATTGGTGAAAGATTTAGAATTATGAAAAATAATGATGATTACATGACATTTTTAGAAAATGAAAGTTAAAATTGGTAATACATTTTATTATAGAATTTCCTTTTAATAATAAGCATTTATCATATATCTTCATTTTTCTTTAATAATATATGTTTATTATATTGACAAATATATGCTTATCATATTCATATTCTAATCTTGGTCCAGATGATGAACCACATTAGATGGTTCGAAACTAGAGCTATGAATTATTTCAAAATTCAATTTCAAAAAAATACATTTCTTTTATTTTTATCTTAGTGTTTTAAGTTTTTTGGTATCATGTTTTTACAGTGAATTTATTCCATATTTTTAATATTCATAATTGATGTAATTCACTACCATTTTTAACATAAGATTGCTAATATGTGCACCAAACAATTTTTCAAATAAATACAATATGCTTCAGATTCATGTTGAGCATGAAAACATTTCACAACTCTCTCATACTTGGCAACACTTTTCATAATTTTTTTAACTCTATTTTTTTTCCACTCTTAGTTTTTTTTATTACTTGAAGATATAGGTTGTGTTGACCCAACACTCAATAGTATTGTTACGTTGTAAGGTGTTACCCTCTAAAATGAACTCTCCTCTCAGGTTACATGTACATTCGTGGGCCCTTGGTTTAGGTGTTAGACGATTAAAATTATTTGAGCCATCACATTGATTCCACGAGTATTAAATTAAATTTAGTTAAAAATTATGAGAATCGCGACTGGCCACGCAGAACAACAACCTTGCCTTGCTCGACACTACCTGGATCACCCTTGCTTAATGATACTAGATAGCCCTTGCTGGGTCTTTTGAAGAACCTTTTGAAGAATTTGTTGGTGATGCATATCTTTCTGTTAATAAAATCTATGCTGATAGGGTAATGGAGGTCATTATCCCTTATGAGGACTTCGTGTGGATCCATGATTACCATCTCATGCTTCTTCCAACATTTCTGTGAAAGAGGTTCAATAATATGAAGATAGCTTTCTTCCTTCACAACCCATTTCACTCCTCTGAGATTTACTACACTCTTCCAGTGCGTGAACGGATTCTACAGGGTCTGGTCAATGTTGATCTGATTGGGTTCCATATTGTTATTTATGTTATTTCTGTTTACATGTCTATCACTACAGTTTCCAAATAGGGTTGCATGCAGGTTTATTGGACCGTTTCAATTTGTGTGCCTACACAAATGCAAAGCAAAGCAGAGTTGGTGCTCCCACCATTCTATCTTTTTCCTGGACATGCATGTTTTATTTTCTTGTTTTATTGTCGTGTTTTTCCTACAGAGGTCTTAGGAATAAATGAATGAATGTCTTTCATGGCATTATGATTCTTTTGTGTATAGAATCATTTTTATCTGTCAATACTCATGTATATATTACCTTGTAAATAAGCCCCAAGGGTTAGCTCAGTTGGTCAAAAACCGTGCCTCGCCATCGGGAGGTCACAGGGTCGAATCCACCCGAAGCCCTTGGGGTCAGGTCTTGTAGTAGGCCGAGGGGCGATTTAGCCTAGCTATCACCCAGATTTTTCCGTGGACGTAGCGATCACTCATTGACCAGGGTGCTCGTGAACCACATGCAAAAAAAAAAAAAAATTACCTTGTAAATGGATAGTTATGTTAAAATCTTGAGTTACAGTATCATATATTTCTACCCATCGTTTTTTTAATCTAATCCTAATGTAAATTGTTTTTTATCAACGCTTGTTTTTAAAGATTTTTCAATTTCATAAGGACGAGAGTGTCAACAACAACTACACTCTGCCTTCTCACTCTGTTATCTTGGTAAATTTAGGGAGATTCAAGGCACAATTTTGGGTTTTTGATGGAAAATTTGGTGGTTTGAGAAGCTACATTTGGTCATGAAATAAATGATCCATACATTCATGCCCCTGGGCTGATCTGATAAGCGATGTCTATTGTGCATTCTAATTTTCTTGATTGATACAAGATATTTGAAATATGATTAGGGTTTCACAGGGGGCTAAAAATAGATTCTGTGGAGAAATTGAGAATTGTTTTTTAAAGCAGCAGGGATTGATATATCAAGTTTGACTAAATATAAATTCCTGGTTGCAGCCTCTGATTTCCCAAGTGAATTCACAAGGAGGCAGGGTTGCACATAGATTGTAGGCATCTAGGTTTTGTAGGTGTTGTGAGTGTGATGCTCTTATTTTGGTTGAGCCCTATGATGAAATTATTGACGATGAAGATGACGATCAAGGTATCAGGGGATGTCATGATAAATACAATGAAAAGATAAATAGCACCATTGGTGAGGCAAATGGGAACATGGTTAGCAATTACAGCTACGATGAGGCCAAATCCCTCACCCAAAAAACTGAAGAAGAATCACAGTTTCTCAGGAAGGTCTTCAGAATCAAAGAAGTTCTTGCAAACCTAGATGAGGTAGTGTTTGTTCTGAGTTAAATATCAATCAGTTTTATTGGATCAAGTCATACATCAATAGTACCTTGATCAGTTATTTTTCATTAGCAACCATTAAACATACATTTCATAGCTACTCATGCATATTTTATTGAAACAATAACAAGTTTTGACAAGTGCATACACAAGGGTTCGCTCATTTCTCTAAAAAATCAATCCCCTTTTGTTTTGTATTGCAGTCTGATAGACAGTTATACAAGTGCTTGAGAAGATTGGAATTGATGCAAATCACAGTGGATACCCTCAAATTATGCTTTTTCAGTCATTTGAAAAATGTGCTCCATGGCAGAGTTGAACACATTTCCCTATTTTATGTAAAATAGTGATGAGAGGAGTTCTTCCAAATGTGATGCAAGGTTACATATTGTTTTTCCATCTTGTTTAATATCCCACATGTGTAATGGTTTATTCCATCCAGGCAACTAAAATTGGAAAATAAGTTAACTGGTTACAAAAGCACACTTTAAAGGAAATTTGGTCTATGGTGAAAAGGTTTATCAGGTATTTGAAGTGAAAACCACCTATTTCAATATTGGAAGCATCGATAATCTAATTCTGAATTCCAACATATGGTTATGCAAAAACGTAGTGTTTAGTCACAACATCAGTTTCTTTTATGTTGCATTATGGGAAGTTATCGTAACACAAGTAAAATAAGCAGATTTTATGGCTTCATTTACGCTGACTTGGACCTACCTAGATACCTACTAAAGGCTTAAACGTGCTTATTGCTTCTCTGTGGTATACTGCTGTGGTAGGAAATAGCTTGAAGAATGGGCGAAGATTGTTGTTAATCCTATTGTGGCAATAATTGCAGGCATGGTAATGTGCCAAAGTTATTGAAGTTTTTCCTATGCTTTAATAGAAGGGATTTTTGTTCATAAGCGTCATTTTGCATGTTGCGGGTACCTTGCCAGATTCTGTAGATGATGAAAATAGACTCCCTTCACCCCCATTTGGTGAGGGTTCCTTTTTGACAACCCATACAACTTTGAATATCTTAGGTAGTCTTCAAATATGTGTCTAGTATTCTCTCTTCCTCAATGTGGCTGAAGGTGAGATGTCACTTGGTCATGAAAGAAGCCTAGTACTCTTGAGGTATTTTTTCGATATCATATAATTTATGCTTAATTCAGGGTTTCTTCCATGTCCAAATGATATCTCATCTTCAAGCAGATTGAGAAACATACCAAAGTTGAATATGAAAGGAACATTGTTTGTCTTTGGAAGAAATTGATACAATTCTAATTAGTATCGATACCCTGATTCTGAGCTTGTTTGTGACTACATGGTTTTATGTTGCTTGTATGTGCTTGGAATTTAATATCTTTGATTGCATGGATGATGATGGGAGTAAGTTATTCTTGGCTTGCTTTCTAAATATATTTTTTGTTGGAATTCATAATACATTGTTATTATTTATGACTTGTGATCATCATTGACATCGTTTTCAGTAATAGATGTAGATATTAATGTTATGCAAAGACTGAGAATGCTAAATATAAATATAATGATGCTGATGATGAAAAATAATACACAGTACAACGACCCCAAAAAATAAATCTATTAGCTCACCACAATAATCTAACAAGGTATAGCAATCCTTGTGGTAAGCAAGAAACAGACAAAGACTGGGGGTTGTGAAAAGAAATGCTCAAATACAGGTTGGCCATAGAATGAGTAGCTCACGTCATATAAATACCAGTGTTGGCCTTGATAGACCTCCAATATCTTCAGATTGCAAGGGATATCAAGACAATGTAAGCAAACTAGGGTGTAAAAGCTAAATTGAAAATGAAATTGTGGATTATAAATTTATGGATAATCGAGTGTTGAAAAAGCATTCCTTTCTTTTTAGGTATTATGTAACCGATAGTTTTTCTCTATTTTGAAAAATATTATTGATTCACAATCTTAATTACTACTGATCCACAATTGTTTTTTTAAATCTTAATGGGGAAAAACTTATGTACCAGCTAGCTATGTTGGACAGAGCTTGTAGTAGGGAAATATGCATTTCTTATTTGGAGCTATTTGTAATATAGCGAAATTTTTTTAAACACTCTTTTGTGTATTTGTACAGCAGAAACCAAATTTCCCAGGTGATGCATATGTTAAATTGAAGTTCAAAGCAGCAAAAGGAAGCTTCAGAAAGGATATCAATGAATAGAAAATGGTTTGTAGCCTGTTGGAATGTATTTTTATTTTAAAATTTGTTTCTGTAATAGAGGTAAATTATGAAGTGGATGTTAGCTCATGAACTTGGTAACTAATGGAATAATGATGCTTTTGTAGCCCAAAATCAGTGTATAGTTCATGTAATGAAATTGCAAGACCTACCTAAACAGGGCCTGAACTGTTTCATGGTAGGCCAATGTCACAACATCATCGTCACTGGATGAATAACGAGATATAGTGACACTATATTGAAAGGTAAAGTATTCAAGAGGAAGCTCCATGAGGTGTAAAAATCTCTGATGAGGAGGAAGTAAAGTTCTGGTGTGAAAACCTATGATGAGGAGGAAGTGACTAGCTTGTGTGCTGGCCTAATTTGCATTGTGTTTGTTTCTAGTAGTTCTATATCTATTGGAAAATTAATTCTAGATTGTCTAGAACTCTCACATTTTAGGAGCTCCAAGATCGAGATGAAAAAACTAGGTTTTTTCTTTGGGATTCCTTCCTCTCCCTTTTTTGTTTATTTGAAGTCTTGGTCCTATGTGCCTAGCCTGAGTGTATGCCATATCAAAATGTTAAGAAGCAGAAGAGAAAAGTCCTTTCATGGTTTGATGTGGTGTATGTATCCAGATAAATGACATGGCGGCTTTACCAGAGTTTTGGATTTCCTTAGTTTCATTGAATTGCTGATCAACTTAAGTTGGACATCACATTTACATTGACTGAAGTGTATGATATGCAAACCTAGATGAGCTAGTGTTTCTGGCTCTACAAGTATCTTTGATCCTAAATACCTCTCTCAGAACTTGGGATTCTTCTTCAATCTCTTTGGTGAGGGTTTCGACCTTATCATAACTCTAATTGCTACCCTATTTCCATATGCCTCACCAGTGTTGTTGTTACTTTGTCATTGTCTTTATCATGAAAACCCATGATAACTTCCTCTTGATCTTTCTCATTATCAATGATGTCATCATGGAGTTCAGTTGAAGTAACAACATCACACTCAGAGTACCTAAAAAATATTTTTGCATAGTCTCTGTGCAACCTTATCTCTCTTGCTGAATTTATTTGGGTAGTAAAAGGTTACAACCAAAATTGCATATTCCATCAGACTGCATATATCCATGCTTTCACTTTTAAAAAAATTCTCCATTTATCTAGAGACTCCATTTTTAAGCCTCCTGGAACCCTGATCATATTCTACAGAAGCTGTTGATCAATTAGTAAACCTAAATTCCATGACAAACAACATTATTTGTTAGATGTGCCTTGAATTCCCCTAAATTTTTCCAGATAACATGATCGAAGGTGTAGTGTTGTTCATGATGCTCCCCCATTGTATGAAAGCTTGAATCTTGTATACACCCTTTTTTCGATGAGATTCGAGATCCCAATACTTGCTTGCCCAATGGCCGCCCTCTGCCCCTTCTATTCAACTTCAAACCAAAGGGTAAGAACATGATGCTTTTGGCTTGATGTTTGTTTTTCCATGATTTTTTTTATCAATAGTAATGTTTTTATTAAATTATGCTAGAAGTTTCTTGCAGAAATTAAGGGAGCTACTCCTAAGCTTCTTCAAAAGTTGATTCATGAGCATGCAAGAAAGCAATTCCTCTCACCTCAACCACTTTTTGGATAATTTGGCATAATTCGATGGCCTCATGCAGATTTTTGATTGCTAACAATACGTTCGTGTTTGGAATATGGAAGATAAAGAACACATACTTGAGAAAATTTCAGGCCATGTCAAGCATTTTACCAAATTTGTACCAAAAGACAATGTATCATGTTGATCATTCTCATTATGCAGAAATCCTACAATCATGTTTCTTCTCTTTGCAGGCTCTCTTAGGCTCCCACTAGGATCAGATTTCATCCCCAACTATAACTACCTATTATGTGGGGTGGACCAAAAGGTCTTCTGATCATTAGTGTGAAAGCTACATAAAGTTTGACATTGATATGTAAATTACTGTTATCAAATGCTGGAAATTTAGGATTTTATGTTTTATGCAGTTGGAAAAGAGTAAGGCTAAACAGTAAGGTTTCTTTTTGTAAGTTCAGTAATATGGTTAAACTTATAATAGTCGTGCTTCAAAAAATCACTTTTGAACGGTCCAAGTAGTTTCCTGCTAAGTGAGGAATAGAAGGCCCAATTCAGCTTCAGTTCAACATTAATGCATGAATAACTATGATGTTGCAGTAAGTTATGTAAGCCCAATTGTTCTGGATACTGGAGTTGTTTAGTACATTTGAGAATACCCTTTACTAGCCTTGGGTATGATGTTCTCGTACTTCTCTATCTTAATGTATTTATGTATGGATTTGAATTAGATGTTCTAGCAAGAGATGAATGTGGACTTGTAGAAGAGACATGCTAGTCAAAGTTGAATTTGAATTCACATAGAAGACATTGGGAAATATAATTCTAGTTCAAAATTTCCTTCCAACATCTTTTAAGATAGGTGCAAAGGATGAAACTAACATCTTGTCAAGGCATGTGCAAAGGATGAAATCATGTGACAGTCAAAATTAGGTCTATTTTTCTATCATTTATCGTAAAACTTTGGAATCACAAATTATTTTCATCTCCCAGGGTGTGTGCATTACAACAGTATGTTACATTAACTTGCTGTCAATACATTTTATCATCTTCTTGATAGATTTTTGTTGCATCATGCAATCATTACTGCAAAAAAGTTTTGATTCTGTAGGGTGACCAGAGTCCTACAACTTGGGCACCCAATATTGAAAACATCTAAAGAACTACATGAGACATTAGACAAATGGAAATGGTAATGGACTTCATAGCTTCATGGACAGGGTATATTGTCTTTTAAAGGTTGAAATTGAACAATATATATTCCTTTGTCTAATATAACTTAAATGGCCAATAGTTTAAAATTTGATCTATGCCAGTTGTTAGTGTTAAATGGATGTTCATAAAGAAACTTAGACTTTAGTGATAAATGGTTGTTTATAGGAGCTGCCTAAACCTGTCACAAACTTCACTCCCTTACCGAAGTATGATGTACAATTAAGTCTGAGTGTTGATTTCTCTGGAACTCTGACTATTTTGGATGATCTGGTTTAATTTAAAATTGGGCAAAACAAACCAATGGAATCATTCCACCATAGACAACTTTGACTATGCTTGAACTTCCTGCTGGATTCTAGTCAAATTTGTGGTTGGAAAGAGGGTCTAGCTAATTCTATTTTGTTAAACTGGTTGTGTTAATGGACAATCAAATGATTGTTGGTGTGAGCATAGCCATGATGCTCAGGGATTGTAATAGAATTATAGATAGAGTAAAATAATCCACTTGTTGTAGATTAGTTTTTAGTTGGAGACTAGAATTGTTGATGAGCTAAAAGTAGAGCTTACCACATATTTTCAGGTCAATCTCCAATCCCCAATATTTCCTTGGGGCATCAAGGATCTAGAAAATTTCATGGACTATTAAGGGTCTCAATCTTAAAATATATTCTAGTTCTAGACGAGTGTAGATGAATGCTATATCGATCAAAACCATATGTTATATTATATCTATAATCTAATTCCTTCTGGTCTTACTTGTCACTTCAGATTGATTTTAAATTTTATTAATTTGGTATATTCCATATACAATACATGCAGTAAAGCCACATGGACACAAGAAACAAGATGCCCAAACATTTGCATTATAGGTAACTTGATGTCAATAAATTTGATCACCTTCTTGATAGATTTTTGTTGCATCACGCAATCATTACCATATAATGAATTGACCATTTGAAATATGATAACTACTATAAGGGTGGCACAAATCCTTCGTATAGCTTCATGAGCAAAATTTCCATTCATGGCTATAGAATTTTGTATCGACCTCATATAAAAACAATACAAGTACTCAAAACCGAGTGAAGCTCTTAGCAAGGTAGACCACCCTATATTCTATTCACTGGGTGAAGGATAAGAAGCATTTATAAACAATAATCTATCTTTAATCAAAGAAGCAATTCTTTGACAACAAAAAAGTTTTGATTCTGCAGGGGTGACTAGAGTCTTGGAACTTGGGCACCCCAGATTGCAAACAACGAAAGAACTAAAGGAGACATTAGATAAAGGGAAAAGGTAATTGACTACATAGCTTCATGGACATGGTATATTGTCTTTTAAAGGCTGAAATTGAACACTATATATTCTTTTTTCTAATATAACTTAAATGGCCTTTCAATAATATTCTGACTATAAATTGTTTCTCCGAACATCACATCTAGAGCTAACCAGGATGACTAATGGGAAACTTATCTAAGGACTAGTGGATGAAAGGATAAATTCACAATTCTATCGATTTCATATAAAGTATCATGATGCTGCTACCAACATTTGATGATAATTTTCAATATCAAGTGTCATTCTTCTTGAATTTATGCCTTGTAGTGTTTCCTTTGCAACATGTGGTGCAAATGTTAGTTGTAACCCTCTTCCTTTGTGTTACTGTTGTTTTTCTTTTGAATAGGAGTCATTATGGCCACTAATACTGTCAAGACTAAATTCATGACATTTAAATCCGAAAATACCACTTATGATATTTTCATATATTACAACAACTACTTGGAAGAATTTCTACTGCACAAAATATCTTCAAATCTATATCCATCATAAGCCCCGTTAGTATTATCACAATGAGAAAAGGATAAATGGAAGATAGAAAAATTATTATGGGCTGGAAAATAACTATAACTTTGCATATTTTTAGATATAGCATAAAAATAAACTCTTCCTTGAGAATATTATCAGCATGTTGAAGGCTCATATGGCTGGGATGATATCAGCATGTCGAAGACTCATATGGCTAGGACCTTTAATATGCAGGATATAATGGTAGAAAAACAAATATTAGGCATAGAAATACATATATACAAGAAAAATTGTAAGCTTGAGTTTTCAAAATAGAATTATAACAATAAAATACTTGTAAGATTAAAAATAAATAATATGAAACTTATAAATATCCTTTTAGCTTCTCATTTTAAGATTTCTTTAGTTTTATCTCCTAGTAATGAGGAAGAATACGATTATATGTCTCTTGTACCATATGCTAATGTAGTAAAAATTTTGATTTATGCGATGATATATACTAGAGAAGATATTTTATATGAAATGGGTGATTCTTGTAGTACATGGAAAATCTAGAAAGAGAGTATTGAAATGAAGTGTAACAAGCAATTTGGTATCTTATAGGAGTAATTGGTTATTGCAAAAAATTTAATGGTTGTAGTGCTTTTCTTTGTAGTAATGTTGATTCATATTTGGCAGGTAATTTGGACAATAGGAGATCCACTTGAGGTTATGTGCTTACTCTTGCAAGAGAATCTATTAGTTGGATGTGAAAGCTTAAAGAAACAATTGTTTTATCCACTACCAAGGCAAAATATATCCTTGATTCGCATGCTTTCAAGGAGGAAATTTTGTTGAATGGGCCTTTTGGGTGAGCTTGGAAGAATGTAGGATGATTTAACTACATTTTGTGATAATCCATATTATCATAGTAAGACTAGGCGTATTGATATTGGGTATCATTTTGTAACACAAATTATTGATAGAGGTGGAGTATCTCTTAAGACAGTTCACACTCAAGAAAATTTGTAGACATGTTTACAAAGTCAACATTGTAATAGAAATTGTGGTGGCATCTAGCTTACCTTTGTTTATAGAAGAGGTGATGAAAGGGCTTGGGAAAGATATCAAGTAAATTGTTGTGGACGTGAAGATTCTTAGAATTTGTGACAACATATTTTTCTTTTGTAATGCTTGGTAGGGCTGTCTATTTTCTATTATGCATATGAAGCAAATTTACACCACACAGTTTTACTCGGTGGCCTCAACTCGCCCCGAGGGGAAATTGAGTCTGTTGGCCATCGGTCAGTATACACCATCCAAAAACATAGCTTCTTCAGTTTTTCTAGTAGAGCTAGGTATGTTTCAGTCTCATGATAACAAACTTCATAAGTATAACATCTAACATAGGCAACAGAAAATTTAATTGTTATCCACATAAAAAAAACTAAGCATAGGTAGACTAATCTTGCTTGTCGTTCTGCTCCTCAGTGTCAGAGACTACTGGGGCAGGATCTTCTGCAGTTTCTTCTGGAATTCCAAAGATCTCTCCAATGCATGGGATGCGTCTGTCAATACGGTCCATCCTAACATCCTGTTTATGCAGCTAGAATAGGATCTTCTCCATATCTCTCTTGTAGTTGGGAGGGCCCTGCATGGTAACTACCATCGCCATAGAAATTTTCTCAAGTGCTTTGCCTAGCAGACTTTTCATCAGAAATTACAGGTATAGGGTGCGCTTGAACTATGTAATTCACCCTCTTGTTGTTCTTGGTTCAGGCACCATTGTTGTCCAATCCTCATTTTCATCCTCCAGTTCCATCTCATTCTTCACCTGGTCTTCCCAACCATCTATCAGTTTTCGGATTCACCCATCCAATTCCTCTTTGTAAGTTCTGATTGCCTCAGCTATGATGCACTCGGCGACCTTGCGACCCTTGCAACCATTCATATTGCTTGGGCATTTGGTTTCCTGGGGTTTCAGGCCTTTCTTGCCCCGGCCACGACCACATCGTGCTGGAGCTATGCCCTGCCGACTTATAACTTGTATACAGTTTGACATCGTTAGATTCACTACCTCCTTCATCGCAACATAGTGCAAATGTGATATCCATACTTCACTACCATGCTTATCTTGCATCAGGCAGAGGCATCCCTGTGCCCATAGGTGGCTAGTGGTTATGGAAATCAGGCAAGAGTCCCCGAGCTTATCTCCCTGCCTTGCGCCCTTACCCTGGTTCTGGTATTGGTCACCCTCTTATGGCCATATCCTGGCTCATAGACCCATCTGTAGCTAGGTGCTGCTAGTGCTCCCATACCCACAGACCCTTGCCTCTTCCTGCCAGTTCCAGTCCGTTTCTAGCTCACCTCTTCGCCTCTCATGCCCCCCGAGGTCCCTAGAAATTCCCCTATGGTACCGCCTTGCCATTTTCTCGGGTTCGCTCATCCTATTTCCCACCCTGCTAGCATCCCAACTCGAAGGCTGGTCACTCCAGAGCGGCCTTGTATCGAGGCTCCTCGTGGTGCCCACCATGCCATTGCCCTAGCTTCTGCTCAAGAGCAGAGTCAAAACAACGGAGAGCCAGGCGAAATTTCCCCCGTGTCTACCCTGGTTTCTCCCTGGTTAAGCTAAGCCTCATTGGGGTGGCCTCGCACCTCTCCCTCCTTCCGAACAACTCTCCCTCCGACTCATGGGATTTCCCTTGGAACCCAATGAGAACATACAAATTAAATAGTGCCAGGGCCAGACTACATACCGGATGGTTGACGCTTGCCCTCAACATTTGCTGCTTCTCCTCCCTTCCGATTTGCTTCTCCTTCCTTCCTTGCTATACCTTCCACCTTCCCTAGACATCTAAGACACCTTCCCCCTTGGCCACCTTCCCTTATGTTCTACCTTGCCAACACACCTCCCATGCAATCAAGGTAGAGGACACCGCACTCCCTGCCTTGAACATGTGGGGTGCAGCTACAATGAATTTCACTGTCCAGTCCATGTGCACTCAGGCCCAACACCTTTGACACCGCACTCATCCCGATCAGGGGAATTTATGACAAAAAAATTAAAAACAATTGTAAAAAAACAAAAAATTACATCATGTGAATATTTTGGAAGCTTGAATAACACTGTTCATTTTTAAAACTTATATAAATTTATATAACAAATGTAATGGCCCCACGATAAAATATATCTAGCACATCCAAAGAGATGATTAGAGTGAGTTGTAAACCTAGATATATCAAGGCGGCCCGAAAGATGGGTGGAGTGGGTTATAAGATGAAATTTCTTTTTGATAAATAAAATACCTTACCTTACACAATATTAATCTTTAAACATGTAAAATTCATGTTATGTGAATTATTCATTGCGCGATTATTTCTCTATTATTAATATCTTACACAATATTAGTCTTTAAACAAGTAAAATTCATGTTATGTGAATTATTCACCTCATCATTACTTTGCTATTATTAATATTATTTAGAACTTATATAAAATATTAACATACTTTAATATCTATAAAACATTCAAAAAAATATTATCATAGCTCAAAAAATATGGAAAATTCTCTACAACAAACCAAATCCTACCCTTCTACTCAATATAACCATTCCAAAAACCATGAAACACATATCACAACCATGGAAAATGGTATAATTTTTCAACTATGTTGATAGACGATAAACTTTGCCGGAAATGTAAAATGCTTCCTGCCAAAACGACGTTGGTTAGTTTCCCATATTATTTTGGACAGTTCATGCATTATGACTTTGGCCTCCTTTTACATCGTTACATCACTTTTCTTGGTACTAGAGATAATGATTGGGGGATGCAGCGTCTCCATATGATAAAATCAATGGGTTCACATTAGTGTGTGAGATTGGCTCAAAGAGACGTTTTTGTTCTATTCAGAGATGCTTTAGCCTTTTGATTACTAAATATTGAGACGTCAAGGCATAGCATGCAGTTGACGTATAATGATCAGAGCTTTTCAAAAATCAGAAAGATTCACATCACAGAGTGTTCAATCGTTTTCATGTTTAAAATTTTTTATATAATGTAATTGTTTTTTATTATTTATATTTTATTTTTAAAGATTAATAAAGTATATATAAAATTAATTAAAATTTTTAATTATATATATATATAGATATATATTAAATAATTATAAGTTTGTATATTTTTAGATATGGAATAAAAATAAATTTTTCTTTGAGATTTTTATCACTCTTATTATTTTATACTGGTGTGAAACTGGAATATCTATAAAGATCCATGGAGGAAGATAGAGCACACCAGAAGGTAGTTTATAACCTAGAATAGCAAGATTAAATGTAACACTCTCTATAGTGTCCTCTTGATTGAAGATAGTCCTTCCTCATTGAAAGCATGGCTATGACTAAATACCTTGTATATAAGAAGAAGTTAAACATCATGGAAACAAAGAGGTTTCCTAAAATTACTTTCAACTCTAGCCAAAATCCCCACTTTTAGTTCAGGGATGTATTGACTTGGTTAGACCATTGTTAAATAAAAGAGGAGATAATTTTGCAAAATAAAAATAATATTAAAATTATTATTACTTCAAAATTTTAAGAGAAATAATGAAAATGTAAGAAGAAAAAAGAAAACTAAAATATTATAAAAAGGTATAATCAAGTCCAATTTCAAAAATTAAAAAAAAAAACATTTTTTTGTTTTGACTCGTATCGGAAAAAAAATGACCATTATTAAAATAAAACTCATATGAAATTGGAATGCGATCAATTCCAAAAACACCATCAAATAAACAAGTCTATTAACTTTTAACTTCCATACCAACTTTGATACCGCATTAACTTTAACTTCCATACCAACTTTCATACCGTAAGTGAATTTAATATAAAAAAATAATTCTACCATGAAAATAAATTATTGAAAAATTCTGAATAATCTAATATATCCAATAAAATAGATTTGTGCATCGTTTGGAATTATTTGAAATTTATCTACCATTTGCTTCACGATTATTTGAAATTCACTTACTATTTACCTGCGCATATTATCGGGATAAACTGAGCTTTGATAGACCTTATGGCGGCTATAAATACCATACGCTTCTACCTTTCATTCAGCGGGTCCGTTAGTTATGGAATTTCATATTTTGCCTCTGTGTCTCTCCCTCTCACTGCCTGCTAAAAGCTGTGGAGGTGCTAATACGGCAGCTACTGTTGGTTTATTTCTCTGTTTATTTTTCATACTCTTATTGCATAACAGAAGGATTAGGTCCAGATTGCCTCCAGGACCCTTTCCATGGCCAATCGTTGGAAATCTCTTCCAACTGATCCCTCCTGCTCACCGTGCTCTTAAAACCCTTGCTGACAAATATGGTCCCATTTTATTTCTGCGCTTAGGCTCTGTCCCTACCGTCGTCGTCTCTTCTTCTGACATAGCCAAAGAGTTTCTCAAAACTCATGGCTTGAATTTTGCCAGCCGACCTCCAAGAGCCGCTGGGAGATTGATGTTTTTCAACTCTAAAGATGTGGTCTTCGCTCCTTATGGAGATCAGTGGAGGGAAATGAAGAAAATATGCGTGTTAGAACTGCTGACTGCCAAAAGAATTGAGTCCTTCAAGGATATGCGAGAGGAAGAAGTATCTGCGATGATCCGTTCAATTTGGGAGGAGAGTGAGAGCGGAATAAGGGGTGTGAATATTAGCAAGGCCCTCTCTACTCTCACTTCCAATATAGTTTGGCGGATACTGGCGGGGAGGACATTTTCTGACGATGATTTGGGTGGCGATTTCAAAGGTTTCAAGGATTTCTTAGTAGACCTGATAACTGCGATGGGAGCTTTTCCCATCGGAGACTTTATTACCTATTTGGATTGGCTTGATTTGCAAGGCATCAAGCGGCGCATGAAGAAAATCCATAAAACATTCAGTTAGTTTGTGGAGAAAATAATAGACGACCACGTTGCTCATCGCATGGCCGCGACTTCCAATCACCAGAAAGACGAAGAGCCTCACGTCAAAGATTTCGTGGATGTGCTGCTCGAGAAAGCTGAGCCCGACTCCAAAATCACAAGAGAAACTATCAAGGCTCTTGTGATGGTGTGTCTCTAGGCCCTGGGCCATTCTATTATCATTTTTTATCATCATTCGTTAGAACTTAAATCAATCAAATTTTTGCATTAATTGTATGCAGGACATGTTCGTAGCCGGGACGGACACAACATCAACTACGTTAGAATGGGCAATGAGTGAGCTGCTGAGGCATCCACATGCCATGAAGAGATTGCAGCAAGAAATCGAAGATGTAGTCGGCAAACATCGGCAAGTGATTGAATATGATGTAGTGAGGATGAAATACCTCCAGTGCGTAGTGAAAGAGACGCTAAGATTATACCCAGCGGCACTGCTAGCTGTTCCTCATGAATCTGTAGAGGCTGTTACAGCAGGAGGATACTCTATCCCTAAGAAAACAACGTTGACTGTGAATGTGTGGGCTATAGGAAGGGATGTCAATGTGTGGGGGGCAGATGCTTCCGAATTCAAGCCTGAGAGATTCCTGAAGGACGAACATGTGAATTCAGCAGATCAATCAGACTTCCGTATGATTCCGTTTGGGGCAGGAAGGAGAGGATGCCCAGGGGCCCCCATGGCTCTTCCCACCATCGAACTCGCAGTGGCTCAGCTGATGCACACTTTTAACTGGAGAGCTGAAGGTGATCCGTCGCAGCTTGATATGATGGAAGTTTGTGGGCTGACGATTCCAATGCAAGTTCCGCTGTGTGCTTATCCAACCTTGAGGATAGGCTTTCCACTTAAGTCCAGCGATGAACCGTAGGAGGAGGCTAGGTACCCTGCGGCTTTATGTACAGTGGCTTTCCTATTTTCGCTACTACACTACAAGCTATTCTAATCCGATTTCGCTGCCATTGCTTTCGCTACATGTTATTGTAATTTACTTTATGGTATTCTACTATCGCTCCCAACGCTTTCGCTACATGTTATTGTAATTTACTTTATGGTAATTAAGTAACGTTGATTATTGTGTTAGCATGCTGATTTCCGTACCTTGCCTTCTCATTGGTGATTAGGTTTGTTGGCATAGAATTTTGATCGTTAATAATATAACAATCAAATTAACGTTTCTTTATAAACGGACACCAGTATTAATTAATATTCCTAATTTTCCTATAGCATCAAATTTTTGTAAATAATTTAAAGAAAATAAAACTAGTAATTGCACCGGATGTTGTAAAGGAAATGCGGTAAGGCAATAGCTTAGAAAAGAGTAGCATTAAACACATGATGGCAATGAAGTGTCACAAGATGTTGGGAAAGGGTGTAAGTACAATTTTGGATCTTAGTTAAAGAGGGGCCTCAAAAATTGCATCATTGACATGACAGAAGAACTTTATTTGATCTCTGTTAAACATCCATATGTATTTGCATTGGTAACACTTGTGTTTGAAGTATTTTCTTATTTGAATGGTTGGAATTTATCCCGACCTTATTTGAACTTCATTTGAGATTCAAGATTTCTTGCAATTGATATAGTTCTCTTGGGTTTCATTCAGATCCATTTACATTGTCCCCCCATTTCAAACTCTAGCAAACATTTGTATTATTCTATTTTTTATTAATCTATGGACAAGATCATAGTGATTTGCATCAAATGATTTTGGATAGATTATAAAAAGATGAAGTTGAAGCCAAAATATGCATCTTTTGAACTCAAGGATGTTGAAAATAGGTGCAACAATCACAATATATAATAAAATTAATGATTTTCATTTTCCAAAATATCAAATAATATCCCATTTCCATCTTTGGTGCAATTCTCTACGTGGAATAGTATAAATGTAAAATCATATGATTGGAATCTTCATTTCCATACTGGGTGTAAGTATCTCTTGATTGGTTAACATTTAAAATGAGATTCAGAAAAAGGTACAAGAATCACTATATATAGTAAATTATTGCAATTATCTATGTGGAAGAAAGGTATATACTCTATATTAATGAATAGAATATTTATGCAATAAATTTATAAAATTATGATAACAATTAATAGAGTATTCTTGCAATAAATTTATTGATTGTCATTTATAATGAAATTGAGAAAATGTACAACAATCACTATATATAGTAAATGATTTTCATTTTCCAAAATATCAAACGTCTCATATTACTCTATAATAATGAATAAAATATTTATGCAATAAATTTACAAATTTATGATTAGAATTAATAGAATATTCTTGCAATAAATTTATAGAATTGTTAACTGTGATGGTCACTGTTTTGAAATTGTGTGGAAAAAAATCCAACCATGTTAAGCATTGGTGTGATCCGTGCTTTTGACATCTTAGACCCCTGGATCATAATTTCTCAAGCAAGTGTGATTTTGACAACTTAGACCCCCTAGATCATAGTTTCTCTAGAAAAATATTAAAGGTGCAATCATCTTAGGACTCACACAGTGTATAAATTTTTTTATATTATATTATAATCTAATTTTTAAATAATAAATTGTATTTTTGTGTAGATAACCCAATATAGGATATATGTGTTAGATGTAATGTAAGAATATATATATATACACACACACTTCACATGTTTTAATTTAAGTAAAATATATATAAATATAAAATGTGGAATGAAAAATAATTTCACCTAGTTAGGTCATCTTAATTTATAAAAGGAAAGTTAACAAACATAAATTAGTAAATTGGATAAATATAAAGTAAAAAACATGGTAAAAAACTAATAGATTAAATAAAAATAAAGTACAAAACGCTTTTCTCAAAAGCTATTTAACACAATCAAATCTAGCTATTAAAAATGAATGGTTTAATATGTTATAGACTCAACTTATATGACTAGTCTAACTTCTAGACAAACTAGTCTTTTTCATGGAATTTTAGTGGTACAATTTTAAACAAATTTGTGATTTTCGATTGTTTAAAACACAGTTTTGAATGCATAAATCCCCCTTGTTTGTGGGACAAGGGACCCACCTCCGCGCAGCGATTTGACTGCTAAGTCTACGAAGGCATACATACTCTACCCCCTCTGGTTTTGAACCTATGACCTCCTAGGAGGAAACACATGCTCTTAACCATTAGGCCCACTCAAGCTGTATATATATATATATATATATATATATATATATATATATATATAAGTAAAGAAGAAACATATCACTCCAATAGCACTCGTCATTCGTCAAGGTACTATATTAAATAACATCGAGAAAAAAACAATGAAATTAATTATATTATAATAAAATCTAATTATAGTACATAAAAGTAACAATGAATACTAGTGATAGCCACGTTATATGTAAAATGACGTTTTAAATATAATATAAATGACTACCATTTACAATAAACATTCACATTGGACGGAGAAGACGTCTCCAGCCCTTTCCCATTATATAATTGACGAAATTTGGTTGGGAAATTCCGTACTTTAAAAATGAGATTTTTTGTTTTTTAATTAAATTTAAAAAACTTATAGATGGGTTTTTACATATTTAATACTAAGGCTTAAGACCAAGGTAGAAACATGGGAAAATTTTAAATAATTAAATTTTTTAAATTTGTTTTCAGTTGTTAAATTATTTATTGAATATTATTTAGTTTATAAAAAAGTATGTTTTTTTATTTATTTATTTTCTTATTCATTCAGATAATTTAACTTTCGGCTGTCGCAATCAAATAAAAATAATATGACAATTTCCAAAATCAAAACTTGTCATTATAAAAGTTTTGCCAATAACCCACCAATTAAAGTAAAGGTTTTTCTTTTGTAGCTAGATAAAAAGAATATGTAGAACATAAGGTATTTGATATTTTTGATATGGCAACATGGAGTCTAAACATTAATCAATTTTGCAGCAGGGAGAGTGAGGAGTAGTTTCTTTGGGGAGCTTCTCATTTCTCTTCTCTAAAAACCATTGAATAGAAAATTTTGGTGTTGTTGGAAGTGCCACTGCAAAAACAATGCAAAATGTTGTCAAATATACATTTTATATTAATTGGAAAGAATTTGTAAGTGAATTTGATTGGCTTTTACTATTTAGTTACAATTCCTCTTACCGCTTTTTATCATCTAAGTAATTTGGGTTCTCCTCCCATTAGCCACAGGTGTTGAGGAGGGAGCAATGCGAGTTGAAGGCGTAAAGGGCGTTGACGCAGAAGATGAGGGAGTCTTATTTATTCTGCTAGCCATCGCCATTATGGCTTTTTCCTGCACCACCACCACAACACAAAAAATATTTCAATCTAAATATTTCTTTGCGAATTACAAAAAAAACTCTGCAAATTTGATATTGCAAGGACTCCAATGAAATATAATAAATCCATGAGATAAGCATAAAATCCTTGCGCAAGAATGCTACATCACCCTATCTATCGATACATTGTAAACATTTACTTTCCCCGCATAGAAAATTGTGATAAGGAAGAAAGGGGACTCTCATTCGACTTTGCATAATAAAATCATGCTCAACATAAATTCTACCACTGATTTGAGGGGAACATTTTCTGTTTGATGTAATTTGAAAATAGAATAGGGCAAAAAGATTTAATTTATTGTGACTCTGATAAATCAAATCCTAAACCAAGAAGCTCTCCCTCTATTAGAGTGTGATAAGGGGTGAGTCAATAATTGAAAAATGAGTTTAGATACTCAAATTATACTATAAAGAAATATATTTTATACATATACACATCAAACATCAAACTTATAGACGACTATGGAATCCAATATCTAATAGGTGTGGAGTTATCCTTTGTCTAATAAATTTGGGAAAAAAATTTCTTTGAAATTCCATTAAGTAGAATCGAATAGTACTTGTGATATTGTTTTGCTCTACCGATGCTGCGAGATTTTCCCACAAATTTTTTTAGGGTTGTTTTCCCTTATCGTTGTTCGATAAAGTATTCATAGATGCCTTAAAGACCCACATTATTTAAATAAAATAGAAAGGCAAGATCTTACTGTCAGACATGGGATCAGGGGTGGGAGCCTATGCATTAGCATAAGGTGAAAAGATATTCATTACAAAGAAGGTGACGAAGAACATCAGTAAAGTAACGAAAACAGTGCAGGCGATCATATCTGAAAATAACCAGAATTGTCGATGTCCAATACCAAGAAAATCAAGAAAGAAGATCGCAATGCCAAAATAACACCCTCATGATAGTCCGTCCATCCCAGACATTTCAAATTTTCAAGTGGGAGTGCTCGGTTTCAGGGTTTTGACTGTTGAGAATCTTGCAACTAATCTAGCTTGAAATGACTTTCAACATTTAGTTCTCCATCACATTCTATCAAGAAATGAGCATTCACTAGTTACAACTATTAGCGTCCAGTCTTCATCACATTCTATCAAGAAACAAGCATTCACCAGTTGCAATTGCTAGCATCCGGTCTTCATCACATTCTATCAAGAAACGAGAATTCTCCAATTACAATTGTCAGCGTCGAGTCTTCACAAGTTTCTAGGGAGTCACCACTAGCACATGTCAGCATATTTCAAATCACCGGATGATTATAGTTCAATCGTCTAATGAAAGATCTAATGGTGCACAGTGAGGACAGTGGGCACTAGGGGAGTTCTTCCCAAAAGAAAATGCCTTACGGTGTAATAATTCAATGAATAGTGAAAGTATGCAAGTAATTACGCCGTAAGGCGTTCCCTCCGAGATGAACTTTCCTGTGGTCTTTGCTGTCATCGTTATCGTCCGTCTGATTTGATGTTAGACGATTCGAATAATGGCTACCGTTGGATCAAACTACCCAGCGCTTGCCATACTCAAGGAACCATTGTTTCTCTCTCATCTTCGGCAACTGCAGAAACATGTCAGAGATCGAGGTGAAGGTGGAGCGTTATGGCCGTTGAATTTCGAATTAAGATAAGAGATCGGTTTCTCTGAAGAATGACTATACATTTTGATGAAAGACGAAGAGGAAAAGCTCATCTGGAATGCTTTGGATCCGTTATCAGGTAAATGGCACAGCTTTCCACCTATGTTGGCTTTCATATATGAGGAGGAATTCAATCAAGCTACGGGATGGAGTTTATGGAATGCAATGGGAAAATTGGGTTATAGGCTAAAAGGTTTTGTGAGGGGCTGGTTTGGACGAAAAGATTCTCTAGATAGAAAAACTTTTTGTGGTTGTGCCGTAGGGGCCATTAATGGATGCCTCTATGTTCTGGGAGGGTTTTCTAAAGCATCTGCTCTCAAATCTGTTTGGCGTTATGATCCTCGAAAAAATGCATGGACAGAAGTCGCACCTATGAGCACTGTAAGGGCTTATTGTAAAACAGCTTTCCTAAACAACAAGCTTTATGTGGTGGGTGGAGTGAATAGGGGCAGAGGTGAATTGACTCCAGTTCAGTAGGCAGAGGTTTATGATCCTGTTACAAATACCTGGACCCAAAATCCAAACATGCCATTTGCACGAGCTCAAGTTCTGCCCATAGCTTATTTGGCAGATATGCTAAAACCAATTACTACTGGAATGAAAACATTTAGCGGAAAACTATGTGTACCACAGATCTTATATTCGTGGCCTTTCTTTGTAGATGTTGGTGGTGAAGCCTATGATCCTGCTACTGATTCTTGGCTGGAGATGCCAAACGGTATGGGAGATGGTTGGCCTGCAAGGTAGGCAGGGACAAAATTAAGCGTTGTGGTGGATGGTAACTTGTATGCGTTGGATCCTTCTAGTTCATTATACAGCGGTAAGATTAAAATGTATGATCCCCAGGAAGATACATGGAAAGTCATTTTGAGGAAAGTACCTGTCGTAGATTACATAGATTCAGAGTCACCTTACCTACTAGCTAGATTCTTGGGAAAGCTTCATGTTATTACAAAATACATTAGCGACATTGTCGCTGTTTTGCAGGCTGACACAAGCGAAGGTGCAGTTACATCATATTCATCGTCATCAACCTCTGATCCTTCTACTAGTATTTCTAATTCTGAGGTTGATAGGAAGAGCATTGCTAGTTGACATTTTGGCTTTATTGAGCTAGTTAGCTATCAGGTCCTTCAGATCTAAGACCAAGGTTAACATTTATTTTTCTTCCATGCTGTGGTTACTTTGTAAATATCAATAAAGGAGAGCTTCTCAGGGTAGCATGATTCACTGTATGGGGCTATTTTTTAACTCGAAACCCCGTTTTTCACAACCACTCATTGCTTTGTCTCTCTAAAAGTTTACATCTCTTACTGAAACAATTGATTAATATTGTACAACTCTTCTGCCAACACCTTATATGGATATCTTAATATATTATTTTTAGAGATGATGGTCAACGGTAATTTTTGCTGGCAATAATGTTATGCATAATATGAAAATTCTATGCAGCCATAGCACCTAAGCATGGGTAAGGGCTGGAAGGGAAGTTTCCTTGTGCCATAAATAACAACAGAATGTATATATAACACATTTTCCGTTTCGATCTGGTAGTTGATGCTAGAATTTGATGGAACCGATAAAAATGTCCCTTATAACAGTTCTACTGACATTGCGAATCAACGATATTTGTATTACATGCTTTGTAGATATGTCTTATCTGTCTGATAGTAAAGTAATCATGCGGTATTGCATTGTATTTGTTTTACCTTTTCCTTGGCTAGTTTTGTATGGTTTGTTTATAAGAATAAATTTATCTTAGCCCAAAATAAAAACTTTCACCGTATAAAACATCCATAGTAAAAAGTAAGTTTTATGCATAAAAGGTTATGTGTTTGGTTTTCTTGCTTTCAGCGTTAAATGTTGGACATTTATTTTTTCGTTTTCATTCAATTTTGCTAACAATGTTGTAAGTAGACCTTGCTTGTCTTTATGAAATGAAAAGGGTAAAGAAACGGGACTTCATATATGGTTTTAGGAGTGGTGCTATTGTTATACACTAAGTGTATATAAATGTTATCAACTCCATGTTGAGCACCAAAGGAATTAACATCCCCCTCATTGCATTCACCGTGTTAAGTTCCTTTCACTAAAGAATCCCTTTCAAACCCACCAAGGCTAAAGAATGCACTTGTTTCAAGTAACCATACATTCATCAAATTGTTCATTATGCAAATGGATCAATGTATTTTTTGAAAGGCATAATTTCATACTAATTTGTTGTGTAAGGTGTTTTCCAAATTCATTCTCAAGGGTATCATATGTAAAGATGCAATCGTTTATCCAAAACATAAAGTGATTTCAAAACTAATATGAAGTCTGATGAGACTAATAGAGATTAATGATCAAAATTGAATCCTTCCTAGCTCTCTCAAAGGGTTTAAACTTGTTCTAAAAAGGTAATTCAAAAACACCTTGAAAAAAAAGTCAAATTTTTACATCGCTTATCATCTGTAAAGGAAAACAAATATTATATATTTCAAAAGAAGAATTACAATTTTAATGACCCATCCAAGCTCTCAAAGCTTCATTTCTTCGTGACAATTGTACCTTAAATATTATGTCAGGACAGATGTAAATCATAAGATTCAAGGTTTAGCACCTAATACTTCACTTTGGCATGTAAACAAGTGATGAACTATATAATTGTAATGGAGTGATGGGTGATAATATGATAGGTCTATGGAAGAAACAAGCTACTAGAAGGTTACAAACAAGGGGAAAGAGAAACACATTTAGAACAACAACTTTACGGGGTCGACACTAGGTTACTCTTGTTGACATAAGGTGGAAAAAAGGGCTATAACAAGCTTAATAAGAGGTTTTATGCTTAGCATGGGGATTTTCGTTACAACTCAACATGTCACTCCCATCAAACAATCAACACATGAATAACTTCTTTTTTTTATGCATGAATAATTGATTTTCCCATATAACATATTCTACTGGTAGGTTCTTCCAATTGATGAGGTACTCAATAATTGCTTAATTTTATAACTACTTAATCCTTGTTTCAAGGATATTTTTTGGTTCAAGTATGATCTTTTTCCTTCTTCATCTCTGCTAAAATAGTTGGGATTGTGATCTTGTTACCAATTACCCTTGTTAAGCAAGAAGTTGTTAGATTATGGTAGCAATGGACATGTGTTCTAGTCTCTATGATGTCTAAGAGGCTAAGTAACACAAGATCTCCAAAACCCAAAAAAGGCTAAGGAACATAAGATCTCCAAAACCCATAAAAAGTTTCATGAGAAAAGACATAGAGACGTCTCAATTAAATTAATTAGCCACAATTGGGGAAGTTCAATTTTTCGATGAATTCAAATTGATTTTAGCATTAATTGAGATGTAATCATGGTAGTTGAGACTCCAACAAGAGATTATGAGAGTGGGTCTAGGGGATTGGGGAGTGCATAGAGTATTTGGTGAGTAGTTTGGCTACCCAATTGCAGTTATTCACCAAGGGCACAATTGAAGCTAGGGAAGCATCAGAGACAGAGGGATAAACAAATATTTGAGAGCAAGAGTTTGGAGGAATTTTCCTCAGTGTTTTCTAGTGTCTGGGAGACAGGAAGAGGAGGCCAAATTCATCTATAAAGGAGGCCGCTACAACTAGTGCGAGTAGCCAAATTTCCCAATGCGAGTTGCTTGAGAATCAATGTTTCAGTTGCTAGTTTCCATATCAGTATCCCATAGGCAAAGCGAATGGGTTTTAGAAGAAGAAGGAGGAAAAAAAACTTGCTGGAAGGTGATTATGGGGTTGTACGAATTTTCCTCAGCCAGATCTGCGCATTCCAGGAGGAAGTGTGAGTTCCAAAAAGGGAGTGCGAGTGGCTAGTAGGAGGGTAAGTTGATTGCATAGGGAGACAATTTATCTCCAGATTATTTTTCCAGTATTAAATGGATTTTTGGCAGTGAGAGGTAAGCATGTCATTGTACTCTTGAATTGTTGAAGAATTTATAATAATATAACCATCATCTACTACACTAGTTTTCCCTTCACAGTTTTTCCAGGGACATTTGTCCCAAAACAACGATGTCAATTTTTATTGTGTGTGTGCATATTTCTAAGTTCCAATTTTTATATTTAGCAACATTTTTGCTTTGGAGATTGCAATCAGTGAATTTATAGTTATTTTCCATTAATAATTAACAAAAGACAAATAAACTACAATTTGTTAGGAGATAAATATCCAGTAATTGCAATTGTGGAAACATAGAAACATGGAAGATAATATATACATGTGAATATGGAGTAAACTCCAATATGTAAGCCATACTTCTCATCCTCTGCAACACCTTATAGGGGACATGACACCTAAATGTTAATTTATTGCCCTTCTTTTGTTGCTTGAGGGACATTTGTTTATATGGTTGTAGCATCAAAAATACCCAATCCCCTACTTCAAATTCTCTTTCATTGCAATATTGATATATTTGTTGTTTCATCCTATTTTGTGCTATAACTAAGTTGTCCTTCAATATTTTGAGAACCTCTTGTTGGTGCCCTATTTGGTCATGCACTTATAGAACCTTTAGAGTCCCTTTCTAGGGTGATGTGATGGATGAAGGATGATATCCATAAAGTCACATAAATGAAGACATTTTTATGAAGTTTGTAAGGATGTGTTGTACCACCATTTTGCTAAAGGAAACCACTTGACCCATTGTGTTTATTTATCAGATGCAAAGAAATGAAGATAACATTCTAAAAATTTATTCACAACCTTAGTTTTCCCATTGGATTAAGGATGATACGATGAGTTGAGCCAATTGAAAACCCAAACAACAAAATATTTTGGACCAAAAGTTTTCAATGAAAAATGAATCCCCATCACTTACAATATAGTCTAAAGGATTCCATGTAGTTTCTGAACTATTTTCATTAATCCCACATGTATTTACTTTAAAAAGATGTGAAAGATAGTAGAAATAGAAATACTTTGTTAGTTCTTCCACTACTACCATGATAACATTATTTCCTTCAAATTTGGTAAACATGAAATAAAATCCATTGAAACTTCTTCCTAGAAATTTAGTGTGGATAATGGTTTTAGGAGACTTGGTGACTTGATTGTATCTCTCTTATTATGTTGTAAAACTAAAAAATTAAACACAAACTTTTGAACATCATTTTCAAAACCTTCTAAGAAAATCCCTCTTGATCTTGTAGTAAGTTTTTAAGAACCTTGAATCTCCTATATGAAAAGTGTACCTTTGTTTTAGTTGGAAACTCTTACATAAATATAGGTGATCTTAATACTATACTAGATCATTTTTCCACACAAAGTTATCTACTGCACTTCGGTCCTCTTGTAGTTGTTGATTGGTCTTGTATACTTTTTTTAATCTTGCTTCCATTGTACTCTTTCATTTTCCACTCAAGCAGATTGTTTAATGGAAATAACACATATTAAACCATATATAAAAATATATAAGCCCTGTTCAGGAATGTTGTTTTACAATAAGCCCTTGTAGTGGTCATAGGTGCGACTTATGTCCATGCATTTATTCGACGATCATAACGCCAAACAGATTTGAGAGCAGATGCTTTAGCAAGCCCTCCCAAAACATAGAGGCATCCATTAATGGCCCCTACGGCACAACCACAAAAAGTTGTTCTATCTAGAGAATCTTTCCGTCCAAACGAGCCCCTCACAAAACCTGTTAGCCTGTAACCCGATGCTCCCATTGCATTCCATAAACTCCATCCCGTAGCTTGATTGAATTCCTCCTCATATGTAAAAGCCGGCATAGGTGGCAAGCTGTGCCATTTACCTGATAACGGATCCAAAGCATTCCAGATGAGCTTTTCCTCTTCGTCTTTCATCAAAATGTATAGCCATTCTTCAGAGAAACTGATCTCTTTTCTTAATTCAAATATCTCTGAATCCCTTAATACGTGATTCCACGTTTTACAGACCAACTTCAAGTTGGAATATCATCCACAAGGTACCCTGGCAAGAATCCTAATGGAGAGCTCATCAGTAAGAGCAGAAATTATCCTAGGCCTTTCATTCCCATCGACAACTACTAGTCTCTTCCTTTTACTACACTCGACTTGGGTTCTTGTTTGCTCATCTGAACCCTCTTTCCTCGAGTGGCTCCAAAAGTTCCCCATAAAAGATTGCAAGTCAAGGACCTTTGATGCTTTGAATCATATAAGGTCTCAACAAATGATTTAAAATTTGTGCTGGTTCCGTTACACTGCCCACTCAATCCGCTGGTTGAAATTCAATCTTTATTTCCTTCAAGCGGGCCAGAACCACTGCATTTTCAATGATGGATCGTGAGATGGTAAATTGAAAATTAAAGAAAATTCTGCAACCTTTTAGCAAATTCATTCGACTATAGAATAATCTGCCTTAGTGCTAGTTCAACATTACATCTGTCCTTGAAGATTTTATCACATTTAGATAATTTTGATATTCGAGATCAATTAAATGCTTGCTACAATAAAGTACATTGAAACACTTCTTTAACGGCCAACAATATCATCATTTTATGAGATTAATTTGACAGTCCATCCAAAATTCAAGAGCCAGGGCATTTCAAATCCAAAGCGAAGGCTCCATCAAATGAATTTGAAAACCACCCTGTCTAACACAAATGATCCACCAAATGTAATTGGGAACAACACTATATAGAAGGTTGTCAGGGAAAATCTTTGTCATCATCAACTAAATAAGTAGGTAATAGATTTTAGCCACAAGGAGCCTTACCAAAAAGAAATTAATTATAAGGATAAACTGTACTTGATGGTTTGAAATATTGACAAAGAATTTCAATGTGATGATACCAGAAAATAAAGCTCAACTCAATTCAAATCACAAAAGCCTCAATCCTGAAAAAAATTAATCCATTAAATTGAAAGATACAAATCTAACACAAGAAAGCCAAAAACCAAAAATATCGGAAACTATATGGTTTAAGATAACCGGGAAAAATGAAAGCAATTTTAAGCAAAGTTCACAAATACAAACAGTCAATTGGGTTACTATGATAAACCAAATTTTCATTATATTGGCTTTGGTTGTATTCACCCGAAGAACATTGTGCAGGTAAATTGTACTCTGTTGTGACATTTCATTGTTAACTGTGTCTAGACGGTTTATCATAGGTACGAGGCAAACGAGGCCAAGTTGCTGTCCCATAAGGTTCTTGCACAAAAGGGAATTTAACCAAACAGACAAACAAAAGACGTCGCAAATGGAAGACTATAACATGAAATAGAAATTCAAGTGAATCTTACCATCACAAAAATCAACAGATCCTTAGGGCTTCAGCTCAAAATCCTCAAAATCATAATTTCCACTACGGAGCCTTCGACAATTTTAAAGAATTTTCAACCATAAACCTGCATAAATCAAGATGGCAGCATTCAGAAGCGAACGGACTTGCAACTAATTTACCCATAGAAATACTGAAAAAATAAAACCCTTCAATTCCACAACCCTAAGTCACAGTTTAACGGAAGGTAACGAATCCCTAAGCCTTAAGCCAAAACATATCGGAGACGTAATTCAACCATAAACGAAGCACACCCAAAAAACGTAATCTTTTAAAGCTAGCGAGAAACTTGAAATTTCAATTGCTTATTAAGTAGGCAATTTCTCCCCTACCCATACCTCCAGAATTCTTCAATTTCAGCTCGAATTTTCCCAAAAACAACAGAAACCCCAACGCTTAAACAAGAAACTAGTCCAAAACACAATTCCAGCAGTAGAAATTTAAAGGCCCCATTAATTTTAGTGGTTGATCTTTAAATTTTGAAGGTAAACTCATGGAAATTCAACTCATCTGATGGAATTTGGGTCTGAAACTATTGAAATTCAATAGCCATATTGCTCCACCTTCACCTTGACCTCTGACATGTTTCCCTGGATCAAACCCTCTCTGAAGTTAATATTTTCCTATTATGTATGGGACAGATCCTCCCCATTTTGTTGAAACAATGATGGCAGAGATTTTAGATTGGGTTTCCAGCAAACAACTTCAATCAAAATTCCTACAGGTGAGGTGCGTTGAGTCGAGGAGGAATGTGAGTGAGTTGCAGGGGCCACCTCGAGTTGGTTGGGGGGGAAACCCGCAGTTTCGAAATTCGAATTGGAAATTGCATTAACTCTGCACGAAGGCGATTCTGTCAGGAAATTAATGCGGAGCAGTGGACGGAGGGTGGCAGAGCTAGGGGAGTGTGGCGGAGGGATTGCCAATGGCCGGAGCCGAATTTTTTCTGAGCGGTGATGGAAACCTGGAAATTCCTCCTTACAGATATCTATATATGGATCCCTCATCCCAGAGATCCGGAGGCTGGAATTTTGCATATTGTAAGGAATTGTTGTTGGTTTCTTGAGACAAACATCAGATTTTGGGTGATCTAAGCTTTGTTTGAGGTGAAGAGGGGCTTCTTTGCTTGGAGGTTGATGTTGGGTCGGAACAACTGGTTGTAACTCCTCCTGGCTCTTTTCTTGTTTATCAATAAAATCTATTTGAGTTTTCGTCCATGATTTTGTATCATTGATGCTTGTTACATTTGTATGGTCAATTTACATCTGATCCTAGATTGTTTATGATTATAGATCCATGTCTTTGTATAGTGCTATGCTTCTATGATTTTACAGGTACTTTGTGAAGCTGGGCATGCAAGAGAGCAGGTAGTTGTGGACTATCAAAGAAGAGAGGGATCAAATCAAGAGATTAGCGCAAGATAGAGGTTGGTCTTTCTGTTCCTCTCTATCTATAATTCATAAAGGAAAAACAAAAGTAGCTTTTCTCTGTTTGTTTCTAAGGCAGCTGTCACTCCTTAGTGGGATAGAGCAGTTCTAAATAGACACTTTTCCCTGTAACAAAATGGCGACTCCGCTGGGGAGACAATTAGTTTGTTTGTTTATCATTCTTTGTTGTTTGTTTCATAAACTTACAAGTAGCATTCGAACTGCATTTGCCATAACAAATGCAAAGTAGACAACTGCTACTTCAATCCATCTACTGGATCTATTTTTGATTTAAACAATTGATTCACAAACTATCTGATTTCCCTTGTGATAGCTCTTAGATCCTCCTTAGATCTACCCCTGATTGTTGCATTACTGATTGCTTTTTTCTTGGCCAAAACCCAAGAACTGAACTGCAAACTGTGACCGGAACCCGAACAGAGTCTCGTTTCTAGCCTAGCGTAGGTACTGTTCAGAGATTCTGAATTTTAGCGCACTTCCTGAGTGGACAACCTGCGCTGCATTTCAGATTCTCTGTGTTACAGGTGCGCTGATCAGACTAGCTCTGTGCAGTTGTGTCTTCTGTGGTTCATTCTTTCCAGTTCTATTCCTGAATTTTGCTACCTGTGATCAGTATATGTCTGTTTGAAACCCCTTTTCCTTACTGTTATTCCGCCTCCTTTGTACAAAAGAACTGTAGATGTTTTTGTGTGTTTGTTGAGTCATTTATAGTTCTCCTTTGCAAAAGTAGCGTAATCGTACTGTCGCCCTTTGATTTGAAATTGTTGCAAGTGTCGATTTCAATCATAGGAAAAAGTTTAATTGTTGTTGATGGTGGATTATCCTGTTACTATTGCTTTTGGTCTGAATTTGTAATGTTCTAGTGTCAAAAACAAGTGTTCATTTCAAAATCGTAAGGTGTTGTAATCATCTCCATTTTTTGATTTCGAAAAGAAACTTGTTGATATTTGTCGCTTGAAAAGAAATTCAGATGTGTGCATCAACTTTCTTTTTAGCATTCATATACTAAGAAAGTCGAAAACAAATACATGCATGTGCATTTGCATATAGACAGTTTGATTGGCTTGATTTAGGAAAGTGCATTTAGAGTGTGCTCTTTGTTCTTTGTGAAAATATTCTGTCTTTCTTTTCCCTAGTAGCTAGGATTTTCATTGCATAAAGGACATAAAAAGTTTGTTTATCATCTTAGATTGCATTTTAGGAATTACATCTACATCTCATGGTGAACTCGAAAGGCAAACTTCATAAACAAGATCAACTTAAAATAAATTCAATGAATCTAACAACGCTTTGGAACTTAACGCACAACATTTAGAAGTCTAGGCTAGAGACGTATTCCGGCATCGTAAAGCCTGGTAACTATTGTTCTCACTGATGGTTGGGTGATTCCTCCACTTTGAGACGATAAGTGCCAGTACGGACTTGTGCTCCCACGTACCGTCGAGTATATTTTGGGAGACCCCAATAGGCTTAATACTTTATCCATAGGAAGCTGTGTCTACCGCCCTATCGATCGCAATGCACTGAACACAACATTCGGGAAGATTGACTTCCGTACCGTAAAAAGTATTCTGAAGTTTTGCGATTGGTTTGGTAATCCCTCTACCTAGATTTCCAGAGCAGTCCCTTTCATTCCTTTTCAGACTCCTTAATGGAAAAGGTCCATCACAGCACTTGTCACTTCAGGCTCATTAAAAATTGAAGGAGACTAGATTCATCTTTTGTTTTTTCTCGACTCTTAAAAACTGAAAAAACAAGTTTTGTCAAAGCGTCTAAAATTCATTTAATTTAGAAACATACTTCCCCTTTATTTTAGTTGATCGAGTAATCCACAATCGTGGAAGAAATTCAATTGAAACCTCGTTGTTCGCGGAGGCTTACAAGTCAACCGTCTTTGTCTCTCGAATTGAAGCCAGTACGGACAAAGCGAACTCGTTTAACTAGTTCCAAATCTCCTATTAAAGTTAGAACAAGTGTTCCAACGACATCAGAGACTCCGGTTACTCCAAACATTTCTGGAATCACTGCCTCTACAGAAGAAGTTCAGCAGCCACAAAAGGATAGTGATACTGATCCTAGTCTGAGAGTAAACACTTGTGTTACTGAACCAGTTCCATCTACAACCGGTTTGGAGAGTCTTGCTCTTCAAACATATGTCGCTGCCGATTCCATACCTTCTTCGGCACCAGAAATATTCTACGGACGTGATGGTCTTCCCCTTCCACCTGGTCTGATTGCCATAGAAGAAATTGTAGAAGATCCTCCAACAAGTACTCCATCGCAATTTGGAGTCGGGATCACTCTATATCCTTCTTCATCAGAAGTTAGTCTACCACTAGCGGAAGCTCCTGTAGAATCGCTAGGTAATCTTTTGGATAGACTAAAATGTCTGAACAACCGTCAACATCTAGGACTATGTCGTCTGACATAGCGACGGTAGAACTCCCTGCTATCACTCTGACAATGTTTGCCGGTATACCATCTATCCCGACTAGCTCTCAACCGCTATAAGGAGCCCACTCAGGGGCTGTTTCGACAGTATGGTCTGTTCCTGTTTGTTCATCCGGAATAATATCTGGAAACTCTTATCTTGAGTCTCAACAAATTGATCCATTTGGACGTCAAATTGGGCAGTCCAGCCCCCAAGGGCAAACAATTCCCTTGAGTTCTGGATTACCACCATATGGGGGGCAGTATACTCTTTCATTATCATGTCCAGGAGGATATCCATAAGGGAGTTCACAACAACATTCAGGTTATACTGGAATTACCTCAAGTGGTTGGGTACCAATACTACCTCAACAACCAAGAGTTGTATATTCGATGCAACAATGCTTACCTATGTCAAATATACCAACTATGCCAGCTATTGTGATGGTGTCGCAAGTTCAAGCGCTGCCAGTTGTATACCAACCTCAGGTTTCTCAGGTTGTAATGCAACAGCCCCTTGACCCTGCGACTCAACCACAATCACTGATTGGTGGAATGAAACAGGTTCAGACGGGTACAATTACCCCTCATCTTGATCAAACTATTAATATCGGTCAACAGCACATGGCTTCACAACCATGGCTAGTACAACACCAAAAACCACAATTCCAACAAGTATACCAAGGTTCTAAGCAACAAATCTTTGCAAATAGTGGACAGCCGTATATTCAAAACGGTCAAAATCAACCATTTTACAATGGTCATGCCCACCAACCTTACCAAAGTTACCAGCATCAAATGCATTATGCCGGTATGCAAAGACCAACTGCTCAGGAAATCCCATCTTATCCTGGGTATGCTTCACCTAACCTGAATCAGCAGTTACCCTTCGTGGCAACTTTAGAGTTACCTGAATTAAATCGGTTAACAAACGATCCAATCGCTTACGGCCCTTGGTGGCCAGCCATTCCGCATAAACTTCCATCAGATATTCGTAAATTTAATGGAAATCCGGGTGAAGATCCGTCGAATCATGTGATGACCTTTCATCTATGGGGTTCATCAAACACCCTAAATGATGATTCGATAAGACTTCGCCTCTTTCAGAGGACATTAACGGGTCCAGTGGCAAAATGGTACATCGAGTTGCCTAGAGCTTCGTTCGACAACTTCAGTACCTTAGCCACAACCTTTTTAACCCATTTTCAGTTACCAATAAGGTACGAAATGGGAACAAAACTTCTTACCAACTTCAAACAGACAATGGCCACTCACATATCTGATCATATACATGAGTGGCGATGTCGTCGTAGAATGGTAAAAATGTATGTCCCCGATCAGCTCTTAGATGAATGGTTTATCAAGTCATTACTGCCTTCCATCACGGAAGATGTGGCAAAGGGGGGAGTTGTAACAGAAGAGAAAGTTATCGCTCGTGTGCAATATCTGGACTTGATTTACACTCAATCTGGCACGCTCTACGATAAAATACCTGACGCCCCTAGACCGGAATTCTGAATTCCTCCTCCTCCTAAATCGAACAATGACTCTCATGCCAGCGATGGCGTGATTGGCACAATAGACACGAAATCGACAAAGGCTACATCCAAAAAGGCTCGTAAGATTTCAAGTCAAAATACAAAAGATGAACTTCTTACTTCGGAAGTAAATGCCATATCGACAGATAAAGGCAAAGAAACTAAACAACTAGGGAGCAAGAAGAAAGGCAAAGGGAAGAAGAAGAAACAGGAGGAATCATCACCTGAAAAATCTTCTTCAAACCCTCCTCGAGACAGGAAACCAAAAAATCCATGCCTCATATGCGATGAGGATCATTGGACCACAAGTTGTCCACACAGAGCTAAGGTTAAAAAATTATTCAAGAATTTGAAAACCTCCGCAGTGTTAACTGATCCATTTCCAAATCCAGGAGCAAATCTGGTTGAAAGTGGAAATGCTTCCCCGTCTCAAGTGCTAATGTTTTCGGTTTCAAAACAACAAAAAGATGCTTTCATATCGACAAGGAACAAAGATTATGGGAATCCACAGCTATCGAACAACAAGGATAAAGATCAACCTAGTAGTTCGACAACAACTTCGACAGAAGTTGCGCCACCCATCATTCCTGAATTGACAATAAAACCGCCAAAGGGAGTAGTACACAAGTCGACGTTTAATCCCCGCACTAGAGTGGCACAACATTACAATATAGTGGAAGATTTGGCCCAATCGCCATCCGCTATGTCGACTCTTGAATTACTACAGAATTGTCCATCCCAAAGGCAGGCTTTATTATCAGCGATTGGTGGGATAGACCCAAAGGATTCCAATCTTGTATCCTTCAATCATAAAGGATACGATCCTCAATTACTAGCTCAACTAGCTTTCCTTGTTCAAGTGAAAGCCCTCAACAAAACTGTTCATCGAACAATTATTGATGAGGGGGCATCTACATGCATTATGTCGATGAGTTGCTGGAAAACTTTAGGATCTCCAACCTTGTCGCGATCTTCGACAACATTAAAAGCATTCGATGGAAGGACATATACCCCATATGGTATTGTAAGTAACTTGAAAGTTGAACTAGGAGGTAAAACAGTGGAAATAGATGTTGAAGTAATCGATGGCAATCTTGATTACAACATCCTACTAGGAATACCATGGATATATGCTATGGCTGCTGTTGTGTCGACCTATTTTAGGAAGATTGCATTTCCCTTTCAAGGAGGGATTACAATCATCGATCAACAAAACTTCCTCCCCAATGGTTCTAAAGTTACAGGAAGCATTCCCATGATCCATGGAAGCCCCCATTCGCTTCAAAATATCGGAGTAGGCCTACTAAAAGATCCTATACTAATGGGAACTTTTGCCCTTCCACCTCCAATCAACCTGGCAGAAGTAGCGTCGATAGGAACCTGCAATATGATATCTTCTAAAAAGATCTCAGAAAACAATATCGACATGGATCATGCAATGGTTTTTCCCCCAAGCCCAACGGAAATATTGTAGCAATCAATGTTCCTAGCATGGGAGGCAAACCCAAATCAACGCTCATCAAGCGTTTGCATAGATAGGTCTAAAGAATATGGTACACCTTCAGATCCTTGGTCGCAAGTGCATGTCACTGACGAAGGAATTGTCCAATCAATGTTAATTGAAGGAGCACCATGGAACGATTCCCACCATCGTTCCCTTCTTTCGGATTGTGGAGAAGATACTCAAGATGACCTTTATCATCCTTCAGTCTTTGATTTCCTATCAAATACTGTAAACACAATGGATTCTGAGCAAAACTTGTCCAATATTGAAGAGACTATCGCCATAAATATCTCGACCAAAACAGATGTTGTAGAGAATATTTATGTTGGCAAATGTTGTTCTCCTTTAGAACTGGAAATATATAACGCTCTTTTTCACGAATTTAGAGATGTCTTTGCTTGGTCATACAGTGAAATGCCAGGCATTGACTCGAGTATCATTGAACACAAAATTAAGATGTATCCAGATGTCAAACTAGTACGACAACGGCTAAGGCAGGTGCACCCCAAGAAAGCCGCTGCCATTAAGGTAGAAGTTGAAAAACTTCTCCATGCTGGTTTCATATACCCGGTTCCTCTAACCGATTGGGTATCGAATATTGTCCCTGTTATGAAAAAACAAGGAACAATTAGAGTGTGCATCGATTATAGGGATGTAAATGAGGCTTGTCCAAAAGAAAACTACCCTACACCGTTCATTGACCAGATAATTGATGAATGCGCCGAATGCAAAATCTTTTCATTCATGGACGGATTCTCCGGGTATAATCAAATAAATATCTGCCCACAGGGACAGTCAAAGACTTCATTTATTTGTCCGTGGGGCACGTTCGCATATCAAAAATTTCCCTTTGGTTTGAAGAACGTAGGGGCGACGTTTCAGAGGGCAATGAATTATGCCTTCCATGACATCAAAAACATCGTTCAACCATACCTCGACGACCTTCCAGCTCATGCGCGAAAGCGGACTGATCACCCACAGCATTTAAGAGTGATATTTCTAAGTTGCCGACACTACAAGATACGACTCAAACCACACAAATGTGTATTTTGCGTCAATTCTGGTCGTTTACATGGCTTTGTAGTCTCAAAGGACGGGATTCATCTCGACCCATGCAAGGTCCAGGAAATCATAAATTTGCCTCCACCTTCGAATTTGCTTCAGATTCAAAAACTCCAAGGGAAAGCGAACTTTCTGAGGAGGTTCATTCCAAATTATGCCGAACTTGCTAAAGGTTATACACGTCTTTTGAAAAAGGAAGTGCCCTTTGTCTGGGATTAGGTTGCGCAAGCTTCCTTTGATGCTTTAAAAGAATCACTAGTGAAAGCGTCATTAATGTACGCTCTTGATTATCAAAAAGATTTTAACCTGTATCTGGCTGCAGCGGATACAACCATCGCAATGGTTTTAGTTCAAGAAGTCGATGGAATTGAACATCCTATATATTATTTAAGTAAAAACTTAAACGATACATAAAGCAAATATTCTTACGTTGAAAAGCTAGCACTCGCAGCTGTTCAAGCGATACAGAGATTTCGACACTATCTCCTCTTTCGGAAAACTACCATTCTGTCAGATTGCAACCCCATGAATTATATATTGTCGCCACAGTTGCTGGGGGGCAAATATTCAAAATGGATAGCAATCCTACAAGGGTTTGATATGGAATTTGTAAAATCCAAGTCGAAGAAAGCTCTAGTTTTCGCAGAATTATTGTGTGATCTCCCATCGTCGTCCAACGATGAAACATCGAAGAAACAATCGTGGACAAAATTTTGTTTCTGATGTCTTCAAGAAATGAATGGTATGGGGATATAATAATTTATCTCCAAACCCAAAAATACAGGCCAAACACCTCCCACTCCGAACAAAAACGTATTCGATACCAAGCAAAAGACTACATGATCATCGGTGATACACTTTACCGTCGTAGTATCGATACAGTTCTGAGAAGGTGCCTCACCCATGAGGAGGCCGAAAAAGTCCTGAATGATTGTCGTTCAGGCCCGTGTGGGGGGCATCAATCTGGATATGCTACACCACAAAAAATCTTACGAGCAGGATACTTCTGGCCAACAATGTTCAAAGATTGCATAACCATAGTCAGAAGTTGCCATGCTTGTCAAATTTTCGATAGACATCATGGAAGAAGTTTTTTGCTTGCGCTGTGAATAGAGTAATCTTTGGGTAGCCTCAAAGAGGTATACCTTTCCTGATAAAACAAATGTTTTGTCAGCTCGAATAGAAGGTGACCTTGAAACTGAGTTTTATACCTGGGGGCATGCAAGCCTTTTGGTGTGCAAGCGAAGAGTGAATATTTATTTTTTTAAATTTGTAGGACCTCTAACCCTTTAAACTCGTAGGATTGGTCGTTTCCTAACTTGCATAAAGAAACGATGTGGGGCAAAACTATAAGTTGTCGTTTTATATGAGACATTCTTATCACACGACTGGATTAATCGAGCAGTTTTAGCACATAGTTCAAGCTCGTTAAAAAATAAACATAAGACATGAGCAAATGCTTCCCCCCGCATTTAATCTCGTTAAAAAATGAACTATTCCCCGGTAAATAACTATCATGAATGTAGTACTTCAGCCGTTAAAGCCTTGATCGTGTTTGCACCGTCACCTCCACTTTTTCATTGGTCGATCATTCACCTCCATTTGATTGTTTACCCATTTTGAGGAACAGCTGCGAAGAGTGATTTCACTAGCCATTCTTGTGACACTACCATGATTGGGAAATTCCAAACCTTACCTAGAATCAGCTGCTACCCGTTTTATCACTCGTTCCTCAAAAGACGAGTCTTCTTTAAGCTCTTTTCAACTGACTCGTAAAATATGAAAAGATTTCTGAGTCATTGGCCTATCCAGCTCGTTAAAGGGACAGGAAGTGCTATCCCTCCTCTAGATTTTAATCTTTTTGGACCTAAGGGATTATTACACAAAAAGATCGAGCGCTTGTTTTGTTCGGCTCGTTAAAAGTACCGAAAATTCATCCCTTCTGTATTGTTTTATACTTTTTCAGACTTAAGGGATTAGATGACGAAAAAGGAATTTTGGAGTTACCTTTACGTTCCTTTTCAGACTCTCTAAAATTGAAAAGGACTGAGTTATCTTTGTTGTTAAACTCGTTAAAAATATTAATAGCAACAAACTTGTCTATAGACGAGAACGAGTTTCACTATCGCTAGGCTCGTTAAAACATAGCGACGGGTTTGCCCGAAGGGAAAATTATAGAACAAGCATATGTTATCCTCCTCAAGCTTGACAAAAATAAAGAGGTACTGGTCAGCAATGACTGGGGAAAAATTGGGAAGAAAACTTAAAGAAACTTTGTTGTTAGCAAGTCGCTCTTGAACATGACACTTCCACTCCGTGTCCGAGTCGGGTTGGGTTGTTTCATTCACCGGTCACATCACCATGGTCACGCCATACCATCCACATTTGGGGTTAATGCTACCAATCCATCACATCAGTGTCGCTGATATGTTCAAGAGAAGTTATTCAGAGAATTCACCTGTGTCTCACCCACTACCATACATTATACTCCATTCTTTCATGACCGCCACCCTGAACCTAATATCATCAGATCGTTTTCACCTCCATTAAAATCATTTGCTCCGTTCCGTGTCATTGGTGTGGGATTCATTAAGGCCCTCCTGTGACGGATCAATTCTTGTCGACATAAGCTCATTATCGAAGAAGTTGATCTAGGAACACCCCATTCAGTACTTTGAAGCTTGCAAGCCTCAATGGCAAGTTTCTCACTTCCGGCGACAGGTTTACATCAATGGCCTTCGACTGAAAGATTTTGCGTGGTGTTCGACGCCAAGTCCTTTATTCAAACCACATGAATTGTACTGCAGTACCTTGAGGTTCATTATCATTATCTATGATTCCTCTCGCGCTTGTTAACAGTTTACATCATTGACTGGTAATCAAGCGATGTCTTTCCATGTTCGACTTCAGAACATTTCTCACATGGATCGACTTGTACATCGAGTGAAGATCATACGAGATTGAAGACCCCGGATCTAGTTTCATCCATCCGGGCTGCGATATATATTCAAGGAAATAAAGACATTAAATGTACATCATTGCTGCACAGATAATCATCCACTCAAAAGGATGATGGCTCTATCAGAATCATCAGTCTACAATCAGACGATTGTCTGTCCTATGTACATGAAAATGAATTTATAAAGCTGAGCATGGGAATGCCCACCTCAGCTAGATCATGAAAATAGTATGAAGATAATGTATTGTATTGTATCTTATTACAGGTCTCCTCCCAGCATTGAAAGAACTTCGGATCCTCATAATAAAGCATTTCACCCGACACCAAAAGATTAACGGCCTCATACTTTAGGGGGAAACTGTTATAGAAATTTTTGGGCCCTACAACCCCAAGCATGAAATGTCCTTAAAACAAGGGCTCCTAAGTCCCTAAAAGTGTTGTTCTAACCCCTAAAGGAACAAGGTCAACAGATGACAGCTTCTCCCAGAAGTTCTCCATGAGAAACTACTCAGAATTGGTCAAAACAGGATCATTGCAGCTGCTCCACTGGCTAAGTGCGTTGCATCTCACCCAAATACACTGTGAGGGTGTGTTGCATTTCAAAAGTCCCTTTTGTGGGGTGTGATGGACGAGAAATGACAAATGGCAGTGTCATTGCACGAGGTGGAGAGGCAATGGAAGCTTCCAGGATCTTCTCCTGTAACACTTGCCTCACTGAATTCGACCAAGGATGAGTAAGAGGCCATCAGTCTCCAAGTGGAAGCAAGAACTATCAGAGAGAAGACAGTAATCAAATCACAAGCTCATTCATCCCCCTTACAGATATCTATATATGGATCCCTCATCCCAGAGATCCGGAGGATGGAATTTTGCATATTGTAAGGAATTGTTGTTGGTTTCTTGAGACAAACATCAGATTGTTGGGTGATCTAAGCTTTGTTTGAGGTGAAGAGGGGCTTCTTTGCTGGGAGGTTGATGTTCGGTCGGAACAACTGGTTGTAACTCCTCCTGGCTGTTTTCTTGTTTATCAATAAAAGATACTTGAGTTTTCCTCCATGCTTTTGTATCATTGATGCTTGTTACATTTGTATGGTCAATTTACATATGATCCTAGATTTTTTATGATTATAGATCCATGTCTTTGTATAGTGCTATGCTTCTGTGATCTTACAGGTACTTTGTGAAGCTGGGCGTGCAAGAGAGCAGGTAGCTGTGGACTATCAAAGAAGAGAGGGATCAAATCAAGAGATTAGCGCAAGACAGAGGTTGGTATTTCTATTCCTCTATATCTATAATTCATAAAGGAAAAACAAAAGTAGCTTTTCTCTATTTGTTTCTAAGGCAGCTGTACACCTTAGTGGGATAGAGCAGTTCCAAATAGACACTTTTCCCTGTAACAATAAGTTGCTTCTAAATGCGGGTTTTTAACCTGCAAACTGCCCTTTTCACCTCCATTTTAGTTGTTTATTTCTTTAATGGAAATGAAAGGAATTTTTTGGGCATTTGACACTAAAACACTTCCACCTTTATGTGAAGGTCAAAGAGCAAATTTCTTTCGCGTACCGTCAAGTTCAACCGAACACGCAAACAAAATTTCCTTCCCTTTACTTTCAGAACTTATATCGATGGTAGGATTAAGCAATAAAAGAGATAATTGACTTGAACTTTGTTCTTACTTTGTCCCATGGTTGGAATTTGACGGGTAGATTGTGCGTCGTGCAACAATTTAGCCGTCAAATACGACTGACACTCTAGCCTACCCCTCATCAAACAACTTTGAAAGATGTAAAACGTTTAACCGTCCTTCGATCAACCATGCCTATGATAATTATGGACCCCGTATAGCACAAATAATTTCCAAGGGGTGGACATGGACCTTTAACACACTCAAAACAAATGTTGCAAATGACTTATTGACTTAAGCAAGCCCCCAAATAACAAGGGTTCTATTGGAACTTGAAAGAGCATCTTCGAACATTAAGAGGCAACCTATTTTGGAAAGGTTATAAAATTTGTCAATTTCATATAATGTAAGTGATTTGTATTTATCTTCTAGCTTGAATGACAATTTGTTTACTAATTTCTATCTTCAATGATTTTTTTTATATATTATGATTTTTCTCAAATTTATGCCTTACGGCGTTTCCTTTGCAACATTTGGTGCAATTGCTAGTTTAATGTATTTTAATTACTTTTTTAAGGAAATGTTGTAAACAAATATATATATTTTTCATTTATTTGGTGTATAGTAAAGGGTGAGAGGGTGTTCCTTAAAGCACTCAGTGGTGTAAAGGTCATCCATTAGAAGGTTTGTAGGGAAAAAACTTGTTATGCTAAGTGCTAGTGTGGCCTTGTTGAAATGTGGCAACAAGAATATTCCAATTTTAATTTGTCCTTGAATTAAAATTAAAATTTAGTCTCACTAGCTGCTTGAAAAATAATTAATTAATTCATATTTAGTTAATTAGTTGGAAAATTCAAGCTAGAAGTCTTTGTGAAGTCATGCAACAGTTGTCCCTTTGATTGAGAATATTATCCCTTAATTAAGGAGATAAGGATGAGTTGTATTTGAGTTGTAATTACTTAGCTCAGTTAACTGAGTTAAGTCTAGTTAAATTAGTCCCAAACAGTTTGAGGAACTAATTGTGAGTTCAGTTAGTTAATGCATGCATGCATGAAACTAGTGTACTGCAGATAACTGAAGATTATCTCATAAAAACTCATGCACACCAATTCAGACAAAGACCCAGTTGAGATTAAAGGCAGGGACAATGTACTATTAGTTGCAAGAATTTTCCTATAAGAAAATCTCTTGCATGTAGAAGGAATTCATTCCTTGGGATTTGCACAGTTTTACAGTGTGTTGGAGCAGTGTGTGAGATCAGTGTCACACATGGTTACAACTGGATCACCCAGGAAAACTGCGCAAGGAAATAGGAGGCTTGGAGGGCAGAGGATAGGCATATCAACAGTCTATTCTGTCTATGAGCAGTAGTGAGGGATTGTACTGAGAGCTGGATAGCTATGAGAGCTAAAGTTGTGTGTAGTCCTGATATATTTCAACTTGTATGATAATACAGACAACGGGGTTTTTAGCTGAGGCTTTCCCTAGAGTATTCTTTTGTGTTTCATGTGTATTGTTTCCTCTTCTAGTTATATGTGTTCTGTTTGATCTTGCTCAAATTGATTGAGCTTCTGCAAATTTGATCGTAAAAGTAGATTAAGTACTTTGCTTTAGTTATATTGCATAATCATATTGATCTACAGTTAGAATTTCTACATGTTATCAAAGCAAAGGTGATCAAGGTTGTGAACAGTATACTGAGAAGGGAAATTCAAAGTTTAAAGTTCTTGGTTTTAGGTAAGAAATCAAATTCTTATCATACTTCAAAGTTCACCAATTGCGTTCAATGGCTTGAGACTCGAGTATGCTCTGGATGGCAGCTCGAATTACATAGCATGGAAAGATCACATGGAAGCGGTATTAGAAGACAATGGTTTGAAGGATTTCATTGATAAAGAAATCCCCAAACCAACTGCACCTAATGCACAAGATTGGTTAAATGGAAGAAGTGTGTGGCGAAGGTGAGATGGATTCTTCTGGAGGGAGTTCGAGACCATATTGTCTCAAGTCTCCATGGGAAGGAGACTCTGTTTTCAATGTGGAAGACATTGAAGCACCTCTATCAGAACCATAGCGACCAAAGGAAACTGGCGCGCAAGGATAAGCTTCGAAAAATCAAGATGGAGAAGGTTGATACTATTTCTACATATCTGAACAAGCTCACCACCTACAGAGATGAGCTTTGTAGTGTGGGAATAATTACAGCCAATGATGATATGGCGAGCCTTGCTCTCCTCGGCCTTCCAAAGAGCTAGCATAGCTACCAGGACTATGTGAATAGAAGGGAGAAACTGCCAGATTGGCAACGACTATGGTCAGAGCTGATGCAGGAGGAGATGAGGAGGAGCACAAGAGATGGTTCTTCATCTAACCATGACGATGAAGAAAATCCAGCGTTAGCAAGTAAGGTAAGGAAAGGGAAAGGGAAGGCTTCCCATTCCAAATTGAATTCTTCTCATGGAGGGAAGAAGATTGACAAATCTAAAGTGAGATGCTTTAATTTTCATGAGATGGGCCATTATGGAACTAATTTCCCATTGAAGAAATCCAAGAAGGGATCCTTGAAAGGATCAGAAGGTGAGGCATTAGCCTCAGCTCGAATTGGATTTTACCCTCATCGCATGCATGGTTTCATCGATGGTGGTTTGTGTTTGGTATCTTGATAGTGGAGCCTCATTCCACATGACCAACGATAAAAGATTATTCAGTACCTTGGAGGGGAAATACCTCAAGATGCGCATAGATATGGGTGACGACGGAAAGTAAAATGTTTCAAGAATGGGCACGGTTCCTTTTCATAGGGAGCATGGATCTCCTCTCACCTTGATAGATGTGAAGTATGTGCCTGGACTGAAGAAGAACTTGGTATCGGTCGCGATGTTGGAGGACAAAGGCTACGATGTTGTCTTTAGTAAAGCAAAGGAGTTCCTGAGACACATATCCATGGGTTAGACCAAGAGGATTGGGATTTGAGTTAAAAATCTCTATAAAATAGAGGTAGATGATTGTGCTGCATTGAGTTCGAAAGCTGAATTGGTGTAAAGCCAAGACATTGGTAAGTTATGGCATAGGCGGTTGGGCCACTTGCATCATGGGGCCTTGAAGATAATGCAACAAATCTCTACCAAACATCCCAAAGGTAAACTTGAGCAAGTGGACACATGCAAAGGTTTTACCTTGGGAAAGTATGTCAAGTCTTCCTTTCATGATCGAGACAGTCGAGCTAAAGAAATCTTAGAGCGAGTTCATACTGATTTGTGTGGACCATTCTCAACAGAATCCACTGTGAAGCAAAGGTATTATGTGATTTTCATTTATGATTTTCCTCATAAATGTTGGATTTATTTCATGTAGAAGAAGGACCAAACATTCTCAAAGTTTTGTGAGTTAAAAGATTTGGTTGAGAAAGAGTTAGGGAAGAAGATCAAGGCCTTGAGAAGCAACAGTGGTGGAGAGTATGTCTCTCAAGAGCTTAAGGACTTCTGTGCAGTGGAAGAAATTAAATGGGAGTTGACGACACCTCATAACCCACAACAGAATGGGGTGGCCGAGAGGAAGAACAGAATGATTCTGGGAGCAGCTTGGGTGATGCTACATGACTAAGGCCTACCACTTAATTTGTGGGCTATGGCATGTAACACAGTGGTCTATTTGCAGAATAGAAGCCCGTAGCGCATACTTTGGATGAAGACACCAAAGGAAGATTTCTGTAGGAAGAGACCAGATGTGGGTCACTTCAGGATCTTTTAATCATCGGTATATTGCCATGTGACCAAGGATTCCTGGAAGAAACTTGAGCCGACAACAGAGTTGGGGATACTTGTGGGGTACACTAATACACCTCACAACTATTCGATGTACTTGCCTACTAGTCGAAGGACAGTGGTTTGCAGAGATATCAAGTTTGATGAGCAAAAGGCCATGCGAGTTTCCCTTGAGAGGGAGATCCAACTACAGGCTGTGGAGGAACTTTTGGTTCCTAAGGAGGAAGAGCCTTAGACTGATGCAGAGTAGCCACATGCAGAGGTTCCAAGAGTGGAGACATCCACTCAAGAAGAGTCTTCCAGACAGGGACGAAAGCACACAAGAGAAGCTGACAGATTGTTGTCGGATGCGAGAGAGAATGTGGGAGAACCATCTTCTCAACGCAAATAGAGAAGGTCATCTGATAGGTACACTGGATACATGGCCCTTGTTGGGGAATGTGTTGAGACTGAGCCATCTTCTTTTGAGGAAGCAGTGCAACAAACAATTTTGGTTAATGTTATGGTGGAGAAGTATGACTCCATGGTTCAAAATAGTGTTTGGGATGTGGTTCCAAGACCAGGGAACAAGTCAATTGTGAGTTCCCGTTGGCTTTACAAGGTAAAGCAAGCTGCTGATGGTAGTGTGGAAAAGCATAAGGCAAGAGTTGTTGCCCATGGCTTTTCACAAGTCAAGGGGATCGACTATGATGAGACTTTTTCTCCTCTCACAAGGTACTCATCTATTAGATCGATGTTGGCACTATCATCACAGATGGGTTGGAAGATCCATCAGATGGATGTGAAGACTGCATTCCTCAATGGAAAGATTGACGAAGTAGTGTACATAGAGCAGCCGAGAGGTTTTGATACCTTCGATCATGAGTCACATGTGTGCTGACTCAAGAGAGATTTATATGGGCTGAAGCAAGCACCTCATGCTTGTTACACCAGGATCAACAACTACTTCACCAGGTTGGGCTTCACAAAGAGTGAGGCGGACGCGAACCTATATCACATCATTATGAAAGGTAAGCCATTGATCATTATTTTTTATGTTGATGATATCATATTAACGTGGGATGATCAGTTGATCATGTGTTGCAGGGAGGACCTTGCAAGAGAGTTCGAGATGAAAGACATGGGTCTCATGCACTACTTCCTTGGCATGGAAGTGTGGCAGAAGGATGGGGAAGTGTTTGCGTCTTAAGGAAAGTATGCCAATGAGATACTCAAGAGATTCCACATGGAGAAGTGCAAGCCCATGCAGACTCCTCTAACAGGTAACTAGAGGAAGGAGTATGCTACTTCAGGAGAAGTAGTAGAGGCTACTGTGTATCAGCAACTTGTGGGTTCACTGATGTATTTAGTGAACACATGACCAGATTTGTGCTATGCTGTGAACTAGCTAAGTCAAGTTATGGTTCAACCTACCAAGATGTTTTGGAAGGCAACTAAGCATGTTTTAAGATACCTCAGAGGCACATCTCAATATGGATTATGGTACAAATGGATAGAGGGAGTGAAGCTGCAAGGTTTCGCTGATGCAAATTGGGTGGGGAGTCCATCAGATCGGAAGAGAACATCAGGAGGAATTTTCAACCTTGGGTCAGTTGTAGTTTCTTGGTACAACAGGAAATAGAGGTTAGTTGCACTCAACTTAGCAGAGGATGAATACATGGCTGCAAGTCAGGCAGCACGTGAGGCCATTTGGATGCAGAAAATTCTAGTTGGTTTGTTTGATCAGATGATGGATCCAAATGTGATCTATTATGATAATCAGAGTTGTATGAAAGTCTCTGAGAATCCAGTATTTCATGACAGGTCCAAGCACATCGACATCTGGTATCATCATCTCAAAGACTGTGTGGTGAGGAGGATCATGTTGTTGCAGTATATTTCAACCAAGGAGCAAGATGCAAACATTTTGACTAAGGCATTGTCAAAGTGTAAATTCGAGTTCCGTAGAGACAGGATCGGGGTGGCGGATAATCCTTTTCTTGTTGAGAGGGAGTGTTGAAATGTGGAAACAAGAATATTCCAATTTTAATTTGTCCTTGAATTAAAATTCGAATTTAGTCTCACTAGCTGTTTGAAAATTAATTAATTAATTCATCTTGAGTTAATTAGTTGGAGAAATTCAAGATAGAAGTCTTTGTGAAGTCATGCAACAGTTATCCATTTGATTGAGGAGATTATCCCTTAGTTAAGGAGATAAGGATGAGTTGTATTTGAGTTGTAACTAGTTGGCTCAGTTAATTGAGTTTAGTCTAGTTAAATTAGTTCCAAACAGTTTGAGGAACTAGTTGTGAGTTCAGTTAGTTAATGCATGCATGCATGAAACTAGTGTACTGCAGATAACATAATATTCTCTCATAAATAACTCATGCACGTCAGTTCATACGAAGACCCCGTTGAGATTAAAGACAGGGACAATGTACTATCAGGTGCAAGTATTTTCCTATAAGAAAATCTCTTGCATGTAGAAGGAATTCATTCCTTGAGATTTGCACAATTTTACAGTGTGTTGGAGTAGTGTGTGAGATCAGCATCACACAAGGTTACAGTTGGATCACCCACAGAAATCTGCGCAAGGAAATAGGAGGCTTGAAGGGCAGAGGATAGGCATATCAACAGTCTATTCTGTCTATGAGCAGCAGTGAGGGATTGTACTGAGAGCTAAATAGTTATGAGAGCTAAAGCTGTGTGTAATCCTGATATATTTCCACTTGTATTATAATACAGATAGCGAGGTTTTTAGCTGAGGGTTTCCCCAATGTATTCTTCTGTGTTTCATGTGTATTGTTTCCTCTTCTGGTTATATGTGTTCCGTTTGATCTTGCTCAAATTGATTAAGCTTCCGCAAGTTTGACTATAGAAGTAGATTAAGTATTTTTCTTTAGTTATATTGCGTAATCAGATTGATCTACAGTTAGAATTTCTATAGGCCTAGTCATGCTAAGGGCTAGTGTGAACCAGGCCAACTGACTTATATGCGTCTAGGTAGTAGCTAATTAAGGCCTAAGTTAGACATTACCACACGACTCAAATGTTTTATTTGGTATTGAGTATTTAATTATTAACATAAAATATCATATAATCACATAGCATGTAATATTTATATAAGTGAAAATATCCATATTTTATATATGTTTTCTAATTATTAACATATAATTATGTTAATTCGGCCTATTTTCAGTGATCTGAAAGAATTAGTGGGAGCCTCCCCATCCATATTCGATACCCTACAAGTGACACAATGGACTTCTTTATAATGGCTTTAAGTCTTGTTGTTAAAATTGAATAGTATCCTTCTTAAACATACTTCTAACCATCTAAAGATTTGTTAAAATTGTTAACTCATAAGTTTGAGTCACGAAAATATGCATAATCCAAGTAGTTAAAAAAAAACCAATAAACTAAATTCTTTATAAATTAAAAACAACTTTCAAATAAAGGAAAAACTTGTCGAACTTTATGTTACAAAATTATAGTTGAGTACCCTAAGGCATATCATTCACTCACATTTATTTACATTAATATTGTTCTTTTATTTTGCACTTATAAATAAATTTACAAAGAGAAATACAATTAGACACCACTATGTTATGAAGTATAATGTAAACCATAAAATTTAGTGTTCAAATCTCTATAAATCAAGCAAACAAAAAAGACAAAAAAGTTTACACTTATACATAATTATAATCTAAAACATAACACATATCATTAACTTAAATTTATTTTAGGTAATTTTAATTTTTTACTGTGCCCTTATAAATGATCATTTATAAATAATGATAGTTTAAGACATCACATAAATGAACATAAATCATTTGATGTTACTATCAAATATGTGAAAAGAGAAAAGTGGTTAACCAATCACACAAAATTTGAATATGTCTTAAGTAAATTGTAATTCCCCATAATAATAATAATAATAATAATAACAACAACAACAATAATAATAAATGAATAAATAAATAAATTAACATAATATTAAAATATGAGTAAATAAATAATAAACAATTAAGAAGAGATAATAATAATAAATAAATATATCCTTGTGGGGAAAACACATGCTCCCATACAGGATCCTCACTAGGATAGTTGGGCATGCCAGTGAGGATAGTGACATCCTAGCTATTAGGACAACTGCTTCCCTATGAGGATGCAAAAAATTAAGTAAATTGCATCATTCTTCCACCTAATTTGCAACCCAACTTCAGAATATTAATGTGCAAGCCTAGAGATTGTCACAACCATATAATATCATCGACAAAACTCAAGACAAAGAACAAAAATTGTTACAAGGAAAATAGTGATGAGTTTTGGTTGACATCGATGGCAAAAATATAATGCCAACATCCTTGTCTTCACGGTTGGATGTTTTGTACCAAAAAAAAAGAGTAAGCTAAAGTTGAAAAAACACTACCATTATTCTACCGCAACTACAGGAAGAAACACTTCCTCAAAGATTGTCCACTGAATAGTGTGAAATTTTGTGGTATTTGTGAGTAGGCTCACTCAACAAAACAAGCCTATGACTTCCACTGTTAAAACAAATATTCAAGGAATCAGGTGAGGAAACATAGAAGACATATTTTAGTGGCTTTAAGAAGCCATGGCGAGCTTGATTGCTAGGTATATATTAAGATCCTTCTTAATTTTTTAATACTTGGACTATCATTTATAATCCTTAGAAACTTCCTCAGAAAATTCAAAATTCTACAATTCTTTGAAAACCTCATAGTTCTCTTCCAATTCAGTACCCTAAACCATGGCCATAGTGGTCCTCTATATTGAGTCATATATTCCGGTGGCCTCTAGGATGACATCGAGCTTCCTTTCCAAGGAAAATTCCTATGACTTCTCAAAAGCTCATGCAATAGAAATAACTACAACTCCCATCTAATGCACCACCATCCTCCTCTATGAACCCAACTATGTATGAAACCTAACCAAAATCCAAATAATAAGGCTACACAATAGGTAGAAGTGCCTATCTTTCCCACATACTCCCCCACTGAATGTAATGACCTACATTTGAGATTAGGGAGAGGAGTGAATTCATGTACTTCCTATATTGCCAAGGAGCATGAAGAAGATAATTCACTTTGGGAAGAAGCCCCAATTTATATATCATTAGAGGAAAATCAATAATTAAAACTCATGCTAAATTTGTTGTAATAAATGATGTTGTTGTTATTGTTAAAACTATTAAAACTACTATAACAACTAATGATGTTGTTACTATTGAAATTTTTGTAACAAATGATGCTCCTCTTACTGTTGAAACTACTAAAACTACTGTAACAACTGATGTAGTTGTTACTGATGAAAATATTGAAACTTCTATAAGAAGTGATGTTTTTGTTACTATTAAAATTGCTAAAACTACTATACCAGTTGACGTTGCTATTATTACTGAAACTGCTAAAACAATGACCATGCAAATAGGAAAAATGAATATTCTAAACATGGTGTACGACCTAGTTGCAATCAAAAATACATTTTTATGTCAGAGAGGAGGAGAAGAGAAAGGGACTTATGAGAAAAATGAAGGGGTAGATAAGAAATTTCATGAAGATTATCAAGAAGAAAACATCAAAATTTTCCGTGATCATGCTTACCGACGTAAAAGAGAAGAAATAATTAGTGGAGAGTAGATACTAGAACCTGAGATCAGGGAATGTATTTCATGCCTATCATCAAATCCACATTCAAGAGGAAAATAAACAAGCCTCAAAAAATATTTTTGGCATAACAAAGGACATGTCAACAATTTTTACGGAGCCAAGGAGGTAAGGATGAATAGATTGCATTGAAGCTTAGTTCCAAATGATTTTTAACACACAAAATTCCTCTGTCATCAAACATATCCTAGCACCAAATAGGAAATATTTTTTAGATCCTTGTATTATTGTATTCAAAGAATATCTTCCAAATTTCAAAATGACTTTATTTGCAATTTTGTTACACATGTGGATTCATAGGAATTATTCCCACACTTGAAAGGACACTTCATTTTTCAAGTAGATTAGGATAGCATATCTAAATAAATAAAACAGTAAAGATAAAAATAAGTTTAACCATGAAAACAAGGACATTGGAACAAATAGACAAGGGATTTCCTTGAAAACTAGGTTACTGGTTGGCCAAGTTCTCAATAGTTGTTGCATAATGTTGTAGGTCCTCTACATATTCTTCAAATATTTATATATTTTCTCATGTTAACTGATGCGGAATGCATTAAATTCCCCCTGATAATGAGCCTTAACCCATCAAATTCAACACACCATCTGGGTTCAAGGCTAGATATTTATTTTAGTACCTTGAGGCTTGTATATATCAATGGTTGGTTATCTCACAGATAACAATGGGAATAAATCAATGTCTCCTAATTATCATATCTTTCAGGTGAATGGACTTTAGCAAATTTATTTGTACCTAACAATATGTACTAATGTACCTTGATGCTTATTGACATAAATGGTGGCTTGTCTCGTATTGGTTAATGACACTCATTAATGGCTAGTAATCTAATCAACTCTTTCCATGATCAACTTCAACACATCCATTCACTGGGAATATTTGTACCATGGGTTTGGTTTCAGTGAATATTGTGTGAATAATTAAATAGTAGTTGCAATCTCTCATTTTTTTAATTAAGGGAAAGCAGTTTGATTGTTGGAAAGCCAAGGAATCAACTATTTTAGCCTTCACCCCCTTAAAAGCTTCAAAAACCATGTTGAGGTACAATTACAATGATTGTTATTACATTGTATGTGTTTTTATTGTTAGATAATGGCTAGCATGATGTTTGTTCATATTTTCCATGAAAAACATGATTCATCAGCAATATTCATCATACACCAGTGCTTTGTCATAGATCAACTCAAAAAAAATCTCAATTTAAGATTCATATTTTCTTTATTGGCATGCCTAGAAACATCAAAATGTTGAGGTAAAACTTGAGGTAAAAATCAACTTCAAAATTTTTTATTTGTTAAAAAAAGGGGATAATTATAAGAGACTATTATAGGCATGGAATTTCATTTTGTTTCATCTTGTCTCAGTCTTTCAAATATATTTCAACCCTCATCTCCTACCAACCCACTAGTCTTCATTAGTCAGCAAGAAGGACTCAATTCTTTCTCAACATTTGCATAAGCACTCACTATTTATAACTTTTATTTCAGTCCCCATCAAGCATTCTCTTCACTATATATTGTGTCCTTATTTTCTTTATCTACACATGTTGGGCACATACATGTTTCTAATCATACATTCAAATATTGTATTGTGTTTACAACATAAAATCCTTGAGTAGAAACTCATAGTGTCATAGTAATTTTTGAATGGTTAAGCTTGACAATGACAAGACAAACCTTTTTTGAGAAGAATAAAGGGGAACGAAATTGAAGCTAATCCTTGGGTAGCCTTTGGTTGTATCATCCCAAAATGTATAAAGCTTTTAGCATTAGTATATGAACCTTTTTATGGAGGACTTGTAGTGATGGAATTCCGAGCATGTGCTAGAAATGGAAGATGGAACAGGGGCAAGTGTCGGTTGGTTGACTCTCATGTTGACACCTCTACTATGTTCGCATGAGGACATGCATAAGTGTAGGCATGGGGGAGGATAAACGAAAGTTGTATTCATACATGGAATCCCATCTTCTACTATATTAATTCTTGTCCATGCATGGGAATAATAAGTTGCCAAGGACAAGGAAATTACTAGTTCTAGAAATTTCTCATTTATTTACAGATTTTTTTCCATACAAAATGCATAATTTTATTCATGGATATTTCCCAAACTGTGCATCAAATTACCATGAAAATTGGAAAATAGAATCATTAAAATAAGATGAAAAAACCCACAAAGTTTCAAGTAAAACCAATTTATGATATTTGATAAATTAAACATCATCCCCTACAATAATTTTTCTTATATATCAAGATCTATACATAAGATGATCATGAAAATTAGAGGAGGGAAGCAATATGTTAAGATGAAAAAACTTGTGAAGTTTCAAGGAAAACCAATTTACATTTTTTTGTGAAATTAAGCATCATCACATATAGTCATTTTGATTAGATCTCAAGATTCATGCATTGAATGGATCTAAGTTTTGGTGTGGAGAAGTATTCAAATAGTATAAACCTGCTCACAAAATTTCAACAAAATTCTATTTGTACTTTGTGAGTAATTTCTTAGCAAATTTTGTTGTTACACCTATAGTAGTTTGTTGGTACACCTATAGAAGTTTGTTGTAATTCATATAAAAACTTATTATGTTATATCTTGGGATCTATGAAATGGTTCGTTGTGATTTTTTCTAGATAAGGACATTAAAATGTGATGAACAGACCCACCAAAATTCACCTTAATATGAAGTGTTGCTTGCATGACATATCAATGCATTTGAATCTACTACAACTCCGTGGACATGTTGTTACAACACCAAAATTATTAAAAGGCTAGTTTTGAAGGTATGTTTGTTGTGGGAATTGAACATAAGACTAATAATATGTTCTAGATAACCATGGATAGAAATATCATATGTCAAGAGAACTTGCTTTTTGTTCATGAAATGCTAATGGAGACGTGATTTAAGAAGGTCTTTGTATGAGAAATGGAATTTTAACAAAATGGGACAACCATTGTTCAAAATGGTTTTAAGGTGCTAATGAGTAAGAACGGTTGTATTTCATCAATAAATTAAGAAAATATATAATATCTATGTATACCCAACATATGCATAAAATTTCCAAGGCAATAAAAGAACAACACTACCACACAAGTACTAGTGTTGAACATAGCACAAAATGAATCAATGTTGCCACAAAAGAACCATTGTTGGATATGAAAGGGAAAGTTTCTCCACAAGAGCCTATTTTGGGAAGTGATCAAGATCATCAACATTATTTTGGTAGAATCATTCATGGAAAGACAATGGAAAGACAAAAAGAAAATCATTCAAGATAAAGGGAAAATTATTGGCAAAGGTATTGGGTTGTGCCATAGTGGGACTTTTTGCAATAAACAATAAAGTTTGATGCACTTGCAGTCCTAAAAGAAAACTTGAATAAAAATCTCCACTGGAGGTAGAATTAAAAATGGTGATCGTTCAATGGTAGATTTTGTTCATGAAATTAAGAAAAATAGAGTGAGGGTGGAAATTGCATTCCATTGCACTTGTTGTCAAACATATGTTTGGTATAGCCATGCAGGTTGGGTGAATTTGAAAGGTTAGGTGAACCTTTTCTGTCAACTCTATGTTGTTTACATGAGGACATCCAAAAGTTTACGCATGGGGGGGATGTTGGATCACCAAATTGTCTTCTTTTTCACCATTCTAAACAAGAATTTTAGTCATTTTAGCACACCTCTTTTCTTGTCTATTACCCATCTTCTTTTGTTTCTTTGTGAATGTGCCAAATTAAGCTTACGGTTATTAAAGTAGTTAATTATTGTTAATTTTATTTATTTTGATGAATTAGAAAGAATTATTTTTGGTTTTACTAATGATTCTTTTTATAGTGTTGTTATTGTGCTTCCTATGCAATAACAACAACAAACTCCAAGGTTGGTATACTTATGCAACTTCAAGAAAAATTTTGGAACATGGGTTTTGTTCCCATGGATATTGACGTGGATTTATGTTACCCAAACCATACCCATGTCAACTACATTAGGCTACATCTCATGATATCTAGTATGGAAAAATCGTGCTAGGTAGAATGAGGTGACTAACTTTATATGCATTTTGTGGAGGAATAATGATGAATCCAGAAAATATTATACATGAGTTTTTCTCACAACATCCTTAGTTAGGTGACACACATGTGGTTTCTCCAAAAATTTCATGGATTGGAAGATATGCATGATTCTTCCAAAAATAAATTTTTTATTTTAGTTGTTGGCTAACAACAATCTAAATAGATAGACTAATTAACAAATGAAACAACTCCAACATATCTAATTTATATGGATTCTATGCTAATTTTAATCCTATGTAATCAAATATTCAACTAAGGATGCATAAAATTTAATGTTATGTGAATTTGTCCATGCTTAACAGTCCAAACTTGGGAAAATTAGTTCCAATTCACCCCTACTCTTTGCTTGTATAAGTGTATGGGCAGAGAGAAGATTGGCATTTTAGGAAGGGTGATGGAAGTATTATCTCTGTAATAAGGCAACATGTATTTTTATTTTGGAATAAATGCAATCACTGCAAGTTTGAGGCTTATCTTCGAGTTGTTAACTTGTGAGCTATGAATCACCAGTCCCTTGCTAGGGAGGAAGGGCCCTCCCCTTTAGCAACAATCGATGTGTTGTATATATAGCATAGTTAATTTACTTTAATTTATTGTAGGTTGTGATATTCTAATAATTGTTAAGTTTAAATTATCACAGTTACAGATTCTCGCTAAATATTATTATTACTATTGGATAATATTGGTCTATAGAATGTTTTGTATAATCATTTTTGTGTGAACATAGTTGTATTTAGGATTGATCCTTATTGACCTTGTGCTACTACTAATCGATCGATGTTGTCGATTTATAATTTACCACTTAAATAATATGTTAGTTGGTGGTTGTTACATCTTTTACATTATATCATCTAGTTAATGAATGGCTAATTCTGATTGGCTTGATGGTTTTATGGTTTCAATTGAATGATTTCGTGCAATTGATTCAAGCAGTGATATTTCTTTTCCCTGCAAGGGTGATTTGAGAGTGTATGGGTGCTAGTTTTTCTACAAATGTGATTTCAATTCCAACATTATGTGTAGATTTTTATTTCTATGCAAGTGAGGGTTTCATAATAAGACTTATGTTCATTCCTACAAATGTGAAGAGTGACAAAAGTTTTGGTTTTATTGAGTGCCAAGTTCTGTAGTATAAATATTAGCATTAGGAAATAGCTAATGTCAATTAGCATTTTTTTCATACATAAACTTTGTACGATAACCTTGAATAGTAGAGTTATCCTAGTTGATAATTTATTCCCGAGTGAATTGAATTTTTTTAATAAGACAATTAATTTTCCCAACACCCATCATACCCCCTAATGAAACTATTTCTCACCCATTCAGAAGCCTACTACTCCACCGTCCTCCATTTTTCCTCATTTATTTATTTGATTGCATGTTTAAAATTCCATTTTGTGCTTGAGGTGGTCATTCCTGTTGAATGGAAACCTACATTCTTCTCAACTATTTACCACTCCCATGACTCCTCTTCTTGATTCTGATGTTACTGAAGTCTTAGAATCAAATGAGGATTTAATCTAAGTCCATTCCATTGGAATCCAATACTCTAAATAATCCTTTTATATAAAGAAGTCCTGAACAATGCAACATGTAACCTATCAGGGGAACGATATTCTTTGATTATAATGCTATGAGGTAGTTCTTTCCATATCCTTTGGAAATTTTGGCAACTTTCTTCTCCTAATAACCCAAAATTATCCTCAAAGTGGAGGATGGCTTCTACTTGCCTCTGTTTGTAGACCTCCACCACCTTAGGGTCATTTTCCATGATTACATGAGTGGTGGTGAGGATGGATGGGTTTGGGTGTTCATGTCTAATTCATAATGGCTCCTTCAACTCTCCATCCATGGTCCTTTTAACTTCATCTCTATATATTCATTCTTTAGCCAATATAATAGGGCCAATAAATAAGAATCTCCCAAATATGAATTTGGGTCCCATATGTTGAGTTCTAGGAGCACAAGGTTATGAAGGTAAAATTCCTTGACTTCTTGCAAAGGGAGAGCTCCTTTTTTTCAAGCATGTTAATCTAAAACATGCACCACTACTCATTTAGGAATAAGGATTAAGTTTTTTAGGGTTGCTCGAAATTTACTACCTCCAAAAAGATGTGTGAAATGGTGCCCAAATATGTCTCCAAGGTTGCAACTTGAGTGTGTCTTTCCTATGGCAGTCTCCTATAGTAGTCTTTGGGTCTAGTATAATTAGATCTTCAACTACTTATTTTATTTCTCCATGTGCTCCATTATATTTAATTCATCAAACCTTAGGATTTCCATTTCTTCTCTCATTTTATTCATCTCATCTTCCATCTTGGCCATATTAGACACACCTTTTGTTTGGGTAATTCTTTTCCATCAATAAGTTTTAAATTTCTCTTTCTTTACCTAGATTAATAACCATGGTGGTAAGGGTACATGAAGCATTTTCCCTGCCTCAATCCAAGGATAAAAGGAGGTGGATCTCCTTGGAGTTGACTATTTTGTTGTCATTTTAATCTACTATAGCTCTGTAGGTTGTTCTTGTATCAGGACATTATATTCCTATAGATGAGTTTTTTTCTCCTATGACTTTATTCACTGCCTCATTTCCTCAATATGTGTTTATAATTATGTTGTTCGTAGCTCTAGTGCCTTTAATTTTTGCTTCTCCTCATCCTAAGGCTCTTATTTTTCTAGACTAGGGGTCTCTTCAATGGTGATAGTTTTGGGAGATGGTGGCCTAGGCTTGTCACTATATTGTACTCTAGTTCTTTTTCTCCTTCTGAAGAAAAAAAGAGGTTGAATAGGTCTACATGGATTTGTGGGAGTGTTAAGTGCTGCTAATGTAGTTGTATTTTTCTTTTCTTCTTCTACCAAGAGATATTATCCTCTATTCTATAGGGCTTGCCTCTGATTTTTCTTTTCTCTTTTTAGTTCACCTATTTTTTGGTTTCTCATCCATTACCTAAGTTTGTATCAATTATCCTTAAGGTCTTGTAAATTGTAACTAGAATATTTTCTATGTTTCTGCTAATTCAATCTTAGGTTTTTCAACACTGTATCTACCAACTCTATCTATGTTTTTTCTAACTTAGATTGGGCCTCCAAGAATGCCTTCCTGTCCATGTCAAAAAATTCTACCCAAGTAATGGGGTACTGAACATGTTCTAATGCATCCGTGACTACTAATTTGGTTAGGTTGTGATGACCCATATAATTATATTTTCCCTCCTTCACCTTGTTGCTCATTTTTTTTAGTGATTGGAGGAGAAAATGTGGGATACTCAACCTCTACTGAATAGGTAGGTAGGCCTGGAAACCTAATTGATAAAGGAGCTTAAATTGGTAAGCATAAGCTATTCTTATCCTTTTTTCACATGAGATGTAATTGAGGATATGATATGTAATTTAATTAAAGGGATGAGGTAACCTTTCCCTTCTAATCCCATTTTTGTCTTCATCTAGGTTCTCATTAGGGAGAAAAAATCCTCTTTTTGAAATAATGGCTTCATTCCTCTCCCGTTTACTCCATTGCATTGCTTTTGGAAGGGTAATTGATCCTGATGATTAAGTCCTCAAAAATGTAAATTATCAACCCTTTTACTGCAATGACTAATTCCTAGCCCTTAAGGTCTTGTAACTTCATGGCAAACTCTAGGGAAATTTCATCACCATATCCTATAAGTTTCTAAAAGAACCATAACCAGTGATATTTTCTAGTATGGCACTGACCTCAAGATTCTAATGAATCTGAGTGGTATTAGTGGGTTTTCTCCTAGTGGATCATCCCCCCATTTTGTGACACAACTTGCATTAGTTTAGACAAAAATATTTTCAAGGTAATATTGTATTTGTGCTACTACAAGAATCATGGTTTTCTTGTGGAAAAAATAATTTCTATAGGTAAAGAAAATGCCCAGTCCACAAATTATATTCAAAATTAACAACCTATATCTCCAATTCATATTTCCCAAATATGTGTAGAGTGAAGAAAATGATGGGTAAAAACACTAACTATTCCTTTATTTTTATTCACCTTTTTACACAGAAAGCCACCTAACTGAAAAATTCAATTAATATAGCATTAATCCTTGTGCCAAATGAGAATAAGGAAGTGGAGATATGTTAGTCTTATGATTGTTGGAGGAAACCTTTATTTCTCAACTTATTCGAGATCTCTATGAGAATTTTTGATGATATTTCGTTTCCTATAGTGGAACCCTCTATGTCATGGAGCTCATTATAGGTTGGTTCATGTAGCTATGAGTTTTTGAACTCAATAACTTATAACCTTCTCATATATTGGTGGCAAGCTTCGTTGAAACATTTTAATACAATTTACATGCATAATGTGAAGTGAGAATAGACGGTAAGCATGTAGTTGATATTGAGGTTAAGTGGAGATAGTGCTAGGCAAGTAATGAAATAAAACTTAGTGTGAAGTAGTTGAGTGGTCCCCTACCTACCTCCATTAGTCTTAGTGTCCTTGTACATCCACCTTCCCTTGTCACTAGTAGGCGATCTTTTGATTTAGTATTATTCATCTCGTCACATGTGGGAACAAATTTTAGTCCGACTGGAGTTTTTTACTAAATCTGTATAAGAACTTAACCAGTTTATCTGGCTATAAGACTATTCACTTTGTGAAGCCATAACATTTCCTATTGCATCAACTGGATCAAAGGGTAAGTGTAATAGGTCTTGATTCATGATTTTTTACCTTTTTATGATGTTGGAGGTTACTCTGATGTATTTGTAGGTGTTCTCATGTTGTTTTTATTGAACGGGTAACCTGTAGTAGCCTACAGGAAATTCTATATTTTCTCAGGGTAATTTTTCATAGCTAAAAATGGTGTCTACACTACTAATTTTTTTTGTGGAGATGTAGGAATTTGCTTCATGTTGTGATATTTCTTAGGAATGTTGGAGACTTGGGCTCGTAGGATTTCAGCATGATTCTACAGGACTATGTAGTCTCTAGTAGGAGCCACATAGAAACTTGATTCTCATTAAAATGTTATTCTAAAACACCAAGGGGTATTGATAATTCAAGGAGGAGATGATGTTAGTGATGGAGAAGCTTTTGATGGTGATTGTGATGGGACAAAAAGGAATTTGAGTTACTTGGAAGATTGAAAATGGTGAACAATGGAGGAAAAGCTAGGTTGTAATGTACATTGATGGAATAACTATGTGTTAGAATGCATTTGGTGTCTTTTCCCAGCTGCAAAGAAAGAAGTTCCTTAATCTATATATTTTTATCAAATCTCTATTATCTTGTAGTATTATAGGACTTTCCTATATTAGTTTAGGGAAGTGGAAATAAATCCATGGAAAGGATTTAGAGATGTAGATATAATGCTATGAATGATGGATGATGATGGAAAATGGTGTAGGGACACTATCTAGGCACTCTAAAAATGCATGTGTTCATGCCTTGGGCCAAATGTGTAGGCTGGTTTGTTTAACCCATCTTTTTGGTACTTTACTCTATGATACGTACACACAAATCATGGTAAGATAGAGCACATTTTTTAATTAATTTTCTCTTGTTTTTCTCTTTTCTCATTTTTCTAGGCCTACTAGTTTCCTCATGGAGGTTTTTAGCTAGTAGGTCTACCCCAAGTTCCTTAGAGGATGTTTTCTCTTTGGGTTCTTTATTATTTTTCTTTTTCTTAGACTTATATGCTGCCTCATAAAGGTTTTCAACTAATTAGTCTGCTTCAAATGCCAGAAAGGAAGCTTTTGTTAATGTTTTGTTTTCCTTTTTTTTTTTCTTTATTTCATGTTGCTCAGGGGTTAAATGGATTTGGAGCTCTAATGCTCTTAATCAAATGTATATTCGTTCTTATTGAATCAGTAAATTCAGCCCTATAGAGGGGCTTATTGTAGAATTTCAATAGATAATCATTTACTAAAAATAATTCTATTCTTCATCTATAGATCTGATCCTTACTAAGCCATTACCATAAAATATCTAAACCAAATAAGACCCTATCCATATAATCATAAGATTCCCTTTAAGACCCTTAAAGGTTTAGTAATACAAGAGGGCCCAATCACACTCCTAGAAGGATCTTGTTTTAATATGCTTTTCATGCCATATTATTCTTTGTAAATGTACGACTTCAATATGAAATAAGAATTTCATAATGCGTTCATCAAGTGCATTTAATTACTATAACCTTTCATTCAGTGCTTTAGTGGGGTTTGTATCTAGAAAGCTTGTCACCCTCAATGTGTTGTACTCAAACACACTAGAAAATAAGGCCTTATTTCCATTTAGTAACTCATAATGGGTGTATTTAGTACCAACATTCTAGATGGTGTTGTAAGCCTAGATGGCCTCAACAAGTCTCTCTACCTAATCCTTTTTGTTAATGTTGATCACCTTGGTAAAAGTGCTTTCTAATGCTCTATTGGTAACCTCTAGTTGTCCATTTGCTTGGGGGTGATATAGAGTAGACCTCTCGTGTCATATGCAATGTTATTTCATGATTCCCTCTATCATATTGGAGGTGAAATGGGAGCCTTGGTCTATCTACAATTCCCTTGGAAAATAATATTTGTAGGAACTCGCAGCTTGTCCTCTTGGCCACAAAATGGACCCTAGAGGGTATGTCATGACAAGTTGAGAGGATTTCATGAGATTCATCCTCTCTCACATCTTCTTAAGATCTAATTAGGCCCCAACTTTAAGAGGTTACCAAAATTCCAAGTGTAGGAGGCTCTCTTTCTAACAATCTTGATTTTCTACGTTGAAGAAATATGAGGAGGGAATTGGCTAGTAGCTAGGAAGTTTTCCATGTCAGTGAACCATGGAGATAGAAGTGAGGTGTAAGAAAGATTTTCATTTGCGAGCTAGTCAGCCACAATTTCTTCATCATCTGTAGGTATGGTTTATCTTGAAGGAAAATATGCAACAACATTCTCTTTTCCAGGGTTGTCAACAATAGTTAGATTAAATTTTTCCATCAGTACCAAAAACCTAATTATGTGAGCATATGCATATGGTTTATTCATTAAGTATTTGATAAGTCCACGGTAAGTATGTACAAATACCTAATAGCCAATATCATAGTGCCTAAATTTGTTTAAGCAAAGTACAACAACAATAAGCTCTTTTTCAGTAATTGTATAGTAAAGTTCATCTTTAGATAGATTTTAGCTAATGAAATAAATGGAATAGGAGAGTATACCTTCGAGTTGTCCTAGTATTTACCCAAATAATTTACTTGATGAATTTGTATGGATATGGAAGGGAAAATTTTGATTTGGACCTCTAAGTATGGGTGAAAATATTAGTTTTCCTTTTGTTTCCCCAAATGCTTCTGACATAAATCTGTCCAGCAAAATTTTGCATCTTTTTTCAGTAATGAAAATAAAGGAGAACCAATGTTGCTAAAATCTTTGACAAATCTTCGATAATATCTAGAAAGGACTAAAAAAAATTTAACATCCTTCTCTCTTTGAGGAATATGAACCTTTTTTATGGTTTCTATTTTTCTTGGATCCACTTAGATTACTTTTGAAGAGAGGAGGTTCCCTAAGAAAATCCCTTTGTTCATAAAAAATAGGCATTTCTCATGGATCAATGACAAATTCATTTCTTTACACCTCTACAACAATTTTCATAGGTTTGAGAGAGCCTCTTGGAAGTCTCCATAGGGTATAAATTCATCCATGTAGATTTCCATTGAAGCATGTAGAAGGTCATAGAATATACTTAACTTAACCCTCTAGAAGCTTGCAGGGGCATTACATAGACCAAATGGGAGAAATCTATAATAAAAAATTTCCCCATACACATGTGAAAATCGTTTTATCCTAATATTCAGATATAATGTGAGTTTTATTGTACCCTCTAAACCCATCCAAAAAGGAGAAAGACTTTCATGAAAGGACATTGAAAACTTGGTTAATAAAGGGAAATGAAAAATGATCCTTTCTGATCAATTTGTTGGGTTATTTTTAATCAACATAGATTCTCCATTTTCCATTCTTCTTAGGGATAATGGGTAGGGGATACACCCACTCACTATCTAAGATTAGATAGCTAAATCCTCCATCCAATAATCTATGTAATTCATATTTCAAAATGTCTTTTAATGCGAGGTTCATTGACCTTTGTGGTAGTAAAAAATGTTTGTGAATTTCTTTGGTACATATATGGTGAGTGAACACAAAAGGATGAACTACCTTCATTCCTTTATAGTCCCATGAAAATGCATCAACATGTTGTTTGAAGAATTCTTCTAGAAGCATGAGGCTCAGTAGTCATAATCTAGCCACTATGATTGGTGTGACCTCTAAGATGCCTTTTCTATGAATTATCTTCTTTCTTGCAATTCAATATCTCGAGCTATAACAAACCAAGATTGTTCTAATTCATCAAGAGTGTGAACGTTATCAAGAATGAAATTGACTGATCAATATGAAATACTCCTTTGATCATTCAATCAATTTAGAAGATCTAGTTGATTGGGATATTTAATGGTCATGTAAATAGAAATATTGATATCACCAAGGATAAGAATTAAGTCTCATGCATCTTCACAAAAAGTATGTTGATAAGTGAAGTTTGTATGATTGAAAGCTAACACCCTTGAATATCACTAGGCTAGCGAGATAATGGGACTATGCCCAATGTTTAATGATATGATATCCCTAGTGTATTTATTTTTCTATACATTATTATTTATAATTATGTGTTAACATTATTGGGAATAAGGTTAGAGGGGGCCATGAATTCACTGGAATAACTTATGTAAATAATTTTATGATGAATAAATATTCTATTCCTTTTGGAAATATTATGGGAAATGACATGTGAGTGATGTGGGCTTCCTTTCTATCCAAGAATTTAAAATTGGTTAAGTACACCATGGTGGACCATAAAAAATTATGTTTCAAAATTGTCCCAAAATTCCTGGGAGAAAGATTGCCACAAGGGAAACAACATAATGAGAGAGAAAGATTACGTTGTGTGGAAATATAAACATACTTGTAGAGATATGCTAAGTTGGGTATAAAGATAAGAATAAGCACAACAAGAGAGAAAGACATGCTTATGAAGGACAAATATTACGAAAAGCTTGGCTAGAGAGAAATGCTAAATTGGATAAAATTAGAGCTTTTTCCAATCTTTTGAAAACATAAAAGCCTTGGAAAAAAGGAATGAAGACCGTATAAGTAGGACACAGTTAATTTTTTTTTTGCAAAGAGAATTAATAAATACCAATGTGTGGAAACACTTTGGACAACCATAGTTGGAGAGAAACCAAGAGAGCAGGGAGCTTGAGCTCACAGGGAGTTGCAAGGCATCAAACTCATTGGCTGGGGGAACATACCTTTTCCCATTTTATTCCTAAAGGAATTATTGTAGGCCAAATAAGTTGTTAATTATATAACATAAAAAGTGTAAGCTCTCTTATTCAATAGAGAATTGTTTTTGATTTCATTAAATATTAAAGAAGTACACATGCAGTTAACTACTGAGGTTGTTTAATAATCAGATAAGAAAATAAATTATGATGTATCTTTTAGCAATTCGGTGATTAACTAGGATTGAAAAAGAAATGTAGAAATGAACACATGAGTAGTATGTAGTAAGTGTTATATAGGAGTAATATGAATTTATATTTCACTAAGAATAAAACCTAGATGTATATCTTGTTATAATATCGAGTTATTGAAGAATTTGGGAGTGGAAAGGGTAAATATTTTCAAAAAATTTGTATGGTTATTTGTTATCAAGTCCTACATGACTATTAAAAACCAGTAAGTTTCCTATATAATAATGGCTAGTTGAAGTAAATTATGGCATAAACCATGTAGTAGAGCAAACTTGAAAAGCTACAAAACCTATACAAAATCAGTATTTATTAAATACATTATGGAAAGCATAAACATAAGTGTTATCATCCTTGCTTCAATTTGAATATTAAACACAAAATGTCAAAGGAAATACGATGGTATCAAATGAATAAAGATAAGTAATAAATCTTGGGAAGTTACTTGTTTTTGCATTGCATAAAGTAACTAATAATCAAATGGTTCACGAAGTTATGTAGCTTACTGATATCATAGTTAAGCATGCATGCATATGTCAGTCAATGCATCCTAATGTGTCTATCTACATAAGGGAAGAATTAAGAAGATAACAAATATGGAATGACAAAAGGAGGAAGCTAAATGATTAAGTAAAAAACTCTCTCTCTCTCTCTCTCTCTCTCTCTCTCTCTCTCTCTCTCTCTCTCTCTCTCTCTCTCTCTCTCTCTCTCTCTCTCTCTCTCTCTCTCTCTCTCTCTCTCTCTCTCTCTCTCTCTCTCTCTCTCTCTCTCTCTCTCTCTCTCTCTCTCTCTCTCTCTCTCTCTCTCTCTCTCTCTCTCTCTCTCTCTCTCTCTCTCTCAATATCCGAAGTAATGTAAATCAAATAGAATGATTTTTAAAATCCTTGTGGGATGGTAAGTTCAGCAAGGATTAACCGTTGAAAAACTTCGAGGTGTAATAACCTTACCATTATTTTATCCCACATAAGGTATGGATAAAAAAAATTCTAACAATTCTATGTATAACATTGAGTCTAGTTTTAACAAAAATAATTATCTATAACCATTAATATGATTGAAATTAATAGGAGTAATTAAATTTAAAAAAAGTGAGTTGAATACAACCCTATAAACCCTCATTGGATGTCATAAAGTAGAATTATAATGACTAATAAGATTTCAAGAACTTCAATTATATATAGAGAATAAAAATCATTCTTATTCACACATTATCTCCAAACTGAGTTTCACACACATATCCTGGAGATTATTTTAACAAATATTCCAATATATGAAATCATGGAAAATTGTGAATCTTAGAACTGGTAGAAGCTCCATGTCATATATGCATAAATGTAAAAATGAAATAGTTGAACAAAGTAACTAGGACTTCCCCATACCCATAAAATAAGGTAATATCAATTGAGGCTATTATAGAGGACATTAGTCCTTTCATTTACAAATTTAAAGATAAAAAAACTCGAATGAAGGACGAAGATTAAAACTTTCCAAGGTAAGGGATTTTTGTTAGTACCTTGCATTTACATATAACTAATATACAGAAGAAAAAGAAGTGGGTAACCCATAAAATTAGTTATCAATGGGATAGCTTAAGAAATCCATGGGCTGCCACACCTTTGAGATACTTGTAGGAAAATAACAATATTAATTAATAAATTCAGAGATATCACATATAATAGAAATTAAAAATAAGAAAATAAATCAATTTGAGTCTATATGGAATTTCGGGAATGAGTCCCTATTCTAAAGATAGGTAAACTCAGTAAGCTAGTAAAAACATGACCAAAAACCAAATACAAATGAAGAGAACAACAAAAGAGAATTGTGAGTTATCTATAGGGTAAAATTTCCCTAGCGACGAAATAGTCTATCTAGGAGAATGTTAAAAAAAAATACCTACACTCCAGAACCTTACCTAAATAAGAAACAAGTTCTAAAAATAAAAGAATGGGACAAAACTTTCCAGAGAAAAGAAGAAGGAAATAACCATGACAACAGACATCCTCCTAGGGTACTTGGTATAATTTTTGAAGAACATTTGTAGCTATATTAAATGTACAAGCACTATGATAAAAAAGGTTTTGGTAGAGCCAAGACGCCGAAACTATCATTAACACATTGGAGGGAATTCAAGGGCCTTCAACTTGCCAAAAAAAGAAAAAAGTGTTAATCAACCAAGAGGAGCGTCACATAAATCTAGTTTACTGCTAAAATAAAAAATGAATGTTAGAATAAATAAAACTCATCTCAAATCTCATATGTTTACCATACGTTAGTTATTGAAAGAAAAATCAAGTGACTAGATGAGCTAACTAGTTGGTAGGGTATATAATAGAGCGATTAATGCCTTGAGGATAGAAGAGACAGAACATACATAGTAAATTTCTTTCCCCGCTATTGTAGAGGATTTGGCTGCCGAAAACTCAAAATGGAAAATGAGTTAACTTAGGGGTGGTATACCCTAACCAAATCATGAAAAAATGTATGATCTCACTGGTAGATCACTGCATAAATCCTAGCCATTCCATCCTGACCTCCATGTGAATTAAGCTATATGGGATAGAGATAGAAACCCACATACCCAGATTGACATGGGTGCAGGTGGGGAAAACAAACCACATACACCAAGGCTTGAGAAACCAAGAAAAGGGTGAGGCACCATTCACGAAAGTGTACAATGTGATAGGTTAAAATGTTAGGCCTAATGGCAAGGACAATATGTATGTTGGCAAGGTGGAGGGGTTCCAGCAAGAACATCTTTATATGTTATGTTGAATCCGCAAGTTTTGACTTATTAGGGATTAAGTGAGTTTGGTTAATTAATTCTTGAGTGTAAGTTGTATGTTTCATAGTGCATCTAATGTAATGTCAGAACATCAATTTTGATTAATATTTGACTTTGTCGTGATAAATACCAAGGAGAGGAGTGATGTGAATAAGAAGAAGCTTAAGTAACAACATCCATGTCGAGAATGATAGTGAATGGGAAAATCATCCTACAAACATGTCAATACAAAATCACATCATGTTTAAATTACACTTAAATACCATGGGAATAAATATAAAAGATTAACCTAGTGGATTAAAGGGTAAACATTGAAATCTTCTGCGTACTGGTGAATACTCAAGGAAACATATGTTTAAATAAGTAATTAATAAACATGAATAGAAAAATAATTTTCATAATCCTCTTGATATTAAGATTAAAGGTTATCATCTTTAATGGGAAATTCCCTATAAAAGTGAATTATGAATAAAGCAAAAAAGTAATAAAGTTAATTTTGGGGTACATTACATGTGCTATCAAAGTCGTGGTTTCACATTTTGAGGCCAGAGGGCCAAACCACAACTTATGTTTAATACAGTGATATTTGAGTCTCTATAAATATAATTAAGAATATGTTATGATTATACAAAAGAAAAAGAAGAAAATAATAAAACAATGGCAAAAAATTTTGTCAAATATCTTATTGAACGAGAGTAGAGTTGAGTTCAGATAGGAAATGAAACTTCACCTCCAAAAACCCAAACAAGACTTGGCCAGTATCAAAATCAACAATGAGCATTTTCTAAAGGAAAATGCAGTTTAGGAGAAGCTAATTAAATATTAGATTGAAAATTCAAATCATGGACCTTTTGATATAGAGGTAGAGGAGGGAAAAAAGGACTCTCTAAATTGGAAAGTTGTAGAGGTAAATGTTTAACTGAGAATAGTGAATGAAGAATAGTATGTTACTAGATAACAACAAATATACTTTTACTTTGAAATGCATGGACGAAGGCATGTGTTAAGTAGTTGATTGTGTTTAAGGAGAACATTATTTTTATATGTAGCAGGGAATGATTTATTCATAGGAAATGACTAAACATCCATGGAAAAATGTATGTGTTATTCCACTAAAAATTAAAATTTCTAAATGTTGCCAATACTAATTATGGAACAAGCTATAGAGAATCTAATAAAAGAATAACACATGTTGATTAATACATTGTATTGGTGTGTGGATATGCATTGAGTATGTAGAAGTAGTAGTACATGTCATCTATGTAGGATTTCCTATATCAATGAATTGGATTAGAAAAAGAACAATTGTTGTAGGCCTAAATGAAAATAATTGTGTAAATGGATGAATATATATGAGTATGTAGATCTAATTTTACTATGAAATGTAAATGTGTGTATAGGATTTGTCCTTTTCATGGAATATGAAAACTGTTGGTATGAAAAGTACATGTCAAGACCCAAGTGCATGTGCTAACCAATTATAAAATGACAAAATTTTCCTTGAAGAGGTAGTCGCATAAACTGGCCATACACACACACACACACACACACACACACACACACATATAAACAACGTGGAAGTAGGAACTCCAAAAGTAAAGACTGTATGTACTTAGGGTACAATCCATACATATAATGATTGACAGAAGCAACTGATTACAAAATTTGAAATATCAGTACAAAAAATTAGGATGTTAGTGGTATATCTCCCATCAAAGTAGTAAAAGTATACTCCGATGTAGAAGGAATATTCCATTCACTAGAAATAATAATGTGAATATATGGAAATACAAATCAAAATAGCATAGTGCCAACCTAAGTATATGTTCTAGTTTTAAATAAAAATGTGTAACTTGCCATTGTGGTTATTGAAAAAAAGGAAATAGTCTCTATTGTTACGCAAGTACTAGTAATAGAAAAAATGATATGATAATATTTCACTTAGACAAAGAAGCATCATTAATGTAGTGACACTCTAAGATGAGGGTTGGAGTGTAAACCTAATGGGGTATGAAGTCCAAACCTTCCATAAGCAAATGGAAGATATATAATTTCATTACAACCTTATTTGGCATAATGATTTGAATATAAGCTAAATGTCTAGAAATTGAATATGCATTGAGGTTCTTTCGGTGCTAGACTCTACATAAGATAATAGTAGACATAAACTTGGCCAAAAAACTTGATGATGCTAATAGAATCATAAAGTGACCAAGGTTATTGGGGGGAATAATGGCAAGTCTTTTAATGCCTAGTATAGTATGATTTTTATGGAAATATAAGCCATAACAAATAAGCATGTGAGTTCAAGTGATCAAGTAGGTTATGACCTAAATTTATTAACAAAAAGGAAATATGGAAATTATTTATCATAGTGTAAAGGTGATATTCTCAATTAGAGAGAAACTTGATGGATGGAAAACGAATAGAAATTATAAAAAAAATAAATATGAATCTATATAAATTCTGAAGAGTGAGACCCTATGGAATTTTGGTAGTTGTGTGAATTTTGGGATAATGGTTTTGAGAACATAACTAATGTAAATCAGAGAGAGAATAAGATTCCATTAGTGTTTTGAATAAGTGATATATGGGTGAATTTGTTCGATGTGGATCAGAATTAGAGGAAAACAAACTATATACAAAGAGCATGGTGTATACAATACATCGTAAGGTATCAAAATACCAAGAAAAAATGGCTTAAAATAGGGGTCAACAACTAGTAGCATACAAATAAAGTGTAGCACTAAAGAGTAGGTACTCAAAAAGTCTTCCTGGACATATTCAACGTTAATGTTAACACAACTTGAATAACACGACTCAAGTGTGGGAATGCTAACTGTTCTAACTTATGCTGGAAAATAAAACACCATGGCTATCATGGACATGCTTGGTATTTCAGAGAAATGAGATTTGTGGAAGAAAAAAAAATATTCTTACCTGGGAAATAGATACTGGAAATTCCAAAAGAAACCCTTTGTGACCTGCTTGATGGAGGAATCTCAGAAATTAACTTGTGGTTAAAATTTTAAATTCAAGTATCTAAATAAATTGAGAATTGTGGCACAAATCATAGCCAGGGAGATTTTTCAGTAAAAAAATGTGAATAATAGGTAATTGTGTGGAAACAAAAGAGTTACTACCTGAAAATTCTTCAAAAAACTAGAAGAACATTGGTAATCCAAACTAGAACAACACAATAAATTATGGTCTGAGAGAATATTGATTTAGAAGTAATAAAGCAAGGGAAACATTCTAAGACTATCAAATTCAAAATGATAGTAGTAATGGAGTCTTGGATACCCCGAAATATAAGAAAAGCATGAAATAACTTGGGAATAGTGCGAAAAAATTCATAAAACATAAGCTTTCCACATAAATGAGTCAGCGTGAAATTAATCAAAGATAAAAGTAAGAGTGAAAACATGAAATTCCTAAGATGGAAAATGCAATGGGCCCTGAGAAGGGAAAATAAATCCTTTATTTTTATAAAACTTAGGACAAAATGTTCCTTAGATTTGTATGATATTACATATTAGTACACATGATTCATTGGAAACTTCATTAACTAGTTTATTTCATAAGCATTTTCCATAAATAGAGTTTTTCTTTTTTTGAAACAAAATGGCAAAAAAAGTGGGTTGTTTGAAAGGGTAGTTAACTAAATATTGGTTTGAGTGATGCAACAGGATAAAGAGGTGGAGGCTAATTGAATTTCATAGAGAAGCCAACTTCTTGGAACTGTCGAGTGAAAATGCAAAGTTTATGGCTGAGTAGTGAAACCATAACTAACTATGAAGGGAAATATCTTAATCTAGATTTTGCTAGTTAATGTATTTTTTAAAATAAATAAATAAAACAAATAAGGATAAATATCCTAAATTTATGAAGATATTTGTACTAACATACTCTGTTTTGAGACATACAATATGCATAGGAATGTATGGGAAGTATACCTTATGGTTGTACACATAAGCATAATGCATATAATCTTTTTTGACAACCTACAATGCAAGATGAATTGAAAAATCAAGGGAGTGAGTTATGGGAAAACAGTGGATGAAGTGTAGGAAAGAATGTTTGTAGGATTGTGATGTTACAACCATTGATGTTTTGACTACAGATCATAAGTATATTCATGATGCTTTTCTTTTTCCTTTACATGTATTTATGTTGTCAAAAACAATATAATAGCCATGAAAATGGAAGAAAAAGGAAGATATCCGAAACCTTAGTTACACATGACAGATACATATTGATATTATGATATCAAAATAGTAATATAGAATATTTCCCGGTATGACATATTACTAGTTGTGAAGCATAATAAGAGGCAAGGTAAGTAATTAGTTCTTTCATTATTATTGCCACTGTGAAAAATGATATCAAAGTTAATTAGTAATTCCATATTAATCTTGCAGTAAAAACATTAGATGATGTCCATGTCACTTGACATAGGTATTGGGAAAGTGTACAAAAAGGACCAATTGTTATATTATTGATGTGCTATACTGATGTTTCCAAACCCTTGTTGGGTGTTGATTAATGACCCTTCTTCAGTGCACAATTGAAAATTGATAACACTTTTTTAGCATGGAAGAGAACATGTTAGAAATGAAAAGTGAAATTCAAACATGAGTGAAAGTTTTCTCTAAAATGTAGCCATTTCTCAAAAGTAAAGTTCGATGGAGTTAATTCAACCTTAAGGAGGCTATTTTTAAAATGAAAAAGGAATTTAAGAGGAATTTCCTTCACTTATTTCAAAGTGATGAAATTGAGGAAACTACAAGGAGGATGTTTATTTCAAATGGGGAAAAATGTGATACCCCTGGTGTATTGTGTTTTCCAGACATGCTTATTTGTATTTTTTAATATTATTGAACCTAAGGGCTGAGGGGTCCATGCATTGAGTGGAATAAATTATGTAACTAATTTTATGATGAATAAATATTTTATTCCTTTTGGGAATATTATGGGAAATGGCACGTGAGTAATGTGGGATTCCTTTCTTTCCAAAAATTGTAAATTGGTTAAGTCCACATGGTGGACCTTTTCAAATTCTCCGAAAATTCCTCGGAGAAATACTTCCACGAGGGAAACAATATAATAGGAGAGAGAGTATGGTGCGTGGAAACAAAAATTAGTTGGAGAGGAATGTTAAGTTGTGTATAAAGATAAGAGCAATCACAATGAGAGAGAAAGGTGAGCTTATGAAGGAAAAATAATATGAAAATATTAGCTAGAGAGAAATGCTATGTTTGATAAAAGGAAGATAATTTTCCTATCTTTTGACAAAATAAAATCCTAGGAAAAAAGGTGAGAATACCTTAAAAGTAGGAGGCTATTAAAAATATGTTGTGAAGAGAACTAATAAAAAATAGTTTGCGGAAACACTTTGGAACACCTTGGTTGGAGAGAAAAAGAAGGGATCCTGAGCTCAAGGGGAGTTGTTCGGCATGCAACACATTGGTTCAGAGGAACATGCCTTTCCCTATTATATTCATAAGGGAATTATTAGAGACCAAATAAGCTGTAATTTTTTTAAAGGAAAACATTAACTCTCTTATTCAATAGTTTTGTTTTAATTTTAGTAAATATTAAAGAAGTAAATATGTTCTTAAATTTTAAGGTTGTTTTATAATATCTCCAAGAGAAGCCTTACTATCATATAAGTAATTAAATTATGGTGTATGTTGTAGCAATCTATGGATTAACTGTGATTAAAAAAGAAATGAAAAATGTAACACATGAGTAGTGTGTAGTAAATGCTATATAGGAAGAGTATGAATTTATATTTCACTCTAAATAAAACCTAGATGTATATCTTGTTACAATATCGATTTATTGAAGAATTTTGTAGTGGAGAGGGTAAATATTGTTAATGAATTTGTATGGGTATTTGTTAAGAAATCTAATAGGACTATTAAAAACTAGTAAGTTTTCCATTTAATATTCTTTAGTCGAAGTAAATTATGGCATACACCTTGTAGTAGAGGATGCATGAAAATATACAAAACTTGTACAGAACCAGTATTTATTAAATACAATATGGAAAGCATAAACATATTCTTCCTTTCTTGAATGTGAATACTAAACACAGAATGTTGAAGGAAATAACATGGTATCAAATGAGTAATGACAAATTAGTTGATTCTAGACTACATAGAGTAACTAACAATCAAATAGTTCGGGAAGTTATGTAGCTTACCGATATCATAACTAGTCATTAATGCATATCTCATCCACTACATCCTAATATATGTTTGTCCGCATAAGGTAATAATTAAGAACAAAAGAAAAATGAAGTGACAAAAAGAGGAAGCCAAATGATTAAGTATGAAACTATCTACATATGAAGCAAAATTATGAATTTCATGTACATTATAATATGTACTCCTACTTTGTTTGGGAAATAGGTATAGTGGATGGAAAAAAATTGTAGATAATCTTATTAGAAGGTAATGTAAATTAAATAGAATGGTTTTGGAGATCCTTGTGTGCTGGTAAGTTCAACAAGGATGAACTATTTAAGAAATTAGAGGTATAATAATCTTACAATTATTTTATCCCATCCAAGGTATGGCTTAAAAGAATTTTGATAATTCTATGTATAACATTAAATGTGTTTTTAACAAAAATAATTACTGATATCCATTAATATTCTTGAAAATAATGGAAGTAATTTTATTTAAACAAAGTGAGTTGAATACAACCCTATCAACCCTCGTTGGAAGTCATAAAATAGAATTATAATGACTAATAAGAGTTCAAGAACCTAAATTTAAATAGACAGTACAAAGAATTTATATGCACAGGTTATCTCCAAACTGAGTTGCAAACACATAATCCAGAGATTCATTTAACAAATATTCCAAATATATGTAATCATAGAAAGTTTTGAATCCTAGAACTCATAGAGCCTACACGACGTACATGCATAAATGTAAAAATGCAATAGATGAGTAGAGTAAATAGGACTATGAGTGTCCTCCCAATACCTATAAAACAAGGGAGCCACTGCCGTAGCGGTAGTCCCTACCGGGGTTGAGAAACTCGAGTCGGGAGTAATTTTAACATACTGTTAACAAGAACAGATATAGAAAATGATGTTGACCTATTATATGTTCCCCATAAAATATATGACACTGTTAATGAGAACAGATATAGAAAACAATTTTCCATCCAATTTGGGAACAAATATAGACAATGATGTTTAATCTTCACACATTTATAAAAATTGTATCGCATATAAATAATAACATAAAATCTTTTTTGCCTGCATCTTTAACTTCTCCATTAAAGTTCTTTAGCGTGTGCATGAATAAGTACTATGCACATCTCAATTCACTAATATCTCCTCAACAAATCTCTGCACATTATCAGCTATTCCCAACTCATCTACATGTCTACAAGCTTTGACGACGATTTTAATATTCATAAGCAAAAGCTTTCAACGCACCTGTTATTTCAACATTAAACAAGCACGAGCTCAAAATCCTTCAATGTGCAACCAATAGTGTCTTAATAACTACCATAGTTGGTATTTCATTTTGGTTATATTGTTTTGTAAAAATATTGTTTGACATTATCGAGAAAATAGGTATAAAGTGAGCGTGTCAACAATTAAACAATTTTAATAACAAATATGTGAGTATTTAATTCAAGGTTCCTAGACTTGGTCTTTATGACGTTGAGCACATAAGAGTTATTTAATGATGCATAAGACTATTATTATTGATGAAAGGACTCTACATATCACCCACGTGACAGAATCTACGTCATCTATATGGAAATACAATTACATATACTAAATTGTTCATTCATAAAATAATTAGCAAAAAAATCAAGTTTATGTTAATTCCCACAGCTATTCTCAGCATTAAAGTTTCACGAACAAAGTTTAAGAAAAAAAATCAAGTTTATGTGAATTCCGACAGCTGTTCTGGGCTGGGCATTAAAGTTTGAGGACCAAAGTTTAAGCAAAAAAATCAAGTTTATGTGAAATTCCGACAGCTATTCCAGGAATTAAAGTTTCAGGATGAAAGTTTAAGCACCTAATGTTGGTAATTGTTCTGGCAAGTAAACATGGTGAGAGACTAATGAAACTTGTCTTCATGCCTCGGACGAAGACAACCACCTGGCGAGAGCAGCAGGAGATTTGTCTTTTTTTCTATGTGGAGACAACCTCACTCAAACTCGTTCCTCCACTTCTATCGCCACTGGGCCGCCGCTCGCTCCTTGTCCTAGGCAGCAAAAGATAGCACAGTCATTCACTCCGACAGAGAGGAATGAAAGGCCTACTCTGAATGAGGCTATTTCAACTCAGTCTAGTTCTTCCAATACAGCTCTTTTGGGAGGCGTACGAGAATCAATCGTGGGTTCTGTACAGTCTTCGTAGGTTTCTCCCGGTGGTTTGCATTCAAAACCCAGCGTCCGACTTTCTCTGGTAAGATTGCCTGGTCTTTGTATTTGTCTTTCTTTACATTGTCTTGTTTTTACTAAATTGAGCTTTAAGCTTCTTTTTGTCCTGTTGGGATCTGAAATCTACGTATGGGGTACTTTGAGTTTTAATGTTCCCGTGTTTGGTTGATCTGTATGTGTTCATTGCTTACCGCTTTGGGGTTTTGGCATCTACGTATGTGTCTTTCTGAGATTATGCTGGTTCGTTTCTCTGCTACCTTTTTTCGGTAATTGCTGTCAGATGAGGTTATGCTGCTTTGTTTAACTGTTGCCTTTTGTGGATAATTGTTGTCATAAAAAGTAAGTTAAGCGATTAAGTTTTTGATCCACCTGTAAGGAGATCCGCAATACTTCTTCTAGTTGTTCATTTCTTGGGTGTTTGATGTATTACCAGAGATCTGAATTAGTACTAATATCTACTTGTGATCAAGTGCTAGAAATCTGAGCTCAGAAAGTATCATTGTTAATGTTTGATTTTGAGCTACGGAAATTGACATTCTCTCGTATCTCTTATGCTTGCACTTCTTTCTGAACGGTTTTCTATCGAAAATGATGCTAAAATAAGGTAATTTACAGAGCACTGTAAGAAAAATTTTAGGAACTATGCGGAAATTCAAAATTGTTTTTTGAAAAAGCATAACAAAAACAAGCTACTTGTAATCATTTTTATAATGAAAACAATTTTGAACAAGCATAACAAAAACAAGCTACTGTAATCCGGATAAGATAGGTGTTGGGTGAAGTTATTGCTACTTATTATTTATCGTAGTTTAAATTTATTTCATAATTTTTAATTTATATTAATTTCAGAATTGTACCTCATGAAGTTGTGAAGATGAAGCTGTGCAGGTCGATTGATGAAGCTATGCAACTAGTTTGGGTAGGCTTCTATCCTTCCCAGATGAAGCTATGCAACCGGTTAGCTAAGCAGTCTATGCAACTGTTTAGCCAAGAAAATGGTTGCACCAAGTTAGCAGAGCCAATTCAAGCTCGAGCTTCCCGTGACCATAGTTCTTGATTCAATTGAAGCCAACCTAGGTGTTAGAGCCTAGATTTGTCTCAGGCTAAAAGGGCAAGGTTCTAGGTCCACATCAAACCACGTTCAGCCTCGTAGCTATCCCTATGAGGACAAGAGAGGGCTCTCTCCGAGTCAATCTCAGCAAAAGGTAATCAATGAGGCTCGAGATGACTAAATTTGCAACTGATCTTAGGCTATGTATTAAGTGCAGGGATTTGATTTGAATTTTTGAGGGTTTTGTTGAAAAGATGGGAAAGGCAAATTTGGGCTTAGGGATGAGGCACAGTTTCTGCAGAGGTCTGATTGGGGCAAGAAAGGCAATCGTTTTGATGCTTTAAAGCAAGTGAGGTGGGTAGATCAGATAGGGGAGGAGCTAAGGAGAGCAAGAGGGTCTCAAGGATTCTCCTTAAACTGAAGAAAACATGAAAATTTAAACAAATTTAAAGGCAGAGCATAACAGTTATGGATTCCACCTTAATCACTCATTTTTTTCAAATTAGGAAGAAGAAGCAAGAAAATGATATACATACAATAGATAAACTTACAATTACTCAGAGAAACACACCATCAAAACATAAAGCCACATGGATCCCAAACAATGCTGCAAAACCCTGGTCTTTCCTTTGCCAAAAGTGCAGAAGTGAATGTACAATAGAGTTCCAAGCTTTTCCCAAGAGTCCAACCCTGAAAATGACTTAGAAATTACATAATATAGACAAGCCAACCTCTTACCTTTCCTCTAGGGGTCGAACTCATCCTTCTAGGAGTTGTTTCAACCAATTCTAAACAAAGCACTAACATCTAGGCAGTCAAAACAACTTGCCTCTATAAGGTAGGAAACTGATTCATTCATTAAATTTTCACTCTTTGGTGAATGAATCTTCTAAAAAAAGTAAATAAGTGTCAAAATTACATCATGTTCACTCAATTACATCAAGATAAGTCAAAAATTAAATCACAAAGCAAAACTAGTCAAACTGGCTAAATTTCTGAACTGGAAGATGAAAAATCGGGCAAAAAACCTCTATGCACCGTGTAAATTTCTATATGTGCCGCGCTACTTTGGTGTTGATTTTGAGGCACTTGCTGAAGTCCAAACTGAGCCCAAGTGTACTTGTTGGAAATATTTGTCTGTCTACTTTCCAACCCAAGTGGAATTTCTGAATTTGGTGCCCATTTGCCCCTCCAAAACCTCAATCTCCCAAGACTGCTTTCTTTGTGTGACATTAGGGGTAGAGAGGTCATTTTTAGGGTGTTTTTGACCTCTTGGGGACTCAAAACTTATCCAAAATTCTTGTCCATGCACCAGTAGGCATGATTTTTCATGTTGAATCCAAAAAAGCAAACCATTTGTGATTTGGAGCTCCCAATCCTAAGTGTCGCACCAGTGGCGCGGCGCACAGGGAGAAAAAACCTGTGTTGTGCCCAAAAATTTGTCATGTGTACTGTGCTTGGACTGCCCTTTGATGATGGTATGAAACTAGGTGTTTTTATGATATCTGCCACCAAGGGGAAAAATGTAAAAAGGGAGTGTTAGGAAGGGGAATAATATGATGGGAATAGGGGTTATGGGGGAAATTTTGTTCAAGGATATGTAGGAGGGTTTGGGGATTTTATAAGGTAGGGTTTTGGGGTTTTATAGTTGACAAATGTGTGGAGAGATAGGGAATAGGGGTTTAGTAGTTTTGGGATTTGAATGCAATGTTGGATTGATGAGCTTGATGGGAGGGGGTAGGAAATGAGGAAACAAAAGGGAAATGGGGAAAGGGGAGAATCCTTGGCGACCAATCAATAATTCAAGATCCCACAACAAATTTCCTTTGAATTTACTTTAAAGGGAGGGTTTAGATTTTTTTCCAAATGCTACCACCCATAAACCACTCACACTTATCACCAAATTCAAAGCAACAGCAAGAATGAGGGCCTACTTGGCAAATTCATGCAAGGTATGGGCGAATTGGTGAAATTCCAAGTAAGTTTCAGGCTTGAGGCTATACGCGCGCTCAAAACCCAGTGCACCGTGCTCTTTATATGCACCGCACCCATTATAAATTACACTGGGTGAAAACTCCCAGTGCGCTGCGCACTCTATGTGCGTCGCGCCACCTACTATATGCATCGCGCTACCTCCAAGTCACACAATTGGCCTCTTCCACTCACTCTTTTGCTCTTGTAGTTTCGAAACACAATTTCTCCCTTGGATTATGAAAGACACTTGTGGCAAAGGGATAAATAGTTTTGAAATATCTTGACAAGAGATGGTTTAAAGTTTTACTTCTTCCTTCATAATGTTTTTGACTATGGCACTTTGTCATTTAATGAAACTCTGTCTTTAGGCTTTCTCATTGATTTTCTGGACTCAAAATGATGAAATTGGTTGATTTTTTGCAGGGATATAAGCGTTGATGTTCGGCAAAGGAAAACCAGATCTTGTTTTTGAAAACTCCATGGCAGAAACATACATGATTATTACAAAAAATGAATTCGACAATTTCTTATTCAAAACAGAGTTTTAAACAAGAAATGTCCTCAAATGAGTTTGATGATGAGCTTTTGAAGTAGGAACCTCTTTGAAAACCATCCTCATGGCCTGCGGGCATTATTCGACATGTTTGAAGACCAACCACTAGAGCTAGACTCTTAAAATAACTCTTTTTGACCAAAATATCATAATGACTGAATGGTTGAAATGAAATTTGATGAACATAGAGAAATTTTGACTAACCCGAGCAGGTACAAGCATGAGGGAGACAAGAACACCAAACCCTTTCGTCAGACAATGGCATGCCCCTAGCGAAATGCAACTGATCAAATAGGATGGGAACACCTAAACATGAAATGAAAAAAGAGTTTTGATCTCTGATGGAGGGATGACCAGTCTGAGTCTAACACTGGGCACCAGGAGAAGCCGCTGCCGGAAGCCTATCCACTTGAATGAAAAACAGGAAGAGTGAAGAATAGGAAAAGTGAAGGCATGGAACTATAACATTAGACCATAGTTCCTAATTCAATTCCCTGAAGCCTGGGCACCTAAAGAAGCCAGTTCCTGAAGCTTATCCACCTGAATAAGACTGAAGAACAGGAAGACTAAAGAACAGGAAAAGTGAAGGCTGCTGACTAAACACGAGGCAGGGTGACTGAACACGTTGTTGTGAAGTGATAAATGGCGAGAAGAAACTGACTGAGAGCACAAACACCTAGACACATGGATTGCATGCAATCTATGCGTGTGTTATAGACATTTTTGTGCCTTACAGCATTGAGCATGAAATGTCCATAATCTAAGGGATCCAAAGTCCCTAAACATGTTGTTCCTACCCCTAGAGGAACAAGGCTAACAAACCACAGCAATTCACAGAAGTTCTCCACCAGAAACTGCTCAAAAACAAGTCAATTCAGGATCATGTCAATGGCTCCACTGGCTGTCTGCGCTGAATGTCAAAGCCAACACTGGCTACCTGCGCTGAATGTCAAAGCCAACACTGGCTACCTGCGCTGAGTGAGAGTGGACATGTGGCAAGCTCATTTCTCAAGGTGTCAAAACCCAGGAAGCTTCCAAAATGACACTTGCCTCAGGGAATTCGACTGGTGATGAGTAAGAGGTTCCAAATCTCCAAGTGGAAGCAAGAACCTCCAAGTGGAATCAAGAACTGACAGAGGGAGAGGACACTAGTCAGATCTCAAGCTGACTCATCCTCTCTCCAAACATCTATATATGGATCTCTCCTCCATGAGATCTAGAGGCTGGAATTTTGTTATTGCAAAGAATTGATGTTGGTTTGAGATTGGAATCATTGGGTGCTTAATGTTTTGAAGGGAGGTGAAGATAGGAATTCCATTCTGCTGGGAAGGAGATGCTGGATTGGAGCCCTCTAGGTTGTATCTCTTCCTGAACCTTGTTATTCATCAATAAAGCTATCTTGGTTTCTCCTATATACTGATGTATCTTTGATGTATGATTGCATTAGTATGTTTAGTTTACTTCTAATCCTGAACTAGTTATGATTATGAATCTATGTCTTTGTGTAGTGTTCTTCTCTTGTGATCTTGCAGAGACCTGTTGAAGTTGGGCGAGCAAGAAGACAAGTAGCTGTGAACTCCCAAAGAGAAGAGAAACCGGATCGAGGGACAAACGGAAGACACCGGTTAGTCCATCCATCTCTCTTCATTCTTAATTCATAAAGGAAGAATACTAGAATAGCTGTCTCTGTTTGTTGCTAAGGCACTGTCACACCTTAGGTGGATAGGATCGTCCTGCATAGGCATTTTTCCCCACAACAAATTGGCGACTCCACTGGGGAGATTTGTTTTAGTCATTTTATTTGTGTCTCTATCATTGTTTGTTTCATAGACTCAACAGCAACAATCGAACTGCTTCTGCTATTCTCAGATGCAAAGTAGACAGTTGCTGCCTTGATCCAATCACTGGATTTGTCTATGATCTGAACAATGGACTCACAAATGATTTGATGATCCTTTGTGATAGATCTTAGTACCCCCTCAAAGCATCCCTTTGATTGTACCTTGCTTGTGGTTTTGATTTGGCCTGAAACCGTTGATTAATCAGCAATCTGTGACCCAGAACCCAGTGAGAAACGAGAGTTTCTCCTTCAGCGCGACCCCTGTGAAGGGGTTCTGCATTTCAATGCAGGTCCCATGAAGGCCACCTGCGCTGAATGTCAAAACCCCAGTGTTGAGGTTGCGCTGAACGAGTTTGGCCTTGTGCAGCTGGGGTTCTCTGCTCTGTTTTTCCCTGTTTTGATCTATGTTTTTTGCAGCCTGTAACCAGCATAGGTACCAGTCTGATAACTCCTTTTCTCTGCTTAAATTCTGCCTCCTTTTGTACAAAAAGACTGTGAGTGTTTTTATGTGTTTGTGGCGTCATTTACAGTTTTCCTTTGCATGAGTGAAGTAATCATCCTGTAGCCCTTGATTCAGATCTGTCGATTGTGATCTTAGGAGAGAGTTCATTGGCTGTTTACAGTTGATTATACATTTACTTTTGCTTATTGGTTTGAGTTTGTCTCTTTTAAGTGTCGAAACAAGTGTTCATTTCGAAAGTCGTAAAGTGTTGTATTCTCTTCTACCCTTTCTGATTTCGAAAAAGTAAACTTGTTTGTATTTGTCATTTAAAAGCAAATTCAAAGTTGTACAAAAAGCTTTCTTTGTAGGCATCAATACTAAGAAAGCGGAAAACAAACACCTGCATTGTGCATTTGCATTTTGATAGTTTGCATGCTTGATTTAGGAAAAGTGCATTAGAGTGTGCTGATTGCTCTTTGAGAAAAGATGGTGTCTTTCTTTTCCCTTAGTAGCTAGGATTTTCAAAGTTGAAAAGATATAAAGCTTGCTTATCATCTTTAGACTGCATTTAGGAATTGTATCATACATCTCGTGGTGATCCAGAAAGGCAAACTTCTAAAAAGATCAACTTAAAATAAACTGAATGAACTTAACAACGCTTTGCAACATAACACACAACATAGAGGTCTAGGCTAGAGACGTGTTCCGGCGTCGTAAAGCCTGGTGACTGTCGATCTCGTTGAAGGTGGGTGATTCCTCCTGAGGGACGATAGCGCCAGTACGGATTGTGCTCCCACGTACCGTCGCGTATATATTGGGAGACCCCTATAGGAATAAAACCTTTATCCTTAGGAAGCCGTGTCGGCCGCCCTACTGATCGCAATGCACTGAACACAGCATTCAGGAAGATTGACCGCCCGTACCCTAAAAAGTATTCTGCGGTTTTGCGAAAAGTTTGGCACACCCTCTGCCTAGAACTCCAGAGCAGTTCCTTTTGGCCTTTTTCAGACTCTATAACAGAAAAAGTCCATCCGAGCATTTGTCACTTCGGGCTCGTTAAAAAATCGAAGGAGACTAGACTCATCTTTAGCTTTTTCTCGACTCTTTAAAATTGAAAAGGCAAGTTGTGTCTAAAGCGTCGTTAAAATTTTATTTTAAACGGAACAATCACCCTTTATTCCTGCGTTGATCTTTAGGTTGAAAAGATGGAGCCCACCAACCAAGGAATTCCCCTTGGTGGAAATCCTAGTCCCTTCTCCTCTTGGGGAGATGTTGGTGCGCCCCATATGGCCACATTGTCGCTTCTAGGACTGACAATTGGCCTGCCGGTCTGGCTCTTTTCAACCAATGTCGTTCAGAACACCACTATTCCTGAACAGTCGAGTCAACAGTTAGATCAGACTAGAATTGCCCACCAGCCTTCGACTTCATATAATTCTTCCTCTCCTCCTTCCTCTTCGCTTGACGGAACTGGTAAAACAAAAAACCGAGTTCCTAAGGAGAAGAAGGAAAAGAAGAAGAAAGAGAAGAAGAAGAAGGAGCCAAAGGCGACTGGGGGAAAACAAGTGTCGTCTGACAAAAATCCACACACAGCACTGGCAAGGCCTAAATCGCCATGCGTCATATGCAAGGGAGACCACTTCCACAGAGATTGTCCCTGCATCCCTCAGATACTAATGGACTGGTCTCCCCGTCTGCACAATTCGGTGGCGTCAACCTCTGATAACCATGTTGACTGCACACCTTCAACTAGTGAAAGTGAAGCCCCAGGACAGAGAGGGAAATCTAGATTTCCCTGCAAACTGTGTGAAGGCGACCATGCCATCCACCATTGTCCCTTCTTAGACGAGGAAAAAAGAGTTTTGGAAGATCGCCCGATTTTACGAGCGCAACTTCCTCCTGGATATCAAAAACTCCTACCAAGTCCTTCACTAGTTGAGAACTGGCTGGCCCACTCAGGTGGTCAGCCAAAGCACCTATCATTGAAGATGAACCATCTAAATCCATACCTGACGAAAGTCAAAAGGTTGAGGCGGCAGTTGACCCGGTTTTTCCTTCAGAGGCTCTATCTTCGAATGATACCATCACAGAGGAGAATAAAGGCGACACCGTCCAAGTTCTCTTCATCAACACAGACTCCGACGAACAAGGGGGCAATTTGCCCATTCCTTTATCGCAGGAAGGAACTTCGTCAGAGTCATACCCGGCCGTCTATTCGGTCCCACCACCAAGCGACCTAGTTGTCTCGTTCGACTGGAACCAACTAGGCAGACCCCGCTTGCCAGCTAGCATACCATTCTGAATTATCGTTCAAATATATAGAATGGTAATGGCTGGCACAGTTATTGATGAGGGGGCATCTGTGAGTATCCTTTCCTCTATTTCTTGGAAAGCGCTTGGTTCGCCAGCGCTTTTGCCTGAAATGAGAAATCTATCAAGCTTTGACAAAGGAACCAGTCGACCTTTAGGGATCCTCCCCAATGTGCCCATAACATTGAAAGGGAAGACCGTTCAAATGATGTGATGGTCATTCAAGGACCCTTGGATTATAACCTACTCCTTGGACACGACTATATATATTGCATGGGAGCCATCGTCTCATCACTCTTTAGAGTAATGCGTTTTCCGCACGAAGGAAGAGTGGTCAAGCTCGTGGACCAACTTTCATTTCCCGGATCACGCATCGCAAATAGTCATGTACCATCCCTAAATGGTCTATTCACGCAAGAAGTGTCTCAACCCACAGTCCGTCCTCCTGATGAGCGCGAGTAATCCGAGAGGATATGACTGGAACCCAGGGGACATGCGTCCTGGTCTGCTTTGGCAGAGAAACTTTGGGTGTAGAGTAGGTTTCTGCGGGAGAATATGACTAGTCTGTACCCCGTCCGTCTAGGAAGAGGGTTATTCTAGAAAAAGATTCTTTTGTCAAAGTTATGTGAGTTGGCGGGCTACGTTGCTCACCTTTGTTTATCTCGGTAGACATCGCCGAAGAAGTGTTTCATTCGTGCCCGTGAACGAGACAATCTTTGGTTAACCTGAAAGAGGTAGGCCTCTCTCGGTGAAACAAATGTTTTGACGGAAATGAAGTAGAGGTAACCTTGAAATCGTACTTTATGCCTGGGGGCATGCAAACCTTTTGGAGTGCTAGCAAGGGGCGGCTATTTATTTTTTTAAATTTTTAGGACCTCTAACCCTCTAAACTCGTAGGATTAGTCGTTTCCGAACTTGCATAACGAAAGGATCCGGAGCAAAGCTTACGTAAGATCTAAGCTCCCTAAAAAATAGCATCTTCAATGAGACACTCTTATCATATGACTGTATAACGAGCAGTTTTAGCACAAAGTTCATGCTCGTTAAAAAATAAACGCAAGATCCGAGCAGTTTTAACGCAGACTTCATGCTCGTTAAAAAAATAAACATAAGCAATGAGCAAGTGTTTCCACCAGCGTTTAAGCTCATTTTAAAATAAAAATGAACCACTACCCGGTAAATAACCACTGTGAATGTAACCTTATCAGCCATTAAAGCCTTGGTCGTGTTTGCACCGTCACCTCCACTTTTCATTTGGCCGATCGTTCACCTCCATATGATTGTTTACCCATTTTGAGGAACAGCTGCGAAGAGTGATTTCACCTAGCCATCCTTGTGACACTGCCGTGATTGGAAAATTCCAACCTGTACCTGGAATCAGCTGCTAACCTGCTTTATCACTCGTTCCTCAAAAGACGAGTCTTCTTTAAGCTCTTTTCATCTGACTCGTAAAATATGAAATGATTGTCGAGTTTTGGCCTTCCAGCTCGTTAAAGCGACCGGAAGTGCTATCCCTCCTCTATATTTTAATCTTTTTGGACCTGAGGGATTATTGCACAAAAAGATCGAGCGCTTGTTCTGTTCGACTCGTTAAAACTATCGAAAACTCATCCCTTCTGTATTGTTTTATACTTTTTCGGACTTAAGGGATTAGATGACGAAAAAGGAACTTTGGAGTTATCTTTACGTACCTTTTCAGACTCTCTAAAAATCAAAAGGGACTGAGTTGTCTTTGTCGTTAGACTCGTTAAAATCATTAAATAGCGACAAACTTGTCTTTAGACGAGAACGAGTTTCACTATCGCTAGGCTCGTAAAAACATAGCGATGGGCTTGCCCGAAGGGCAGGTTATAGAACAAGCATATGTTATCCTCCTCAAGCTTGACAAAAATAAAGGGGTACTGGTCAGCAATGACTTGGGAAAAAATTGGGAGAAACTCAAGAAAACTTTGATGGTAGCAAGTCGCTCTTGAACATGACACTTTTCCTCCGTACCACAATCGGGTTGGGTTGTTTCATTCACCGGTCACATCACCATGGTCTCGCCATACCATCCATATTTGGGGTAATGCTACCGATCCATCGCATCCGTGTCGCCATATGTTCAAGAGAAGTCATTCAGAAAAGTCAACCGTGTCCCATCCACTGCCATACATTATCCTTCATCCTTTCATGACCGCCACCCCGAATCATATGTCACAGATCGTTTTCACCTCCATCAAAATCATTAGCTCCGTTCCATGTCACCGATGTGGGATTCATTAAGGCCCTCCTTTGACAGATCGCTTCTTGTCGACATCAGCTCACTATCCAAGAAGTTGATCTAGGAACAACCCCTTCAGTACTTTGAAGCTTGCATGCCTCAATGGCAAGTTTCTCACTTCCGGCGACAGGTATACATCAATGACCTTCGACCGAAAGATTTTGCGTGGTGTTCGACTCCAAGTCCTTTATTCACACCACGTGAATTGTACTGCAGTACCTTGAGGGTCATTATCATTATCGGTGATTCCTCTCGCACTTGTTAACGGTTTACCTCATTGACCGGTAATCAAGCGATGTATTTCCATGTTCGACTTCAGAACATTTCTCACATGGATCGACTTGTACTTAGAGTGAAGATCGAACGAGTTTGAAGACCCCGGATCTAGTTTCATCCATCCGGGCTGCGATATATATTCAGGAAAAATAAAGACATTGACATGTACATCATTGCAGCAGATAATCATCCTATCCAAAGGATGATAATTTCATCAAAATTATCAGTCTACCATCAGACGATTGTCTGTTCTATGTACGAAAAATGAATTTATAAAGCTGAGCATGGGAATGCCCGCCTCAGCTAGATCATGAAAGCAGTATGAAAAATAATGTATTGTATTGTATCTTATTACAGGTCTCCTCCCAGCATTGGATGAACTTCGGACCCTCCCGGATAAAGCATTTCACCCGATAAACGGCCTCATACTTTAGGGGGCAACTGTTATAGAAATTTTTGTTCCTTACAGCATTGAGCATGAAATGTCCATAATCTAAGGGATCCAAAGTCCCTAAACATGTTGTTCCTACCCCTAGAGGAACAAGGCTAACAAACCACAGCAATTCACAGAAGTTCTCCACCAGAAACTGCTCAAAAACAAGTCAATTCAAGATCATGTCAATGGCTCCACTGGCTGTATGCGCTGAATGTCAAAGCCAACACTGGCTACCTGCGCTGAATGTCAAAGCCAACACTGGCTACCTGCGCTGAGCGAGAGTGGACATGTGGCAAGCTCATTTCTCAAGGTGTCAAAACCCATGAAGCTTCCAAAATGACACTTGCCTCAGGGAATTTGACTGGTGATGAGTAAGAGGTTCCAAATCTCCAAGTGGAAGCAAGAACCTCCAAGTGGAATCAAGAACTGACAGAGGGAGAGGACACTAGTCAGATCTCAAGCTGACTCATCCTCTCTCCAAACATCTATATATGGATCTCTCCTCCATGAGATCTAGAGGCTGGAATTTTGTTATTGCAAAGAATTGTTGTTGGTTTGAGATTGGAATCATTGGGTGCTTAATGATTTGAAGGGAGGTGAAGATAGGAATTCCATTCTGCTGGGAAGGAGATCCTGGATTGGAGCCCTCTGGGTTGTATCTCTTCCTGAACCTTGTTATTCATCAATAAAGCTATCTTGGTTTCTCCTATATACTGATGTATCTTTGATGTATGATTGCATTAGTATGTTTAGTTTACTTCTAATCCTGAACTAGTTATGATTATGAATCTATGTCTTTGTGTAGTGTTCTTCTCTTGTGATCTTGCAGAGACCTGTTGAAGCTGGGCGAGCAAGAAGACAAGTAGCTGTGAACTCCCAAAGAGAAGAGAAACCAGATCGAGGGACAAACGGAAGACACCGGTTAGTCCATCCTTCTCTCTTCATTCTTAATTCATAAAGGAAGAATACTAGAATAGCTGTCTCTGTTTGTTGCTAAGGCACTGTCACACCTTAGGTGGATAGGATCGTCCTGCATAGGCATTTTTCCCCACAACAGCGTGTCTCTTACCATATACAACCATACCCTTGCTTTCTCACACATTTTTTTGAAAAACTTATGATAAAACAACTTTCCCTCACTGAAATAACATCGGGGCATGTGAGGCTGGCAATAAGACGTCCAAACAAAAACATTGGATAAAAATTTGTTGCGCTGAACATTTTATTTGAAACATTGGTTTAAACCTGAAATGTACCAAACATATTAATCGGTCAAAGTGATTTAATAGTTGGTCAATGTCGTATCAAACGCTATAGTCCCTCCTATGCCAGAGGCAGCGACTAATAAGGTAATATCAATTGAGGCTTTTATAGAGCAAAGAAATCCTCTATCTTATCAAAAACAAAAAATCTCAAACAAAGTACGGTGATGCAAACCTACCAAGGTAAACGAATTTTGTTAATATCTTGCATATACATATGATTAATATAAGCATAAAAAATAAGTGTTTAAACCAAAGGATTGGTTATGAAGGGGATACCTTAAGAAATTTGTGGGATGCCACATCTTTGAGATACTTGTAAGAAAATAAAAAGATTAATTAGAAAATTTAGAGATATCATATATAACAGAAATTTAAAATAAGAAAACTAAATCAATTGAGTATATATGGAATTTTAGGAATGAGTCTCGTTTGCAAAGATAGGTCAACTTAGTAATATTTTTGGGGTAACTGAAAATCCAAGAAACTTACAATCTTGAGAACCTAAGAAGATGCTAAAATCATGACCAAAACTCGAATAAAAAGGAAATGAATGGAAATGGAGAATTGGAAGTTACATGTAGGGTTAAATTTCCCTAGTGATGGAAGAGTCTAGCTAGGATAATGTCACAAAAAAAGGTACACTCTAGATCCTTATATGTACAAGAAACAAGCATAAAAATAAAATGAATGGAACAAACCCTTCCAATGAAACAGTAAGGAAATAACAATTGCAATAAACACCTTCCTGGGGTAGCCGTTATAAATTTGAAAATAAAATTTACGACAAGATTAAATGCACAGTCACCGTGGGAAAAAGGAATTCGTAGAACCAAGACATAGAAACTGTCATTAGCACCATGTAGGGAATTCAAGGACCTTTAGCCCACCAAAAATAAATAATTAAAAAATAAAGAATGGTCAAACAAGAAAGAGGATGGTCACATAAAATAATTTAGTGCTAAAATTAAGGGAGAACAACAACATAAATAAAACTCTTGTCAAATATCATATGCTTGCCATATTTTAGCCACTGAAAAACAAACATCAGTGACTAGATGAGCTAACCAGTGGGTAGGGAATATAATTCGTTGAGCATAGAAGAGCCTAAAGGGACAAAGTCAATTTCTTTCCCCCACTATTTTTGAGTCAATGGTAGCTGAAAACTAGAATAACAAATGAGTTAAGTGAGGGGTGGTATACCTTAACCAAAGCACTACAAAATGTATGATTTCACTCATCAATCATTGTGTAAATCCCAAGCATGCAAGCCTGACCTTGACATGAATTAAGCCAAATGCGACATTGATAGAAACTCACATACCAAGAATCACATGGGCACTAAAGGGGTAAACAAATGAAGCACATCAAGGCTCGAGAAACCAAGAAAAGGGTGAGGTATCATTCATAAAAGTATATAATGTGATAGGCTAAAATGTTAGGCCTAGTGGAAAGGCCTATATGTATGCGGGTAAGGTGGAGGGATAGTTGGGACATATAAGGGATTAATTGGGTTTGGTTAATAAATTCCCAAGTATTTGAATTTAACCTTACGTTTTACAATGCATCTAATATAATTTTAAACAATAGCTTTGATTAATCTTTTGACTGTGTGTGATAAATACCAAGAAGTGGAGTGTTATGACTAGGAAAACACTTTTCAGAACATCCGTGTGTCTAGAATGATAGTGAATTGGCGAAGCATCCCTCTTGAGTATATGACCTGAATCAATAAAAACAAACACATCAATAAAAAATCATATCAAGTGTAAATTACAATTAAATATCGTGGGAAGAAAATACAAGAGCTTAACCTAGGGGATTAAAGGGTAAAAATGGAAATATGCTAGATACTGGTGAAGGTACAATGAAACATATGTTTACAAATAAATAATAAATAAAAATGAAGAGAAAATTAATTTTCATAATCCTATTGACATTAGAATTAAAGGTTAGCATCCCTAATGGGAAATTCCGTATAAATGTGAATTAGAAATAGAGGAAAAAAAATTTAGAGTGGATTTTGGGGTACATTACCAATGTCGAAAATTATGATATAATTATTTATAACAAATATTTATAAAGAGATGAAAGAAAACTATTTAAATCATTTTCATACAAGAAAATTCAACAAAACTAATTACAGTAGCAACATAAATTAGAAAAGAAATCATATAACTAACCATGTTCACCATTGTAAGTGAATAACTTAAAAGTTAAAGCGAACGAACAACAATCTCATATAGTTTAATTTACAAGCAAGTTTCTAAAATTAACGGGGGCTTCACTAGGGGAGAAATACCATACCATGTGCATTCATATTGGGCGATATATATTGAGGAAAAAATGACATAACATATTGATCATATAAAGGAGGGTAAAGAGTTTTTACATTGGAAGATATAAAAAAAGGAGCTCAAATTTAACGAAAAAATATAAAGAGGTATAAAAAATGTTATTGAAAAAATGGATACCTACAATATCTAGTGAAAGTAGGGGTTTTTTTAATTGGGAAACCGTATTGGGTTGTATTGATAGGGGGTTAAATAATGTGATTTTTAAAAGTATTTACAATATGTAGGCTTTCTTCTCTCCCTATAAGACTCTTAGTTACCCATTGTCATCCACACACTCAATGGTCTTTTCATAACCGTCTACTTTGGTTCTATGAATATACAGCCAATCCATGCACAAAAACATACTATATGACCCCAATGGTAATACATTCAAATGTGTTGCGGTAAGCATACCATTCAAATCAAATGCACAGGCTCTTACCCAATGGTGAACTCGCTTCTTTGTACTTGTAGCCAGCTATACTAACAAAGGTTATGCATGCAATTCCTTACTCAGACCACACTTATCCACCAAGTCAAGACTAACATTAGAGAAGATTTTAGCCAAAAAGTGTTCTCCTAAGGGAAAATAATAAAATAATAGTTAAAATAATAAAATAAGAGTTATGTATTTAAGAGGGAAAAGAAGAAAACTACTTTTTTAATTGTAATTTGGCTTATCTCCTTATAGGTTTACTCAAATTTCAAGTGTATGCACTCGTTGGATGCAGACTTAAATTTTGCATCTAATGAGTACCCATCATGCATACTTTTGATAAGATTCACATTGATAAAAATTAAAGATACATTAAAAAAGCACATTGAACACGATTTGTGGGATCTCATAGAAAATATCAATCCAAAATCATCCAGGGCTTCCAGAGGCCATCCACCTCAACCCATCAAATAATGATGTCACCTCAAAGCCGGACATCACAAAATATCATATGATTGGTCTCCATCCAAGCCTTCCAGGGATTCCAGAGAATTTATTCGAAGCAAGGATTCCAGGACTAGTAACTCAACGCACAGCTATCGTTGGGCTTCTAGAGCGTTTGTCAAACCAAGGATTCCAAGGCTAGTAACTCAACCCACAAAGGGCTTCCAGAGCATTTGTCCAACCAAGGCTTCCAGGACTAGTAACCCAACCCAACTTGTTATAGGGCTTCCAGAGTGTTTGTCCAACCAAGGCTTCCAAGAACTAATAACTCAACCCAAACTAAGGAAGCATGAGAACCAACCAAAACAAAAAAGGAAAATAAACCCACAATCTCCATGTCTATCCATGCAATTGCAAGGATAGGAAATCCACTTTCAATCCAGACAATCCTTCAAGCCAATGAAAGATCATGACCAATAATCCACATGCATATGCCATGCATGCCAAAAATAGTGAGGAAAACATACATGCAACTTGGTACCTGCATGAAAATCTTGTTGTAGCTACTAATCTTGATTTCCTCTTGCACTTTCTTTTTCTTCCTTTGCCTTCTTTCTCCAAAAATCCAAGTATGCCACACCCTGCAAGAGTGTTCCAAGAAAAATATAAGTATCCAAGAGTACGAGAGAGAGAGAATAAGGAGAGAGCTCCAAAAATGAATTGAAAAAACATTACCAACTAATCCTCAGAAGCCTTTTTATGAACAAGGCCTCTATTTTCTTCATTTTCCATTATTTTCCTCCTCATGTGCAACCTGTGACCTTTCACCTCCCTTTTCTCCTAATTTCCATTATTTTCATAAATAAATGTGCCAAAAATGCCATTTTTCGTTTCCAAAGCCTTAGCCATAGTCTTTGCCAATTTCCTTAGCCATTAATCAATCACAAGTGATCCCCATCACTAGGATTATGTCCAACATTAAGCTTAGAATAAGTGTTCCATTTACCGTGGTTATTATTTTTCCTTTATTAACTTTTATTACATGGAATTTTCACCAGGTGTATTACACATCATAAGCTATATTGAAATTATAACATTGAGAAAATGATAAGTGGAGTTTGGAAAGTTTACTGTGGGCTTGAAAACAATTGTAAGTTGGTAGATCTTTGGATATAGGGAAAAAACTCCTCTTTGAGATTCTCTTCACTCCTATTATTTTACATGGATTTGATGTGTGGGGTTGAAGTACATCCTTGGATTATTAAAGGAAGATTGATGAGATTCAAAAGTAGCTTATAGCCTTCAATATCAAGATTAAAGGAAATACCCAATATTATATCCTCCTGATTGAAGCCATCCTTTGCCCCATTGAAAGCATGGAAATGAGAAGGTACCTTATGGAAAGGAAGAACTTATGCAACATGGAAGTGAAGAGATTTCCTAAAATTAATTATAAATCTAGTGAAAACCTCTAGCTTCCACTCAAGTGAGGATGACATAAGGATGCCCAAGCTTGGCTAGCACAATGGTGGATAAAGGAGGATATCTTTTTGTAGAATAAGGATAATATTAAACATATTATTGCTTCCCCATTTAATATGAATTTGTGGGGAAATAAAGAGTTAGAGGGAAAACAAAAAGTAATATATTATAAGCAGGTGATCAACCTAAATCTAGAAACCCAAAATTATCTTTTTGTCTTAACTAGTGTTAAGAAAAAAATGAGCATTTCTAAACTTAGAACTAATTCTCATAAGCTCTATAATAAAATTGGGAGTTGGTAGATTCCCAAAGCATATTGGGATGAAAGAGTGTATCACCCATGTGATGCCAAGAGCATTGAAGATGAAAATCACTTTCTCTTAAATTGTCTTTTTTATACTCACATCTGATCTAATTTTCAAAATATTTTCCTTGATACTAACCTTCTTGACCTTTTAAGTTAAAAAAACTTTGGCAATCTGGGAACACTTCTCTCACTTATTTTCGAGTACAGAAAGGAAATGTTAAATAATTTTAATTAACCTCTTACCTCCTTAACACTTAGTATAACATCTAGGTATTTTTGGGTGTTAATGATCACCATCATCATCATTAGAAGTTTGATTCCTTCATAACCATGCATGATTATACTAGTAGTGAATATGGGAAAAATCATAGATGATTTCACCACGTTGAAGACTCATATGGTTAGGACCTTTGGCATGAAGGATATAATGGTAGTGAAAAAAATCTTAGGTGTAGAAATACATAGAGACTAGAAAAATTTGTAAGCTTGATTTTTCACAATAGAACTATAAGAAGAAAATGCTTGTAAAATTCAAAATAAATTATATGAAACTTATAAATATCCTTTCAGCTTGCTGAATTGAGGCTTCTGTGATCAATATCAATTTTATGAGAAATTTTTCGGTGTAAATCACATGAAATTTCATTTGTCAACACGTTTCAAACCAACAAGTGTGGTTCATCGTCAAGACAAGTTGAAGAAACAAATCTCGTTGTGCCTATTAAATAGTTTGAGCAGGAACTCCAACGGCTAAATATGTTGACCAAGCCACGACTATATGGACTAACGGCTAAATGGAAAATGGTATCATTTTTCAACTATAATGATATACGATCAAATTTTCCAGAAATGTAAAATGTGGCGTACTCATTTTCAATTCCTGCGATGCAGTCAGTTTCCCATATTTTGGTCTCTTCTCGAAGGCAGCCAACGGAAGTGGGATAATGATCAGTGTTATTTGCTCGAGTACGCAAAGTGAAGTTTTTGTTGTATTCAGACATGTTTTAGATTTTTCATTACTTATTTCTTTTAAAGGTGTAGCATGTAGTTGACCTATAATATTGAGAGTTTTTAAAAAATTAGAAAGATTTATATTAGAGAGGGATCAATTTTTTTAGTGTGTAAATTTTTGTAAAGTGTAAAATATAATGTGGTATTTTCTTATTATTTATATTTTATTTTTGAATGTTAAATAGAGTATATATAGAATTAATTAAAAATTTTAATTATAATTTTTTTTCTTCAATTTAGAATATAATTTTTATTTTAAAAGAATAAGGACACATTACTTTATATTCTAAAAGAATAAGGACACATTAATTTAATATAAAGACATAAAGTTTCCATAAAAATATTATGATGCATTAGGAACCAATGATTTTACATAAAAATGTAAAAATATCATTTATAGGATGTCATATATCAATAACAAAAAAAAATGATTGAGGTGATTTGCTTTTATTGTAAAATTTAGATGGATTTAACTGAAGATATAGGTTGTGTTGGCCCACACTTCAATAGTATTGTTATAACCTTTTTCCTTTATGTTATTAATATTTTCCTTTTGAATAGGATACATTAAGACCAAGATAGAAAACTTATTATGGGCTTGAAAATAACTATAAGTTTGCATATTTTTAGATATGGTATAAAAATAAACTCTTCCTTGAGACTCTTATCACTCCTATTATTTTATACTATACAGGTGTGAAGTTCACAGCTGCAATATCTATAAAAATACATGGCAGAAGATAGAGCGCACCTTATGGTAGTTTATAACCTAAAATATCAAGATTATATGTAAGACTCACTATCATATCCTCATGATTGAAGATAGTCTTTCCCCATTAAAAGCATGATTATGACTAGGTATCTTGTATATAAGAAGAAGTTAAGCATCATGGAACTGAAGAGGTTTCCTAAAATTGCTTTCAACTCTAGCCGAAATCTCCACTTTCAATGTAGGGATGTATTGTCTTGATTGGACCATTGCTAAATAAAAGAGAAGATAATTTTGCAGAATAAAAATAAAAATAAAATTATTATTACTTCAAAATTTTAGGAGAAATAATGGACATGTGAGAGGAAATTTTAAAAGAATAAGGACACATTAATTTAATATAAAGACAAAGTTTCCATAAAAATATTATGATGCATTAGGAACCAATGACTTTACATAAAAATGTAAAAATATCATTTATAGGATGTCATATATCAATAACAAAAAAAAATGATTGAGGTGATTTGCTTTTATTGTAAAATTTAGATGGATTTAACTGAAGATATAGGTTGTGTTAGCCCACACTTCAATAGTATTGTTATAACCTTTTTCCTTTATGTTATTGATATTTTCCTTTTGAATAGGATACATTAAGACCAAGATAGAAAACTTATTATGGGCTTGAAAATTAACTATAAGTTTGCATATTTTTAGATATGGCATAAAAATAAACTCTTCCTTGAGACTCTTATCACTCCTATTATTTTATACGGGTGTGAAGTTCGCAGTTGCAATATCTATAAAAATACATGGTAGAGCACACCTTGTGGTAGTTTATAACCTAAAATATCAAGATTATATGTAACACTCCCTATCATATCCTCATGATTGAAGATAGTCTTTCCCCATTAAAAGCATGATTATGACTAGGTATCTTGTATATAAGAAGAAGTTAAGCATCATGGAACTGAAGAGGTTTCCTAAAATTGCTTTCAACTCTAGCCAAAATCCTCACTTTCAATGTAGGGATGTATTGTCTTGATTGGACCATTGCTAAATAAAAGAGAAGATAATTTTGCAGAATAAAAATAAAAATAAAATTATTATTACTTCAAAATTTTAGGAGAAATAATGGACATGTGAGAGGAAAAAGGAAAACTAAGATATTATAAAGAGGTACAATCAACCTCAATTTCAAAAATTAAAAAGACATTTTTTTTGTTTTGATTAATATGGAAAATGAGCATTATTAGAATAAGAACAAATTCTCATAAATTTTAGGGTGAAATTGGAAAGTGATCCATTCTAAAAACACCAGCAAACAAACAAATATATTAACTTTCATACAGTAAGTAAATTTAATATAAAAAATAATTCTACCATTAAAATTAACTATTGAAAATTCTGAATAATCTAATATCTTCTTAACATCCAATAAAATGGATTTGTGCATGGTTTTGAATTATTTGAAATTTATTCACCATTTATAAAATGAATCTGTGCATGGTTTTGAATTATTTGAAATTTATTTACCATTTACTTCACGATTATTTGAAATTCAGTTACCATTTACATTCACGCATATAATCGGGATAAACTGAACTTTGATAGACCTTATCACGCCTCTTCCGCGCTCGGCCATTGTTTTATCATTTTTATCATCATTCTTTAACTTAAATCAATCAAATTTTTTGCATTAATTGGATCTGTATTTGTTCAGGACATGTTCGCCGGCCGGGTGGACACAACGTCAACTACATTAGAATGGGAAATGAGTGAGCTGCTCAGAGATCCACCTGCCATGAAGAGATTGCAGCAAGAAATCGAAGATGTAGTGGGCAAACATTGCCAATTGATTGAATCCGATGTAGTGAGGATGAAATACCTCCACTGCGTAGTGAAATACCCCCGCTAGCGGTTCCAGGCTGGTACAGTAGGATGGTACTCTATCCCTAAGAAAACAACGTTGATTGTGAATGTGTGTAGCTACGAAGGGATGTCAATGTGTGGGGGGCAGATTCTTCCGAATTCAAGCATGAGAGATTTATGAAAGAGGAACATGTGAATATTAAAATATAAGTACATAAATAATAAATAAGTGACAAAAAGATAATAATAAAAAATAAATAGTAAACAAAAGAGAAAGTAATAATAAATATGTGTCTGAAGTAAATTGTAATGTACTTAATAATAATAAAAATAATAATAATAAATAATATAATATAAAAATACAAGTAAATAAATAATAAATAATAAATAAAAGATAGCAATAATAAATAGCAAACAAAAGTGAAGATAATACTAATAATAAATAGTAAATAATAAAGAAAATATAATAATAGTAAATAAATAATAAAAATAAGAGAATATAATAATAAAAAATTTGTAAAATAGAAAATAATAAACTAGATTTCTAAATAAATATATAAGTAAAGTATAAAAATAGTAACAATAAGTAAAATTAACAAAAAAAATAAAAATAAAATAAGAAAGAGGTAAACTAAGAGAAATATTAAATTAAGTAAAACTTAAAATGTAGAAATAAAAGTTGACATGTTCACACATGGAATGTGTACATGAGGATCTTTTTCCATTTTTTTGGTCTATTTAATGGATGACGGTGAAGATGAGATTCATCAATTTTTTGGGAGAATAGTGTCAGAGGATGAAGGATTCTCAGGCAGTAGTACGTTGATTGAGGGCTTGGGGATGGCCAACTATAGAAAGATTATGTGTAGTTGAGCCTACGGTTGGCTATGGTGTCATCTCCAAAATTTTGTTGTGGTTAGCGGGAGTCAAATAGCGTTCAACTCCGAAATAACATTGAAAATCATCATTACATGTAAGTTGTCTTTGCTCTTGTTTCTTTTGAAATTCTATGTTTATCTTTTGTTTGTTTGTTAAGCTTGGTAGATCCTCATTTTTCATTAGTTTATAAAGTAAATTTACACCACACGGATTGGCTAGGTGGTGTCAACTTACCTAGTGGGAAACCAAGTCCGTTGGCCACCTATCTGCATTGTATGTCATCTAATAACAAAAGAGTTTTAGTCTTTCTATCCAAGCTATATAAGTATCAGATTTATTTTCATACTCTAGATATCTACCTACACATATACTTTCATAAGGAAGTGTAAAAGTTATCCGCATATATAAACAAAACTAACAAGAGAGATTGTCTAGTCATGTTGTTCGACAGAAGCTGATTCCACTAGTGTTGGGTCTCTGGTGTTCATTCCGAACAGTTCGGTCGGTTCCAAGATACAAGGGATGTGCATCTCAATTCTGCCAAGTCTAGCATCATGTTTGTGTAGTTGAAACTGCGCCTTCTGAAATTCCTGTTTATAATTCAGCATGCCTTGAACAATGATAGCCATGCCCACCGAAATCTTCTCCATAGCCTTGCCGAGCAGGCTTTTCATCAACCAGTATAGGTATAGGCTCTGTTTGAATTGAGTGATCCTGCCTCTAGTGTTACCAGGGTCTCGGACAAGGGTCCTGCGGTCCTCCATTTCCGTGTCTGTCTTGCTTCCATGTTTAACTTCATCTTCCCATTCCTTTAGAATTTTATGGATACCTTCATTTGTGCCTTCACGGTATCCCTCTTCCGCCTCACGGATAAGTCTTTCCACATATTTCCTACCTCTACGGGCCTCAGACGTGCTGAGGTCGTTGTCCCTCCTAGTCACTTGGACCCTTCTTCCATGACAATGAGCTTTTGTAGGACGAGCCATGGTTGTGGTGTCCCAACCCTGTTCATTGCAACAATTTGTTAATGGTGATAGTTAAATGGAATATAACAGTAGTCTTGCACATAGGTGGTAGTATTACAACTTGTCAACTCGCCCTGTTCCTCCCCTTCCCCATCAATTGTAGTGTTGGGGCCATCATGGTCATAGTTCAATTCCCCAGAGGGGGCCGACCCACTACCATCCCCAGTGCTACCCTTTCGCCAAAAACACCCCCTCTCGGCCTTAAGTAGGTTAGCTCCCATTCTCCAATTATAGGTTTGTGAGCGCTACCACATGCCCTCGTTTAACCAACTCAGGTATGCATACCCTTTCCCCTCTACCCAGGACATAACCAAAGAGCCCAACCTAGTCATCCCCTCATCCCAAAGCCCCATGGCACCGCTATTGCCTATCTTCCTATCATAGCCAGCTTTGTTCCCTTGCCAGACTTCCCTCCCATAATTCTTTACCTTTCCCCTTCTTCCAAGGTTTCTACCTATCTCCCAGCAGTTGCACGTGCATATAAAGCAAGGGCCATCTCTGAGACTGCGGGTGGATTGTAAAACTCTACCCCCTAGGCCTGTCTCTCTACCTATACCCGTAGGACCCCTACAAGCTACCCCACTCGGCCCTCTGTCAAGTATTCCCAAGGTTACCATGTAGGACAAAAGAATTTCAGAGCTAAGGGAAATGGATACAATACCAAGCGGGTGCATGACACAAACACAAGACCAAGAAAATTCCTCCAACCTCCACCCCCAATTCCTCCAGCGTTGCTCAGTTTCGCATTTTTCACCCATAATACTCCCCCTTTTCGTCAAGCAAAAACTAGAACAAGTCAGCATTGTGAGGGTTAAGAGATATCGGAGTACATACCCGTTAACTCCTGAAGGAAGACGATGTGCTTAGTGTTGTGTATGGCATCGCAGAAACTATCCATTTCACTAGCCTCCTCATCCATAAGCTATCTGAACTATAATACCCAATTGTTTTCCTTCACTGCTATTAAGGCCATCACTAACATAACTCTTGCTGCCACCTTACCCACCTTCCCTGCATGCCATCATGCAAAGGGCCACCACACCCATCACCTCAAGCAAGTGGGGGGCGATGGTAATGTAATCGGGGATACAATTCATTAAACCTCTATTCGACTTCCCAACCACTGGTTCACACCCCGATCGGGGTCGAAGTTCTATGCCTGTTAGTTGGATAGTCATGTGTTGATTATTAATCGCATAAATTTATGTAATTGTTTGCATATTCACATTTTGGTTCATTTCAAAAATGCCTAGACACACATGGGCATTAAAGATAGCTAATTAATCTTGCATGAAGAGCAGTCCAAATTTAGAGTTTGAGTTAACTAGTGCCAGTGAGAGATAACTGAGTCAAGTGTGAGTGAGTTCTAGTTTAGTCTTATATCTAGTAAAGTCAAATTTAGACGGTGTTTGCACGTTGAAGTTATTTGAGTGAGTCGCTAGTTGAAAAATTATAAATACCCCTCATCAGATTCATTGTAATCATCAAGTTTTGTGTCATCAATAGAAGAGCAGCAACTTGTGTTGTTTTTTTGTGTCAAATTTGTGCCTTTGTTCCTCTGCCTTTCCAATGAATTGGTGTCAGAGTTGGGAATGAATACAAGATCTGTGGAGCCTACAGAGCAAGCTAGAATAGAGCCAAGTGAAGAAGGTGACAATTTAAAAAAAACTAAAAGATACTTTGCATAAGTGTTGCATGATTAAAGTGTTAAAAGTGCGACAGTTTTGTGTGACACCTACACATTGCTAGTATAAAGGGTGTGGAAAAATGAATTTTTGGATCACTATCGCAGGTGTTGTCTATTGAGAAGTGCAACATCCTAGTCACCTTTGAAGAGGCCACATTAATCATCATAAAAGTCAAAGAAAATTTGAAAAGTTTTATAGAGGAGTCACACAAGGGTTATTTCCTTATGGAGTAGTCTAACTAGTTGACGATTTTCCCTTGTTTTTTGTGTCTCATCCCACCGGTGATTGTCCTCCACCAGCCTCAAATTTCTTTGTGATGCTAGTTGTCTATTCGATCATGATGTTTTCTCCTGGCTCTATTGTTGTCTCCCACCATTTACCAATGTCAAAAGTGATCACTTTGACTTGCCGCTTCAACGTCTCTAACATAATTGTGATAATTCTAACCTAATTGTGATAAGCTAAAAATGAGTTGCTACAAAGTACAAGAAGTTGCCACCACTATCATAGGGAATTGTCGCAAAGTAGTTTAAAAAAAGAACAACTACAACTCGGTCAACAACTATAACTAAATAAAACTTTGTGAAGCTACTTAATTTTGCTTTTGCCCCTTCAAATTTTCAACTTGATCGTTTAGATAAATTCACTAAAACTAAGGTTTGCTCTTAAAAAAATCCTCATGATGCCTTCCTTTTTACCTGATAACTATAAATTAAATAATTGAAGTACCCACACACCAAACACCATAAGTACCCAGAGACACAAAACACCATGAATGAATTCCATGAATAACATGGTTGTCTTTGCAAGTTTAGAGAATTGCATTTGTAGCAACACTCGATCCCGTTCGAATGAATTCCTGATATCTCGTTGAACTCCTCTCTTCTACAAATGTTTTTCATACTATTCTAACTATCCCAAAGAATAATCCATTATTTTTATATCTTGAAGTTCCCATAGATTTATCTAAACAGTAAACATTATAAGAAGTCTACAATCAAACGGAATAGATGAATCTATAATTAATACATGTTGATTTAGGGACTCCATCAATGGGAATGAGCATGAAATAATCTTTCCCTTCATTTCTCTTCTCCTAATTTCCTTTCGTAGCAGTGGTACCAGTAGGTACCAAATCCATGTTATCCTCCTACCATTCTTCGCATCGTCGTGTTTTGATCCCCAACATCCTAACTGGTGCTCTTGGTGGGTTCTTCTTCTCCAATACCAGGAAAATGAGTACCCTGCCTCACAAGAGACCTGCAAAATTAATTTTCATTCAATAAATTGATCAAATCACTGGAATCGATAACCTAGGCACTGGAATTAATCGTGGTTGTTGCAACCACTATAATTTCAATGTCGATAGTATATGAATGATCCTGTGGAAGTATTAGAATAGGTAAATAGTCCCCATATTCAAATCAAATTTGTACTTTCAAGCCCACCAATATTTCAAATTTGAAATTTAAATTGGGTTGGTCGGATCCATGGATGCACATGGATGGGTGTCCGACAATGAAAATGGTTAAAATATGGGAGAAGTCAAAGGATTTGGGGAGAAGACATCGTGACAGAATAAAAAACTAAAATCAAAAAGAAATTTGAGGTTGTTGGAGGATAATCTCTAGTGTGAGGAGAGCGCAAAAAAACAAGGGGAAATCATCGACTAGTTAAACTACTCCTTTCTTTATGGTTTAAAATAGTACGTGTCAATCCCTTTTACAAAGTTAAAAAAAAATGGGTTTATTCATAAGGTGTTATATGAGTGGTGGTTATTTATAGATGTTTTTTTTAAATATATTAAAAGAGTTTTTAAAAAGCGTTTTCAAAATGGGGCTTTGCAAAGCTTATAAAAGGGATTTTTCAAAAATTTATTTTTATATATTAAAGAGAAAAGATTTTATAAAGGAAGGGTTCTTTACTATTTGAGGAATATTTTTAAAGATGGTTTTATCTAGTTTCCAGATGCAGTTTCCACCATTTACAAGGAATAACTATGATATGTGGGCCATTAAGATGGAGACAATGTTAAAGGCTCATGATCTTTGGGAGTATGTTAGGTTTGGATTTCAGGAACCTCAAAATGAAGCATAAGAATGAGCCCTCACCAATGCAGAGAGGGAGAAATTGAGGAAAGATAAAAATAAGAATGCAATGTAATGAAGCTTATCCAACAAGTTGTGAAGCAAGCAGTCTTCCAGAATATTATGACTATTTCTTCAATAAATACAATGTGAGAGATATTTAAGTTATATAATACTAGGAGATATTTTAAAAATCTGTAGATGAATGAAACAAAGGATATCAATTCATTCTTGACTCAGGTTTTGACTATCGTAAACCAATCAAATATTTATGGCGATGAAATTAAAGATCAAGCAGTGGTTCAGAAGGTCCTTAGATATCTGTCTACTACGTTTGATGTTGTAGTAACAACTATTGAATAAGCCAAAGATTTGACAACATTGTCAGTTGATAAAATGATGGGATCACTTCTATTCCATGAGGCAGGGATAGACAAAAATAAGGATTCCACCTTAGAAACCACTTTTAAAAGCCAAGTTTTTATCTTAAGAGATAGAGGTTGCATTAGGGGAATTTTGAGGTCTAAAATGGGCCTCCTTGTTTTGGGAAGTTTTAGTGTCTACGGATAAACGTTTAAACCCCTAGACTACTAGCTAAGTCTACAACAATAGTGCAAAGCATTCTCTACTTTTTCTATGAACAATAGATTAAATAAGAGGTAAAGAAGCCTACGTGTAGCTTTCGCTTACTCCTTATCTCCCTTGACCAATTATGTCGCTTCTTTCCATACATAATTCGCTTGAAAAGTACCTGCACACAGACAGAAGACAAAAACCGATCAAAGCATATGGAAAAAGCTTTGAACACTTTATGAGTAAAATGAAGAGTTACAACCCAATTTGCTTGATTCAGTATCACTCCTCCAGTTCAATCCCATCCTCTCCTCATAAAAAGCAAGACATTTGACATCATTGCAATACTTGAAATCCACTCAAGTCTCATACTAACAACATCTCCCTATAATTCAATGATTTATAGCCCCTGATCACTTAGATGAGTGATCTTTTTATAGGTGAATAAAGGAAGTTATGCCATAAATGGTGATAATGAATGCCCTCCCAAACTTAGAATTTAGTTCCATGGAGGAAGGGATAAAGGGATTGATGTTCCTTAACTCCCTACCTCATCCAAATTCGAGTTCAAAGGAGTAGATAAACTTGGAAAACTTCTAGATGCATCCAATGGATAAGAATATTTGAAAAACCCAATGCAATTTTGCTCAAATTCACCCAACACAGGCCAAAGAGGGCTCAAGTGCGCTGCATAGCACCCTATTTGTGTATGGACTGCACTGCAGTGCACCCTAATGAAGACCTGCCTAAGCTGATCTTCTTAGAGGCAATTTTTGGATGATTTCAGTCATGGAACTTCTTGAAAAGCTAAGCATTCTGATGGTTGACTTCTTTAGGGCATGTAACAACCAAATTAGAGTTTGATGGGTCCTAATAGTACTGATATGTAGATTGGGGTTGATGTGCTCAAATGGATCTGTAATAGTTGCCCCGTAAAGCATGAAGTCGTAAATATGTATGTCGAGTGAAATGCTTTCTCATGCGGAGAGGAGGTTTCGAAGCGGGAGGTGACTTGCATCAATTACAATACATATATCATGTTAATTTGATTTTTTCTCATGAACTTGGTGAGGGAAGGCATACCCATGCTCAACTTATAAACTTTCATTACATGTACAAATATAGTCATATACAGATATAGACCCATGAATGGATGACCATGAATGTAAGGCCATTATACATTTGATTTAGTACTCCTGAAAATATCACAGCGTAGATGGATGAAACTAGATTCGAGGTCTTCAATCTTGTTCAATCTTTTGCTCAAGTACAATTCTAACAATGTGAATAGATGATCTGAAGTCGAACATGAGAAGACATCATCTGATTACCAGCCAATGATGTAAGCCATTAACAGACGTGAGAGGAATCACCGATAATGATAATGATCCTCAAGGTACTACAGTACATTTTGAATGGTGTGAATAAATGATTTGATGTTGAACACCATACAAAGTCTTTCGATTGAAGGCCGGTGATGTCAACCTATCGCCGGAAGCGAGAAACCTTCCATTGATGTATGCAAGCCTCAAGGTACTGAAGGGGTGTTTCTAAGTCAAATTCTTGGATGATGTGCTGATGTCGACAAGAAGTGACTCGTCGCAGGAGGGCCTTTATGTATCCCACATCAACGACACAAAACGAGGTAAATGATTTTGGAGATGAAAAATCGACTGATGATAGAAGTTTCAGGAATGGCGGTCATGAAAATAAAGGTTTACGGTATTGCAAAAGATGAAGTTTGAACTAAATGACTTCTCTTGAACATGTCGGCGACACTAAGATGAATTGGTAGCATTGACCCAAAACAAAGTAATGGATGGTATGATAGACCAATGGTGTGATAACCATCAAGCTAAATGACCCAACCCACATAATCACGGTGATGAGGTGAAAGTGACATGTTCAAGAGAGACTTGCTACCATAAAGTGTTTTCCCCTTTTTCCAATTTTCCCCAATCATTGTTGACCAATACCTCTTTATTTTTATCAAGCTTGAGGAAGATAAAATATGCTTGTTGTATAATTTCACCCTTTGGGTGAATCCATCGCTATTTGATGTTTTCACGAGTCTAGCAAATGTGAAACTCGGTCTTGTCTAGATGCACAAGTTTGTCGCTATTTGATGTTTTTAACAATTTTAAAGACAAAGATAAATTAGTCATTTTCATGTTTAGAGAGTTTGAAAAGGGAAGAAAAAGAAACTCCAAAAGTTCTTTTTCGTAGATTAATTTGTCCAGTCTGAAAAAGCATAAAATAATACAAGAGAGATATCGTTTCCAATCTTTGACAAGCTAGAAAGGACAAGAGCTCAGCAATCTTTTCATGTTTAGCGAGTTTGAAAAGAGCTTAAAGAGAACTCCAAGGGGGCTCCGTTTTCATTTTTAACAAATCTCGAAAAAGAGATAAAAGTTTTCTTTGTGGTCAAAGATGTTCAATTTACATTTGGGCACGTAAAACTTTGTATGTTAGTTGTTTAACCTGCTCAAAACACCATAAAAATATATTAAAAATACCTATTTCATGGCTAAAATGAATAAAAACTAATGTTTACTTGATTAATGTGCAAGAAATAAACATAAAAACAAGTTTTACCATTTCACATTTACTCTTTGATTTTGGTGCTTTGGAGCATTTTTTACCTTAACGTTCACCAGCTAATTGTGGAGGATTCAATGGACCATTCCTTGTGCCATTAGGACCAGGTAGGACCTATCTTTGTTCTCTTTCATTTCATTCCATTCATTTTCAGTTTCAAGCAAAAAATTTGAGTTTTTGAGGCCCCTAGGGTTTCAATTTTGAACTCTGGGATCAACGCACCCTTTCATCATCAAAAGGTGCATTGCACACACATAGAAGATGCATGCATTGCAACACACTGTCTCTAACGCAGGAGTGTGTTGGGTGCAAAAACCCAAATTCACACAGCTATTTTCTCCCAAATTTTTTATGTTTTTTGCAAGAAATGGATCCTAATTTGTCTAATGATTGTATTGCAGACATTCATCGGATCAAAATGGTGATTATAGGGAGAGAACGAGAGCACAAAGAACAAGATATGTCTGGCCTAAATAATTAGGGTATGGTTGAGGCCCTCAGGAATTGCGGGTTACTCAAGTATTTCCGACTATCTAGCATGTGGTTGCAGATTGAGCTTTTACAGTTCCTTGTTCGTTCATGGGATCTTATTGATTAAGCCTCTCACATTAGGGACAAAGTGATCCCATTTACCATCGATGACATCTACTTTCTAACTGGACTGCCGAGGCGAGGTGCCCCCATCTCACTATCTGGATTTGCGAAAGGGGGTGAATCAGTGAGAGACTACATACGACAGTTCTTTCGGGAAGGTGCACAGCCTAGCAAAGATGGAAAGATTAACATCAGGGATGTTAGTGATTTACCATTGAGGATGATCCTCTTTACCATTGCCAAATTGGCTAGCAGCGTGACATTACACTTGGCAAAAATATCATACATACAGTATGCTTTAGAGTGTTTAGAGCCAAAAGTGTTCAACTAGTGCGAGGCAGTATTGTCATCTGCAAAAGAACAACTGATCAAGGTGAAAAGTGAAAAAAAAAAGAACTTTGGCTCTGGGTTGATCCTGATTTCTTTCGCCTATGGGAGAATTCCACTTAAGTAGCTACAACTTTTTTCACTGGGTTTATCTAGACATAGGGATTCATGGATGCAGAAATGGGTAGATCTTATGGCTAGGCACATTTGTCAGTCATTGATCTCATTCACCCCTGCATTCTTTGAGTTGTTTGATCGACGAGATGTGTCCATCCGGAGTATCCATATTCAGGAATGGATTTCCGTGGAGATCCAAACTTGATGTTACTAGTTGGAGCACAGTGGGGTGCTATAGGTAAATTGTTTGACCAAAGTGTTTTTGATTTTAAAGTTTCTATGCTTTTTTGTGTTTTTTTATTAACTCCAAGACTAAACAAAATCATTTTTTATGTATGCAGATGTTGGACCTGTTCGACCTATGGGACACCAACGAGAGGAAGGTGGGCTAGCACAGAGACCTGTTCAAAGATCAGTTCTCCGAGACTTAGATTTAGCCGAGACATTGCCTAAGATATAGGACCACATAGAGGGTTTGACCCTAGGCATTCCAGATGTCTGGATCGAGGAGTTTCCTATGCGAGTGCAGCGCCACACCATTAGTGTGCCGAGTCATTAGATGATACTTTCACACATGATAGTATAGGTTGTGACCTGTTATCATCAGAACCACTAGTTTACTTAGATGTTTTCTGCATACATTTTGATTTTTTTGGTCAGATGAACAATTTTTGTCTTGGACACAAACTGTTTGTAAAAACTTTTAAAACAACTATCTATTTTACTTTCAGAGTTTTATTATGGTTATGTGATGCAATCCTATTCAACTGATGATGTGAATTGAAAATATTTACTTTACATATGTCGTAAATGTCTATTTAACACATAATTCACTAGAGAATCAGCTAATGCGTTTAGATTTATGGAAATATGCTGATATTGAATAAACTCAAAATACCTTTCCAAAATATGAACTCTAAGGAAAATGCGATGAATTGTTGGACTTCAGACGATATAAATGCCAGTAAGTTGTAATACAACGAGTTGTGAGTCCAGCCTAATGATGATTCGACATATCCCAAGTGAAATGGCATTAGAGAGAAGTTCAATCAATGCACTATACTCAGCGATATTGTTCGTCAATCGACCAGTAAAAATCCCTCTAAAACTTACTAACTTGCTGCTTGGAGCGAAAATAGCCCATGCTGCAGAGGATAGATTTTGTATACTACAACTAGTCCCATCAGCGTAACCAACAAATGGTTCCAAAAAGTTCGACATCTGCAACAAATGTGAAGTGGATTACTTAACGAAATAAGAACTCTGAAAGAAACACACACACACATGCAATCAAAGCATATATACAGTGAGTTTTGCTATACTTAAACTAAGAATAGTTACGTTTAAGGTACAACTCATTTCAGGGCTGCGACAATGGAATGCCATCACAGTCCACTAACTCGTAGGCACCTTTCATCAAAACATGCTTAACAATATAAGGGTCCATCCAAAGTGGTTCAAATTTTCCTGTGCCAAGTTTATCAGACTCTTGATTGTAAAACAAGACCAGGTCACCTTCTGAGAAGACACGAGGCTTGACATTTTTATCATATTGTCTCTTAATACATTTCTTATGTGCTTTGTTAGCCAATTCAGCATCACGACGGGTTTCATCCAGATGGATTAACTCTAAGAAACATGCTTCTTCTTCAGAAGTGTCGGGTAGCAAGTCAATTGCGAGTTTGAGAGAAGAGATTTCCCATTGGATTGGTAAGATTGCTTCCAAACCATACACCAACTGAAAGGGTGTGAATCCAGTTGCATTTCTCACCAAGGTTAAATATGCCCACAGAGCCGAGTACAGGATTAAATGGCAATTTCTTTTATGAACTCCAATCATTCTTTGCAACATGCACTTAAGGACTTTGTTGATAGCCTCAACTTGTCCATTAGCTTGTGGGTGGTATGGAGTAGAACTATCATGTGACATTCCTAACTTGGCGATCAACTCAACTATCATGTGATTGCGAAAATGCGATCCATGATTTGTAATTATGGCTTGTGGTACACCAAACCTGGCAACCACGTGGTTGAATAAAAATAAAGCAGTCGTTTTGCCACTGTTATTCAATGTTGGCATCGCCTCGACCAATTTGGTAAAATAGTCAACGGCGACTATAATATACCCATGCCCCCTAGCTGAGGTGGGGTGACATGTCATAAAGTCAATTCCTCATTTGGCGAATGGGCCAATAGCAACGACTAGATGCAGTGGTGCAAGTGGTAATCTGGTTTTTCGGTCAAATATCTGGTAAGCATGGCAACTTCTAACAGTAATAATGCAATCTTTGAATATAGTTGGCCAGAAGTAACCAGCACAGAGAATTCTCTGTGCGGTAGTGTAACCAGATAAATGTCCACCACAAGAACCTGAATGACATTCATTTAAAGCTTTTTCGGCTTCCTCGTGAGTGAGGCGCCTACGTAAAATCATATTGACACCATGACAATAAAGCGTATCACCAATGATCAGATAATATTTGGCTTGGTATTGGGTACATCGATGTTCAGAGTGAGAGGTATTAGGCCGAAAAGCTTGGGTCTGGAGATAGACCATTATATCTCTATAGCATGGATCACTTGATGAGATAAGAAATTGAGACTCATCCAAGATTGATGCTTATGATGTTGAATTATTGGAGGATGAGGGAAGATCGCAAAGTAACTCGGCGAAAACAAGAGATTTATTTGATTTAGATTTGATGAATTCCAAATCAAACTCCTGCAAAATAGCTATCCATTTGGAATATTTGCCCCCTAGCAATTGACATGACAAAATATATGTCATAGGGTTGTAATCCGATATAATGGTAGTTTTACGAAGGAGGATGTAATGACAAAATATTTGTACAACTTAACGCCTGCGAAACCTAACTTTTTGACATAGGAATACTTACTTTCTGTATCGATGAGATTATGACTCAAGTAATAAATAGGATGTTCGATTCCATTTTCTTCTTGGACTAAAACCATGCCAATGGTTATATCTGCAATGGCGAGATATAGGTAATAGTCTTTTTGATAGTTTGGGGCATACATTAATGATGCTCTAATAAGGGAATCTTTAAGAGCATCAAAGGAAGCTTGCACAACTTGATCCCAATGGAAGGGTACCCCTTTCTTCAATAGACACTTAAAACCTTTAGCCAGTTCAGCATAGTTTGGAATGAATGTCCTCAGAAACTTTGTCTTCCCTTGAAGTCTCTGTAACTGTAACAAGTTTGATCGTGGAGGCAAGTCAAGGATTGCCTGAACCTTAATTGGATCGAGTCGAATTCCATCCTTTGAGACCGTTGATTCTTCCGAACTCAAGCATGAGAGATTTAGGAAAGAGGAACATGTGAATATTAAAATATAAGTACATAAATAATATATAAGTGAGAAAAAAGATAATAATAATAATAAATAAATGGTAAATAAAAGAGAAAGTAATAATAAATATATGTCTCTTAAGTAAATTGTAATGTACTTAATAATAATAAAAATAATAATAATATAATATAAAAATACAATTAAATAAATCATAAATACTAAATAAAAGATAACAATAATAAATAAATAGCAAACAAAAGTGAAGATAATAATCGTAAATAGTAAATAATAAAGAAAATATAATAAGTAAACAAATAATAAAAATAAAAGAATATAATAATAAAAAAAATTAGTAAAATAGAAAATAATAAACTGGATTTCTAAATAAATATATATAGGTAAAGTATAAAAATAGTAATAATAAGTAAAATTAACAAAAAAAAATAAAAATAAAATAAGAAAGTGTAAAACTAAGAGAAATATTAAATTAAGTAAAACTTAAAATATAGAAATAAAAGTTGACATGTTGACACATGGAATGTGTACATGTGGACATTTTTTCATTTTTTTGGTCTATTTAATGGATGACGAGGAAGATGAGATTCATCAATTTTTTGGGAGAAGAGTGTCAGAGGACAAAGGATTCCCGGGCAGTAGTACGTTGATTGAGGGCTTGGGGGTGGCCAACTATAGAAATATTATATGTAGTTGAGCCTACAGTTCGCTCTGGTGTCATCCCCAAAATTTTGTTATGGTTAGCGGGAGTCAAATAGCATTCAACTCCGAAATAACATTGAATATCATCATTACATGTAAGTTGTCTTTGCTCTTATTTCTTTTGAAATTCTATGTTTATTTTTTGTTTGTTTGTTAAGCTTGGTAGATCCTCATTTTTCATTAGTTTATAAAGAAAATTTACACCACATAGATTGGCTAGGTGGCATCAACTTACCTAGTGGGAAACCAAGTCTGTTGGCCACCTATCCACATTGTATGTCATCTAATAACAAAAGAGTTTTAGTCTTTCTATCCAAGCTATATAAGTCTCATATTTATTTCCATACTCTAGATATCTACCTACACATATACTTGCATAAGGAAGTGTAAAAGTTATTCGCATATATAAACAAAACTAACAAGAGAGATTGTCTAGTCATGTTGTTCGACAGAAGCTAATTCCACTAGAATTGGGTCTTTGGTGTTCATTCCGAACAGTTTGGTCGGTTCCAAGATACAAGGGATGTGCATCTCAATTCTACCAAGTCTAACATCTTGTTTGTGCAGTTGAAACTACGCCTTCTGAAATTCCTGTTTATAATTCAACCTGCCTTGAACAACGACAGCCATGCCCACTGAAATCTTCTCCATAGCCTTGCCGAGCAGGCTTTTCATAAACCATTATAGATATAGCCTCTGTTTGAATTGAGTGATCCTGCCTCTAGTGTTACCAGGGTCTGGGACAAGGGTCCTGCGATCCTCCATTTCCGTGGTTGTCTTGCTTCCGTGTTTAACTTCATCTTCCCATTCCTTTAGAATTTTATGGATACCTTCATTTGTGCATTCACGGTATGCCTCTTCCACCTCACTGATAAGTCTTTCCACATATTTCCTACCTCTGCGGGCCTCAGACGTGCCGAGGCCCTTATCCCTCTTGGTCGCTTGGACCCTTCTTCCATGAAAACGAGCTTTCGTAGGACAAGCCATGGTTGCAGTGTCCCAACCCTGTTCATTGCAAAAATTCGTTAACGGTGACAGTTAAATGGAATATAACAGTATTCTTGCACACAGGTGGTAGTATTACAACTTTCCAACCCGCCCTGTTCCTCCCCTTCCCCATCAATTGTAGTGTTGGGGCCATCACGGTCGTAGTTCAATTCCCCAGAGGGGGCTAACCCACTACCATCCCTAGTGCTACCCCTTCGCCAAAAACACCCCCTCTCGGCCTTAAGTAGGTTAGCTTCTAGTCTCCAATTACAGGTTGGTGAGCACTACCACATGCCCTCATTCAACCAACTCAGGTAGGCATAACCTTTCCCCTCTACCTAGGACATAACCAAAGAGCCCAACCTAGTCATCCCCTCACCCCAGAGCCCCATGGCACCGCTATTGCCTATCTTCCTATCATAGCCAGCTTTGTTCCCTTGCCAGACTTCCCCCCCATAATTCTTTACCTTTCCCCTTCTTCTGAGGTTTCTACCTATCTCCCAATCGCTGCACGTGTATATAAAGCAAGGGCCATCTCTGAGACTGCGGGTGGATTAGAAAACTCTACCCCCCAGGCCTGTCTCTCTACCTATACCCGTAGGACCCCTACAAGCTACCCCACTCGGCCCTCTGTCAAGTATTCCCAGGGTTACCATGTAGGACAGAAGAATTTCAAAGGTAAGGGAAATGGATACAATACCAAGCGGGTGCATGACACACCCCCAATTCCTCCAGCGCTGCTCAGTTTTTCATTTTTCACCCATAACACTCCCCCTTTTTGTCAAGCGAAAACTAGAACAAGTCAGCATTGTGAGGTGTTAGAGTGGTCTATTCAGCCCTCTGTCAGAGATCAAAACCTCTTTTGTTGCATTTCATTTCTAGGTGTCTCATTCAGCTCGATCATCTGCATTCCATTAGGAGCATCAATCTTCTGACGGAAGCTCCTTGTCACTCATTCCCCTCATGTTTTCTACCTGCTGGCTCATCATTCTAGGAAAACATATACAGTCTTTTTATCTTGAAAACTGCATAAGTTGTCTTTAGGGTTTCATGGTCACTTAGGTCTAGGGTTTTATTAGGGTTTCTTCAAAAAATGTGTCAGAGTGTTCAATAATTGCCAGCAGGCCATGACGACGTTTCAACATCAATAAATTTTATCGCCAAGTGTTCGAAAAAAAAGAGTATTTAGCTTTTATTGTACAAAAATCATGAAAATGTTGTTTTTCTCATTGTAAATTCATTCATCTGCACCCTGGTTTCTTTCCTTAGCCCAGAAGCTCCATCACTCGCAAAAAAAACAAAGTTCAACTCATTTATCTCACCAACATGCCAAAAAAGTGAAAAAAAGTCCAAAAACAGGGGTTGAAATAAAAGTTATTCGCCAAACATTATAAAAATGGGTTTCATGAGCTAAAATATTAAAAGCTCTTTGATTATAAGCAATTCCTTCATTTGATAAGCTTATTTGTTAAAGAGAAGCAAGGTAGAGCAAATTTGATGAACAAGTGCAAAATTTGGGTGAATTTGGAAGAAAACTAGCCAGCACGGCGCACTAAGTAGGAGGCGCAGTGCACTAGGAGCAAATGCGCAGTGCATTTTTACACGGGCACGACGCATTGGGAAGGTGCGGTGCATTGGGAATTTTGCGCGGTGCATACACTTAAAGGCTCGAAACTACTCACAATTCCTCCAAATAGCCAAGAACTCACATGGATTTTCCAGGTAGAGCCTCCATCCTGGTGTTTCATCGAATTTTGTGATAAGCTATGGTGGTTTATGGATGATAATGGTTAAAATGAAAATATCAAATCCTACCTCTTAAATCGCCTCAAGGAAACTTGTTGTCAGGGTTTCAAAATCATTGTTTTGTCACCAAATTCACTCCCTCAACCCATTGGTCCCTTGTTTTCATCATTTCCTAAGTTTCCCTATCCCCCTAAGCCCATCAATTACTTCTCCCAAATTCCCTTTCCCAAATTCCCAAACCCAAAACTTCAAACCCTAACCCTATACAAAAATTCCTAACCCTATACATAAATTCCCAAACTCTCCCATATTTCCCTAACTAATTTTATCCCAACAGTCCCTAATCCCTCACTATTTTTCGCTCCCTTGTTTCACTGTTTTTTTCCTTGGTGCCAGAGCTCAAGTACATCACCAAAAGGCATTCCAAAGTAGTTCCATATATCAGCACCTGTTCCTGCAAACCAATTTGTCTATCAGCAGTTATGGCATCTGAGCATTCATCTGATTATGAAGTGGAGACCCAAAGTGACCCACCCATGGAGGAACATGCACCCTGGAGACCTCATAAGGGTGGCAAACATATCAGAGAAGAACCAACCATCCTTACTAAATTGTAGGCTTGCCCTCTCGCCATCTCCTGTTTTCAGCACTATTCATGTTATGATTTTTGTGAGAAGGTTAGTAATGTTCAATTTCATCATGGGTTGGCTCGTCTGTTTGTACTACATTTACATGGAGATCAGGTTACTTTGGCTGGTGTCACCTTCACACTTACACCAGAATCTATCTCATTAGCAACTGTCATACCAAACATTGGAGAACCATGGAACAAGAGGCAGAAGATTGACCGACAGCATTATGAGCCATATATTAAACCCGGTTTCTTGAGGCAACTCAAAAGAGTGTTTCCATTCCGATATCTTAAAGATGAATATGCTCCACTAATGAAATTAATCATGAAGTATTTCAGCTGTGAGGGACGGTTCTCTCATTTATATGCTTATCACATTAGGTTGCTCATGCATTTCACCCGGGTATGGATGATGAACATTCCTTATTTCATATGCCGGAACATAGAGAGGATGACCACCCTTGTGTAGCACAAAACCCCTCAACAGCAACTTAACAGTGTTTATCATTTTGCTCTCATCAAAATTGTGGTGGTTCATCAGCTTGGATTACAGGGCCTCACTTGGGATGATTTCATCTCCCATGATTTCTTCAGAGCTTCACAGGGGCCTTCAGAGGCTGGGCATAAGATAGGTCGACCTTCTCATCAGCCTGAAGGCCATGAAGGCCATGATCCACACTGCTACTATACCAGTTTTCATTACTTATCAGAAGGGTACTAGGAAGTTGTTTGCAGCAGCTAAGTGAGTGTTATATCCACCGGGCGTGGAAGGGACCTCACTTCCAACATTAGCACCATAGGTATAGGACAAAGGGAAGAGGCCAATGCAGGATGAGGGGCCCTTAGGTGAACGAGAGACCGACTTCATTCTCATTCAGAATGACGATACAGCTATGGGCCCGCAAAGTGCCAACCTTAGAGATGTCATCCAGGAGCAGCAGACAGAGATCAAAGCCTTGTCCCTCGACTTGGAGAGGGCTAAGTGGAATATAAAATACTTGGAGCAAAGTAATAAGCAGCTCGAAGATCAGCAAGTGATTATGGAATTACAAAACATTAGGGAGAATCGTCAAGCTGCCCAAAGGAGGAGGATTGAATTCACTTCATTGGAGCAAGAAATTAATGATGATCGGGAGTGTTAGCTCGAAAGAGTCAACATCCACTTAGAGGGAATGCTGGACAAGGCTGATAGGGACAAAGCATTGCTAAGACACATGGCTTTCCACTACATGGCACGGAACAAGGTTTGCAAGGCACGAATAAGGAATCTAAAGGCAAAATTAAACAAGGCAATAAGGAAGGAAAAAAGGAAAAAGGTGCATGATCATCTTCAGATATTGGCCAAAGCCTCTTTAGCCCAGCATGACACTTAATAGAGAAGTTCTAGCCCAAATTTCAAGAAATTTGGAGCAATTTTTGGCATTTTGAAATTTTTTGCACTAAAAAAGAGGTTTTGTCTCCCTATGTGTCGGGCCACGTGGCTCCCACTTTTGCTAGGGGGCTCCAAATCCAAAAAAAATTACATTTTTGGATTTTTCATTATAAATTATGGTTTCTTGTGCATGGCCAAGAAATTTGGGCAGGTTTTGAGTCCCAAAGAGGCCAAAAACACTCAAAAATGACCTCACTTCCCCTATTTTGACACACAGGAAGCAGTCTTCGGAGATTGAAGTTTTGGAGGAGAAAATGACATCCAAATTCAGAAATTCCACTTGGGTTGGAAAGTAGATAGGTAGGGATTTCTAGCAAGCTATCTTGGGCTCAATTTTGACTCCGGGAAGGGCCTCAAATTCAGCTCTAAATTGGCGTGATGCATAGAGAATCACGCGCGGTGCATAGAGGATTTTTGCCTATTTTTCACTATTCAGCTCAGAAATTCGCCCAGTTTTGACTAGTTTTTCTTTTTGATGTCACTCTTGATCTTTCATGATGTAATTTGATAACCATGATGTAATATTGGCACATTTTTACTTTTTCTAGAGGATTCATTCACTAAAAAGTGAAAATTAAATGAATGAATCAGTTTCTTAACATATAGGGGCGAGTTGTTTGATTGCCTAGATTTTAGTTCCTTGTTTAGAATTGGTTCAAACAGCTCCTAGAATGATGAGCTTGACCCCTAGAGGCATGGGAAGGAGTTAGGCTTGTCTATATCATGTAATTTCTCAGTCATTTTCAGGGTTGGATAATTGGGATTGCTTGGCACTTCATTGTACATTTCATTTCTGCAATTTTGGCAAAGGAAAGACCAAGGTTTTGCAGTACTTGTTGGGATCCATGTGGCTCTGTCTTCTGATGGTGTTTTTCTCTAAGTAATTGTAAGTTTACTGATGTTTATGTGTATCATTTTCCCTTCTCTTTTCTTCTAAAATTAAACAAATGAGTGAATGAGGTAGAATTCATTAGACTGTTGTGCTCTGCCTTGAATTTTTTTTTAATTTTATATGTTTTCATCTGTTTGAGGAGGACTCTTGAGACTTTCTTGCCCTCCTTAGCCCCTCACCGGTCTGATCCATCCATTCATTCAATCCAAAGCATCAAAATGATTGCCTTCCTTGCCGCAATCAGAACTCTGCAAAAACTAGGCCTCATCCCTAGACCCAAATTTGCCTTTCCCTTTTCCAACACAAACCCTCAAAAAGTCAAAACAACTCCTTGCACTTCATACCTAGCCTAAGATCAATTGTTAAATCAGTCATCGCAAGCCCCATTGATTATCTTTCGCTGAGGTTTACCCGGAGAGAGCCCTCTCCTGTCCTCGTAGGGCTAGGTACGAGGTTGAGCATGGTTTGATGTGGACTTAGAACCTTGCCTTTTCAGCCTAAGGCAAATCTAGGTTGTAACACGAGGGTTAAGAGATATCGGAGTACATACCCATTAACTCCTGAAGGAAGATGATGTGCTTGGTGTTGTGGATGGCATCGCAGAAACCGTCCATTTCACCAGCCTCTTCATCCACAAGCTATCGAAACTACAACACCCAACTGTTTCCCTTCATTGTTATTAAGGCCATCACTAACACAACTCTCGTTGCCACCTTTCCCACCTTCCCTACATGCCATCATGCAAAGCGCCACCACACCCATCGCCTCAAGCAAGTGGGGGGCGATGGTACTGTAATCGGGGATACAGTTCATTAAACCTCTATTCGACTTCCCAACCATCATTCACACCTCGATCCGGGTTGAAATTATATGCTTGTTAGTTGGATGGTCATGTGTTGATTATTAATCGCATAAATTTATGTAATTTTTTGCATATTCACATTTTGGTTCATTACAAAAATGCCTAGAAACACACAGGCATTAAAGATAGCTAATTAATCTTGCATGAGGAGTAGTCCAAATTTAGAGTTTGAGTTAACTAGTGCTAGTGAGAGATAACTGAGTCAAGTGTGAGTGAGTTCTAGTTCATTCTTATATCTGGTAAATTCAAATTTAGAGGGTGTTTGCATGTTGAAGTTATTTGAGTGAGTCGCTAGTTGAAAAATTATAAATACCCCTCATCGGATTTATTGTAATCATCAAGTTTTGCGTCATCAATAGAAGAGCAGCAACTTGTGTTGTTTCTGTGTGTCAAATTTGTGCCTTTGTTCCTCTGCCTTTCAAACGAATTGGTGTCAGAGTTGGGAATGAATACAAGATATGTGGAGCCTAGAGAGCAAGCTAGAATAGAGCCAAATGAAGAAGGTGACAATTAAAAAAAAAGAAAATTGCAGAAGTGTTGCATGATTAAAGTGTTTAAAGTGTAGCAGTTTGGTGTGACACCTACACATTGCTAGTATAAAGGGTGTGGAAAAATGAATTTTTGGATCACTATCGTAGGTCCAGTCTATTGAGAAGTGCAACATCCTAGTAACCTTTGAAAATGCCACGTTAATCATCATAAAAGTCAAAGAAAATTTGAAAAGTTTTATAGAGGAGTCACACAAGGGTTATTTCCTCATGGAGTAGCCTAAGTAGTTGACGATCTCCCCTTGTTTTTTGTGTCCTCATCCCACGGGTGATTGTTCTCCATCAACCTCAAATTTCTTTGTGATGCTAGTTTTCTATTCGATCACGACATTTTCTCCCTGGCTCTATTGTTGTCTCCCACCGTTTACCAATGTCAAAAGTGATCACTTTGACCTGCCGCTTCAATGTCTTTAACATAATTGTGATAATTCTAACCTAACTGTGATAAGCTCAAAATTTGTTGCCGCAAATTACAACAAGTTGCCACCACTATCATAGGGAATTGTCACAAATTAGTTTCAACAAAGAACAACCACAACTGGTTCAAGAACTATAACTAAATAAAACTTTGTGAAGCTACTTAATTTTTCTTTTGCCCCTTCAAATTTTCAACTTGATCGTTTAGATAAATTCATTGAAGCTAAGGTTTTCTCTTACAAAAATCCTCATGATGCCTTGCTTTTTACCTAATAACTATAAATCAAATAATTGAAGTACCCACACACCAAACACCATAAGTACCCAGAGACACAAAACACCATGAATGAATTCCATGAATAACATGGTTTTCTTTGCAAGTTTAGAGAACTGCATTTGTAGCAACACTCGATCCCGTTCGAATGAATTCTTGATATCTCTTTGAACTCCTTTATTCTACAAATGTTGTTCATACTATTTTGACTATCCCAAAGAATAATCCATTATTGTTACATGTTGAAGTTCCCATAGATTTATCTAAATAGTAAACATTATAAGAAGTCTACAATCAAATGGAATAGATGAATCTATAATTCATACATGTTGATTTAGGGACTCCATCAACGGGAATGAGCATGAAATAATCTTTCCCTTCATTTCTCTTCTCCTAATTTTCTTTTGTAACAGTGGTACCAGTAGGTACCAAATCCATGTTATCCTTCTACCATTCTTCGAATTGTCGTGTTTTGATCCCCAACATCCTAAATGGTGCTCTTGGTGGGTTCTTCTTCTCCAATACCAGGAAAACGAGTACCCTACCTCACAAGAGAAAATTAATTTTCATTCAATAAATTGATCAAATTGCTGGAATCGATAACCTAGGCACTGGAATTAGTCGTGGTTGTTGCAACCACTATAATTTCAATGTCGATAGTATATGAATGATCCCATGGAAGTATTAGAATAGGTAAATAGTCCCCATATTCAAATCAAATCTATACTTTCAAGCCCACCAATATTTCAAATTTGAAATTTAAATTGGGTTGGATGGATCCATGGATGCAGATGGATGGGTGTCCGACAACAAAAATGGTTAAATTATGGGAGAAGTCAAAGGAGTTGGGGAGAAGTGTTACACAAAATATTGTCACCATGACTTTTTGTAGTCAGTGTGAGTTTATCACCACTCATATTGTCCTCCTTTGCAAGTATTAAACCTCAACTCTTCATGTCAAGCCTTAAAAATGAGAGAAAGTCCTTGAAAATCTCTAAAACTCTGGTTCCACACTTTCTCTTAGCATTACTTATGGTCCTGCACCCCTTGGTCATGTTACCTGCAGACTTGCCCGCTCTGTCCCTAAAGGAGTGGGTGCGGACCCTTGTAAGAGTCAAAAAGGCGCAAGTTTATTATTAAAAACTCACTTTGGATTAATTCTAGACGTTTCTAGAAGGAATCTTGAGGTGGCAAGTTCGCTCCTAGGTGGTTCATGCATCCCATGACTAAAGGAGCTAACCCCTTGATGAGAGGAGCTTATCCCTTTGAAGGAGGACTCTATCCCTTTGAAGGTGGACCTAATAATTTCCTTCCATTGCACTATAAAATGAGGCATTGGGCTAGTTGCTAAAGAGGTTGAAAGATGAACATTTTTTAGGGTAAATGTTGTTGGAATTTAGACATCTAGATTGAGCTTGAGAGGAGAGATTACATACCTTTTGGCTTCTTTGGGAAGAGAATGAAACTATTCAAGGTAGAGGAGATTCTTGCTGGACCCTGGGAGGAGCTTGTATAGCATCAGGGCACCAAGGTTGTAAAGTTCTTCTTTGTTTAAAGTTAATACAATCAGATTCATTTTCCTCAATAAATTGTCTTCTATGGTTTATTTCATGAATTCCTTGATCATCATGATAAATATGGTTTATTATATTGGCTATGCAGGTGTTATTTGATGTGTGTGCCTGTTTGTGTTTGTAGATTCTTTAAAAGGGAGCTCATTTGGACAAATGGAGTGTGGCTTCCAGAAACTAGCACTGGACCTGAGGTAGGCCTAAAACATTTGTTGGCCTTTATTTATAAATTGCATATTTAGAGAAAGATAGAATTTGTTTGGTTTGCTTGTCGCTAGATATCCATAGACACTAGGGACATCGATCTTGTCCACAAGAACGAATTATCCGCCCGACAAAATGGCGACTCCACTGGGGACTTGAATTTTTTGTTTTTGCCTTTGCTTTTACTTTGACTTGAGAAACTTTTTCTCTGTTTCTGGTTTTTTCTTGATGTGTGTGGGATTGGGTAGTTTCCTTAGTTTTTGAATTGTTTTTTGTTTTTCACCTTTTTGAGAGTGGACCACACCTGCTGTTTGTAACATAGTGTGGACATACCCACACTGTTTCTTTACTACACAATGCGGTATCGCATCTGGTTATACCAGGGGACTGCGGACCCTATCAAATTTTTGAAAAAACTAAAATCTTTTCATCTAGTTAAGCTTAGGATTTGTTTATGTTTTTTAGCCTCTGCCCAGATCTACACGTGTCTTGTCAGAAACTTTTTGTGAGTAAATTCCATTGGCATTTAGGTTTTAGGTGAATTTCTAGAAGTTTTGTGTGCCTGGCTTGATTTTTGTTTGGTTTTTGTAGTAACTCAGAGCTTAGAAGCCTTAGAAACCTCACATCACCCTGGTTTTTGCTGGTCTTCTTATGAGTTTGACCAATTTGTAAAATCTGCCTTTGGTGAGGAATACATCTCGCTTTTCTCTTTGCGAAGCTTCGAAAGAACTTGTTTTGAAAGTTTTGTATTTCATTTTTAAAAAGAAAACAAACGCTGGTTGTTTTTTGATTAATTTGTTATTATAAACAAGTTATTCCTTAGTTTGTTGATAACTAAGTAAAACATCCTTGAAAATAAATTTTGTAAGCTTTTACTTCAATTAGGTTTTTAGAATTTGTAGATCTCAAGATTAGATTTTTAATAGTTTTGAGTGTTTTCTAGAAATTAAAAAATTAAAAAAAAAAATCTCTTTTGGAAAGGATTTGTTTTTGTAGTTTTGATTGTTGAAAAAGAAAAAGGATTTTTTCGTGAGCATAATTAGTAGTCTCGTTTTTGAGTTTATTGAAAAAAAAAGTTATTCTTTTCATTTGTTTGTTAAGAAAAGATTTGTTTTTTAAGCATTTTCATTCTCAACTCTTTCTTTAGCTAGAAATTCATTAAAGAAAAATTATTGTTTATCATCTTAGTTGCATTTTTAGTGTTTTGGAGTCGAGTCTTCACACCATAAAGTTTCATCTCCACACCTTTTGACTTAAGAAACAACCATAAAAATAACGCTTAATGTAAAATATATCTAGCCATCTTTTTATTTCTAGGGTTCTTTATCACCAACATAGCTTAGGCTAGTATCTTGGAGTAGGGAGTAATTAATTCTCCAAGATAGTAAAAACAAACAAGTAGTTGTATCTTGCGGTAGGAGATAAATTCCAATTGTTACAACTATGCTCTGGGAAGCTCCTCTTAAAGGAGTCAAGCATGAGGTCATATCCGAACCAGTGGGGTAATCAATCATTCCTCATTGGGAACGATAGGAGAGATACACGTATTAAAAATGGTAAACCTTGGATTAACCATTATCGAGGAGCCTCGGGTCACTTGTTGGTAAACCTTGGATTATGTCAAGGAGCCTTCAAGGGGAATGAGCTTTGCTAATTTTCCCTTGTATGTGTATCAGATCACAGACTATTCCCCCAAGTATATTTTTTTCCATTGGTAACCATAGTGACCATAATCTATAGGATTCTTTCCTAAGGTGACGGTGGTGGGAAGCTCCCACTGTACTTGGAGTAGACGTCGACTAGACTCACTTGGATTTTCTGGGGGGTTCTCTTCACTCGAGACGGTTTAGTGGAGAAACTTGTGCTAGTCTATTCATTAAGCAGGTTGTTGGGGTAATTGTTCCAACCACCATTTCTGTATTGAATTCTGCGACGTTGGATTTCATCACCAACTAGTGTTTTCGATATGGAAAGTTACTGTTTGTGTGTGGTTTGACCTCCTAGATTCTTTAGGCGTGTGATTCAAAGTTGTTTGGTTCTTTATAGACTTTAGGTGGTTTTCATTGAGATTTTTCTTTGTTTGCGTGTGAAGTAATTAAAATATTTAATCGTGGTTGAATTACCGAGGCAGTCTTGTAGACTTTGGGGCCAACCTCCTGAGCTTTTACCAAGCTAGCTTGAAGGGCTACGAGCTCTTGTAACTCCTAGTGACAGTAGAGTTGGGTCACCGAAAGAAGGAGAATCTTCTTTAGTTGTGCATCTTGATTATCAAGTCCAAGCACCAGAGTATATTATTGAACCTATTTCATTTTCCGAAGTTATTGGTAGTTTTTCTTCTACTAGTGAATTAGTCGAGGAACCTGAAATGTCTGAACCTGAAACTGAACCTACTGCTACTTGATCATCAGGATTTGCATCTCCAACTTCCAGTGGTCCTAGTTCACCCAGGGTAGGAAGGGTCATTACCGAAAATCTACCTTTTGGACTTATTGCTATTAAAGAACTTATTACTCCGGAAGAAGGTTACCTATCCCTGAAAACCGACCAGCTATAGAACTTAGAGAATGTGAATCGATCTTTTACAGTCCACCTAGGAGGGACGCTTGGTATCTTTCATTGACCAATTTTCTAGAAAACTTGGGACTGAGTTTTTCACCACCTCGCATTCCTTATCATCCAACACCTAGAGGTTATTATCCTCCTTTGAATATGTCGAGACAGTCATCCATGTTTTCTCAATCTCCAGAAACATTTTTATATGGCGGTCCTTCTGTTCCCTCTGGGTATCAGTCACTTACTGGTACTTCTTCGGGAGCGTCTCCTCAACCTGTTGAACAAGGGTTATTAACTGGTAATAAAGGAACTAAGCCATTGAGTGTAGAAGATATTCTTATGATGTCAGGTACCATTCCAAATCCGCAACCTCAAGGTAGTCAGTTATCACCCGGGGGGCAACCTTAAGGTCCTCAATTATCTCTTGGGGGGCAACCTCAAGGTATCCAGTTATTGCCTGGGGGGCAACCTCAAAGACAATACATACCTTTGGGACAGTACATTCCTCAGGGTCAACCCCAAACTCAGTACGTACCTCAAGGTCAACCCCAGTATCAATATATGCCTCAAGGTCAACCCCAGTTTCAGTACGTGCTTCAAGGTTATCAATCTCAAAGTCAGTACCCAACCCAAGGTTTCCAACCACCTTCAGGTCAATCATTTTTCTAAGGAGCTGGAAATGTACCTTTGAATTATCAACCCTACCCTCAACCTGGTTACGGTCCTCAATATGCTCAACCTTCTATGGGTCCATACCCGGAATGAACATAGTGTGGGATCCATCTCAATCTCAACAGATATTGCAACCGAATGTGCAGTTGTCATCTCAATCTGGATAACCCTTGGTTTCTAGTTCAACCCAGCAACCTGTCCAGCCTACTATTCAAACTTCTTCACCTTCTGTAGTTTCTCAGCCTGGGCCTAGTTCGCCTCAAACTCCGCCTCAAACGACTGCTGCAACTGCTGCAACATCTATTCCATCTACCCCACCTACTTCTGGAGTATCTACAGCTCCGGTTTCTATTGTTCCTGCATCAATTCCTCAAGCATCCTTACCTCAGTTTGGACCAACAATTTAGACTTCGGTTCAAATGCTTGTAGGACAACCTGGTCCAAGTACGGTTGTCACAAGTCAACCTCAATTTACTTATCAACCGTACCAGGGACAATACCAATTCGGTCCTGCTGTGCAGAACCTAGTCTGTCAGTATCAACCATACCCTGGATATACTTATCAGCAACCTCAACAACCCCAGTACGTTCCGGTTAATCCTAGTTTTCCTGGAGGATATAATATCCCAAATGCAATTCCAATTCCTAGTTATCTTGGATATCCTCCTCCTAGGGCTAGTCTCATGAACCAGGGTTTTCCAAACCCTAATAATCAGCTACCATTCATTGCAACTTTGGACTTGCTTGATTTGTCACACGTTACGAACGATCTGATAAATTATCTTCCGTTTTGGCCGCCAATGCCGAATAATTTTCCCAGTGACATCCCAAAGTTTGAAGGTAAATTAGGAGAGGATCTGTCGAACCATGTGATGACTTATCACCTCTGGTGTGCATCTAACTCCATTTCAAATGATTCAATTCATTTATGTCTTTTTCAACACACTCTAATTGGTCTTGCGGCTAAGTGGTACATTGAGTTACCACGAGCCTCTTTTTATAATTTTAGTCAGTTAGCTACTTCATTCTTATTTCATTTTCAGTTGCCAGTTAGATATGACAATGGCACAGAATTATTAACTTCATTAAAATAGTCAACATCCACTTATATTTTAGATCACATTCATGAATGGAGACGTCGACGTCGTTTAGTGAAAGTTTTTATTCCGGATAAGATCTTAGCAGAATGGTTTGTTAAATCATTATTACCTAAAATCACTAAGGATGTAGCTAAGGCAGGAGTAGTTACTGAAGAGAAAGTAATTTCTCAAGCTCAGTACCTTGACCTCGTTTATACACAGTCGGGTACGTTACATGAGAAAATCCCCGACCTTCCTAAACAAAATCAAATAACTGCAGCTCCTTCAGGGTCTCATGCCGCTGACGGTATGATTGGTATAGTTAACACCAAAAGTAGGAAGAAATCTTCCAAAAATTCTTCTCTTATCATAACTTTACTAGATTCCCTGACAGGAGACTCTTCCGCGAAAATTTCTGCCGATATTCATGTCGTAGAGTCATCTACGACCAAATCAAATTCCAGCGGTAAGAGAAAGGGGAAGAAGAAAAATAAATCAGATAAAAATTCGAAAGAGAAACTAGAAAAAACGGAATCTACTGATGAGAAACACAAACCTCATTATCCTTGTCTCATTTGTGATGAAGAGAATTTCACAAGAGACTGCCCTCATTGTGCTGAGGTTGCGAAAATTGTCAAAGGTTCTCAAACACCTGCTGTTTTGAAGGATCCTTTTCCTAGTCAAGACAGTAAGATGATAGGTTCTTCCTCAAATGCCTCAGAAGAACCCATAATGATGAGGTCCCATGTTAGGATTGTGACGCGATCGCAAGATTATGGAAGTAAAAGTCTTATTGGTGGTAAGGAAGCATAATCTTCTATTTCGAAACCATCAACTTCAACTCCCAGTTCCGATCCACTACAGATCGAGAAACCTAACCCAGACTTAGTAATCAAACCGCCCGCTAAGGGTATACTTCGAAAGTCAACTTTCAATCCACATGTGAGAGCTACTCAGAACTATAACATTGTTGAAGATTTGGCTATTTCACCTTCAGCAATGTCGGCTTTGGGGGTGCTGCAATCATGTTCAACACAACGTAAATTGCTATTGTCGGCTATAGGAGCTGTTGATCTTCAGGACTCAGAAGTTATAATCTTCGATTTAGAAAATAGTACACCTCGCTTACCTCATCAAATGGCTTTCCAGATTCTAGTGTTAGTCAAAAATAGACCTTGCTATAGGACTGTAATTGATGAGGGAGCTTCAACGTGTATTATGTCAATCCAGTGTTGGAGATCGCTTGGTTCTCCTACACTCAATCAATCCTCGACGATTCTGAAGGCTTTTAATGGCCGTGGGTTCCATCCTTTTGGCATTCTACAGCATTTACCTATAGGGGTTGAAGCAAAATTTTTATCTAGATGTGGAGGTGGTTGATGCCCCTCTAGATTACAACCTTCTCTTGGGTCGTAGTTGGTCTTACGCTATGACAGCTGTTATTTCATCGGTCTTTCGGCTTATAAAATTTCCTCATAATGGAAAGATCATAACTATAGACTAGCTAACTTATTTTTCATCTAACCCAGCCTCTTCTGAAAGTATCCAGCATGTCAACAAAATGACTATCCCTTATAAGGATGTTGGAGTAGGACTAGTTAAAGATTCTGGTTTACTAGGAACTTTTTCCTTTCCTTCTCCTAACTTATCATCTTCTACTTCAACCATTCATATGATTTCATTAGACACTATTGTTTATGATGATCCTTGGATCGTACCTTCCGAATCTGGGATGGATTCATTTGATGATGCTATGCCTTTGAGTCCATATGAAATTGTGTATCAGGCTGTAGAGTCGTTTTCTGACACTTCTTCGATCAAAATTGACTTAATGAATGTGGTCCATGAAGAATCACTTTCAATATCAAACTCAGATTCAACAACTTTTTCCGAACTTGTTCACACTGATGAGAAGATTTGTGAAATTTTTTCTGTTGATGATTTACCATGGGAAGATCTTCATCATAGATCTTCATTTTTACCTGAGATTGATCATTTTGAAAATGATTTTTCATCTATTTTTCCGACTGAATACGTCAAGGAACCACAGAATCCATTACAAAATCTTGATTCTGAGTTAAATTTGGGAAATATTACTCGAACAGTTCCTATCGACATTTCAGTTAAACCTGGAATTGTTGAAAACATTCATATAGGTGCCTCCTGTACGGAAAATGAATTTCAAACATATAAGGCCCTATTTCAAGAATTTTGTGACGTGTTTGCCTCGTCATATGAGGAAATGGCAGGAATTAATCCAACAATTGTTGTTCGTGAAATCAAAACTTGACCGAATGCTAAACCCGTTTGGCAATGTTTGCGTCAGATTCACCCATGAAAAGCTGCTGCTATTAAAGCAGAAGTTGAAAAATTACTCAAAGCAGGTTTCATTTATCCAATTCCCTTAACGGATTGGGTATCGAATATTGTTCCTATTAATAAAAAACAAGGGACAATAAGAATATGTATTGATTATAGGGATATAAATCGAGCCTGTCCAAAAGACAATTATCCAACTCCCTATATTGATCAAATTATTGATGATTGTGCTGGTAGTGAAATATTCTCCTTTATGGATGGTTTTTCAGGTTATAATCAAATCAATATTCTACCTTCTGATCAACCAAAAACGGCTTTCATTTGTCCACGGGGGACATTTTCTTATTGCAAATTACCTTTTAGGCTCAAGAACGCCGATGCAACATTTCAAAGAGCCATGTCTTATGCTTTTCATGACATCAAGCACATTGTGCAACCCTATCTCGATGATTTACCTGTTCATTCATTACATAGAGCCAATCATCTCATTCATTTAGGAGCAATATTTATGAGATGTAGGCATTATCGAATTAGGTTGAATCCACACAAATGTGTTTTCTGTATAGAAACGGGTCGGTTACTGGGATTTGTTGTTTCAAAAGCTGGCATTCATGTCGATCCCTTGAAGGTTGAAGCTATTGTCAAATTGCCTCTTCCTTCGACTCTTCACCAACTCCAAAGTTTGTAAGGGAAAGCAAACTTTTTACATTGATTCATTCCTAACTATGCCGAGATAACAAAGGGTTTTACTAGGTTGTTGAAAAAGAATACTCCTTTCTTTTGGGATAAGATAGCTGACAAACCTTTTGATGCACTAAAACGCACGTTGACCCATGCACCGTTATTGCATCCTCCCAACTACAACTAGGACTACTTCTTATATCTCGTCGCCTCTCATTCCACCATCGGAATGGTGTTAGTTCAGGAGGATGAATTCGGTAGTGAACATGTGATTTATTACCTTAGTCACACTTTAAATCCAACTGAGTTAAAATATTCACATGTGGAGAAATTGGCCTTGGCAGCTGTTCAAGCTGTCCAACGATATCGTCATTACATTTTACTACGCAAAACTACTGTAATTTCTGACTGCAACCCTATGATCTATATTTTGACTAAACAATTGCTAGGGGGGAAAGTATTCCAAATAGATTGTTATCCTGCAGGAATTTGACTTGGAGTTTGAAAAATCTAAGTCAAAGAAATCTTTAGTTTTTGCGGAGTTGATGTGTGACTTCTCGCGTGCTGATACTGAAACTGTGGCGGAAGAGCCCATTGCAGATGAATCCTTGTTTCTTATCAGCACTCTTGATCCATGGTATGGAGATATCATAGTTTATCTCCAAACCCAATCCTTTCGGCCTAAAATTTCAAGAACTCAGCGTCAGAAAATACGATTCCAATCCCAACAATACAAAATTATTGGAGAAACACTTTATCGTCGTGGGGCGGACTCTGTTTTCCAACGTTGTTTAACTCATGAGGAAGCTGAAAGGGTTCTAAATGACTGTCACTCTGGAGCGTGTGGCGGTCATATGTCTGGGTTTGCCACAACCCAAAAGATATTGCGTGCTGGCTATTTCTAGCCGTCTTTGTTTAAATATTGTATTGACGCGGTCCAAAAATGCCACAACTGCCAAATTTTTGATCGAAAGATGCGTGCTTCACCTACTCCTCTCCACCCTATAATTGTCGTTGGTCCTTTTGTGAAATGGGGTATCAATTTTATTACATCTAACCCTCACTCGGATGGGGGGCATGCATATATCATCCTTGTGGTAGATTATTTTACCAAGTGGGCTGAGGCGATGCCTACATTTTCAGTAGACAGTAAAACTGCTGCGATTTTCATTTTCAATCATATAATTGCTAGGTTCGGTGTTCCACAACTGATTATCACTAATCATGGGTGTTATAGAAATTTTTGGGCACTGCAACCCCAAGCATAAATGTCCATAAACCAAGGGCTCCTAAGTCCCTAAAGGTGTTGTTCCAACCCCTAAAAGAACAAGGTCAACTGATCACAGCATCTCCCAGAAGTTCTCCATGAAAAACTACTCAGAACTGATCAAAACCAGATCATTTCACCTGCTCCATAGGCAAAGTGCGTTGCATCCCACCTAAATACACATAGTAGGTTCATTTCATGTCGAAAATCCCTTCTATGGGGTGTGATGGGTGAGAAGGGACAAATGGCAGCGTCAATCCCCAAGGTGTAGAAGCATAGAATCTTCCTGAGACTTCTCCTGTGACACTTGCCTCTCTAAATTCGACCAGGGATGAGTAAGAGATCATCAATCTCCAAGTGGAATCAAGAACTATCAGAGGGGAGACACTAATCAAATCTCAAAAGCTGACTCACCTCCCTTGTAGACATCTATATATGGATCCCTCATCCCAGAGATCCAGAGGCGGGAATTCTATATCTTGTAAGGAAGTGCTACTGGTTTATTTGTGCAATATCATAGTGTTGAGTGATCTAAGCTTTTCATGAGGTGAAGAAGGGCTTCTTGTTGAGAGGATGATGCTGGGTCAGAACAATTGGTTGTAAATCTCTTGGCTCTTTCTTGATTATCAATAAAGCTATTCAAGTTTTCCTCCATGCACTTGTGTGATTGATGTTTTATGCATTTGTATGGTTAATATACATATGATCCTATATTGTTTATGATAATAGATCTATGTTCTCGTATAGCGTTATGCTACTTTGATTCTACAGATAATCTGTGAAGCCTGGTACACAAGAAAGCAAGTAGCAAAGGACTATCAGAAGAGAGAGGAATCGAGCAAGGAACCAAGTGCAAGACAGAGGTTGGTCTCCTTTATTCTTCTCTCATCTACCTCTCACAAAGGAAAACGTAAGTAGTTTTAAGTTTGTTTGTTTCTAGGGTAGCTACCAGCCTTAGTGGGATTAGCAGCTCCGCATAGACACTATTCCCGGTAACAAAATGGCGACTCTGCTGGGGAGCGAGTAGATTGTTCGTTCATCTACATTTGTTTATGTTATAAACTTATAGATGGAGCATGAAGTCAAGCGAACTAGCCTTCAAACTGCATTTGCTATGCAAGTGCAAAGTAGATCAATGCTGCTTCAGTCAATCTCCGGGTTTTGTTTATGAATTAAACAATTCATTTACAAGCTCTCTAATTGCCCTTGTGGTGGCTCTAGTAACCTCCTTAGATCTACCCCTGTGATTGATTTACTGATTACCACTTGCTCGGCCAAAATCCCTGAACTGAACCGCAAAATGTGACCCGGAACCCAATAAAAGTCTCATCCCTGGTCCATCGCACTGTCTGTTCTGTGAACTTCAAATGTAGCGCACTTCCCGGGTGTAGCAGGTGCGTTGCATTTCAATTTCACTATGTTACAGGTGCGCTGATCAGACAAGGCCTTGTTCCTAAATTTTGGTTTCTGTGTTCATTCTTTTCAGCTCTATTCAGGAGTTTTGCTGCCTGTAGTCAGTACACCTCTATTTGAAACCCCTTTCCTTGCTGTTATTCTGCCTCCACTGTGCAAAGAACTGTAAATGTTTTTATGTATTTTTTGAGTCATTTTCAGTTCTCCTTTACAAAGAAGTAGCGTAATTGTACTATCGTTTCTTGATTAGAAAGTGTTGCAAGTGTTGTTTTCAGTCATAGAAGAGAATCTGATTGTTCTTGATAGTCGATTACCTTGTTACTCTTGTATTTGATCTGAATTAGCAGTTTTTCTAGTGTCGAAAGCAAGTTTTCAATTCCAAATCGCAAAGTGTTGTCATTGTCCTCATTTTGTTTTGAAAAGAAACTTGTTAGTAATTGTCGCTTTGAAAAATAATTCAGATTTACGCATTAGCTTTCTTTTTATCATTTACATATTACGAAGGCTGAAAACAAATACATGCATGTGCATTTGCATTTAGACTATTTGTTGGTTTGATTTAGGACAGTTCATATAGTGTGTGCTCTTTGCTCTTTGTTGAAAGAATGCCATCTCTCTTTCCTTAGTAGCTAGGATTTTCATTTGCAAGAAGAAGACTAAACGACTGTTTGTCATCTTAGATTGCATTTTAGGAATTGTACATCTACATCACGCGGTGAACCTGAAAGGCAAATTTCTTAAGCAATATCAACTATAAAATAAATTTAATGAATCTAAAAATGCTTTGGAACCTAACGCACAACATCTAGAAGTCTAGGCTAGAGACGTATTCCGGCGTCGTAAAGCCTGGTAACTATTGTTTTCATTGTTGGTTGAGTGATTCCTCCACTTTGAGACGATAAGTGCCAGTACGGACTTGTGCTCCCACGTACCGTTGAGTATATTTTGGGAGACTACAATAGGCTTAATCCTTATCCATAGGAAGCCGTGTCTGCCACCCTATCGATCACAATGCACTGAAAACAGCATTCGGGAAGATTGACTGCCATACTGTAAAAGTTATTCTACAGTTTTACGATTGGTTTGGTAATCCCTCTGTCTAGATTTCTAGAGCAGTCCCTTTCGTTCCTTTTCAGACTCCTTAATGGAAAAGGTCCATCTGAGCACTTGTCACTTCAGGCTCATTAAAAATCGAAGGTGACTAGAGTCATCTTTTGTTTTTTCTCGACTCTTAAAAATTGAAAAAACAAGTTGTGTCAAAGTGTCTGAAATTTATTTTAAACGGAATAATTATCACCTTTCCTACATTGGTCTTAGGTTGAGGAAAATGGAGTCCACCAACCAAGGAGTTCCCCTTGGAGGAAATCCTAGTTCCTTCTCCTCTTGGGGAGATGTTGGTGCACCCCATATGGCCACATTGTCACTTCCAAGATTGACAATCGGCTTGCCTGTATGGCTTTTCTCAACCTCCATTGTTCAGAACACCGCGATTCCTGAACAATCGAGTCAGCAACTAGACAATTCTAGACAATTCCAGAGTTACCTCCTAACCCTCTACTTCATCCAATTCTTCCTCTCCTCCTTCCTCTTCACTTGATGAAGCTGGTAAAGCCAAAAATCAAGTACCTGAGAAGAAGAAGGAAAAGAAGAAGAAAGAGAAGAAGAAGAAGGAACCAAAGGCAAAAAGGGGCAACCAAGCATTGTCTAGCGAAAATCCACACATTGCACCGACCAGGCCTAAATCGCCATGTTTCATTTGCAAAGGAGACCACTATCATCGAGATTTTCCTTGCATCCATCGGATCTTAAGGGACTGGTCTCCTCGTTTGCACAACCCGGTGTCATCAACCTCTGATGATCATGTTGAAGATACATCGTAAACTAGTGAAAGTGAAGCCCCTGACAAAAAGGAAAATGTAAATTTATTTGTAAGTTGTGTGAAGGCGATCACACCGTACACCATTGTCCCTTCTTAGACGAGGCTAAAAGAGTTTTGGATGACCATCCGGTTTCACCGTTACGTCTTCCTCCTGGATATAAGAAACTCTTTCCGAGTCTGTCACTAGTTGAAAATCCGGCTGACCCGCCCTTGTGGTCGGCCGAAGCGTCTATCATTGAATATAAACCATTTGAATCCATACCAGACGAAAGTCAAAAGGTCAAGGCGGCAGTTGACCCGGTCTTGCCTTCAGAGGTTCCACCTTCAAATGATACAGTGACCGAAGAGAACAAGGATGACACCGTCCAAATTCTTTTCGTAAGCATAGACTCCGATGAACATGGGGGCAACTTACCCGTTCCTTTACCGCAGGAAGGAAGTTCGTTAGAGTCGTACCTGACAGTCTATTCGGTCCCACCTCCAAGAAACCTGGTTGTTTCCTTTGACTAGAATCTACTAGGCAGACCCCGTTTACCGGCTAGGGTACCATTTCGAATCATTGCTCAAATATATAGAATGGTCATGGCCGGTACCATCATAGATGAAGGGGCTTCTGTGAGTATCATTTCCTCAACTGCTTGGAAAGCGCTTGGTTCGCCATCGCTTTTGCCTGAAATGATAAATCTAACGGGCTTTGACAAAGGAAACAGTCGCCCGTTAGGGATCCTTCCCAATGTGCCCATTACATTGAGAGGAAAAACCATTCACATGAACGTAATGGTAGTCCAAGGACCCCTGGATTATAATCTACTCCTTGGATGAGACTATATTTATTGCATGGGAGCCATTGTCTCCTCACTTTTTAGAGTAATGTTTTTTCCGCACAAAGGAAGAGTGGTCAAGCTCGTAGACCAGCTTTCATTCCCCAGTTCACGCATAGCAAATAGTCATATACCATCCCTGAATGGTATTTTCACACAAGGAATGTCTCATCAATCCCCAGTCTGTCCTCTTGTTGAGCACGAGTGATTCGGGGGATGTGACTGAAACCCAGGGGCATGCACCCTGGTCTGCTTCGGCAAGAGAACCTTGGGTATAGGGTTGATTTCCACGAGGGATATATGACTAATCTGGCGAACCCGTCCTTACAGGAAAAGGGGAATAGACTGGAATAAGATACCTTCGTTAAGGTTATGCCAGGTGACACCACTCCCCTTTGCCTATTTCGATAGGCATCACCGAGAAAGAATTTTATCTGCTACGTGGATGAAACTTTCTTGGTAACCTGGAAATTTTTTTGTATACCTGGGGGCATGCAAACCTTTTGGCATGCAAGCGAAGAGAAACTATTTATTTTTTAAATTTGTAGGTCCTCTAACCCTTTAAACTCATAGGATTAGTCGTTTCCTAACTCGCATAAAGAAAGGATCTGGAGCAAAGCTTTGTAATGTGCAAGCTCCACAAAAATGGCATCTTAGATGAGACATCCTTATTATATGACTGGATCGAGCAGTTTTGACGTGGACTTCATGCTTGTTAAAAAATAAACATAAGCAATGAGCAAGTGTTTCCCCCAGTGTTTAAGCTCATTTTAAAATAAAAATGAACCACTTTCCTGTAAATAACCATCTTGAATGTAGTACTTCAGCCTTTGAAGCCTTGGTCGTGTTCTCATCATCACCTCCACTCTATATTGGCTGCTCATTCACCTCCACTCGATTGTTTACCCCTTTTGAGGAACAACTGCGAGGAGTGATCTTGTTAGCCATCCTTGTAACACTACCGTGATTGGAAAATTCCAAACCTTACCTGGAATCAACTGCTACCCGAATTTATCACTCGTTCCTCAAAGACGAGTCTCCTTTAAGCTCTTTTCAACTGACTTGTAAAATATGAAAAGATTGTTGAGCCATTGGCCTCTCCAGCTCATTAAAGTGACCGGAAGTGCTATCCCTCCTTTAGATTTTAATCTTTTTGGACCTGAGGGATTATTACACAAAAATATCGAGCGCTTGTTTTGTTCGGCTCGTTAAAAGTACCGAAAATTCATCCCTTCTGTATTATTTTATAATTTTTCGGACTGAAGGGATTAGATGACGAAAAAGGATTTTTTTTGGAGTTTCCTTTACGTCCATTTTCAGACTCTCTAAAATTGAAAAGGACCGAGTTATCTTTGTCGTTAAACTCGTTAAAACCTAATAGCGACAAACTTGTCCATAATAGCCAAGAACGAGTTTCACTATCGCTAGGCTCATTAAAACATAGAGATGGGTTTTCCCGAAGGGAAAATTATATAACAAGCATATGTTATCCTCCTCAAGCTTGACAAAAATAAAGAGGTACTAGTCAGCAATGACTGGGGAAAAATTTGGAAGAAAACTTAAAGAAACTTTGTTGGTAGCAAGTCGCTCTTGAACATGACACTTTCACTCTGCATCCAAGTCGGGTTGGGTTGTTCCATTCACTGGTCAGATCACCATGGTTCCATCACACCATCCACATTTGGGGTTAATGTTACCAATCCATCATGTCAGTGTTGCCGATATGTTCAAGAGAAGTCGCTCAGAGAATTCACCTGTGTCTCACCCACTGCAATACATTTACGCTCCATTCTTTCATGACCGCCACCCTGAATCTTATATCACCAGATCGTTTTCACCTCCATTAAAATCATTTGCTCCATTCTATGTCATTTATGTGGGATTCATTAAGGCCCTCCTATGACGGATCACTTCTTGCCGACATCACCTCACTATCCAAGAAGTCGATCTAGGAACAACCCTTTCAGTACTTTGAAGCTTGCATGCCTCAATGGCAAGTTTCTCACTTCTGGCGATAGGTTACATCAATGGCCTTCGACCAAAAGATTTTGCGTGGTGTTCCACGCCAAGTACCTTATTCACACCACGTGAATTGTACTACAATACCTTGAGGATCATTATCAATATCGGTGATTCCTCTCGCGCCTGTTAACAACTTACATCATTGGCTGGTAATTACGCGATGTCTTTCCATGTTCGAATCTAGAACATCTCTCACATGGATCGACTTGTACTTTGAGTGAAGATCGAATGAGATTGAAGACCCCGGATCTAGTTTCATCCATCCGGGCTGCGATATATATTCAGGAAAATAAAGACATCAAATATACATCATTGCTGCACAATAATCATCCAATCTAAGGGATTATGGCTCTACCAAAATCATCAGTCTACACTCAGACGATTGTCTGTCTCATGTACATGAAAAATGAATTTATAATGCTGAGCATGGGAATGCGCGCCTCAGCTAGATCATGAAAATATTATGAAGATAATGTATTGTATTGTATCTTATTACAGGTCTCCTTCCAGCTTGAAAGAACTTCGGATCCTCATGATAAAGCATTTCACCCGACATAAAAAAGATTAACGACCTCATGCTTTAGGGGGAAACTTTTATAGACATTTTTGGGCACTGAAACCCCAAGCATAAATGTCCATAAACCAAGGGCTCATAAGTCCCTAAAGGTGCTGTTCCAACCCCTAAAAGAATAAGGTCAATTGATTATAGCATCTCCCAGAAGTTCTCCATGAAAAACTACTCAGAATTGGTCAAAATTGGACCATTTCACCTGCTCCATAGGCAAAGTGCGTTGTATCCCACCTAAATACACACAGTAGGTGCATTGCATGCCAAAAATCCCTTCTATGGGGTGTGATGGATGAGAAGGGACAAATGGCAGGGTCAATCCGCAAGGTGGAGAAGCATGGAATCTTCTAGAGACTTCTACTGTGACACTTTCCTCTCTGAATTCGACCAGGGATGAGTAAGAGATCATCAATCTCCAAGTGGAATCAAGAACTATCAGAGGGGAGACACTAATCAAATCTCAAAAGCTGACTCACCTCCCTTGCAGACATCTATATATGGATCCCTCATCCCAGAGATCCAGAGGTGGGAATTTTGTATCTTGTAAGGAAGTGCTACTGGTTTATTGGTGCAATATCATAGTGTTGGGTGATCTAAGCTTTTCATGAGGTGAAGAAGGGCTTCTTGCTGAGAGGATGATGCTGGGTCAGAACAATTGGTTGTAATTCTCTTAGCTCTTTCTTGATTATCAATAAAGCTATTCAAGTTTTCCTCCATGCACTTGTGTGATTGATGTTTTATGAATTTGTATGGTTAATATACATCTAATCCTATATTGTTTATTATAATAGATCTATGTTCTCATATAGTGTTATGCTGCTTTGATTCTACAGATACTCTGTGAAGCTGGGTACACAAGAAAGCAAGTAGCAAAGGACTATCAGAAGAGAGAGGAATCGAGCAAGGAACCAAGCGCAAGACAAAGGTTGGTCTCCTTTATTCTTCTCTCATCTATCTCTCATAAAGGAAAATGAAAGTTGTTTTAAGTTTGTTTGTTTCTAAGGTAGCTACCAGCCTTAGTGGGATTAGCAGCTCTACATAGACACTATTCCTAGTAACAATGGGCGTCATTTTTGAAACATTATGATGACTGAACTAACAGATCAACTCGGCCTGCGTCACGATAGTTCTAATCCATATTACCCACAGGCTAATGGTCTGGTTGAAGCCACCAACAAAGTTCTAGTCATTATGATTCGATGAATCATTGGGATTCATAGGTCGAATTGGCATAACATGTTATTTTCAGTGCTTTTGGCGTATCGAACCTCAATAAAAACATCAACTCGTTTGACTCCTTTCCAACTAGTTTTACGGTTTGGAAGCTCTGTTACCCATTGAATGCGAAATCCCGTCATTGCAAATGACCATAGAATTACTTCCAGCCACTTCCAAAGAGGAGAAACATTTGTTGTTCTTCGCTCAGCTAGATGAGAATCGACATGATGCTGCACTAGCAATCGAAACTCATGCCAAACGTATTAAAGCTCAGTATGATCGAAATGTTCCACCTCATAATTTTTTGGAAGGAGACCTAGTCTTACTCTACGATCAAGCAAATGATAAGTTAGGTGCTAGAAAAATCATACCCATGTGGCATGGTCCTTATGTTGTTAAGTGAAAGCTGGCAAAAGGGGCCTATGAATTGGTAGACTTTGATGGAGTCTCTTTAGGTAAACCCAGAAATGGTCTTTACCTAAAGAGATATTATTCTTAATTCTAAGTGTGGAGATTTTTAGTTAGGTTAGTTTTCTTTCTAGCTGGTGTGTTTAGATTAGAAAAGTGTGCTTAGTTTAGAGAATGTTTTTGTCATTATTCCTGCTTATCTTGATTTTACTCTTGATATTGCAGATGTCAACGTCTCTTCAAACATACATTGGTTTTGCTAATGGTGCTTTGTCGTAATACACGGAACATTTCTTCCACAGCTTGGGTTATCTATTCACCCTCTGATGAGTTGGTATCTATGCATGGGGTAAGCCTCAGTCAAACAACGAATAACATTGCAAAGTATAGTGCAGTGATTGAGTTATTATCCAAATCCATCTCATTTGGGATTCGAAGTTTGATTGTGAGGTTAGATTCTAAACTTGTTGTATTGCAGCTTAATAGAGTTTATGCCATTAGAAATCCAGTGTTATTGAGATTATTTTTGAGAGTTCGTCTCTTAGAACGTGAATTTGACTATATTGAATATCAGCATATTCCAAGATATTTAAATACATTAGCAGACGCAATTGCTTCTCGAATGTTAAGTAGACATTTGTAATAATCAAACAGTAAATTTAAAAACATTCCATAACATGTTTTACAAGATAGCCAGTAATAGTGATATAGCATAGCATAGAAGTGTGTCATATATACATCATCTTCGATCATAGGTTGAAAAACACCTTATGATCGGAAAAAATGATAAGTACAAAAAGAAAAAAATGTCATATGAGTCTACAACAGGCGATCATCCTATCTCTGGTGATGATCACGATAAGAAACCACTCTACGGGCCACCCTAAAAAGGAACCTCCTGAAAGGTCCTGGGACCCTAATCACATAGCATTGTAGCCTAAGAGGAATGTCATCTACGCTAGTCTCTTGAATGTCTGTTGTCAAACGCTCTAGATGGTTTTCCAATTCGGCCAGGGTCTCTGTAGATTCGTCCTATGGGGCTGGTGCTGCTGCAGCTGGCTGTTTCCTCTCCTAGGGACGGAGAGTGGCTGGTCGTCATGGACCTACATCTGCATTTGAAACTTTTTACTATCAGTTTTGGGACGATTTAAAAAAAAAATTAGAAAAATGTTGAAAATGATTTTACCTGAGTCATCCCATTGCTCTCCTGGTGGAAGAGCCATGTCTGGGTCACCACGATAATCCATCCTAGCATAAGGAAAATCCTGAATAGTGAAAACTTGGTTCTCTAACCAATGAAAATACTCAGGAGGAAATCAAATGACCTCTGAACCCTCCTCAGGATGACGGGCCATAACTGCAACCCAACACATCAGCTTGGACTCTCGGGGAAGTCTAGCTTCAACGAAAGATGTTGTGGGACCAACATTGGGACCGTCTCTAGACCAAAGCTCAAAACTAAAAAAACCATATCCAAAGGTTTTCAGTTGTCCATTCTTTGCTCTAGTCAGTTGGCCTTTTACATTAGCCAACACAGCTTCACACCAGTTGAAGACGGTGCCTCAAAAATAGTCTACTACCAACCGCATTTGGGATCCAGTGGCCATATGTAGTGTTGCGCTTCTGCAGAGTCTGGTGACAGTAAATGCAATCACTTGAGTTCAGTACGGGAGATGGTTTTGATGTCAATCCCTTTGTCCTTGGTTTGGTCATTACAAAACTCTAGCCGGAGGCTATCGACAGACTGGCCATCTGGCCTAGTCCCGAATAGAGTCAATTGTTCACCTCTCTTGGGAAAACTAGTCAAAAAGTAAATTTCCTCTGGCTCCATTTCGAGCTGGTGGCCACCAATAATGAAACATTGGTCATTCACATTCCACCTATCCACCAGCCACTTGAGCCCTCATGCTAGGTATGGCCCAAAATTTATATAGCCTGCATGCCCTCAATGCATCTATTGAGGGTTGATGATTTAGTGCGGCAGCATCCACATCTTCATGGTCCCATTCCCACTAGCTAAGCATGATGTATACCCTACATTGAAAGAAAAGGCGGATTAGAGTATTTTAAATCAAATTTTTTGGGTGGAAATTGAAAAATTCAAGTTGTAAAACCCATGTTGCAGGGTCCGCACTCTCTAAGTTAGAGATAATGCGTAGGTCCGCACTCTGCCTTAACAACAAGTGCAGGCCCCTGGCTTTTTCCTCTGTAGGAAAAATTCGGGGTCCGTAGGTTTCGCATGTTGCGCCTGCGAACCCTCGCGACCAGTCCTTTAACTAAATTTTTCTCTAAAAAAAAATCAAAATATAAACCTAAAAACAAATTTCAAATGGTTGAAATGCAAGAGTAAAGTGATGTGGATTACCTGGAGGTGACGGTGTTCAATTCCAACAGACAGATTTTCCGCAATATACACGGGAAGTTTCTTACCCAAAAGCTCTTTTTTCTCACTCCCAAGTCAAACGGTAAAATTGAATTTACAGAAGCCCTTTTTATAAGCTTTTTTGAATAAACGAATTTTTAATTTGTTTATTTTTTACTTTAAAGAGGTAACTTTTGAAGCATTTTTATTTATTTTAAACAGGTATGAGTAATATTTGAGTTTTTGTGCAGAATATCAGTTTTTCAGGAAAAATTGATCATTTTCAACAAAAAACATTAGAGTCATCATTACGCTCTTTTCTGACTCCTAAAATATGAAAAGATTGTCGAGTTTTTCTTTTAAACTCATTAAAATGGAATTAAAAGGACAGTCCACTTACAGCTCTTTCCTGACCGTATAAACATGAAAATATTGCTGGATTTTTGTCGTTTCAAATTCGATATTGGTTATAAAATGACGTGTCCTTGATCGCTTTTTTACTTTTTCAGGTCAGAGACACTAATTATGAAAAGTACTCCTTGATTGTAATGGTCAAGCAGTTCTCTCAACTATTATTTTATATTTTTTCGGGCTTGGGAGACACAAATTACGAAAAAGGACAACCATGGAGTTTTCTTAAGTTTTTTCAGTTTCCCTAAAATTGAAAAATGCCGAGTTTCTCCTATACGAGACTCATTAAAATTTAACAGTAAAGGACTTGTTCAATTACAAACAGGAACGTACCACTCCTTCTTAGGGTTCAAATTTAAACTGAGTTGGACTCATCCAAAGGATGAGCTTATAATCAAGCAAATGTTATCCTCCTCAAGCTTGTCAAAAATAAAGAGGTACTTGCCAAAAATGGTGGGGGAAAAGAGAGAAAAATGAACCTGTTTGTCATACTTTGTGTCTCAGAAAAACATTTAACCACTCTTGAACATGACACTTTTTGTTCACCTGGGTTAGGAAATCCTTTGCCTAATAGTTAATCAAACCATATTGAAAGTCTTCAGCTGGTTTCTGGGTATTAGCTTTGGTTCAATTGTCACCAAACCATCTGCAGTGTCATTATGTGTTCAAGAGGTCAGTGCAAATAAACCATTCATCTGCAAAATATCTGTCATCCATCTTGACCATCCCTGAGTCAGTCCTTGCAACTATATTTCTTCAAACTTGATCTACGATTTCGTGTTGTGGGCTTGCCTACGACGGATCACTTTCTATCGACGTCAACTCATTATCCAGAAAGATGATCTAGAAACCATCAGTACCTTGGGATCTACATGCCTTAATGGCAAGTTTCTCGCCTTCGACGACAGATTGCATCATTGACCTTCAATCAAAGGATTTCATGACATGTTCGACATCAACACATCTATTCACATTTCATGGATTGTACTGAGTACTTTGAGAGCCATTAACATTACTGGAGGTTTCTCTCACACTTGTTAACAGTTTACATCATTGACTGGTAATCAAGTGGTTTCTACCATGTTCGACTTCGACACATTCATTCACATGGATAGAATCGTACTATTTCGGGAAGTAGAAATCAAGACCCTGGATCTAGTTTCCACCATCCAGGCTGTGAGGAATTTTGTATTCATTTTATAGTAGACTATTCATAAACAAATGGATGCATCCATACTGTGTCTACATGTGTCTATACTTGTGATGTATTGCAAGATCATTCCTATATCAGAGCAGTTTAGTTAGTTTTCTAGTCAGTTTTGATCTGAGTATGGGAATGCCTACCTCAGTGATGATATGATCTCATATATATATTTTGTATTGAATGTTTTTACAGGTTCCAACCAGGCTCTCCAAAATATTATCCTCTAAATGATAAAGTACTTCACTCTTCTTAGATGATAAATGAAATCCTCATCTACTACAGACTTCGCACTTTAGGGGGCAATCTGTTACACAAAATATTGTCACCATGACTTTTTGCAGTCAATGTGAGTCTATCACCACTCATACTGTCTTCCTTTGCAAGTCTTAAACCTCAGCTCTTCATGTCAAGCCATAAAATGAGAGAAAGTCCTTGAAAATCTCTAAAACTCTGGTTCCGCACTTTCTCTTAGCATTACCTGTGGTCTTGCACCCCTTGGTCATGTTACCAGCGGACCTGCCCGCTCTGTCTCTAAAGAGTGGGTGCAGAGCCCTGTAAGAGTAAAGAAGGAGCAATTTTATTATTAAAAACTCACTTTGGATTAATTATAGATGCTTCTAGAAGGAATCTTGAGGTGGCAAGTTCGCTCCTAGGTGGTTCATGCATCCCATGACTAAAGGAGTTAACCTCTTGATGACAGGAGCTTATCCCTTTGAAGGAGGACTCTATCCCTTTGAAGGTGGACCTAGTAACTTCCTTCCTTTGCACTATAAAATGAAGCATTGGGCTGGTTTCTAAAGAGGTTGAAAGCTGAAATTTTTTAGGGTAAATATTGTTGGAATTTAGACTTCCTAATTGAGCTTGAGAGGAGAGATTACATACCTTTTGGCTTCTCTGGGAAGAGAATGAAACTTGTCAAACTAGAGAAGATTCTTGCTGGGCCCTTGGGAGGAGCTTGTACAACATCAAGGCACCAAGGTTGTAAAGTTCTTCTTTTTTTAAAGTTAATACAATCAGATTCATTTTCCTCAATAAATTGTCTTCTATGGTTTATTTCATGAATTCCTTGATCATCATGATAAATATGGTTTATTATATTGGCTATGCAGGTGTTATTTGATGTGTGTGCCTATTTGTGTTTGCAGATTCTTTAAAAGGGAGCTCATTTGGACAAATGGAGTGCGGCTTCCACAAACTAGCATTGGACCAAAGGTAGGCCTAAAACATCTGTTGGCCTTTATTTATAAATTGCATATTTAGAGAAAGATAGAATTTGTTTGGTTTTCTTGTCGCTAGATATCCATAGATACTAGGGAGATCGGTCTTGTCCGCAAGAACAATTTATCCGCCCGACAAGAAGACATCGTGACAGAATAAAAAGCTAAAATCAAAAGGAAATTTGAGGTTGTTGGAGGATAATCTCTAGTGTGAAGAGAGCGCAAAAAAACAAGGGGAAATCATTGACTAGTTAAACTACTCCTTTCTTTTTGGGTTAAAATAGTATGTTTCAATCCCTTTTACAAAGTTAAAAAAAAAATGGGTTTATTCATAATATGTTATATGAGTGGTGGTTATTTATAGATGTTTTTTTCTTAAATATATTAAAAGAGTGTTTAAAAAGGGTTTTCAAAATGGGGCTTTGCAAAGCTTATAAAAGGGATTTTTCAAAAATTTATTTTTATATATTAAAGAGAAAAGATTTTATAAAGAAAGGGTTCTTTACTATTTGAGGAATATTTTTAAAGATGGTTTTATCTAGTTTCCAGATGCAGTTTCCATCATTTACAAGGAATAACTATGATATTTGGGCCATTAAGATGGAGACAATGTTAAAGGCTCTTGATGTTTGGGAGTATGTTAGGTTTGGATTTCTGGAACCTCAAAATGAAGCATAAGAATGAGCCCTCACCAATGCAGAGAGGGATAATTGAGGAAAGATAAAAATAAGAATGCAACGCAATGTAGCTTATCCAACAAGGTGTGGAGCAAGCAGTCTTCCAGAATATTATGACTATTTCTTCAATAAATACAATGTGAGGGATATTTAAGCTATATAATACTAGGAGATATTTTAAAAATCTGGAGATGAAGGAAACAAAGGATATCGATTCATTCATGAGTCGGGTTTTGACTGTCGTAAACCAATCAAATATTTATGACGATGACATTAAAGATCAAGCAGTGGTTCAAAAGGTCCTTAGATATCTGTCTACTACGTTTGATGTTGTAGTAACAACTATTGAATAAGCCAAAGATTTGACAACGTTGTCAGTTGATAAAATGATGGGATCACTTCTATTCCATGTGGCGAGGATAGAAAAAAATAAGGATTCCACCTTAGAAACCACATTTAAAAGCCAAGTTTTTATCTTAAGAGATAGAGGTTGCATTAGGGGAATTTTGAGGTCTAAAATGGGCCTCCTTGTTTTGGGAAGTTTTAGTGTCTACAGATAAACGTTTAAAACCCTAGACTACTAGCTAAGTCTAGAACAATAGTGCCAAGCATTCTCTACTTTTTCTATGACCAATAGATTAAATAAGAGGTAAAGAAGCCTACCTGTAGCTTTCGCTTACTCCTTATCTCCCTTGACCAATTCTATTCCTTCTTTCCTTACTTAATCCGCTTTAAAAGTACCTGCACACATACAGAAGACAAAAACCGATCAAAGCATATGATAATGATCTATTGATTAAACATAGTATGGAATCAAGTACATAGTACACATATGAAAGCATCAATGAATAACACAAGCATATGGAAAAAGCTTTGAACACTTTATTAGTAAAAGGAAGAGTTACAACCCAATTTTCTTGATTCAACATCACTCCTCCAATTCAATCCCATCCTCTCCTCATAACAAGCAAGACATTTGACATCATCATAATACTTGAAATCCACTCAAGTCTCATACTAACAACATCTCCCTATAATTCAATGAATTATAGCCCTTGATCACTTAGATGAGTGGTCTTTTTATAGGTGAATAAAGGACGTCATGCCATAAATGGTGATAATGAATGCCCTCCCAAACTTAGAATTTAGTTCCATTGAGGAATGGATAAAGGGATTGATGTTCCTTAACTCCCTACCTCATCCAAATTCGAGTTCAAAGGAGTAGATAAACTTGGAAAACTTCTAGATGCATCCAATGGATAAGAATATTTGAAAACCCCAATGCATGTTTGCTCAAATTCACCCAGCACAGGCCAAAGAGGGCTCAAGGGTGCTGCATAGTACCCTATTAAGGATAACGAAAAGAAATACATGCATTGTGCATTTTGCATTTGACTGTATTCTTGACGATTTAGGAAGATGTGCATTTTAGTGTGTGTTCTTTGATCTGTGGAAAATTTGTGTCTTTCTTTTCCCTCAAGTAGATTAAGGTTTTCAAAGTTGAAAGATTGAAAAGATTTGCTTCTCATTCTTAGATTGCATATAGAAGTTGTATATATACATCTCGTGGCGAACCTGAAAGGCAAACTGTTAAGAAAGATCAACATTAAAATAAACTCAATTTACATAACAACGCTTTGGAATTTAACGCAAACATCTAGAGGTCTAGGTAGAGACGTGTTCCGGCGTCGTTAACATAGTGACTGTCGATCTCTACGAAGGTGGGTGATTCCTCCTGAGAGTCGGTGGCACTAACACGGACTTGAGCTCCCGCGTACCGTCGCGTATATTGGGAGACCCCTATAGGCTTTTATCCTTTATCCTTAGGAAACCGTGTCGGCCGCCCTACTGATCGCGATGCAGTGAACACAGCATTCACGAAGATCGACCACCCGTACCGTAAAACGTATTCTGTGGTTTCACGAAAGGTTTGGGACACCCTCTGCCTAGATCTCCAGAGCAGTTTCTTTTTGGCCTTTTTCAAACTCTATAACTGAAAAAGTCCAACCGAGCATTTGTCACTTTGGGGCTCGTTAAAACATCGAAGGCGACTAGAGTCATCTTTAGCTTTTTCTCGACTCTTAAAACATGAAAAAGCAAGTTTGTGTCTAAAAGCGTCGTTAATAAAATTTATTTTAAGCGGAACATAATCACCTATTATTCCCACGTTGATCTTTCAGTTGAAAAGTATGGAGCCCACCAACCAAGGAAATAACCTTGGCGGAAGTCCAAACCCCTTCTCCTCTTGGGAGATGTTGGTGCGCCTCATATGGCTACATTGTCACTTCCAGGATTGACAATTGGCCTCCCTGTATGGCTCTTTTCAACTAATGTAGTCCAGATCGCCACTAATCCTGAGCAGTCGAATCAACAGTCAGAACAATCTAAAACTACCCACCAGCCTTCCACTTCTTATGATACTTCCTCTGATCCTTCATCTTCCCAAGGTAGAGCTGGCAAAAGTCAGCCTCCCAAGGAGAAGAAGGAAAAGAATAAGAGAGAAAAGAAGCAGAAGGAGCCTCTGGCGAAGCGACTGGGGGCAAGCGGAAGAAAGCTGACAAAAACCCACACACTGCACCGACCGGGCCTAAATCGCCATGTGTCATTTGCAAAGGGATCCACTTCCATCGTGATTGTCCTTGTATTCCCCGGATACTAAGGGACTGGTCCCCAAGGTTGCACAATCCGGTAGCATCAACCTCTGGTTGTCATGTTGATTGCAATCCGTCGACTAATGAGAGTGAAGGACGAAGAAGGGACCAAGATCACCCTGTCTATTGTGTGAAGGCAATCATGCCATCCACAAATGTCCATTCTTAGATGAGGCAAAGAGAGTTTTGGAAGATCGTCCGGTATCACCGTTACGACTTCCTCCTAGATACCAAAAACTCGTGCCTAATCCCTCGATAGTTGAAAATCCAGCTGGCCCGCTCAAGTGGTCAGCTGAAGTGTCGGTCATTGAGAATGAACCTACTGAATCCAGACCAGACGAAAGTCTAAAGGTCGAAACGGCAGTTGACCCGGTTCTTCCTTCAGAGGTTCTATCGTCCAATGACTCCGTCATTGAAGACCCGTCTTCAAATGACACCGTCGTCGAAGAGTCAATCTTCATGCGGCACCCTCACTGAAGAGAATAAGGATGACACCATCCAGGTTCTTTTCATCAGCACCGACTCCGATGAGCGCCAGGGCAATGCGCCCATTCCTTTATCGCAGGAAGGAACATCATCAGAGTCATATCCGCGTATATTCGGTCCCACCACCAAGCAACCTGGTTGTATCCTTTGATTGGAATCAACTAGGCAGACCCCGGTTACCAGCCAGTGTACCATTCAGAATCATTGTCCAGATCTATAGAATGATCATGGCTGGTACTGTCATTGATGAAGGGGCGTCTGTGAGTATCCTTTCCTCTGTTGCTTGGAAAGCACTGGGTTCCCCAGCGCTTTTACCTGAGTTGAGAAATCTCTCAGGTTTTGATAAAGGAACCAGTCCGACCATTAGGGATCCTCCCCATGTAACCTTTTACATTGAAAGGGAAGACCGTCGAGATGAAGG